>CM060368.1:26482685-27682685 GCA_030545235.1 Helianthus tuberosus
TGAATTTCGTGACTTTTCGGGTGAGCGCAAAGTGAACCGAGAACTTTGCCAAGTTTATAAAAGTCCCTAGGTTCCTAAAAACCAGATTTGAGGGTCTAGAGTGCCAATTAAACGAACAAAACAAGCGTTACAAAGATCAGGGGCTGATTGGTAATATGCTGAAACTTGAAGACCAGGTCGCACACTGGTGTGCGGCCCACCTGGGGTCACTGTGCGGCCCGCCTAGCTGTTACCAGCGACAAACCCGCAGATGTCGGTTTTCTGAGTCTGTTTTCGGTCATTTACAGCTGTTGTCGACTAAGGGAGCTCCCCAATCAGCTTACATGCATTCTAGGACCCTTGGACACTCTTTATAACCTCTGTAAACATCTGTGGAAGCCTTATTTCAGATCAAACTTGCTTAAAGATCACCATAGTTGCAACATTCAAGAACACTTGAAACTTCAAAAATTCACAAGACCTTTCCTGGAGCTTTCTGAGCATCAAGGCTACTTCCTAGTGATATCTAAGCTCTATTAGGACTATTGTAAGTGTTTACATCATTCCCTAATCCATTCTAGCTTAGAGTTTTTACTAAAATTCAAACACATCGTAAATATAGTTTGACTTTATGATTAAACGAAATGTGCTCAGTCATATCTCGAATCAAAGGTACCAACAAGTTGGTATTTATGAGTATAACAAACCCCTAAAAGGGTATGTTCAGATTCACACTCTAAGCATGCTAATTGTCGAGTCAAAGTTCTTCGTAAAAAGTCAACAGAATATGTTTTTGCAAATTTAAGCTTGATTAACAATGTAGACTACATGCAACCTGTTTGATCATCAAAATAACTTTATAAATAATGTAAGAACATGTTTCAACTTGATCAACTCGACAATTTTCTGTATTACACCCGAATCGGAACCGAAAGTCTCATAAATGGACTTTTTCTTTGACTATCGGTTCTGATCCGTACATGCATGTTAAGATCTGCATTAGAGCATATTTTAGACCAACTTTCATATATGTTTAACTCTCTGGAATTTTACATCTTGGTTCCATGTTTAACCGATTCATATGCATGTTACCGGTTTATGCTTAAATATGACTATTTTGCCCTTTTTGCTATAAAACGTGATTTTTGAAAAAGTAAAAGAGTAGAAACGTTTGATACTGATATATAAACTTGCACCGAAAATTTCATATCAGTTTGTGGCCTAGTTTAAGAGATATGCTCATTATCGTAAATTACAAGCTTTATGTTACTTAAACGGCGTAATTAGCATATAACCCACTTAAACCCACTTTTTGATATAAAACTTTTTACTCACTGATATTATATAATATTTTAGGATTTTTAAAGATTTTTATTTTATTTTTGGCTGATCATAACATAGGGTTCTAAGTTTAATTCGGTAAATACCGAATTTGCCCTTTTAGGCCATAAAACGAATTTTATAAATCCTTTTGACCCCAAACCTTTTTCTACTGATTTTATTTGTTAAATATGATATTTTGAGCATTCTGGAAATATAAAAATATCAGCTTTCTTGTACAAACCCGGAAATGGCTCCAAATCGCCTTTTTACGCATTTTTATCGCATAGTATGTACTATAATCATATTAAACCTATAAGGTTGATAACTACTGATGTTTTTAGTATATTTTTATAAAATAACAGTAAGTATAAGTTTATAAACTCAGATTCCCAATTTTGACATTTTAAGCCCTTGTAAAATTACCAAAATACCCCTAACGAGTATAGTTTGGTTTTAAATGATAATTTTCACTTATGGGTCATACCCTACTGTTATAATATGTAAAATTAAATATATTTACTGAATGGACCAGACTTGAAACTCAGATTTATAAATAAACTCTTTTACATACTTTAAAATGACCAAAATGCCCTTATGAGGCATAATTTGAGTTTAAATTCATTCGGGGCATAATAGAACATAACTTACTGATATTATATCATATTTAGAGCATATTAACTCAGGGAACTTGCATATGACTCTTTTGGATACCCGTAACGCCCTTTTCGCGTCCGGTTCGGTTTATGTAACTAGGTTGCATAAATTGACCGAAACGGGTCAAACATTATCATTTTTGTCTCAAAATCCAGAGTGTATTTAGTATACCCATATTATACAAGTATCCAAACTTGTCGGGTCTAAATCACATTTTATCCGGTCTTCGCTTAATCGTGCGTTTGAACCGTATCGTCCTTAAAACTAACCGGTCTAGGCTTAGGCTTAAATAAAGACCCGTTAGAAATCTAATAGGTTATATTAAACCTTCGTTCCAGATTAGGAAGCACCAGTAAAAGCTACTTGCATTCTTCTTATTGTGATTAATACTTACTCAGGTAAATACTTTTAACTTATTTTCCCTATACGGGCTTGGGGTACGGTATATAAAATACCGCTTGGTCTAGCATTAAATTCTTTAATCGAATAGTGGTTAAATTTATTGAGATGCTATGTTTTGATTGTATGTTTTGTTTGCTTAAAGCCTTTGGGGGGTTAATGACCATGTCCCGGATATCCTCGGCATTATCTTACGAGATGGCCACGAGCTGAGCACGGGGTGTAAGCGTACACCTGTCAAGTGTATAACTCAATATTGTGGTGTGTCTATTGATCTTTAACCCGGCACGAACCGGGCTACTGAACGCATAAGTAACATGTAAATCCTTTACAAGATTATGTAATATAATTATCCCAAGTTATAAAATATTTTGTGCCATGAGCATTCAAATCAATTTTCAATCATTTCAAAATGAGTCAGTTAATTTGTATTTACCAGTGTAAACTGACGTATTTTCCCAAAAGGTTAAGTGCATGTACTACACGTAATAGGCTGGCTGTCTTCTAGAGCGTCCACAATAAGTCTCGCAAGCTTGGACGACATTAAACTGTTGAAAAATTATCCTATTTTATTTCGATCCGCCTGTGGATCCGTTTCAACTACTCGTGATATTTATTATTACATTTTATTTAAAAGTTGAAATGAATCTATCTTTTGCTTCCGCTGTGCATTATTATATTGTGTTGTTTGTCTATGATGATATCAACCACGTCACGATACTCCCCACCGGGCCCACCGGTGACACGTGGAAAATAGGGGTGTGACAGGTTGGTATCAGAGCCAACACTGAGTGAATTAAACACTAGCCTTTTGTGCTTAATCTCAGTTACACAATTGCACAATCTAAACTTCTGAGTCTAGACTTAACATAGGAATAATCTTAATCCTAATATGGAAATTTTTGCTCCCAATTTTTTTATTCGATACGTCGCCAAGCGAGGAAGCTGAACTAGGGATTCTCCACACCCGGAGCCTTGAAATGCTGAGCTTCGTACATCGACCAAGTTGAAGCGTGCAACCAAGGAGAAAGCATTCAGCAATTGAATAAAGAAGAAACTCCATTGCTAAAAAAAAATCGTTTCCTCAATAGTCCTTATAAGGACATATTTATTTTTGTCCCTTCGAGGACAACACTATTCCTTTCAAGTCCCGCTTAGGGCAACTTTATACTTTTGTTTTGATATAGTGGAATGATTAAGTTTAAACTTTCATTCTAAACAAGAATTTTTAAATAAATGTAAAATAACATTTTCTTTTATAAGATCTACCATTATAATAAAATTGCAAAGTCTAAAAAGGACAAGACCTAGCCACGTGTCATTTTAAGACCGGGCCAAGATGGTAGTTCCATAATTAGATTTAGATCCATATGAACACCTAAATTTAAAATTGTTCTGCTTTAATTATAAATTAAGAATCTTAAGTGTGAAACCTAGCCTTCGGGTCAATTATAAGACCGGGCCAAGATGGTAAGACCTGTTTAAAAGATTCAAATCCCTGTCAACATCTTAAAACATGTTAACACTCCTGGAAGATGTGATTCATTAAAATCACACACTTCATTTTTATAAAGGATTCTTCAAAAGATTCCAAACCCATTTTAATGATCTCTGAATCCTGGGTTTACATCATTAATTAAGATGATCATATTTTAACCATACGTGGTAACATAATGCCTACGGGCCCTGCTCATTTCCATATGAGCCAAAAGACAGTGGTAGCGATGACTCCCTGTCAGATAAAGGTAATGAACTAGGTTCAAACCTCAAATGCTTTGATTCTCTGAAATCCTAGCATATAATTTATAATTGTCCTTGTGACTAGGCCTATCGTGCCAATATACTTTCATGCTTTGATTCTCTGATATCATAAGCTTAAAAATTTATAAATGTCCATGTGACCAGGCCATTGGGTGCCACTAATAAAACTATTAATGTTTTATAATTAGGATAAATTATAATAGAAATCCTAAATAAATATATGATTAATAAATTAACCAAATATGGTCTCTGTTTACCATGGTTAATGAATTTCCCTAAGGGGCAATTCAGTAATAAACCTCCCTTATAAGGGAAGTGCCTACGGGCTATAGTTAATGTCCTCTGAGACTGAAGCCAGTGGCAACCTACAGCTCCCTGTCAGGAAAAGGTAATGAACTTTGTTTCAAACCTTAATGCCGCGATTCTCTGAAATCATGGCTTATAAATTTAACTTGTCTACGCGACTAGGCCATTTGTGCTATTATTATTAACTTATGAATTAGGATTTATGATAAAAATCCTGAATAAAATAAACATCCTTCCTTCCCTGTCAGTATGCATTTTAACAGGAAATCTCAAAGGTGAAACCTAGCCTACGCGGCCAAGATGGTGAAACCTACTCAAGGGATTCAGATCCTTGTTAACATATAGGAATGTGTTAGCACTCTTGACAAATGTGATTCGGGAAAATCACAACAGTCATCCTTATATTGGATTTTTCCAATTTTCAAATCTAGCCCAGTGATTTAGAAATCATGGCTTATATCATCGTATAAGATGATCATTTTATGAACATCCGTTAGAAGTGCCTACGGGCTAAACTTGTTGTCCGGAAAGACAACGACAGTGATGGTCTTTGACCTCCTGCCTAAAATACTAGACTATGTCCAAACATAATAGTCTATATGATCAATGCGATCATGACTAATATCATCTAATACGATGATCATGTTATTTAACATCCTTTAGTGATGTCTGGCCTACGGGCTATAATATATTGTCCATTTGAGACATTAACATTGTTATCTTTATGATTCCTTGTCTAAGGTAGTGAGCGATGCTCAAGCCTAATAGCTTATATGATCAATGCGGGCATGACAAAAATCATCAATACGATGATTAAAACATTTTTCAACATCCTTAATGATGTTTTGCCTAAAGGCTATATTATGTTGTCCAATTGAAACGAGGCAATTGAAATTTTTTTTTTGTGATTCTTTGCCAAAGGGGGTGAGCTATACGCAAATCCCATAGTCTATACTATCAGTACGATCCTGACTAGTATCATCAGTATGATGATCATAATATTAACATCCCTCGAGATGAAATGCTTACGGGCTATACTTTATTATAGTGTCGGTAAGACAAAGATAGTAGTGATCTTTTTGATCCCCTGTTCAAAATGGCGTGATTATACCCAAACCTAATAGTCAATATGATCGATGTGATCATGACTAATATCATTGAATACGATGGTTATATATAAACATCCATTAGTGATGTTGAATTGGCTTACCTTTCTGCCAAAGGAATCGTCTTTCAAAGACGATGACAGTTGTAGTCTATGACTCCCTGTCCAAAGGTGAAGAACCACGTTCAAACCTTGAAGCCCTAATCTAATAAAATTGCGGCTAATAAATTTAGGTCCTTGAAAATAGACCATCGAGTCATGTTTTTAAAGTCATTCATGACAAGCCTATGTGCTATAAATTGTCATTCGAGACAAGCTAACATATTAAAATGTTAACATTCCTGGGGACATGCCTTTGTGCAAAATTTGATAAATGTCCTTATGACAAGGCCGATTATGCCATATCTAAATGACCTTTACGACAAGGCCTTCGTACCGTATAATCATTTATGTCCTTCGTGACTAGGCTTTATGCCATATCTTTCTACGTCCATCGAGACAGGCTTCTATGCCATATGTGTATATATATAATAAAAGTCTTGTAAGGCTAGCCTTTGAGCTATTCATGATCGTCCTTGTGACAAAGACAGCTATGACATTATGGTCCCCTGTCAAGCAAGTATTGGACTCACTCCAAACTTTGAATGCCATTGATGGTCCTGTTGTGACCTAGGCTAAATATAATGGAATACGTTCAAAAATAACATTCACTATGAATGTTCGGAACAGAATATCCCATACGGTTTATGAATGCCATGACTAATTTAAGTCAGGTCATCAGGATGATGATTAATAATGGTTAAATCTTGGTGATTGGTACCAAGTTTCGAGTATGGAAAACTCGGATGAGGTAGACGACAGTCTCAACACTATTAAAGCAACGAAAGTTAATAAAACTACAAACGTAAACCTCAATATTAATGGAGTTAATCTTCAGGCTGTGGTTGACGCAGCAAATAGAAGGACCATAGAAAGGTCATGAGACAATCCAAAGAGCTGAATTCTTCTCGCTCTAAATCTCATTCAAAACCATGTTTAAATTGCTCATGAGGAGATCTTGTTCACACTTCGTATATGAAGAATGAACCAAAAGAAGGAGAATAACTCCCAGAAATCTGAGAAAGAGAGCAAGTACAGGCTTAATAAAAAGCAACGAAAGTTCAGTAAGGAGCCTGTATACCTCTGAGACTGCTTCAACATTATTAGATGGATGTTTTATATCCATTAGGAATCATTTTTTCCGATGTCCTAGTTCCGTTAAACATAAGGACTCAATAAAAAAAAAATCGATTGGTTGCCTTAAAAATCAAGCCCATATTGTGGGTAATAAGGAGCAATTAATTATCAAGACTCCTTATGAGACAACTCTCATAATTACACGTATCAGTGCGATTAATTAATATTAAACATAAAAAAATGGTGGAACTGGCCGTCCCCAGAATCGAACCTGGGTCTAGGCCGGCCGCACCCTTTCGCGCGCCTAGCCAACTGAGCTAGGTGCCTAGTTTGTGAAACTTCCATTGTTGATTTAATATAAGCACTTGTACAATAAACTTCCTTATCATTTATCAATGATAATCTCTGCTAAGTTTCCTGTTTTTAATACAGGCAATAATAAATATTCATGAACCATAAACTAAGCACAAAAAAAAAAAAAAAAAAAAAAAAATTCATCCACAAGGTATAACTACCAAGGAAACCATAGTAACCGATTCTTATAGATCGGCAAGGAATCCTTCCGAAAATCTAAGAGCACTCTTTCTTTGCATAAGAGTACGACGACACATGTTATTTTGATTATTTTTCTCATTGTTTTTCTATCGCCTGCGAATGCCAAACTATGTTTGATAAAAGTGTCATATGAGGATTGGCGTATCCTAGTGTGTCCCATAGATTATTTCCATGTCTGATCAGCATGGAGGTTTAATACATGGAACCCCTAAGATATTCCAATGATCATATTGTACTAAAGTCGACTAGTAGTATTCAAAGAAGATATCCAAAAAGGGGAATTTTTTTTTTCAAGTAAATGTTCCCGATTAAGAAATTCGTGGACTTATAACATAAAGATGTCACTCATTTAACACGAGCAATGATGGATGAACTGGAGCCTGAGATATGGAAAATCTTTGTAGCCTCCTTGTATCTTAATTATCTTCTCAAAAGTTTTCCCTGCTTACCTCCTGGAAGACAGGTAGAACTAATATTAACATCCCGCTGTGGGCTGGAGTATTATGAAAACTCCATATTGATTATGGAAAATCGAAACCTTGATTTAATAGGTTTTAAAACATAGGCACATAAAACCTGACTCAATCTTCTGAGGGTTTTATATTATTAAATAAGAAAGACGATTCATATTGCTTACGTATTAAATGCCGCAACCCTAATTAGGCAACGATTAAGAAATTGCCATCAGCTACCCAGGATCTAAGGGCAAATTATTGGTGGATAGGCTTGGACAAGTCTGTAGCCACCCATGTAGCTAAATGCTTGACATGTGCGCAAGTCAAAGCCGAGCATCAAAAGCCGTCAGGCTTGCTACAACAACCTGAACTTCCTACATGGAAGTGGGAAATGGTAACTATGGATTTTATTACCAAGTTACCCAAGAAAAGGAAAGGAAATGATACGATATGAGTTATAGTTGACAGACTAACTAAGTCCGCACATTTCCTACCCATCAAGGAGACTTATAGCCCCGATATGTTAGCCCAGTTATACGTTGATAAGATTGTAGCCCTACATGGCAAACCTGTAGCTATTATCTCTGATAGAGATACTAGGTACACGTCACACTTGTGGAAGAGTTTCCAACAATCTTTGGGCACTCGTTTGAACTTTAGTACGGTTTACCATCCTCAGACAGGCGGTCAGAGTGAGCGTACTATTCGAACGTTAGAAGGCATGCTACGTGCATGTGCGATTGATTTGGGTGGTAGTTGGGATAAGCACCTACCCTTAGTCGAATTCTCCTACAACAATAGCTACCACACCAGCAATAAGGCTGCGCCTTTTTAGGCATTATATGGTAGAAAGTGTAGAGCGCCCATTTGTTGGGCAGAAGTTGGAGATGTCCAACTATCAGGACCAGAAATTGTTTTTGAGACAACAGACAAGATTGTCCAGATCCGCGATCGAATGAAAGCTGCCAGGGATAGGCAGAAAACTTATGCGGATCCACAGCGCAAAGATTTTCACTTCGAAGTGGGTGAAAAAGCGTTGCTTAAGGTATCACCCTGGAAGGGGGTGATGCGATTTGGTAAGAAAGGCAAGCTAAGCCCGAGATACATAGGACCTTTTTGAGATTATCGAACGTATCGGGTCAGTTGCTTATAAATTAAACTTGCCTGAAGAACTTAGTGCTATCCATAATGTGTTTCACATCTGTAATTTGAAGAAGTGTTCCGCTGATGGACCACCGGTTATACCGTATACAGATGTACATATAGATGAAAGCTTGAAATTTGTGGAAAAGCCGTTATCGATTGAAGACCGAAAGGTAAAGAAACTTCGAAGGAAGCACATACCTATTGTTAAGGTCAAATGGGATGCCCGTAGAGGTCCCGAATATACATGGGAGGTAGAATCCACGATGAAAGAAAAATACCCTCATTTGTTTCAGTAAATCTCGAGGTCGAGATTTCTTTTAAGGGGGTGAGGATGTAACACCTCGGAAATTTACGTCCGATAATGTCTTGACACGTGTCATAAGCTTTGAATATGTGAAAACAAACTTTAGAGGGACTAAAGTTGACAAACGGTGAAACTATGTGAATTCGAGGGTTCAAAGTGTCAACGATTGATAAATAAGCCCTACAATAACCCTACATGATGTTTATAACTTTAAACGGATAGATCATGGATCATACAAAGCGAAAAGTGGAAGAAAGTGAGGAATTACAAACTACAGGGACTAAAAGTGTCAACATGTTGAAATTATACCTCTGAGTGATCTTTTGGAAAACCCGAAGCTTTGTAATGATAAAATATACTCATAAGAATATGTGATAAAAATTTCATGAAGTTTCGTGAACGTATGAGAAAGTTACGATTAAAACCGTACATGAAAGGTTAAATACGATATCGTGAATTTCGTGACTTTTCGGGTGAGCGCAAAGTGAACCGAGAACTTTGCCAAGTTTATAAAAGTCCCTAGGTTCCTAAAAACCAGATTTGAGGGTCTAGAGTGCCAATTAAACGAACAAAACAAGCGTTACAAAGATCAGGGGCTGATTGGTAATATGCTGAAACTTGAAGACCAGGTCGCACACTGGTGTGCGGCCCACCTGGGGTCACTGTGCGGCCCGCCTAGCTGTTACCAGCGACAAACCCGCAGATGTCGGTTTTCTGAGTCTGTTTTCGGTCATTTACAGCTGTTGTCGACTAAGGGAGCTCCCCAATCAGCTTACATGCATTCTAGGACCCTTGGACACTCTTTATAACCTCTGTAAACATCTGTGGAAGCCTTATTTCAGATCAAACTTGCTTAAAGATCACCATAGTTGCAACATTCAAGAACACTTGAAACTTCAAAAATTCACAAGACCTTTCCTGGAGCTTTCTGAGCATCAAGGCTACTTCCTAGTGATATCTAAGCTCTATTAGGACTATTGTAAGTGTTTACATCATTCCCTAATCCATTCTAGCTTAGAGTTTTTACTAAAATTCAAACACATCGTAAATATAGTTTGACTTTATGATTAAACGAAATGTGCTCAGTCATATCTCGAATCAAAGGTACCAACAAGTTGGTATTTATGAGTATAACAAACCCCTAAAAGGGTATGTTCAGATTCACACTCTAAGCATGCTAATTGTCGAGTCAAAGTTCTTCGTAAAAAGTCAACAGAATATGTTTTTGCAAATTTAAGCTTGATTAACAATGTAGACTACATGCAACCTGTTTGATCATCAAAATAACTTTATAAATAATGTAAGAACATGTTTCAACTTGATCAACTCGACAATTTTCTGTATTACACCCGAATCGGAACCGAAAGTCTCATAAATGGACTTTTTCTTTGACTATCGGTTCTGATCCGTACATGCATGTTAAGATCTGCATTAGAGCATATTTTAGACCAACTTTCATATATGTTTAACTCTCTGGAATTTTACATCTTGGTTCCATGTTTAACCGATTCATATGCATGTTACCGGTTTATGCTTAAATATGACTATTTTGCCCTTTTTGCTATAAAACGTGATTTTTGAAAAAGTAAAAGAGTAGAAACGTTTGATACTGATATATAAACTTGCACCGAAAATTTCATATCAGTTTGTGGCCTAGTTTAAGAGATATGCTCATTATCGTAAATTACAAGCTTTATGTTACTTAAACGGCGTAATTAGCATATAACCCACTTAAACCCACTTTTTGATATAAAACTTTTTACTCACTGATATTATATAATATTTTAGGATTTTTAAAGATTTTTATTTTATTTTTGGCTGATCATAACATAGGGTTCTAAGTTTAATTCGGTAAATACCGAATTTGCCCTTTTAGGCCATAAAACGAATTTTATAAATCCTTTTGACCCCAAACCTTTTTCTACTGATTTTATTTGTTAAATATGATATTTTGAGCATTCTGTAAATATAAAAATATCAGCTTTCTTGTACAAACCCGGAAATGGCTCCAAATCGCCTTTTTACGCATTTTTATCGCATAGTATGTACTATAATCATATTAAACCTATAAGGTTGATAACTACTGATGTTTTTAGTATATTTTTATAAAATAACAGTAAGTATAAGTTTATAAACTCAGATTCCCAATTTTCACATTTTAAGCCCTTGTAAAATTACCAAAATACCCCTAACGAGTATAGTTTGGTTTTAAATGATAATTTTCACTTATGGGTCATACCCTACTGTTATAATATGTAAAATTAAATATATTTACTGAATGGACCAGACTTGAAACTCAGATTTATAAATAAACTCTTTTACATACTTTAAAATGACCAAAATGCCCTTATGAGGCATAATTTGAGTTTAAATTCATTCGGGGCATAATAGAACATAACTTACTGATATTATATCATATTTAGAGCATATTAACTCAGGGAACATGCATATGACTCTTTTGGATACCCGTAACGCCCTTTTCGTGTCCGGTTCGGTTTATGTAACTAGTTTGCATAAATTGACCGAAACGGGTCAAACATTATCATTTTTGTCTCAAAATCCAGAATGTATTTAGTATACCCATATTATACAAGTATCCAAACTTGTCGGGTCTAAATCACATTCTAACCGGTCTTCGCTTAATCGTGCGTTTGAACCGTATCGATGTGACACCCCAGGAAAACCAGGAAAAACATACAACTTAACTAGCTTCAGTTTTATTTGATTCGGGTGCCGATACTAGCTATATGTCACTAGGAGTTAGTCGAATGCTTAAGCGTATTCCAACACCTTTGAACAACAAGCACACCGTAGAGCTAGCAAATGGTAAGAGTTTAGAAGCCACACACATAGTCAAGGGTTGTAAACTTATTCTCGCTGACCAGACCTTCTCTATCGACCTCATTCCTATTGTCTTGGGTAGTTTTGACGTTGTCATTGGGATGGATTGGTTATCCCAACACCGAGCAGAGATTCTTTGCAACGAGAAGGTTGTCCGTATTCCAGGTCCCGGTGGTGAACCTCTCATGATTCATGGCGACAAGAGGAGTGCTGTTGAGAACGTCATTTCTCTCCTTAAGGCCCAAAAGTTCTTGCGAAAGGGCCACACTGCCATTTTGGCTCTCGTTACTGACACCTCACAAAGAGAGAAGAAGATAGAAGATTTTCCAGTTGTACGCGATTTTCCAGAGGTATTTCCTGAGGAATTACCTGGTCTTCCGCCTCATCGCCAAGTCGAGTTTCAGATCGAACTAGCTCCTGGAGCTGCGCCTATAGCCCGTGCACCTTATGGTTTAGCCCCATCAGAGTTGAAAGAACTCTCCACGCAACTACAAGAGCTCCTGGATAAGGGTTTTATTCGTCCAAGCTCATCGCCCTGGGGAGCTCCAGTATTATTTGTAAAGAAGAAGGACGGTACTTTCAGAATGTGCATCGACTACCGGGAACTCAACAAGGTGACGATGAAGAATCGTTATCCTCTACCGCGGATTGACGACTTGTTCGACCAGCTGCAGGGGTCGAGCTACTATTCAAAGATTGATTTGAGATCGGGATATCACCAGCTGAGAGTCCGAGAAGAGGACGTCTCCAAAACAGCTTTTAGAACACGTTACGGACACTATGAGTTATTGGTCATGCCTTTTGGGCTGACGAACGCACCTGCGGTTTTCATGGACTTGATGAACCGAGTGTGCAAGCCTTACCTGGACAAGTTCGTTATAGTCTTCATCGACGACATCCTGATCTACTCTAAGAGTCAGGAAGAACACGAGCAACATCTGCGACTTATTCTGGAACTCCTTCGAACAGAACAGCTTTATGCAAAGTTCTCGAAATGCGACTTCTGGCTTCGAGAAGTCCATTTCCTAGGCCACGTGGTGAACAAGGATGGGATTCATGTTGATCCATCCAAGATAGACTCGATTAAGAACTGGCCTGCACCTCGTACACCAAGGGGAATTCGCCAATTCTTGGGTTTGGCGGGATACTACCGGAGGTTCATAAAGGATTTTTCTAAGATTGCACAGCCTCTCACCTCGCTGACGCAGAAGGGCGTTGTTTATCGCTGGGGAAACGCACAGGAGTTGGCATTTCAGCACCTAAAGGATAGACTTTGTAGTGCACCTATCCTTTCCTTGCCGGAAGGCACAGACGACTTTGTGGTTTACTGCGACGCATCAATTCAAGGTCTTGGTTGCGTGTTGATGCAACGAGACAAAGTTATAGCCTACGCCTCACGCCAACTTAAGGTTCATGAAAAGAACTACACTACGCACGATTTAGAGCTGGGAGCTGTTGTTTTTGCACTTAAGTTGTGGCGGCATTACCTGTATGGTACCAAGTGCGCGATCTACACCGACCACAGGAGTCTCGAGCATATCTTCAAGCAGAAGGAACTGAATATGCGGCAACGACGATGGGTCGAACTACTGAATGACTACGAGTGCTCAATCAGGTATCACCCGGGCAAGGCCAATGTTGTGGCTGACGCCCTCAGTCGGAAGGACACTGCGCCTAAGCGCGTGCGAGCTTTACAACTCACGATCCACTCTAGTCTCCCTTCCCAGATACGAGCAGCTCAGATAGAAGCACTGAAACCAGAAAACGTCAGGGCTGAAGCCCTACGTGGATCAAGGCAACGATTAGAACAAAAGGAAGACGGTGCTTACTACGTAACGGGACGCATTTGGGTCCCACTCTATGGCAACCTACGAGAGCTTGTGATGGACGAAGCACACAAGTCTCGCTACTCGGTGCATCCTGGTTCGGATAAAATGTACCACGATATCAAAACCACGTATTGGTGGCCTAGCATGAAGGCCCACATAGCAACTTACGTCAGCAAGTGCTTGACTTGTGCGAGAGTCAAGTCCGAATACCAGAAACCCTCAGGCCTGCTCCAACAACCAGAGATACCACAATGGAAATGGGAGCAAATTTCCATGGATTTTGTTACTGGCCTACCTATATCCCAGCGAGGGAACGATACTATTTGGGTGATCGTGGATCGACTCACAAAGTCTGCACACTTCCTGGCTATCAAGGAAACGGATAAATTCTCCACTCTTGCAGAAATATACCTCAAGGAAGTTGTTTCGAGGCACAGGGTGCCCACCTCCATTATCTCGGATCGAGATGCACGTTTTACTTCAGAGCTGTGGCAAGCAATGCACAAATCCTTCGGCTCACGATTAGACATGAGCACAGTGTACCACCCTCAGACGGACGGGCAGTCCGAGCGCACCATTCAAACCTTAGAGGACATGCTTCGTGCATGCGTAATCGACTTTGGCAACCGCTGGGAAAAGCATCTACCACTTGTGGAATTCTCGTACAATAACAGCTACCACACCAGCATTAAAGCTGTTCCATTTGAGGCATTGTACGGACGTAAATGCCGATCACCTCTTTGCTGGGCAGAGGTGGGAGATAGTCAGATCACTGGTCCAGAATATGTGGTAGACACGACCGAACAAATTGCTCAAATACGAAAACGCATGACGGCAGCTCGCGAACGTCAGAAAGTTTACGTCGACTTAGGCAGGAAACCGCTTGAGCTCCAGGTTGGGGAGCGGGTACTACTCAAAGTTTCACCCTGGAAGGGTGTGGTTCGTTTTGGTAAACGCGGCAAACTTAACCCACGATACGTTGGACCCTTCGAAGTCATTGAGAAAATAGGCAGGGTGGCCTACAGACTGAACTTACCAGCAGAACTCGGTGCAGTTCACAACGTTTTTCACGTGTCGAATCTGAAGAAGTGTCCGTCAGATGAGACCCACGTAGTTCCTCTGAAGGAACTCACTATCGACGAACAGTTACGATTCGTCGAGGAACCAGTTGAAATCACGGACCGGGATGTTAAGGTCCTCAAGAGCACCAGAATACCTCTCGTTCGAGTTCGTTGGAACTCACGTCGCGGCCCAGAGTTCACCTGGGAGCGCGAAGATCAGATGAAACAAAAGTATCCCCAACTGTTCGCAAACAGTACACCCACTACTGAGGCCGAAGCTACGGAATTTCGGGACGAAATTCCAGATCAACGGGGGGTGGATGTGACACCCCAGGAAAACCAGGAAAAACATACAACTTAACTAGCTTCCTCAGTGAGTGCCTACCAAATTTCGGGACGAAATTTCTTTCAACTTGGGGATGATGTGACAACTCGAAATTTAGAACCTTTTATTTGTATCTCGATGTAACATGCTCAAACGTGTGACTAGTTAACTTGTATGATTAATGATGAGTGAACCTCGTATGTGATTATGTGTTATGTTATGTGTGTATGCTTGTATGTATAGTATGCGTATAGGTTTATGTGAGCCGAGAACCAAGAACCCGACTCGAGACCATGTGGTCTCGAGTAAACCGTAACACTTGGGCCGGATGGGCCACGCACCCCATTTAACTCAACCGAAACCCATTAGGGTGCACCATGTGGACAAGTATATAACCCTTAGTGATGCTAACCTTGCCATTCTTGGACAATCCACACATACTCCCCTACTCTCTCTAGAAACCACTAAACCCTAAGTCTCAACATCACCTCTCCTCCTTCTTCTCGGATCAAACCGGTGACACTAGGAGCTCTCGGATTGACTCACACACACACCGTTTGGAAGCTTCACTCACACCTTTGAACCTATACCCTTTAACCGGTTAGTGATTTCCATTGTGTGTGCATATTTCGGTTGTTGTTGATGATGTATGATGAAGATTATGTGATAATATGTTTATTTGTTAAGTTTATGCATGATAATGATTAATAAGATAACATGACTTGATTTCGGACATATTGTATGATGGGTTAATGATATCTTGTGTTTAAATGTGGTCTAAACCATTAGTTGTTAATGTTCATGAAATCGGATTGCATACCCTTATGTTACAAATCAAATGCTTGTTAAATGGCTGCTTATATGTGGAAATCGGATTAGTTGTTGAATGTTTTGATTGTTGTTTCAAGTTATGAACGTGATGAATTATTGGATATTATGATGAACATGATGAACATATGAAGAACATGATGAACATGATATGAATGTGGCTTGAACATTTGAAATTGGTATGTTTGATCCATTTTGGTAAATTACTAGACAAGAAAACATGTTTAGTGGATAGTACATAACTGTTGCATGAAATCAAAACCTCATTGGCTAAGTACAAGGACAGAATCAGCAGATGTCCAGTCGAGACCTTCGGTTGCGACTCGAAACAGCCACATGACAACTCGAGATCCCCGATTGCGACCCAGGTTGCGAGTCGCAAACGCCTGGTTGCGACTCGAGACCAAAAACAGCACAACTCGAAATCTCAGTTACGAGTCCGGTTGCGACTCGAAACCACACTTAATCAGCACACAAACCCTATGACTCGAAACCACGGTTACGAGTCCTGTTGCGACTCGAGACCGTGACCATGATAACTCGAGACCGTCGTTTGCGACTCAGGTTGCGAGTCAAGAACGCCTGGTTGCGACTCGAAACCAACATATGCATAGCCCGAGACCTCATCAGTTGCGACTCGAGACCATACACTTGTGCACGCTGAATTGGACTTGCATGATTATGGGCTTAAGCAATTGGGCCGGACTCTTGGGCCTGATGCACAGATCTTATACGTTGATGATTGATTGTGAATATTGTTGAACTGCCATGATTAAACGTGTATGCCATGAACGATACTTGAATGCATTATGCTAGAAACATACGTGTACTGCTTGAATACGAACCTGATTGGTATGATACAACTATGATAGGACGTGAGTAACCACAATATTGCTTGATTGACTTTTCTGTGCAACTACCGAGCAAACCAAGGTGAGTTCACACCCTTTTCAAAGCATGGGATTCCCAGGGGTCGGGAATTGGGGTTAAGGAACATGGGTTCCTCGTCCTCCTTGGGTAGGACAGCAATGGTTCAGGAATGTAATTCCTCGTCCTCACGGACAGATAACTCGTACTAGACCAAAACTCTATCACGAAGTCCCTCATTTTTGTATCGACTTAATCGCCGGGCCAATGGCGAGCGGGTCATTAGTTAGATAGCGCTATTTAGGTCTGACAAACCTCACACCGTGCCGCAGAGGACGGGCGTGAACTAATGGATCTGGGGCACGTCAATGATGATAGACATTGACAGTTTCAGGGCACATAAACATGACTACAGTCAGCAGTCGATATGGTAACGAGTCTAGTGTATACATGGGGTAGCCCCCACGGCCGAAATGCCAGATAACTAACACGGGGTAGCCCCCACGGCTGGATTGCCAGAGTAACCAGAAATAAACAAGTCACGCTTTTAACTATGGGGTAACCCCCACGGCAGGATACCAGCTAAAGGAAACTGTTTTCGAAACTACTCAAAACGAACACCCAACCGTGAACTCACTCAACTTGTTGTTGACTCGTTACTACATGCTTTGCAGGTCCTTAGGTTCTTAGCTGGAGCTTGCATGGAGGAGGATCGTTGTGGGACATGGACGGCTGTGTGCCATGTTAAACTTTGAAACAATTAAACTTATGCCTTGTTTTTAAGACTTATGCTTCCGCTTGCAACTTAACTATGTTTTGTTTGAACACCAATTGTATTGGTTGGATTTTTACAACTACCTATATGCTTGTTCAATATGATTGGTGGCTGGATCCTGGTCAGTCACGCCTCCAAGCGGTTGTACTCCGCAGGTGGATTTTGGGGGTGTGACAGATTGGTATCAGAGCCATTGGTTATAGAGAACTTGGTTTTAATAAAGGAAAAGGGTTTTATTAAAATCAGACTGTACAGTGCTCAACGGTCCACAACGACGCTTCACTCCACATGCAAGGCGCGACGTTCTAGGTGATATGATCTGTGTATATATTGCCTACTTGCTAGTTACATAGTACATTGCTTATGGTATACTTGATTAGTATAACTACTGTTGCTTGAACACGTGCGTGCTTACTCTATTTTATCGTCGTACCTTCGCGAACCCCTCTCACTCACGTTCTTCTTGATATGAAGATCATGTCTGGACGCGTTAACCTGACACAAGCCCAGTTGACGGCTCTGATCAACGAACGAGTTGCCGCAGTACTTGCAGCTGCACACGCAGGAGGTATATCCTGCAGTCCGAACTCATTCTAGGATCTTTAGGATCCTACTCTCGTGAACCAACCTTTGTGTTAAACTCTGTCTTTTCTTTCACCCACGATAGGTCAGCATGTTCAGCCACCCGTGTGCACTTTTAAGACTTTCATGGACTGCCGACCAACTACTTTTAGCGGCACTGAAGGAGCAGTAGGTCTCCTACACTGGTTTGAGAAACTAGAATCTGTCTTCGAAATGTGCGAATGCCCTGAGGCGCGCAGGGTGAAGTATGCTACTGGTACTCTCGAGGGTTTAGCCCTCACATGGTGGAACGCTCAGGTTCAAATGCTGGGATTGGTTGCTGCCAACGCCACCCCATGGGAGAATTTTAAGGAAATGATCAAGGAAGAATACTGCAGTCGTGATGAGATTCACAAACTGGAGGTAGAATTCTTCAACCTCAAGATGACGGGGTCGGAAATTGAGGCTTATGTGAAAAGGTCGAACGAACTGGCAATTCTGTGCCCTACTATGGTGGATCCTCCCATCAAACGCATCGAACTATTTCTTCAGGGCTTAGTGCCGGAAATCCAAAGTCATGTGACTTCAGTGAACCTCGCCACTTACCAGCAAGCTGTTCAGTTGGCTCACCGTCTCACGGATCAAGCGGTGGAGCAGAATAAGTTGCCAAAACGCATAGGTGTTGCAACTACTTCTGGTACCTCTAGTGACAACAAACGGAAATGGGATGGAACTTCAAGTAAGGGTTCGACTTCTGTTCAGTCCCAGTCTCAGCAGAGAAAGACTGAGGACTACAAGAGCCCTAATCAGCAATTGTCTGGTGGTCAAAGTCATGGTGGGTACAAGGGAAATCACCCCAAATGCAATCGCTGCAGCCTGCACCACAGCGGGCCATGCACCAGGGGCAACTGTCATCGGTGCAACAAGCCTGGTCACGCTGCAAAGGATTGCAGGAGCTTATACCCCGCCAATCAGAATCGTCAGCAAGCTCAACAGAATCAACGCCAGCAGCAACAGCAAGGTGATAACAAAGGGTGCTTTCAGTGTGGAGCTGAGGGCCACTTCAAGAGAGATTGTCCCCAACTGAACAGGAACCAGAACAACAACAACAACAATAACAACAATCAGGGGAATGGTAACAATGGGAACAACAACAACAATGGCGCCAGGGGGCGGGTGTTTGTGATTGGCCAAGGTGAAGCAAGGAATGACCCCAATGTTGTGGCGGGTAAGTTCCTTCTCGACGACTTTTATGTTTCAGTTTTATTTGATTCGGGTGCCGATACTAGCTATATGTCACTAGGAGTTAGTCGAATGCTTAAGCGTATTCCAACACCTTTGAACAACAAGCACACCGTAGAGCTAGCAAATGGTAAGAGTTTAGAAGCCACACACATAGTCAAGGGTTGTAAACTTATTCTCGCTGACCAGACCTTCTCTATCGACCTCATTCCTATTGTCTTGGGTAGTTTTGACGTTGTCATTGGGATGGATTGGTTATCCCAACACCGAGCAGAGATTCTTTGCAACGAGAAGGTTGTCCGTATTCCAGGTCCCGGTGGTGAACCTCTCATGATTCATGGCGACAAGAGGAGTGCTGTTGAGAACGTCATTTCTCTCCTTAAGGCCCAAAAGTTCTTGCGAAAGGGCCACACTGCCATTTTGGCTCTCGTTACTGACACCTCACAAAGAGAGAAGAAGATAGAAGATTTTCCAGTTGTACGCGATTTTCCAGAGGTATTTCCTGAGGAATTACCTGGTCTTCCGCCTCATCGCCAAGTCGAGTTTCAGATCGAACTAGCTCCTGGAGCTGCGCCTATAGCCCGTGCACCTTATGGTTTAGCCCCATCAGAGTTGAAAGAACTCTCCACGCAACTACAAGAGCTCCTGGATAAGGGTTTTATTCGTCCAAGCTCATCGCCCTGGGGAGCTCCAGTATTATTTGTAAAGAAGAAGGACGGTACTTTCAGAATGTGCATCGACTACCGGGAACTCAACAAGGTGACGATGAAGAATCGTTATCCTCTACCGCGGATTGACGACTTGTTCGACCAGCTGCAGGGGTCGAGCTACTATTCAAAGATTGATTTGAGATCGGGATATCACCAGCTGAGAGTCCGAGAAGAGGACGTCTCCAAAACAGCTTTTAGAACACGTTACGGACACTATGAGTTATTGGTCATGCCTTTTGGGCTGACGAACGCACCTGCGGTTTTCATGGACTTGATGAACCGAGTGTGCAAGCCTTACCTGGACAAGTTCGTTATAGTCTTCATCGACGACATCCTGATCTACTCTAAGAGTCAGGAAGAACACGAGCAACATCTGCGACTTATTCTGGAACTCCTTCGAACAGAACAGCTTTATGCAAAGTTCTCGAAATGCGACTTCTGGCTTCGAGAAGTCCATTTCCTAGGCCACGTGGTGAACAAGGATGGGATTCATGTTGATCCATCCAAGATAGACTCGATTAAGAACTGGCCTGCACCTCGTACACCAAGGGGAATTCGCCAATTCTTGGGTTTGGCGGGATACTACCGGAGGTTCATAAAGGATTTTTCTAAGATTGCACAGCCTCTCACCTCGCTGACGCAGAAGGGCGTTGTTTATCGCTGGGGAAACGCACAGGAGTTGGCATTTCAGCACCTAAAGGATAGACTTTGTAGTGCACCTATCCTTTCCTTGCCGGAAGGCACAGACGACTTTGTGGTTTACTGCGACGCATCAATTCAAGGTCTTGGTTGCGTGTTGATGCAACGAGACAAAGTTATAGCCTACGCCTCACGCCAACTTAAGGTTCATGAAAAGAACTACACTACGCACGATTTAGAGCTGGGAGCTGTTGTTTTTGCACTTAAGTTGTGGCGGCATTACCTGTATGGTACCAAGTGCGCGATCTACACCGACCACAGGAGTCTCGAGCATATCTTCAAGCAGAAGGAACTGAATATGCGGCAACGACGATGGGTCGAACTACTGAATGACTACGAGTGCTCAATCAGGTATCACCCGGGCAAGGCCAATGTTGTGGCTGACGCCCTCAGTCGGAAGGACACTGCGCCTAAGCGCGTGCGAGCTTTACAACTCACGATCCACTCTAGTCTCCCTTCCCAGATACGAGCAGCTCAGATAGAAGCACTGAAACCAGAAAACGTCAGGGCTGAAGCCCTACGTGGATCAAGGCAACGATTAGAACAAAAGGAAGACGGTGCTTACTACGTAACGGGACGCATTTGGGTCCCACTCTATGGCAACCTACGAGAGCTTGTGATGGACGAAGCACACAAGTCTCGCTACTCGGTGCATCCTGGTTCGGATAAAATGTACCACGATATCAAAACCACGTATTGGTGGCCTAGCATGAAGGCCCACATAGCAACTTACGTCAGCAAGTGCTTGACTTGTGCGAGAGTCAAGTCCGAATACCAGAAACCCTCAGGCCTGCTCCAACAACCAGAGATACCACAATGGAAATGGGAGCAAATTTCCATGGATTTTGTTACTGGCCTACCTATATCCCAGCGAGGGAACGATACTATTTGGGTGATCGTGGATCGACTCACAAAGTCTGCACACTTCCTGGCTATCAAGGAAACGGATAAATTCTCCACTCTTGCAGAAATATACCTCAAGGAAGTTGTTTCGAGGCACAGGGTGCCCACCTCCATTATCTCGGATCGAGATGCACGTTTTACTTCAGAGCTGTGGCAAGCAATGCACAAATCCTTCGGCTCACGATTAGACATGAGCACAGTGTACCACCCTCAGACGGACGGGCAGTCCGAGCGCACCATTCAAACCTTAGAGGACATGCTTCGTGCATGCGTAATCGACTTTGGCAACCGCTGGGAAAAGCATCTACCACTTGTGGAATTCTCGTACAATAACAGCTACCACACCAGCATTAAAGCTGTTCCATTTGAGGCATTGTACGGACGTAAATGCCGATCACCTCTTTGCTGGGCAGAGGTGGGAGATAGTCAGATCACTGGTCCAGAATATGTGGTAGACACGACCGAACAAATTGCTCAAATACGAAAACGCATGACGGCAGCTCGCGAACGTCAGAAAGTTTACGTCGACTTAGGCAGGAAACCGCTTGAGCTCCAGGTTGGGGAGCGGGTACTACTCAAAGTTTCACCCTGGAAGGGTGTGGTTCGTTTTGGTAAACGCGGCAAACTTAACCCACGATACGTTGGACCCTTCGAAGTCATTGAGAAAATAGGCAGGGTGGCCTACAGACTGAACTTACCAGCAGAACTCGGTGCAGTTCACAACGTTTTTCACGTGTCGAATCTGAAGAAGTGTCCGTCAGATGAGACCCACGTAGTTCCTCTGAAGGAACTCACTATCGACGAACAGTTACGATTCGTCGAGGAACCAGTTGAAATCACGGACCGGGATGTTAAGGTCCTCAAGAGCACCAGAATACCTCTCGTTCGAGTTCGTTGGAACTCACGTCGCGGCCCAGAGTTCACCTGGGAGCGCGAAGATCAGATGAAACAAAAGTATCCCCAACTGTTCGCAAACAGTACACCCACTACTGAGGCCGAAGCTACGGAATTTCGGGACGAAATTCCAGATCAACGGGGGGTGGATGTGACACCCCAGGAAAACCAGGAAAAACATACAACTTAACTAGCTTCCTCAGTGAGTGCCTACCAAATTTCGGGACGAAATTTCTTTCAACTTGGGGATGATGTGACAACTCGAAATTTAGAACCTTTTATTTGTATCTCGATGTAACATGCTCAAACGTGTGACTAGTTAACTTGTATGATTAATGATGAGTGAACCTCGTATGTGATTATGTGTTATGTTATGTGTGTATGCTTGTATGTATAGTATGCGTATAGGTTTATGTGAGCCGAGAACCAAGAACCCGACTCGAGACCATGTGGTCTCGAGTAAACCGTAACACTTGGGCCGGATGGGCCACGCACCCCATTTAACTCAACCGAAACCCATTAGGGTGCACCATGTGGACAAGTATATAACCCTTAGTGATGCTAACCTTGCCATTCTTGGACAATCCACACATACTCCCCTACTCTCTCTAGAAACCACTAAACCCTAAGTCTCAACATCACCTCTCCTCCTTCTTCTCGGATCAAACCGGTGACACTAGGAGCTCTCGGATTGACTCACACACACACCGTTTGGAAGCTTCACTCACACCTTTGAACCTATACCCTTTAACCGGTTAGTGATTTCCATTGTGTGTGCATATTTCGGTTGTTGTTGATGATGTATGATGAAGATTATGTGATAATATGTTTATTTGTTAAGTTTATGCATGATAATGATTAATAAGATAACATGACTTGATTTCGGACATATTGTATGATGGGTTAATGATATCTTGTGTTTAAATGTGGTCTAAACCATTAGTTGTTAATGTTCATGAAATCGGATTGCATACCCTTATGTTACAAATCAAATGCTTGTTAAATGGCTGCTTATATGTGGAAATCGGATTAGTTGTTGAATGTTTTGATTGTTGTTTCAAGTTATGAACGTGATGAATTATTGGATATTATGATGAACATGATGAACATATGAAGAACATGATGAACATGATATGAATGTGGCTTGAACATTTGAAATTGGTATGTTTGATCCATTTTGGTAAATTACTAGACAAGAAAACATGTTTAGTGGATAGTACATAACTGTTGCATGAAATCAAAACCTCATTGGCTAAGTACAAGGACAGAATCAGCAGATGTCCAGTCGAGACCTTCGGTTGCGACTCGAAACAGCCACATGACAACTCGAGATCCCCGATTGCGACCCAGGTTGCGAGTCGCAAACGCCTGGTTGCGACTCGAGACCAAAAACAGCACAACTCGAAATCTCAGTTACGAGTCCGGTTGCGACTCGAAACCACACTTAATCAGCACACAAACCTCACACCGTGCCGCAGAGGACGGGCGTGAACTAATGGATCTGGGGCACGTCAATGATGATAGACATTGACAGTTTCAGGGCACATAAACATGACTACAGTCAGCAGTCGATATGGTAACGAGTCTAGTGTATATATGGGGTAGCCCCCACGGCCGAAATGCCAGATAACTAACACGGGGTAGCCCCCACGGCTGGATTGCCAGAGTAACCAGAAATAAACAAGTCACGCTTTTAACTATGGGGTAACCCCCACGGCAGGATGCCAGCTAAAGGAAACTGTTTTCGAAACTACTCAAAACGAACACCCAACCGTGAACTCACTCAACTTGTTGTTGACTCGTTACTACATGCTTTGCAGGTCCTTAGGTTCTTAGCTGGAGCTTGCATGGAGGAGGATCGTTGTGGGACATGGATGGCTGTGTGCCATGTTAAACTTTGAAACAATTAAACTTATGCCTTGTTTTTAAGACTTATGCTTCCGCTTGCAACTTAACTATGTTTTGTTTGAACACCAATTGTATTGGTTGGATTTTTACAACTACCTATATGCTTGTTCAATATGATTGGTGGCTGGATCCTGGTCAGTCACGCCTCCAAGCGGTTGTACTCTGCAGGTGGATTTTGGGGGTGTGACAGTATCGTCCTTAAAACTAACCGGTCTAGGCTTAGGCTTAAATAAAGACCCGTTAGAAATCTAATAGGTTATATTAAACCTTCGTTCCAGATTAGGAAGCACCAGTAAAAGCTACTTGCATTCTTCTTATTGTGATTAATACTTACTCAGGTAAATACTTTTAACTTATTTTCCCTATACGGGCTTGGGGTACGGTATATAAAATACCGCTTGGTCTAGCATTAAATTCTTTAATCGAATAGTGGTTAAATTTATTGAGATGCTATGTTTTGATTGTATGTTTTGTTTGCTTAAAGCCTTTGGGGGGTTAATGACCATGTCCCGGATATCCTCGGCATTATCTTACGAGATGGCCACGACCTGAGCACGGGGTGTAGGCGTACACCTGTCAAGTGTATAACTCAATATTGTGGTGTGTCTATTGATCTTTAACCCGGCACGAACCGGGCTACTGAACGCATAAGTAACATGTAAATCCTTTACAAGATTATGTAATATAATTATCCCAAGTTATAAAATATTTTGTGCCATGAGCATTCAAATCAATTTTCAATCATTTCAAAATGAGTCAGTTAATTTGTATTTACCAGTGTAAACTGACGTATTTTCCCAAAAGGTTAAGTGCAGGTACTACACGTAATAGACTGGCTGTCTTCTAGAGCGTCCACAATAAGTCTCGCAAGCTTGGACGACATTAAACTGTTGAAAAATTATCCTATTTTATTTCGATCCGCCTGTGGATCCGTTTCAACTACTCGTGATATTTATTATTATATTTTATTTAAAAGTTGAAATGAATCTATCTTTTGCTTCCGCTGTGCATTATTATATTGTGTTGTTTGTCTATGATGATATCAACCACGTCACGATACTCCCCACCGGGCCCACCGGTGACATGTGGAAAATAGGGGTGTGACAGCTATAGATCAAGAATGTGGCGCAGCCCGGTGCTGACACGTGTCTGACTCGTGTTGAACCTATAAGCTGACCCGGATCACCTACGCCTTTGACCGGGTTTGACGCGGACCGCGTAGCCCTTTGTTAACATTTACGCGGGCCGCGTAAAAGTCGAAATGTGGCACTTTAAATAGCAGGCATCGGGTTTCAGCAAAACTCGTTCAAATCTTTCTTTCTAAACATAATTCTCTCACAGTAGGCATTATACTCGGGCCTAATACCCCCCTAAATAGCGAAGTTCTGCTCCGTTGTAAGTATCATAACCCCTAGATACGTATTAGATGCTCTGTGATGTGTGCAAAATGAAACATATAAATTACATCAAATGTGGCATAAAACTAACCATTTTTTAGTACTAATGTTGGAAAAAGTGTGTTTTTGTCTTCCTTTTGTATTTTCAGGATTAAATGAGCTCAAATGAACAAAAGAAGCAAAAAGACAGCTAAATCTAACATAAATACAAGAAAAGGAACAAATGTGGCGTGCCTGACCCCCCGACAGCATCTTTCCAAGTAAAAACAAGAGAACAGAAGGCTGAACACGCCCCGTGCTCAGTGAGCACGGGGGCGTGCCCAAGTGTCAGCAGAAAAGATAAAGCTGTAGAAGCTTCTATCACCCACCATGGGGGCGTGCCCAGCGGACACGGGGCCGTGGTCAACTCTAAGATTCGCAGAATCTGGGGAAATCTTGATAGTACAGATACGCTTCTGCACACGGGGGCGTGCCCAGCGGACACGGGGGCGTGGTCAACTAATGCAGACAAACTGCAATTAATGAAGAAAGAGAAGGAGGATGGACACGGGGCCGTTCCCGAGCTGCTGTTCAGGCTATAAATAGGGGTGCTTGGCTCATTTGCAAACCATCCATTGGCACACCACCTCTCTCACACTTCACCCACCACCCACCACCATCACAACACCATCATCCACCACCATCATCCATTGTCCATCATAGAGTGTGTGAGTCGTCTCGGGATCCAAGATTGATCGTAAGAGTTCTTGACAATCAAAGGCCATGTTTGCCTAAGTCTCTTACATCACTTGGTGAAGACAAGTGTCTAGTGTAATACTTTTTATTTTTAATCTTTTCGCACTGTTTATTTGGTTATGTATTAATGACTTTAATAACTTGTTTCTTATGTTGAAGGTGATTCTTCCTTATCGTTTGTTCGTGGTGTCTTAGCATTATTTTACTGTCTATATAAAATAAAAGATTTTCACCATTCATATCTCCACGGTCTATATGGAGATATGTTGGCTACCTGGTCGGGGGTTAAGGGAACGGTTTGGTAAGAGTCTTGCCTTGTTCAGTGTATAGATCCTGCAATGACCTGGGTCAAATTTAGTAGGACCTCCTTCAATACCCACCGGTATTGGATGGCGGGGGTCCAAACTCTTTGATCCCCTCATATGTAAGCTACTATTAATACTTTAACCCGTCTACTTAGGACTGTATCCCTGCTGACTCAGACTACTTAGCCGAGGGTAACATCACCTTCAAAAGAGGGGCCTACCATAATATGAATTAATAACTTAATTAATTATCTTTCAATAATCCGACCCTTTAGGATTGTATCCTTGCTGACTCAAACTACTGGGTTGAGGGTAACGTCACCTTCAAAAGAGGGGCCTACTACAATAACTAAGATAATCTCTTAAAAAGTGCAAAAGTGCGGAAATTATCAAAGGTTACCCTAAACACGAGTCGGAGCTAAGTGATTCATCTTGTCTATCTGTTTTTATTTTTATTTTATTTTTCAGCATTTTAGTTAGTTTTTATTTTTCTAGTTTAAAAACATTTTTTTCTAACTTTTTGATTTGATTAGAGGTTGAGGATAAACCGGTATTAAAAGCTCTTATGTCCTTGGACGACCTCAGTATCTTGCCAACACTATACTATGCTCACGATGGGTGCACTTGCCCATATGTGTGTTTGGTGTTAGTAAAATATCGTGTTTTATAAATTTAAAACTTGACTAACGTGTAAAAAGGTCTTAAAATATACATTAAAATATATACACACCGCACGCACATCACTCTGCCCGATTGATCTAGGGTTCCGTAACGGCTGTCGTGATTCTGCCCGACGTAGTCGTTGGAATGCGGTCTCGGGGAGGGTATTACTAATGTTAAAATGGGTTATTATACTAACACGTGTGCTTTTGTGTAAATTATAGATAATTTTCAGAAAACCCTTACAGAAAATCTAAGACAGCAATGTGAGTAATCTTTCTTTTTGTGTAAACCTTTTTGTGAGTTGATCCGCTTTTTGTAAACTTTTTGTTAACTGTTTTTACAAAACCTCATACAATTAAATGTATATTAAGCAGTTATTGAGTATTTGTAAGAATACAATTATCATGAGTATGTTGGGGTTTTGTATACAAAATTTGTGACCACCTGGTCAAGGAGTAACATTTCCACAAGTCGGGTCTGACAGTACCATGGATGTTAATTGATATAACTTGGAAACAAATGTAATTGCGAGATCACCCTCAATACTGTACAATGGTTTTTATTTAAACTTGGTTAAACTGGGATTCACTCACCAGTATTTCCCACTGACAAATGTTTTTAAAACGCGTTTCAGGTAACAAATTGTGAAAGCCAAATAGAAGCCAGCTGGACAGCACACAAGGCTTGAAAAGTGGCAATAAAGTTACCTAAAATAAAATAGGTGTTTTTATTAAATAAAATATGATTTATTCCTATGAAAATGCGTGTACTGCAAACTTGGGTTTTATCCCATATGTTTAATATTATGAAAATGTGGTATTTTACTCTGATAAAATATTTCCTAACTACGATCCTGATGAAAATTTCGCTGCCAAATTAGACAATACGCGATACCACCGAAACTGGCTCGTGGCCGCCCGTTCCCGGGGATTAGGGATCGGGGGCTGCGACAGAAGGTGGTATCAGAGCTAAGCCACTGATTCAGCCACAGAAGTGTTCTGCTGACATCAAAATTTTTTCAATAAGGGTTTTCTAGAATTTCCCTGATGTATTGGTCATTATCATAGTAGGGATCTAGAGGGTCCAAGTCTGGGTAGGCTGCTAGGTTTGGCATGGATTCCTCCGGTATTGGGTAGCGTTGTTGGTAATCTCTATGGTCGTCAAACCACGGGTCGTAGTCTGGGTCTAAGGGATTGGGTGCTGGTACACTAGGTATCTCTGCTGGGTCAAGGTCAGGCATTAGGATTTGGTTTTCTGGGTTGGTTTCAATTTCCATTGGTTGTGTGGGAAATAGTGGTAAGGGCTGGGGTGCTATGAGTTGCTCTAAATTAGGGTCTGCAGCTGTAGTTGCTAGAATATGGAAATTTGCTAGACTCCTATTGAGCATATCCTATGTGTGAGCATCTGTTTCTCTCTTAGCGGCTGCTAAAACTCGCTGTTGTTGTAACTTTTTCCTCATTTTCCTACGTTCATGCGCACCTCTGCTGAACCATCCTCTCTTCTTAGGAGGGAATGACTCTTCAGATTGAGCCTTGAACACGAATATCTCGTCTTCATTGTCAGCCGAAGACCCTGAGAGGGTAGGCTGTGAAGAGGTGCCTTCGTTCCTAGGTGAGCTGGACAACTGACGGTAGGCGTCGGAAGGTCCTTGGTCGCGCATACTGTAAACTAACAAATTGTCAAGTAAAACACAACGATAATATACAGATATGCACGAAATCCCGTAGATTATTTCCTAACATATTGAAAATTTTTTGGTGTCAGCAGAACACTTCTGTGGCTGAATCAGTGGCTTAGCTCTGATACCACCTTCTGTCGCAACCCCCGTTCCCTGATTTTCCGGGAGCGGGCGGCCGCGACCAGTTTCAGTGGTATCGTTGTTTATCGATTTGGCAGCGGAATTTACATCAGGACCATAGTTAGAAAATATTTTATCAGAGTAAAATACCACGCTTTTATAATATTAAACACATGGGAAATTCCCAAATTTCAAGTACACACATTTTCATAGGTATAAACCCTATTTTATTTAAATAAAACATCTCTTTATTTTAGGTAACTTTATAGCCACTTTTCCAAGCCTTCAGTGCTGTCTAGTTGGCTTTACATTTTGTTACCTGAAACACGTTTAAAAACATTTTGTCAGTGGGAAATACTGGTGAGTGAATCGCAGTTTAATCAATACATGTAAAACTGTTTTACAGTATTGAGGGCGGTCGCGCAATTACATTTGTTTCCATCTACTTTAATTACCACCCATGGTACCGTCAACCCGACTTGTGGTCATGTTACTACTCACAATGTAGTAACAAATTTTGTATACAAAACCCCAACATACCGACGATAATTGTAGAATACAAATACTCAATCACTGTTTAATTATAATTTAAAACATTGAGGTTTTGTAAAAACAATTTGTAAAAAGGAGATTACTCACATTGATGTCTTAGGGTTTTCCTTAAGGATTTCCTGGTGATTATCTATTAATTACACAAATGCACACGCGTTAGTATAATAACCCAATATTTACATTAGAAATACCCTCCCCGAGACGACATTCCAACGACTACGTCGGGCAGAACCACGATAGCCGTTACGGAACCATAGATCAACCGGGCAGCGTATCTAATACGTAACCGGGGATTATGATACTTACAACGAGTCAGAACTTCATTATTTAGGGGGGTATAATGTCAGAGTATGATTTTATCACTTCAGAATTGAGAGAGAATACGAAAATTTTGAGCGAATTGAACTGAAGGCCAACGACCTCTATTTATAGGGTTGATCCGACAGCGGGTCGCGGCCCGCGACAGCCAAGGCTATCTTTCTCTCGGCCCGCGAGATAGGTGGGTAGGGGTGTAGGGTTGCTGAGTTGGGCCCATAGTCTCGACACGCTGTTGCCACGTGGCAGCACCAGGCTGCGCCTGGTGGCTAGGCGCTCGCGCCCCGCCAGAGACCATAAATTTTTGTTTTTAATTAATTTTTATAAAAAGAAAGGTATTTAGGGTCATTTCTCGCGTACGGGGTGTATTTTAAGACGTATAGAGGCATTATAAGTATATTAGGGGTGTCAAAAATATTTTGGAGGGTTGTTATATCGCTTATGGTCAAATTACAACAATAAAATCCCAAAAACACAAGATTTACAAAAACATCAAACGTAAACATAATCAAGTTGCACAAGAAATCATTGTATTTCACTAACCATAGAATCAAGTCAACAAACGGGCAATACGAAACAAGGTGCAAGATAGTTATGCGTAGTTTTTGAGTCTCGCCGGAAAAGACTCGACCATGGCCGGCGAACACGGTTTCACCTTGAAACCCTAGCCGCCACAGACTGGGTCGAGAAAACCACATGCAACGGTAGATCGGGACTGTATTCACCTTAAACAGCCAAAAATAGCCTTCCTGGTAGCCTATATAAACCCACATGTCGTTATCGTCTTCGTTGGACCTTCAAACAAGCACACCCGTTGCTGTTTAAGAGATGTTTTATGTCACCGCAGGTCACGGTAAACACTGAACCTGCGAGAGTCGCCGCCGCCTACAAACAATAGCTTTGTCACCGCGATATGTATGTGAAGAAAAGATGGGGCTGGTTGGCCTGCAAGAGAATCGAGATGGTTGCGGTGGTGGCGGGTGACGGTGGCAGTTGTGGAAATGGAGGGGTGGATGTCTGGGTGAAGGGTTTAGAGAGAGACGAACTCGACCATAGAAAAGAATAATAGTCACTTGATATCGGTCGGGATTCAAGACTCCGGCGACAATCGTTGAAAACACTGGCTGGGAATAGAAAATAACGAGATAGAGACGAAAAGTCTTTTCTTCACTATACAATTTTATTACTTGAAAATACTTAATGATATTTTTATTTTATATTTACGATTATTACTTGAAAATACTTGATGATATTTTTATATTATATTTACGAATTGATGTATTAAATATTTGGTATTTGTTTTATGTTTAAAATTATACCTGAATTAGTGAGTGTGAACGAAGGTGAATTCTTTTGGAGTGGATTATCCAAATTGTCATGAGGATATAACAAAGCCAACTATAAAAGTGAATTTCTCATCAGCAATCGTAACCATTGCCAATAAAAAGATGTATTAAATCATGTATTAAAGATTGTTTAAATCGTCTGGTATTATATCCGCTCAAACTGGTCCGAACAATTAGCTAGTAAAATGACCGGTTTCATGTCATTGTCTGATTCTACAAACATTAGTTTTCGGTTGCTATACCGAGTGTAAGTAATGTAACGCTTTTGTAAAGAAATGAAAAGGCGGAGACTTGGCTTTCATGAAGAAACGAAATAGAGTTTCACTTTTACCCCCTAGGCTACTACTTTATTTTACTTGCTCCAAAATTTCAAAAGTGGCAATCATAGCCTCTAAGCTACTACTCCATTTAACAAATTAATGCCTAGGTGTCCCTATAAAATATAAATTCACGTTTCGATCTATTTTTTTCGGAAACGAATCAAGTCAAATATAATACGTTTTCATGCTTATTTTTACGTACGTTTTGACGTACAAGTTACTGTACGTTTTGGCGTCGCTAGGTCTTAATGCAAATGTAGTGTGCTGTAGTGGTTAGGTGGAAACCCACTAAACGAACCAACCCGGTTTAGATTTCGTTTCTTTTATATAGTATAGATTCGATTTATTTTACTTTTTGGTCTAACATATATCTCACATTGTGTTATACTGGATACGTCAAAACACCAGTTTTTATATGGTTGACGCATTACATAATGTTTGGACTAATCAATTTGATGTTTACGATGTACCCGCGCCGCAAACCGTACGGGCCTTATGACTAGTTGTTTTTAATATATAAATAAAACTATATAGACGACTCAGAAATTACAAATTAAATGAGATCATACCATTTTTTCCATCAAAATACGTCAATGGATAGTTTGAATGGGAGTTTTTTTGGTGTTTGAACTTTGAATGGACAATGATGTTTTGCTTCAAAGTTGGTTTCAAATTGGAGATGAGGTTTGAAAAAAATATGTTATGTAGACGTTACACAATGAATTAGTAAAAAATATATGATACGGTACCTAATCTAACATGTGTAATTTTTTTTGGACTTTCTTAAATTGTGGGGCTAAATACGCAGTGGCGGATTCAAGATTTTTTCTACCGGGTTCCTTTTGGTAGATTTCACTAATTTTCACTATTTTTTCGTAAATCGTATAAGGTTTCCACTAATTTTTTTCATTTTTTTCCAAACCAAGGGGGTTCCTGGGAACCCACAAAAACCCCCCTAGATTCGCCACTGTAAATACGTGTAGGGTCCTTCTCCCCACTAGCCATGGTTGTAAAATAAGGTCTCGAAGGCCGAGTACTCCCCGAGTACTCACTACAAGGTAGGCTGCCGAGGCACGAGTACTCTTCGTTTAGGAAAATTACTCCCCGAGTACTCTCCGCCTATGCCGAGTACTTCCCGCGTACTCCCGACTCCGACTAGAGAGCGCCTAGCGACTTTTGCAACCATTCCACTAGCAAAGCAAAAGCAAAAGATCCTGCCTGAGTGTTTGAGCGTAGATTAGAGGGTCATGTGGTAGCCACACAAGGGGTCTTAATCAGACTAGAAGACAATGTCTAGCATTGAACATGTGGCGTCAACCTAAAACATGTTTTTTTTTTCATGTTGTGTCAATGATTGCCACAACACATAAATTCGGGTTAACCTGAAATCCGAGTAACATGTAACTTTGTTCGAGTATTTTCAAACAAAAAAAAAATAACGATTAACCAAACATCACCCTTTCGATTATTGAGATGGCAATTTAACTTTTAAACATAAGACTTGTTGGGAAAATAAAAGCGGTGGGGATGGGTGTATTTAGTTTAGTTGGGCCAGTGGGCCGGAAAAGGAAATATTAAAGAACTATATCCAGTCCAGCTTATTTTTGTTGGGCCAATTGGGATTGGTAACTTAGATTTTTAAAACCAAGACGGAGATAAACAGTCGAACAGATGGATTTCTAGAATTCAATTTTTTTGTTGGAGAGCGGTAATAAACAAAATCTCAATGAAGGTGGCTAGGGGTGCAAACGAGCTAAGTCGAGCCCGAGCTTAACTCGAGCTCGTTTAACTTTTAAAAGCTCGAGCTCAGCTCGATTCGAGCTTTATTTTTAAAGCTTGAGCTCGGCTCGTATGTAATTTTTCAAGCTAGAGCTCGGCTCGGTTAACATTTATTAATTTATTTATATATCAGTTATAATTTATATTTCATATATAATTTAGTTCATTTTTATTATTTTATGGATATTAATTATTATTATTATTTAAATATTTATTTAATATGTAATAATAAAAAATATTATAAAAACACTAGCCTCGTTTAAGCTCACGAGCCGGCTCAAGCTTGATAAACGAAGCTCGGACTTGTTTACTAAACGAGCTTGTTTTTAGGCTCGGCTCGTGCTTGAGCTCGTTTAAGCTCGGCTCGTTCGATCTTGTTTCCTTGCCTAGCTCATTACCTGTTGGTTTCTACGTAGAGTGTAGAATGAAAAACTTATTTTGTTTCTACTTTAGCATCTATGCAATCGTAATAAAATTATTTTCTTCATATTTGAAAACAAAAATGAGGTGCAACTTCTATCAATTTATGTGCGACGTTAATCAAGGTGGTTTAAACATAGGTTTTTTTAGTAAACTGCAATTTTACCCCTGGGGTTAGAGCCAATTGGCACTGTTAGCCCCTCCCAGGAAATAATTGCAATTTACCCCCCAACATATGATGTTATGTCGCAATATTACCCCCTGCCGTCAAATAAGTTAACAGATCTGTTAAATGGAATGTGAAATGACTATGTTACCTTTTCATATTACCTCATATGGTTTGTTCTACTATGTAATATTACCCCCTGGTGTATAATGACTAAATTGTCCTTTCTTATTTCCCCCTATGGTTTGTTGTACTCTGCAATATTACCCCCCGGTGTTAAATAGTTCTTGCAAACCTTACCCCCTGCAGAAAAAAAAAACATTTCCCGCCTAAACCACATCAGCCGCCATCACCCACCTCCACCACCATCAGCCGCCACCACCCACCTCCACCTCCATCGCCGCTACCCCCGGTGTTAACAGCTTTTTATCGAATTCCCAGCAAAATTTCCATGAAAAATCCAAACCCAATTTGTTTCTTGTTTCGTTTTCCTCTAGAATTCATCTAAACTTATTCATCAAACCATTTTCTGCACAATCAATCTTTCAATCTACACACCCACCATCCAATTCCAATGAGTCTTCCCGCCACAGCCCTTTCATCATCTTCATCTACTGTTGTTCAAGTGGATAAAGCCACCAGCGAGTTCTTGAACGTACCGGATTGGACTCTTAATCTTGATATTTGCGATACCATCAACGCCAATTCTTGGTAAAAAATTTATTTATTATTAACGGTGGAGAAAAAATTTAACTTTTTTATCTGGGTTTGTTGTTTTAGGGTTGTTTAATTGTTGTTAAATCTTGATCATTCTCACTGGGATGTTGAGTGTTCATGTTGTGTTAATGTGTAGAAGAAAGCAAATATTGATATTGTTATAGGATTTGGTATGATTTTTTGGTTATTTTTTACCATAATCAGAGGACATTTAAGGGTGGTGCTAGTCTAGACACCACGAGTGTACTCTTGAATGATCAAGGCTCCAAGTTAACTCTGTGTGAATTGGTGGTGGTTGAGGTGGGTGGTGAAGGAGATGAGATGGAGGTGGGTGGTGGCGGCTGATGGTGGTGGAGGTAGGTGATGGCGGCTGATGGTGGTTTAGGCGGGAAAGGTTTTTTTTCTGCAGGGGGTAAGGTTTGCAAAAACTATTTAACACCGGGGGGTAATATTGCAGAGTACAATAAATCATAAGGGGTAATAAGAAAGGAACATTTAGTCATTTTACACCAGGGGGTAATATTACAGAGTAGAATAAACCATAGAGGGTAATATGAAAGGGTAACATAGTTATTTCACATTCCATTTAACAGATCTGTTAACTTATTTGACGGCAGAGGGTAATATTGCGACATAACATCATATGTTGGGGGGGGGGGGTAAATTGCAATTATTTCTTAGGAGAGGCTAACAGTGCCAATTGGTTCTAACCCCACGGGGTAAAATTGCAGTTTACTTTTTTTTTTTTTTTTGAAATTTGTTTTCATTCACAACAAAAAAACACCAAAAGAGGAGAAACAACACACAGATAACCCAAACTAATCACATTAGATTGAAACTACACCAATCAACCCATCTAATGTCTTTAAACCTGGATCTATATTTAAACCAAAGGAATGCAAGAGATTTTATATTGTTGCAGATGTTATATATCAAGCGGATTTGAATTTATAAAATAATACTAATAATAATAATAGTTAAATCTATAATACTATATAAAGGAAATCTAATGTACAAAAATGTAATTTGACCAGGGGTACACATTTTTAAGAAGCATGTACAAGCGACTGCAAGCTGTTAGAAGAGGAAGTTCATCAGACTTTTAAGACGCTCCAGGGGCAAGCTAGGGATTTCACCCATGAACCCTAATATCCGATTATATAGCATGTAAATGAATTGTCTTGCAATTGAGATGTGAAGATAGAAAGGCAGATTGAATGCGAATAATGGTGGGAGTCTCCAGGTTCCAGATGAAGCATCGTGTGTTTCAATTTCATCTCAAGTTCATCATGGTTGAAACACACAAGACACATATCACCAATTTTGAATGCCGGAGCAACACAAAGTTTCGACAACAACACTGATTTAGACTCTTATTTGTTTGATTTCTTCAATTTCATCTCATCAATCCGACCACCTGCTTAGGTTTTCCTCAAAAGTACACCATGGCGATGGAATCAGGTACGCTATTTCGAATTTCGTTCTCAAATTCCTTTACTCTAACATGTATCCTTCATAAATTGATTTGTTTACTATCCTTTATTGTTCGAATCAGCTCGTTATGCTATAGTTAGGGCTATATTTACGGTCCCTTGTGTTACCTGAACTGTGGATTATCTGTGTAAGGTTAAAAGTTGAGAAGTATTGTGTTTGAAATTTCAGTATTAGCAAATATAAACTTAAAGGATATATGATACAGAGAGGGGTTATATATATGTGATTGAATAATTTGTGAGTTATTGTGATTGAGTGCTTACATCGTTGCATTTTTCGGGTGGACTGTAACTTTTTAATGCTGATAAATTACAGGCAAAAACAGGTGTCAAGTTTCAAACTCCGGCATCGAACTCAAGGTTGAACATGGGAGTGAGTTTTAGTTTTTTTAATAGCCCCATAAAGTTTCATTGTGAAGTTGTTTTTTTGTGCGCGAGTTAATCCTGAATTTGATGTACTTTTGTTGCAGGTTGATCCTGTTTTAGCTGGGTTTCGCTTGACAAAGAATTCGTTGTTTATTCATTGGATCTTCTTTCTGGACTGACTGAAGGTTATGGTAGCGGAATAGAGAGTCTGGTATTCACTTTTTATTATCTATTATCCCCATTTAGTATCTAAAATAATTCATTAATTCGAAGTGGTTAAATAAGTTTAATGATTGGTGTGATACAAGGGTCGATGAAGATAAAAGTTATTTGACACGTGTTTAATGAATACACCCTAAATCACTCTACTAGACAAAGGTTTACACCCTTTTTTTACTGTGAGTGTTCATAATTGTTGTCTGCATATCAGAGAGTTGAGGAGGCGATTATTCGGGAGAAGTCGGAGGAGGAGAAGTCAAAGCCGAAGCAGGAGCCATAGTCCTCAGAGGCACCGTGGTTATGACGAGCGTGGCAGACGTGGTTCAGGAAGAAGAGGTGATTGCGATCATCACGATAGTGACAGGGACAGGGGAAGTAGGAGGCTCAGAAGCAGCAGGAGTCCACCTCGAGGAGGGGGACACAACAGAAGTCCATGTGCAAAGAGAAACTGAAGCCCAGTTAGGGAAGGAAGTGTTGAGAGGAGGGCAAATATCGAGCAATGGAACCAAGAAAGGGAGCAACCCGACTCCCGCCCGAAAGCTGCCAATGATGAAAATAACGATGGGCCCGCTACTGCTTTGCCAAATGGAGATCAGTATTATGACCCTCGCCAACAACGTGATGAAGAAGGCTATGATAACTGATCAAAGATGCATCTACTTGTTTGTTTCTTCTCTTCTATTTTGGTTAAACTATAACAGGTTGGTTTTAGCCGGATAGGAATCGTAGGTTTGAGACCGGTTTATAATCCTCTACACAAAAACGGTTCGTGAACTGGAACCAAATTTCAACCCGAACTGAAACCGGTTTGTAACCAACAAGCAAAGGAACCTGTTTGAGCCGGATGGAAATCATAGGTTTGGGATCGGTTTATAACTCTACTTTGAAACTGGTTTGAACCTGAACTAAACAAGTAAAAAGCTGCTCAAAACTGGTTAAAACCAGTCTACAAACTGACATAATCCGAACCGGTTTCAAACCAAAATTGGTTTTCACTTTTCATTTACCTACTTGAACCATAAATATGAAACCTCTGCTACTTGCGAAGATGATGTTATTATAATATTGAAGTCAGATTATAACAACGCTTATTTTGTTACAGGTACCTTCTTGCATTTGTTTATAGTTCATACAACGGGACTTCTTACCTATAACACAAAAAAGTTACGATATAACCAAGGCATATTATGGCTTTCTGTAATTATGTAATATTAAACTTTGCATATTACAGTTTTCTTCGATAAGTTTACTTGTTTCCTATAGACTCATACTTTACTTATGCTGGCATTTCTGGTGATCTTAGGAAATTTTTACTTCTGGGATTTACGCAGAAGATTGTATATTTGAAGATCCAACCATTAGATTCAGTGGTAAGAACTTGAAAATTTGTTTCTCCTTTGAAGTGCGATATAAATTACATGATTTTACAATCTTTTTTTCCATGTGTACACCGATTTGTATATCCTGATAGCGTGGCCAATGCAGGCAGGGATTTGTACTCTCGCAACTTAAAATTGCTCGTACCTTTCTTTGACCATCCCTCAATCTCATTGCAAGGCATTACAAAGGTATTTTTTCTTTATATTGTCGTTCATTAACCTAAAGATTATAGCTTTAGTTGCTCCATTATATTCATTAGCACATTTTATACATTTCTTATGTTTCATAGGTACATCTCATCATCCTTTGCGAATATGTTTTAATGCAGGTATTGAGTGGTGAGACAGAGTCTGTAAAGGCCACATGGAAACTAAGGTGTTAGCTACTTGTAACCCTTATTTTCCATTTTAAAATGCACATTATCGCCTTATCGGTTTCGTTCAAAGCCGGATTGGATCCCCACAATATGAAGCTAATCATTTAGAAAGTTTGATTTGCAAGACTTATCTTAACTCTCATGGCCCCCGACCCAGTTTCCTGGTTCGGACGTCGTGAGACAGAAAACCCGTGGTATTGGTGGTTAATTTGGCAGCGGAAATTTTAACAGGATCGTTTAACTGAAAACACCTATTTATTTTATATCAAGTTTCGGGATAAATCCCATAATTTACAATAAAGGAATTTCACTGGGAAATCCCCTGATTACAAAACATGTTTATTTATTTACTGAGCCACTTCATTCAAGCTGGTAGTGTGTGACACCTCGAAATTTCATGTCCAATATTATATCGACACGTATCATAGACTTAAAACGCCTAAAGAATTGATTAGAAGGACTAAAGTTGACAAACAAGGAAAGTATGTGAATATAAGGGTTCAAAATGTCAACAATGAATAAATATACTTTACAATAACCCTACATGAGGTTTATAACCTTAAACGAATGAATCATGGATCATACGAAGCTAATTGTGAAAGAAAGTGAGAGATTTCAAACTACAGGGGTTAAATGTGTCAACATGTTTAAAGTATACCTCTGAGTGACCTTTTAACAAACCCATAGCTTTGTAACGATTAATTATGCTCACTAGAATGCATGATAAAAATTTCACCAAGTTTCGTTATCGTATGAGAAAGTTATGATAAAATTCGTACACGAGGGGTTAAAAGCGTCAACATGTTAATACATACCTCAGAGCGACCTATGTATAAACCCCAAATCTTAACCTGTGTTGTAAACATCTGATAAGCATCCTAATCAGGTTAATGCTTGCAATAATTGATTCAAATTATAAAGATGGGATCTTATGAAATTGTGTTTGACGAATCTTCGTTTATGGCCTTTCAAAAAGAATCCAAGACAATTATACAACATGGCAAGGTGGTCATAACTGTTCAAGCATGAACTAAAGGCCCCATACTGATAATTCAAGCCCCAAAATCGTAATACCTAAGTTGCCCTTTCAAAGCTTGAAAGGTTAACAAATTTTTGCCTTCTGGTAAAGGCTTACGGACCGTAAAGGTCTTGCCTTACGGTCCGTAAGGCATCCCCAGCGACAGAAAACGTAACAGTAGCCTGTTTAACGAGTTTAACCGACTTACATTGCCGTTTTTCACTCCCATGTGCAATCTAAACTAGTTCTTAGGCACTAGGGACACTTGTAATTGATCAGGGATCAATCCTAGAGTTGTTTGTCATGATCACAAGCAATCAAAGGCACTATATAAAGGCCTCATTGTTGCAACTTTGATCATTCATTCCAAACTCAACTTCTGATCATTTCTGGAGCTCAAGAGCCTTCCCTAAGCATCACTGGTCGTGCATAGGACCTTGGTAAGCTTCCTTAACCTTCCTTAATCATGTTTTACTTAGTTAATTAGCTTAAAGTCAAACCGTCGTAATTAAGGTTTGACTTAGCGATTAATCACTAATGGTCCAGTGATTAGTCAAACTTAAAGTAGTTATAATTTGGTAATCATGTGGGCTTTAAATCCTTAAAAGGGCACCCTCTGATTCCCGCTCTAACTAGGTCATTTGTCGGGTCAAAGTTGTTTATAAAAAGTCAACAGAAACATATTTTTTGAATTAACGCATAATTAACAATGTATAAGGCGTGTAACCTATCTTATCACTCATATAACTTAGTAATAAATGTAAGAACATGTCTAAGCATGTTCGACCCGACAATTTTCTGTTTAGGCTCGGTTCGGAACCGAAAGTCGCGAAACTTTGACTTTTGCTTTGACTTCAGTTCTGACCCGATTTAGATGGGTTTGAAAATGCCTTAGAGCATCCTTAGGACCAAGTTACATGATGGTATAACCCTCTGTGATTGGCTCGTTGATTGTTCAATCCGTTTACACGTTTCCGTTAATTACTTAATGTTGACCATAATGCCCTTTTTACCTTAAAACGATAATTTTGGAAATGTGAGAGGACAATAATCTTTGCTACTGATTTATAAACATGTCCCTAAAATTTCATATTAGTTAGAGGTCTGGATTAGGAGTTATGCTCAATAGCGCACTTAAAAAGCTTTTTGTTAATTAAACGGCGCAATTAGCATAAAGCCTATCTAAACCCAATTTCGACACCAACCCTTTTACCCACTGATGTAATATAATATTTCGGGATTTTTGAAGATTTTTAATTATTTTTGACCTGATCATAACCTAAGGTTATTGCCTTGATTCGGTAAATACCGATTATACCCTTTTTGTTTATAAAATGAGTTCTACATAGTATTTTGACACCAATCCAATTGCTACTGATTATATATAATAAATTAAGTGCTTTGAACTTTATAACCTGAGCAGAAAACACAAATTTCCTGTATAACCCGGAAATCGCTTAAAACGGCTTTTTACGCGTATTAAACACCTAGTATGGGTCTAAAACCATTTTGGCGTATAAGACTTATCACCAACTAATATAACCTATTAAGTTAAGTTATTTTACTGATTATTTCATACCCGAATCTCAGAATTTAAAATTTATCTCTTTTATAATCTTTAAAATGACCGAAATACCCCTACGTGGCTTAATTTGAGATTAAACTCGTTTTGGGCATAATGGAAGGTATCCTACTGATATCACAACATATTTAAGGCATATTAACTTAAGAAACCTGTAAAAGACTCTTATGGTTACCCGTTACGCTTCTTACGCGTTCGGTTCGGTTTATGTAACTAGTTTGCATAAATTAGCCAAAACGGGTCGAACCTTATCATATTTATCTCAAAATCTAGAATGTGTTTAGTTTACCCATATTATACAAGTCTTCAAAACTTGTCGGGTCTAAATCACATTCTATTCCGGTCTTCGCTTAATCACGCGTTCGAACTGTATCTTCCTTTGAAACTAACAGGTCTAAGCTTAGGCTTAATTAAAGGCCCGTTAGGATTCTAATAGGTTATTATAAATCTTCGTTCCAGAATAGGAGACCCGATAAAAGCTACGTGCACTTGCTTGTTGTGAATATTACTTGCAAAAGTAAATACTTTTAACTTATTTTCCCTATACGGGCTTGGGGCATGGTATATAAAATACCGCTTGGTCGGGCATTAAATATTTAATCGAATAGAGGTTAATTCACTGAGATGTCCAGTTTGGAAATGTTTTGTTTGCTTAAAGCCTTTGGGGGGTTAATGACCATGTCCCGGATATCCATGGTATCATCTTACGAGATGGCCACGACCTGAGCACGGGGTGTAGGCGTACACCCGTCAGTGCATAAATAAATTTATGAGGTGTGTCTATTAATCTTTAACCCGGTCTACGGATCGGGCTACTGAACGCATAAGAAACATGTAATTCTTTTACAAGATTATATTCAAATAATTATCCCAAGTTATAAAGAGTTTTGAGCCACGTGCATTCAAATCAATTTTATTAAACTTTTAAAAATGAGTCAGTTGATTGTATTTACCAGTGTAAACTAACGTATTTTCCCAAAAAGGTTAAGTGCAGGTACTACGCGAACTAGGCTGGCTTTCTCCTAGCATCCACAATAAGTCTCGCAAGCTTGGATGCCATAAAACTGTTGAACAATGTTTCCTTTTTATTTGATCCACCTGTGGATTATTTTCAACTGTTTGTGATACTTAATATTACAATTTATTAAAGTTGAAACGAATCTATCTTTTGCTTCCGCTGTGCATTTAAATTTTGTGTTGTATGACTATGATGATATCAACTACGTCACGATACTCCCCACCGGGCCCACCTGTAATACGTGGAAATATCGGGGTGTGACATAGTGCTACGCGACACTTTTTCCTTGTTCCCAGTAAATCACCTGAAACATGTTTAAAAAGATTTTATCAGCGGGAAATACTGTCGAGTCATTCAATTTGCACAAAATGACACATTGTTATAATCTACAATATTAAGAGCGATTACAATGTTCATATATCAACCAATTACCCCAATCGGTATTTGTCACTCGACCGTATCTGTGACTATGGTCATATCACCCATTGGCTAACTCGTTGTCCAATGGTGGCGGTTATTAAGTAATGTATACAAAACCCCACATACCGGCGGTAATTGAAGATTACAAAGACTTAATCCCTGTAATTATAACTTTGAAATAAATAGGGTTTTGGAACAATTTGGTAAAAAGAGAATGACTCACGTTGCGATTTTAACTAGACAGAGTTCGCCTACTGATTAAGCCTGGTAACCTAGTTAAAATAACAATGCAAACGAAACTAGGTCAGTAACTTAATTCAACATTTACGATAATTTCACGAGATCGAAACCCTCACGACGAATGACAAAGTATAGTCCGTATTCAGGCAACACTTAAACATCCATCGGATCGGTTTTAATCGATCGGACATTGTATCGTAGCAGTGATCGAGTTATTACCCTGTTATCGTAGCAGAGATTCAGGACTGTGTGTGTGTTTTTGAACGAAACAGCGTATAACTCAATGTACGTAACTAATTTTTTCGTCGTAACAAATTCCCCATGCAAGTGCCAAACCCCTGGATTTTATATTGGATTTTGGTCTCCCTCGCGTGTCGCTCCGGCTGCCAGGGATCCTGGCGCGACATGCAGGGCACACCCATTTAGGCTAGGGTGGCCTCGTGTCCAGCTTAGCCCTGGTGAGTCAACATAACACGAATTTTCGTGTTTTAGCTCGATTTTATGGATAATTATCCATTAGGGGATACCCCCCTTGAATTTTAGGGGGCCCTGATCCTAGTTTAGACCGTTTTAAAAATTATGGGTCACGCCATACCACTTGGGGTTCTCAATTAGGGTTTCCTAATGGGCACTATAAAAATAAGAAATAATAATTTTAGCAAGGGTTGTTACATTAACCTACCTTGGAGGCCTCATATTTCCGTTGATGGGACTGCGGTCTATGATTTGGACAATCAGTTTAGAGTAAGTCAAACCGAATATGTACTTATTTGCGTTGAATGCGTCACAATAGTAACACTGTTTCACATTACAGATTGTTAAACATGTAGAAAGTTGGAGTGTTTCCCCTTTAGAAGCAATTGGCCAGATATTCACACCAAACTCCGCCCACTCCATTTGATTTGGTAAATATCCTTAAGGGAAAAGTCAGTTATAGCTTTAAAAATCATGTCAAATGGGTTCGGGTCAAAACTGGTTGGCTCAGAGAGGGTTTTTTATGTTGGTTTAGTGGTGGCAGCGGTGGTGTTGTCATGTCAACTGCTGTGGTGGCATCAACATCGACTGGTAAGTGACCCTCCTTGCTGTAACATGATTGTAGTTCTTTGGTGGCGCTATATTTTGCGTTTCCATGTGTAAATTTCAGCCCCCTCCTCTTGTCCTTTTCCATTTCATTCTTCATCTAGCTTTCTTTAATGAAATGGTGAATCATGTTTACTTATTGTTTTAAGTAAATTAGAATGATCTCTACCTATATGACTGCAGTTAAATTTTTGAAGACAAAGACGTATGGTGTAAACTAAAATGACGTTTACCTAGGTGTATATGTGCCTCTCTTTAAAAAAATGATGAATAATTTTATTCTATGTTGACTTCTTTTAATTCTTGGAAAGCCCAAAATGCTCGGTGATCACCAACCATAAAGGTGAATTTAATTTACAACTTTCGTTGTTTTGCTTTTTGCAGCTGGTGGGTTTCGGCTGCACGGTATGGAGGACCATCCTGGTCCGTCCTCCACCGGCGACGAAACACCCTCCACGCCGCCCCCCTCCGTCATCGTCCTCATCGTCGAGATGTCGTCGTTTGCGACGAACCAAATATGGTGGGCCCCCTTTGTTTGTGTTTGTACATTAGGCATGGTTACTTGTACATAGTGGGATGAGGTAGGATCATCTAGGACCCTCCTCCCATACCCTCAAGTTTTGTGGGATGGACCATATTATACAAGTCTTCAAAACTTGTCGGGTCTAAATCACATTCTATTCCGGTCTTCGCTTAATCACGCGTTCGAACTGTATCTTCCTTTGAAACTAACCGGTCTAAGCTTAGGCTTAATTAAAGGCCCGTTAGGATTCTAATAGGTTATTATAAATCTTCGTTCCAGAATAGGAGACCCGCTAAAAGCTACGTGCACTTGCTTGTTGTGAATATTACTTGCAAAAGTAAATACTTTTAACTTATTTTCCCTATACGGGCTTGGGGCATGGTATATAAAATACCGCTTGGTCGGGCATTAAATCTTTAATCGAATAGAGGTTAATTCATTGAGATGTCCCGTTTGGAAATGTTTTGTTTGCTTAAAGCCTTTGGGGGGTTAATGACCATGTCCCGGATATCCTTGGCATCATCTTACGAGATGGCCACGACCTGAGCACGGGGTGTAGGCGTACACCCGTCAGTGCATAAATAAATTTATGTGGTGTGTCTATTAATCTTTAACCCAGTCTACGGATCGGGCTACTGAACGCATAAGAAACATGTAATTCTTTTACAAGATTAGATTCAAATAATTATCCCAAGTTATAAAGAGTTTTGTGCCACGTGCATTCAATTCAATTTTATTAAACTTTTAAAAATGAGTCAGTTGATTGTATTTACCAGTGTAAACTGACGTATTTTCCCAAAAAGGTTAAGTGCAGGTACTACGCGAACTAGGCTGGCTTTCTCCTAGCATCCACAATAAGTCTCGCAAGCTTGGTTGCCATAAAACTGTTGAACAATGTTTCCTTTTTATTTGATCCACCTGTGGATTATTTTCAACTGTTTGTGATACTTAATATTACAATTTATTAAAGTTGAAACGAATCTATCTTTTGCTTCCGCTGTACATTTAAATGTTGTGTTGTATGACTATGATGATATCAACTACGTCACGATACTCCCCACCGGGCCCACCGGTAATACGTGGAAATATCGGGGTGTGACAGGTTGGTATTAGAGCCAACGCTGAGTGAATTGAACACTAGTCTTTTGTGTTTAATCTCAGTGACACAATTGCACATACTCGAGTCTAGACAAGAACTTAGGACAAATCCAAATTGCTTTTAATTCCAACTTTGTCCTTTATATATTTCTTTGTTGTATCTTTCATTTGTTTGACAGGAAATATGCCACCGAGGTTCAGAAGAGGAGGAAGAGGCAAGGGGCCAATCACCGCCCCTAACGATCACGAGGCCGGGCCTTCACACCGGCGAACTCCTTCTACCACTATGAGTGCCGATCCTCAGGTAAACTGGAGGAACCATTTGGAGCCCGCTAGACGGTCTGTCTCACACAGCTCAACGCCTCCCTATCGTCACTCCTTTGGGCCGCACTCAGAAAATGAGCCCGAAGACTCCCGCCATTCCTTCTTGTCGTTGCAGCGGTCCGTTTCGCACCGTTCTTTTGGCGACCCCACTCCTGTCTTTTAGGGCCGGTTCAACCCGGCAAACTATATCGAAGAACCAGTGGGTTTTAACCCACTAGGACCTGAAGACCACTTCTCAGGAGACCATGCAATGGACATGGACGAGGACATGGATCCCGTCGAGCCTGAAAGCTGGACCCCTAACCATCCCATTGAGATCTCTGACTGATCATCCTTCCACAGATCACCCTACGGTGGTCCAGACAGTTACCAAGCGAGGTTTAACCAGTATGAGTGGTATTTTACACCATCTCATAACCCACAGCAGTAGCAGGATCCCTCCAAGGATTCGCGTTTCGTGGCAGTCACGCCACCGCCTCCACCGCCGCCAGTTCATCAAGCACCTCTAGAACCACCAAGGCGTAGGAGAACAGGCGCACGAATATCCGCGCGAGAAGGGAATTTTCACTTTAGCACTCCTCAATACTCCAGTGGCAATCACTAGCCGCCACGGCATGAAGACCCACAAATGGGTGGGCCCTCAAACCCAATTCCAGATGTGAATTCTGCACCCGTTGCACCACCGCCGCCACCATTGGGTTTTGATAACCCGATTCCTACATACGCCAGTTCAACGGCGTACAATCCATTTGAGCAGCCGGCTCACACTCATTATAACTATGCTGAAGCCGACCCGTACCTTGTAGCGGCAAACTACAACGCCCTTCATCCCGAAGGACCATATGGAGCCCCTTGGGGAGTGGGATATCCAGCTCATGGGTATCAAATACCTGCTCGACCTCCGATTCGGCAGCAGTCGCAGCCACCACGATTTTCCCCACCGGAACAGGAGGAAATTTTCCAAAGACTAAGTCGGGTGGAACATGAATTTCAAGAAGAACGTAGGAACAACAGAGGATTTCTTAAGGGCCTAGCAAGCCTGTTAAAAGGAAATAAGAAGATGGATCATTGAATTCCTATATGCCTTGTTGTATTTACTTATTTCAATCTAGTCCCTGCGTGGACATTTATTTATGTACTTAGTCCCTGCGTGGACTTGTCTTTCCTTAGTCCCTGCGAGGACTTGTCTTTTAGTCCCTGCGAGGACATCTAGCTTAGTAATCAGTCCCTGCGAGGACTTGTTTTATCGATTCAGCCCCTGCGTGGGCAAGTTGTTCTGTTAAAAGTCTCGTTAGGGCAATGTGTAATATTTTTAATATTAAATGGAATGTTAAGTTTATGAATTTCATTTTTGTCATTTTTATGCATAAATATATTATACATGAAGTAAATAAATTAAAAATCATTCCTTTCAAAATAATATGCCTATTAAATATTGAATAAAGAATCTTAAAGGTATAACCTAGCCTGCATATTATTATAAGACTTGGCCAAGGTGGTAAGACCTGTTTAAAAAGATTCGAATCCCTGTTAACATCTGAAAACATGTTAACGCTCTTGGCAGACGTGATTCGTTAAAATCACACACGTCATTCTTATAACAAGATTCTTCAAAAGATTCCTAACCTAACTTAATGATCTATAAATCATGGGTTTAGATCATCAATTAAGATGATCATATGTTGACCATCCATTGGTAATGTAGTGCCTACGGGCCATACTTACTGTCATATAAGACAAAAGACAGTAGTAGTCTGCAACTCCCTCTCAGAAAAAGGTAAAGAACTATGTTCAAACCTTAATGCTTTGATTCTCTGAAATCATGGCTTATGATTTAAAAATGTCCCTGTGACTAGGCCTTTTGTGCTACTAATAATACTGTTATTGTTTTATAATTAGGATAAATTAAAATAAAAATCCTAAATAACTATGATTAGCAGATTAACCAAATAGGGTCTATGTTTACCATGGTTAATGAATTGCCATAAAAGACAATTCCATAATAAACTCCCAAATAAATTATTGTCCATATCTCATGTAACAGTTCAAACTACATGGCTGACTCGGATGAGATCAACAGTCACCCAAGGAAGGATCATGATAATACCCGAATTAACATAGCGGGTGCAGAACTGCAAGCATTGATAGACAATGTTGTTACGAAAGCCATAGAGCGGCAGTATAATGAATATAGCGGGACTCGAAGTAGGACCCTATCCGCACCGCATTCCAAGCCTAAGACTCATTCTGAGGCTCACAGCAAGCCACCCTCCAAGAAGGAAGAACCAAAGAAAGATGATGACGATCGTCACTCTTCAAATCAGCAAAGTGTTCCATCTCAAAGGATCGTACTGGATCAAGAACCCCGTAATAAGGGTTGCTCCTATAAGTATTTTGTTTCATGCAAGCCCAAGGATTTCACTGGGGAAGAAGGAGCTATAGACTGCATGACATGGTTGGATGAGATGGACACCGTGGTTGATATCAGCGGGTGCGCTGATAAGGATGTGGTAAAGTTCGTGTCTCAGTCATTCAAGGGGGAGGCATTAGCTTGGTGGGGATCTTTGATCCAGGCTACGGGGAAAATCCCATTGTACAATCTGACATGGGATCAGTTTATGGCATTGTTTAGAGAAAACTACTGCCCTCAGCATGAGGTAGAAAAGATTGAATCTGATTCTTATCCTTGGTTATGAAGAACCTGGATTGCCAAGCCTACCTTACCAGCTTCAATACAATGTCAAGGTTGGTTCCTTATCTGGTGACCCCGGAACCCAAAAGAATAGCTCGTTTCATCGGGGGTTTAGCCCCAGAAGTTAAGGCCAGTGTGAAAGCCTCCAGACCAGCTCCCTTCCGGTCTGCAGCTGATATAACATTATCTCTTACTCTGGACGCGGTCAGGCAGAGATCGCTGAGAAACACTGATGCTGAGAAAAGAAAACGGGAGGATGATAGCTCATGGCGATCGGATAAGAGACATAGGGGAAACAATGACCACAAGAAGAGTTCTGGATCTAAGAAAGATGGTCATCAGTCGGGTGATAAACCCAAATGTAAGATCTGCAAGAAACAGCACTTCGGGAAGTGCAGACTTGAGTCGAAATCCCAGTCACAGCCAAGGGCATGTGGGATCTGCAAGTATTCTGAGCAGAAGACCTTAGACTGTAAGAAAATCAAGGATGCTATGTGCTATAGCTGCAACGAAAAAAGGGCACATCAAATCCAATTGCCCAAAGATCGCTAAGAAAGCTGAGGATGGGAAAAAGACCAATGCAAGGGTCTTCCGGATGGATGCAAAGGAAGCCGTCCAGGATGACAATGTGATCACAGGTACCTTCCTCATAAATGATGTTTATGCAAGAGTACTTTTTGATTCAGGCGCTGATAAGTCGTTCGTAGATAATAAGTTTTGTGAATTGTTGAAATTACCTGTTAAAACCTTAAGTGAGAAATATGAGGTGGAATTAGCCGACGGAACCATAGAAACCGCATCAACCGTGTTAGATGGATGTGTTATATCCATTAAGAACCACTCTTCTCCATTGTCTTTACTTCCTTTGAAATTAGCCGGTTTTGATATAGTAATAGGCATGGATTGGTTGTCTCGCAACCAAGCCCAGATCGTTTGTGCTAAGAAGCAAGTAATTGTCAGGACTCCTCGTGGCGAGCCTTTGATAATCCAAGGAGATACTAAGTACGGAATGCCTGAGCAAGTGTCCATGCTCAAGGCATCCGGGTGTTCGACAAAGGGTTGTGTTATCTACATGGCACAAGTAACTATTGATGAACCAAAGCCTAAGATCGAAGACATACCTATTATCTCTGAATATCCAGAAGTATTCCCTGAAGAACTACCTGGTTTACCCCCAGATAGGCAAGTGGTATTCAGGATTGACATTATTCCTGGAGCAGCACCTGTTGCAAGAGCACCTTACAGATTGGCACCAACGGAGATGAAAGAGTTGAGAACTCAACTGGATGATTTGTTGGCAAAGGGATTTATTAGACCTAGCTCATCTCCTTGGGGAGCACCAATCCTGTTTGTGAAGAAAAAGGATGGATCGATGCCTCTGTGCATCGATTATCAAGAACTTAACAAAGTTACTATCAAGAATCGGTATCCATTACCCAGAATCGACGACTTGTTCGATCAACTTCAAGGAGAGAGTTAATTTTCCAAGATCGACTTAAGGTCAGGATATCATCAACTAAAGGTCAAGGATGAAGATGTACATAAGACTGCATTTAGGACTCGTTATGGTGACTACGAGTTCTTAGTGATGCTGTTTGGACTCACTAATGCACCAGCCGCATTCATGGACCACATGAACCACGTCTGCAAACCCTACATGGATAAATTTGTCATCGTCTTCATCGATGATATTCTTATTTACTCGAAGAATCAAGCTGACCATGAGAAGCACCTCCATTGCATCCTGAAACTGCTTCATCGAGAAAAGCTCTACGCCAAATTCTCTAAGTGTGAATTTTGGCTTCGTGAAGTCCAATTCCTTGGACATGTGGTTAGTGAACGCGGAATCCAGGTAGATCCCGCTAAGGTTGAAGCTGTCATGAATTGGCAAGAGCCGAAGACGCCCACAGAAATTCGCAGTTTCTTGGGATTGGCAGGATACTACAGGCGCTTTATTGAAAATTTTTCAAGGATTGCTGCACCCCTAACTTCTTTGACTAGGAAGGATATTAAGTTCAACTGGGGACCCAAGCAACAAGACTCCTTTGATATCCTTAAGCAGAAGCTAAGCAATGCACCTGTGTTGACATTGCCTGAAGGGACTGAAGAATTTGTAGTATATTGTGATGCCTCGCACACAGGTATGGGATGTGTGCTTATGCAAAAAGGCAATGTTATTGCCTATGCTTCTCGACAGTTAAAGGTGCACGAAAAGAATTACACCACCCATGACTTGGAGTTAGGTGCCGTCGTATTTGCACTAAAACTTTGGAGGCACTATTTATACGGTATCAAGTGTGTGATCTATTCTGATCACAAGAGCCTCCAGCACCTGTTTAACCAAAAGGATTTGAACATGAGGCAACGACGTTGGATGGAAACTTTGAATGATTATGATTGTGAGATAAGATACCATCCTGGCAAGGCGAATGTAGTCGCCGATGCCTTTAGTCAAAAACAAAGAGTGAAGCCTATACGAATCAATGCCAAGAGCATTGAGATAAAGAATAGTTTGAATGAAAGGGTGTTAGCTGCGCAGAAGGAAGTTGTGCTGGAAGCTAACTATCCTAATGAAAAGCTAGGAGTAACTGAAGAACAGTTATCCTATGGCAAGGACGGAATTCTGAGATTGAATGGACGAATATGGGTTCCAGTTTATGGAGGACTTCGAGATGTTATTCTCCAGGAAGCCCACAGTTCTAAATATTTCGTTCATCCTGGAGCTGACAAGATGTACCAGGATCTGAAAGCAAATTTTTGGTGGATAGGCTTGAAGAAGTCTATAGCTACCTATGTAGCTAAATGTTTGACGTGTGCGCAGGTCAAAGCTGAACATCAGAAGCCGTCAGGTTTGCTACAACAGCCTGAACTTCCCACGTGGAAATGGGAAATGGTGACAGTCGATTTCATCACCAAGTTTCCAAAGACAAAGAAAGGCAATGATACTATATGGGTGATAGTAGATAGACTGACTAAGTCAGCACATTTCCTACCCATTAAGGAGACCTATAGCTCCGACATGTTAGCCCAGTTGTACGTGGATAAGATTGTATCTCTGCATGGCGTACCAGTGTCTATTATCTCTGACAGAGACATTAGATACACGTCACATTTTTTGAAAAGTTTCCAACAATCTTTGGGCACGCGCTTAAATTTCAGAACGGCTTACCACCCTCAAACGGACGGGCAAAGTGAGCGTACAATCCAAACTTTGGAAGACATGCTTCGAGCATGTGTTATTGACATAGGTGGTAGTTGGGATAACCACCTGCCATTAGTTGAGTTCTCCTATAACAATAGCTATCATACCAGCATCAAGGTTGCGCCCTTCGAGGCATTGTACGGTAGGAAGTGCAGAACGCCCGTTTGTTGGGCGGAAGTTGGAGACGTCCAACTATCAGGACTTGAAATAGTCCTGGAGACGACAGAAAAGATTGTGCAAATACGCGATCGTCTCAAAGCAGCCAGGGATAGGCAGAAAAGCTACGCAGATTTAAGGCGTAAACCTCTTAAATTCGAAGTAGGTGACAAGGTACTACTTAAGGTATCACCCTGGAAAGGGGTAATGCGTTTTGGCAAGAAGGGCAAGTTAAGCCCCAGATACATAGGACCATTCGAGATCATCGAATGTGTCGGATCAGTGGCGTATAAGCTAAATTTGCCTGAAGAGCTCAGTGGCATTCATGACGTATTCCACGTCTGCAATCTGAAGAAATGTCTAGCTGATGAATCGCTAGTCATACCACATACAGATGTGCACATCGATGAGAGCTTGAAATTTGTTGAAAAGCCAGTGTCGATCGATGATCAACGGGTTAAGAAGCTTTGAAGGAAGCATGTACCGATTGTAAAAGTGAAATGGGATGCCCGTAGAGGTCCCGAGTACACGTGGGAGGTAGAGTCCACAATGAAAGAGAAATACCCTCGTTTATTTTAGTAAATCTCGAGGTCGAGATTTCTTTTAAGGGGGTGAGGATGTGACACCTCGAAATTTCATGTCCAATATTATATCGACACGTGTCATAGACTTAAAACACGTAAAGAATTGATTAGAAGGACTAAAGTTGACAAACAAGGAAAGTATGTGAATATAAGGGTCCAAAATGTCAACAATGAATAAATATACTTTACAATAACCCTACATGAGGTTTATAACCTTAAACGAATGAATCATGGATCATACGAAGCTAATTGTGAAAGAAAGTGAGAGATTTCAAACTACAGGGGTTAAATGTGTCAACATGTTTAAAGTATACCTCTGAGTGACCTTTTAACAAACCCGGAGCTTTGTAACGATTAATTATGCTCACTAGAATGCATGATAAAAATTTCACCAAGTTTCGTTATCGTATAAGAAAGTTATGATAAAATTCGTACACGAGGGGTTAAAAGCGTCAACATGTTAATACATACCTCTGAGCGACCTATGTATAAACCCCAAACCTTAACATGTGTTGTAAACATCTGATAAGCATCCTAATCAGGTTAATGCTTGCAATAATTGATTCAAATTATAAAGATGGGAAATTATGAAATTGTGTTTGACGAATCTTCGTTTATGGCCTTTCAAAAAGAATCCAAGACAATTATACAACATGGCAAGGTGGTCATAACTGTTCAAGCATGAACTAAAGGCCCCATACTGATAATTCAAGCCCCAAAATCGTAATACCTAAGTTGCCCTTTCAAAGCTTGAAAGGTTAACAAATTTTTGCCTTCTGGTAAAGGCTTACGGACCGTAAAGGTCTTGCCTTACGGTCCGTAAGGCATCCCCAACGACAGAAAACGTAACAATAGCCTGTTTAACGAGTTTAACCGACTTACATTGCCGTTTTTCACTCCCATGTGCAATCTAAACTAGTTCTTAGGCACTAGGGACACTTGTAATTGATCAGGGATCAATCCTAGAGTTGTTTGTCATGATCACAAGCAATCAAAGGCACTATATAAAGGCCTCATTGTTGCAACTTTGATCATTCATTCCAAACTCAACTTCTAATCATTTCTGGAGCTCAAGAGCCTTCCCTAATCATCACTGGTCGTGCATAGGACCTTGGTAAGCTTCCTTAACCTTCCTTAATCATGTTTTACTTAGTTAATTAGCTTAAAGTCAAATCGTCATAATTAAGGTTTGACTTAGCGATTAATCACTAATGGTCCAGTGATTAGTCAAAATTAAAGTAGCTATAAGTTGGTAATCATGTGGGCTTTAAATCCTTAAAAGGGCACCCTCCGATTCCCGCTCTAACTAGGTCATTTGTCGGGTCAAAGTTGTTTATAAAAAGTCAACAGAAACATAATTTTCGAATTAACGCATAATTAACAATGTAGAAGGCGTGTAACCTATTTTATCACTCATATAACTTAGTAATAAATGTAAGAACATGTCTAAGCATGTTCGACCCGACAATTTTCTGTTTAGGCTCGGTTCGGAACCGAAAGTCGCGAAACTTTGACTTTTGCTTTGACTTCAGTTCTGACCCGATTTAGATGGGTTTGGAAATGCCTTAGAGCTTCCTTAGGACCAAGTTACATGATGGTATAACCCTCTGTGATTGGCTCGTTGATTGTCCAATCCGTTTACACATTTCCGTTAATTGCTTAATGTTGACCATAATGCCCTTTTTACCTTAAAACGAGAATTTTGGAAATGTGAGAGGACAATAATCTTTGCTACTGATTTATAAATATGTCCCTAAAATTTCATATCAGTTAGAGGTCTGGATTAGGAGTTATGCTCCATAGCGCACTTAAAAATCTTTTTGTTAATTAAACGGCGCAATTAGCATAAAGCCTATCTAAACCCAATTTAGACACCAACCCTTTTACCCACTGATGTAATATAATATTTTGGGATTTTTGAAGATTTTTAATTATTTGTGACCTGATCATAACCTAAGGTTATTGCCTTGATTCGGTAAATACCGATTATACCCTTTTTGTTTATAAAATGAGTTCTACATAGTATTTTGACACCAATCCAATTGCTACTGATTTTATATAATAAATGAAGTGCTTTGAACTTTATAACCCGGTCAGAAAACACAGATTTCCTGTATAACCCGGAAATCGCTTAAAACGGCTTTTTACGCATATTAAACACCTAGCATGGGTCTAAAACCATTTTGGCATATAAGACTTATCACCAACTAATATAACCTATTAAGTTAAGTTATTTTACTGATTATTTCATACCCGAATCTCAGAATTTAAAATTTATCTCTTTTATAATCTTTAAAATGACCGAAATACCCCTACGGGGCTTAATTTGAGATTAAACTCATTTTGGGCATAATGGAAGGTATCCTACTGATATCACAACATATTTAAGGCATATTAACTTAGAAAACATGTAAACGACTCTTATGGTTACCCGTTACGATTCTTACGCGTTCGGTTCGGTTTATGTTACTAGTTTGCATAAATTAGCCAAAACGGGTCGAACCTTATCATATTTATCTCAAAATCCAGAATGTGTTTAGTTTACCCATATTATACAAGTCTTCAAAACTTGTCGGGTCTAAATCACATTCTATTCCGGTCTTCGCTTAATCACGCGTTCGAACTGTATCTTCCTTTGAAACTAACCGGTCTAGGCTTAGGCTTAATTAAAGGCCCGTTAGGATTCTAATAGGTTATTATAAACCTTCGTTCCAGAATAGGAGACCCGGTAAAAGCTACGTGCACTTGCTTGTTGTGAATATTACTTGCAAAGGTAAATACTTTTAACTTAATTTCCCTATACGGGCTTGGGGTATGGTATATAAAATACTGTTTGGTCGGGCATTGAATCTTTAATCGAATAGAGGTTAATTCATTGAGATGTCCCGTTTGGAAATGTTTTGTTTGCTTAAAGCCTTTGGGGGGGGGGTTAATGACCATGTCCCGGATATCCTTTGCATCATCTTACGAGATGGCCACGACCTGAGCACGGGGTGTAGGCGTACACCCGTCAGTGCATAAATAAATTTATGTGGTGTGTCTATTAATCTTTAACCCGGTCTACGGATCGGGCTACTGAACGCATAAGAAACATGTAATTCTTTTACAAGATTATATTCAAATAATTATCCCAAGTTATAAAGAGTTTTGTGCCACGTGCATTCAAATCAATTTTATTAAACTTTTAAAAATGAGTCAGTTGATTGTATTTACCAGTGTAAGCTGACGTATTTTCCCAAAAAGGTTAAGTGCAGGTACTACGCGAACTAGGCTGGCTTTCTCCTAGCATCCACAATAAGTCTCGCAAGCTTGGATGCCATAAAACTGTTGAACAATGTTTCCTTTTTATTTGATCCACCTGTGGATTATTTTCAACTGTTTGTGATACTTAATATTACAATTTATTAAAGTTGAAACGAATCTATCTTTTGCTTCCGCTGTGCATTTAAATATTGTGTTGTATGACTATGATGATATCAACTATGTCACGATACTCCCCACCGGGCCCACCTGTAATACGTGGAAATATCGGGGTGTGACATAGTGCTACGCGACACTTTTTCCTTGTTCCCAGTAAATCACCTGAAACATGTTTAAAAAGATTTTATCAGCGGGAAATACTGTCGAGTCATTCAATTTGCACAAAATGACACATTGTTATAATCTACAGTATTAAGAGCGATTACAATGTTCATATATCAACTAATTACCCCAATCGGTATTTGTCACTCGACCGTATCTGTGACTATGGTCATATCACCCATTGGCTAACTCGTTGTCCAATGGTGACGGTTATTAAGTAATGTATACAAAACCCCACATACCGGCAGTAATTGAAGATTACAAAGACTTAATCCCTGTAATTATAACTTTGAAATAAATAGGGTTTTGGAACAATTTGGTAAAAAGAGAATGACTCACGTTGCGATTTTAACTAGACAGAGTTCGCCTACTGATTAAGCCTGGTAACCTAGTTAAAATAACAATGCAAACGAAACTAGGTCAGTAACTTAATTCAACATTTACGATAATTTCACGAGATCGAAACCCTCACGACGAATGACAAAGTATAGTCCGTATTCAGGCAACACTTAAGCATCCATCGGATCGGTTTTAATCGATCGGACATTGTATCGTAGCAGTGATCGAGTTATTACCCTGTTATCGTAGCAGAGATTCAGGACTGTGTGTGTGTTTTTGAACGAAACAGCGTATAACTCAACGTACGTAACTAATTTTTTCGTCGTAACAAATTCCCCATGCAAGTGCCAAACCCCTGGATTTTATATTGGATTTTGGTCTCCCTCGCGTGTCGCGCCGGCTGCCAGGGATCCTGGCGTGACACGCAGGGCACACCCATTTAGGCTAGGGTGGCCTCGTGTCCAGCTTAGCCCTGGTGAGTCAACATAACATGAATTTTCGTGTTTTAGCTCGATTTTATGGATAATTATCCATTAGGGGATACCCCCCTTGAATTTTAGGGGGGCCTGATCCTAGTTTAGACCGTTTTAAAAATTATGGGTCACGCCATACCAGTTGGGGTTCTCAATTAGGGTTTCCTAATGGGCACTATAAAAATAAGAAATAATAATTTTAGCAAGGGTTGTTACATTAACCTACCTTGGAGGCCTCATATTTCCGTTGATGGGACTGCGGTCTATGATTTGGACAATCAGTTTAGAGTAAGTCAAACCGAATATGTACTTATTTGCGTTGAATGCGTCACAATAGTAACACTGTTTCACATTACAGATTGTTAAACATGTAGAAAGTTGGAGTGTTTCCCCTTTAGAAGCAATTGGCCAGATATTCACACCAAACTCCGCCCACTCCATTTGATTTGGTAAATATCCTTAAGGGAAAAGTCAGTTATAGCTTTAAAAATCATGTCAAATGGGTTCGGGTCAAAACTGGTTGGCTCAGAGAGGGTTTTTTATGTTGGTTTAGTGGTGGCAGCGGTGGTGTTGTCATGTCAACTGCTGTGGTGGCATCAACATCGACTGGTAAGTGACCCTCCTTGCTGTAACATGATTGTAGTTCTTTGGTGGCGCTATATTTTGCGTTTCCATGTGTAAATTTCAGCCCCCTCCTCTTGTCCTTTTCCATTTCATTCTTCATCTAGCTTTCTTTAATGAAATGGTGAATCATGTTTACTTATTGTTTTAAGTAAATTAGAATGATCTCTACCTATATGACTGCAGTTAAATTTTTGAAGACAAAGACGTATGGTGTAAACTAAAATGACGTTTACCTAGGTGTATATTTGCCTCTCTTTAAAAAAATGATGAATAATTTTATTCTATGTTGACTTCTTTTAATTCTTGGAAAGCCCAAAATGCTCGGTGATCACCAACCATAAAGGTGAATTTAATTTACAACTTTCGTTGTTTTGCTTTTTGCAGCTGGTGGGTTTCGGCTGCATGGTATGGAGGACCATCCTGGTCCGTCCTCCACCGGCGACGAAACACCCTCCACGCCGCCCCCCCCCCCCGGTCATCGTCCTCATCGTCGAGATGTCGTCGTTTGCGACGAACCAAATATGGTGGGCCCCATTTGTTTGTGTTTGTACATTAGGCATGGTTACTTGTACATAGTGGGATGAGGTAGGATCATCTAGGACCCTCCTCCCATACCCTCAAGTTTTGTGGGATGGACCATCCTTGAGAGAACTATGACGTGACGCCTACGTGGCGGATCATCCTCCCTTGGAGGACCATCACCATACCCTCTAGCCTTAGGGAAGCTGATTTGGAAAGCTTAAAGTACTCGTTTTTTCATGATTTCATTCTGTTCACTTCATTAATATTAGGGAACTTGAATTTATATTAACTTCACTTTTTTTGGTTATAGGGAAGCAAGAGTTATGAGGGGAAAGATGCACTTGGTTATGCTAATGTTTATTTGTTGTTTCCCATTAGGTTAACCATTATTCTTTTTTTAATTGTTCATGAATGGTTTTATTGTTGTATTTTTCAGGTTTTTGGTCGTGTCACCTGACATTGAGATTGCTAAGAGTACATTGCAAGCTTTCATAGATTTAGACAGAAAGGTAACATGTTAATCTGTAGAGAGCGTGTGTGCAGGGGACGTGGGAGGGTTACACCACAAAGGCTCTAGCCAGAGGTTTACGGCTCGATGGCGCGACTCCATGGTCGGCTCTGTGGCTCGACTCAATGGCTTGTATGTATGTGTGTGTATTTATTATATTCTTTAGAAATGTGTTAATATTTTTTAGAGTAAACTTCCGTTTTGCTCCCTGTGGTTTGGTCACTTTAACGGTTTTGCCCCAAACCTTTCAAAATAGCCAGTTTACTCCCTGATCTATGACGTCATTCTCCAGTTTGCTCCCCGCCCCTTAACCTCATCCATTTGTGCTGTTAACTCATGTCACGTGCAAATCACCTGAGGGGCATTTATGTCTTTTCCCAACCATCTCTTTAATAAAACCCTACAAGATCTCTCTATGCTACACTCACCACTTGACATCACTGGCATCGCCCGCCACCCACCACCCCAGTACCACCACCTACCACAGTTATCACCACCCGAACACCATTTTCCGCCGACTACCACCAGCCACAACCACCCGCTGTTGAACAGTCGGGTTTGAAACGCTCGTCTCCTTCGAACAAGCTACCCAATTCTCAATAAAAACCCTTGCCTTTAAATTTACAGATCTAACAGAGATATATCAATCGATTCAATATTCTGTCATCAAAAAAGCAAACCAAAAACACACATACTTCAAATCTAAACAAAATTCACAAAAAAAAATCAGATAATCCAACAAATTAAGCTCGTAATCACCAGATCTAGAACCGATTTCAGAAAATAAAAACTCTATGCATCTCTCATACAACAGACATACAGATCCAAACTTTTTACCACTGCCACCACCATCACCATTATCATCGACCGCCACCTCCTCCCTCCGTCACCACTTCCACCACCATCACCATTATCATCGACCGCCACCTCCTCCTCCCTCAGTCACCACCACCTGCAGCCACCATCATCCACCACTGGGAAACCCTTAACAACCAACACCCCACGATGGACGATTTCAGATCTGAAGCCACCACCAGAATACCCCAAACAACCCCTACCATTGCGATAAATGTGTTTAGATCTGCAACAACCACCACCAGAATACCCTGGAACATCCACCACATGCGTCTACTATATCTTTGGATCACTTGGATAGTGATCGGTAATCTAGCACTTTTGAGCTCAAATTGGTTACAAATTTGTCTTTTTTTTTAATCTGTCATGGACTAGAAGCAAAAAATCAAAATAGGGGATGAACAAGATGAGGAGAGAGAAAGCTTATGTAGAGAGTGAGAGAGTGGAAAATGAGGAGAGAGAGAGTGTATGTGTAGATCTGATATATGTTTATTTTGAATGGAAGTTAGGGTTTTGAATGTGATGGGGAAGAAGATGAAATGGGGTAGCAGATAATGGGTTATTAGAGTTTTAAATGTGATTCATTAATCAGGGTTGGGAAAAGACATAAATGCCCCTCAGGTGATTTGCACGTGACATGAGTTAACAGCACAAATGGATGAGGTTAAGGGGCGGGGAGCAAACTGGAGAATGACGTCATAGATCAGGGAGTAAACTGGCTATTTTGAAAGGTTTGGGGCAAAACCGTTAAAGTGACCAAACCACAGGGAGCAAAACGGAAGTTTACTCTATTTTTTAATCTTTGTCTCTTTTATCAATATTACAACAAAATTAAGAAAAGTTGACGAGCCGACTTGATTAGGCTCGAAGTTTTTATGAGCCGAGCTTGAGCTCATCTTCAGCTCAAAAAAATAAACGAGCCGAGCTCGAGCTCGACTTTTTAGCTCGAAAAAATAAACGAGCCGAGTTGAGCTGGCTTGTTTAAGTTTAAGTTCGAACTCGAGCGTAAGCCATAAGTGAATCTGAAACATGTCATTAATTGTTTGTTTAGGAATTGTCGGTCATGTTTGGTAACCGGTCTACTCTTTTAAGAAGATGCATGCAATAGTATATGGTCTGTTTCTTCACATATTATTAAAGATTTGTGGGAAAACTAGGTAGGTAAGAAGAAACAGTTGTTTTTAATTTAGTTTTTTTTTTTTGGATTTGCTTAACATCGTTTTGTTTTGTAAATGGGGCGATCTAATTTTGTAATTTATATTATATAGCAAAGAGTGGGGCACGGTTAAGTCTTGAGGATTATCCCTTTATACCAAAAAACAGTTGCTCCTAGGTAACGAAATCAACCGTTGATAGCTTCTGTTCTTTGTTCGAACATTATGTACTTTAAAATAAAATTGGTTAAAGGAGTGTTGGCTATTACGGTATGTGTTGAATCGACGATAATTTGAAACTTGAAAGCATCTAGCGGTTTCTACCGACAACTTTTTATAAATTCTATTGCAAAGTGTTGACTCCGCCGCAACGCGCGGGTTTCCCACTAGTAAATTTATAAAGTATAGGGTTTAAAAAAACTAAAAGTAAACCATAAGGGTTATATGGTACTTATACTAACACTCTAAGGGGAAATTTTTACTTTTAGAAATAGTCTAAGGAAAGAAAACACAAATATTTATATGTAATAGAGGCTTGTACACATAACTTTAAGACTTGCATATATATATAGATAAAAACATAAAAAACAAAATAGTAAATATATAGGATAAAGATAGATAAAAAACCCTCAAATTCTTAGAAAACTCTGAAAACCCAAATGGGAACCCATTTTTACCCCACTTCCCGACATTTTTTTTTTTGAAAAAAATAACACATGTAATATACATGTTTTAGAGTGTCTTGGGCAAAAAAAAACAAAAAAGCGCCGAAGGGATTTTTTTAAAAAAAATAAACAAATTTCAGCCATGTCCGGTCGACTAACATGTGTTAGCCAAAAATGACAGAATTTGCTGAATTTTTTTTTTTTTTTTTAAAACATCCCCTCGGCGCTTTTTTGATTTTTTTGGCCCAAAACTCTTAAAAACATGTATATTACATGTGTTAATTTTTTCAAAAAAAAAAAAATGTCGGGAGGTTGGGTTTTCTAAGGTTTTTCATATATATAGGGTTTTCTATATAACCCTCCCCATAGTAAATACCAAATTACATCTATCCATTAGCCTACAAATTCCCCTAACAAATTAAAACATTAAAAAATTGAATAATAAAACCTCCTCACATATTAGACTTGATAAATAACAGAGAGGAAATATGCTTCAACAATAAAACAGTTTATATTAATATCGAAATTTAGCTATAGCACATTATATGTAACTTGATTTTAATCTAAAAACTTGTGCTCCTCAACTTTTTAGGTGTATTTTATTTATTTTTTCTCGAAATTCTATATAAGTTTTTGTTAAAGGTGTATTTTATTTATTTTTCTCGAAATTCTATATAAGTTTTTGTTAAAAAAAATCTACAATTCAAAGTAGACTATTCAATTTAGTATCGCAAACTACATGAATTACCAATACTAGTATTGGTATCGTGACAAATTAAATTAATACCGATATCAGCAGGTATTATCGGAACCGATACCAATATTTGTTTTTATGGTTTATAATCGGTGTAAAATAGGGTTGGCATATCGTGTCACACACGACCTGTTAAGACACAAACACGATAAGACACGAACAACACGAAATCTTATCGTGTTAGTTTTTCTAAACACGAACACGAACCTGTTAAGACACGAAAAAATTCACAAGCGTATCCTACGACTTGTTAAGACATGAGCATGACTTGTTAATACGCGAACATGGGCTGTTAAGACACGAACTCGCCCTGGAGGGGTGGTGTGTGGAGTCTAGGGCTGACATATCATGTCAGACACGACCTGTTAAGGTTCAATCATAACCTGTTAAGACACAAACATGACATGTTAAGGCATGAACGCGATAAGACACAAACAAGAAATAGGTAAACATGAACACAACACGAAAACTAAAAGGTTTTATGGTGTCAACCTGTTTAAGACACGAAACCCGTTAAGGGTTAAACACGAACCTGTCAAGGTCTTATCGTTTCGTGTTTTCGTGTCCGTGTCTCACAATGTTAGCGCCTTTATTCGTTTCTTTAGTTTTTAATTGATATAAAACACGACTTAATATCCTTTTGGGTATATCACGACTTTATTTATTTTTCGGTTGCTACAACGAGTGTTGGCACTGTATCAAGACCGTAACAAAACGAATTAATGCCGACCGAAACTATTCTTGCCGCATTACGCGTGGAAACCCCACTACTTGTTAATATACTTTGTATTTAGAAAAAAATTGAAAACATGTTATTGAAAACAAAATTATTATTATTAGTATCTATTAGTATCTATTAATAATACAACTAAATGAACAGTGTATACATATGTCGTAAATTTTCAGTAAATGATGTCTGTATATAAAGGGAACACGTGTCCTGTCCCAGATATAAAGACTGTCAGTAACCTGTAAGAAAGAGAGAGAATGCGGGGGAGAAAGAAAGCGTCGAAGGTGATGGAGTCGGCCACGGAGGCGTGCGGCTGAGCTGTGGCGGATCCACGGCGGCGAGCGGCTGAGCTATGGCTGATCCACGACGGCGAGCAGGGTTTGTGACGGTACACAAGTAGAGAGCGACGAGGGATGTTAGATCGATGGCTGCCATAGCTCCGACAGTGATGATGGTCAAGCTGCTAGGGTTCCGACCAAGTTCTGGTAAGTTTCCGGTAAACCCTATTCTCTTGTATCAGATAATAGAGAAACATTATGAATAGTGCCAGACACCAGTCTGGCACCTATTCAACGGGCAATGTTGTGGTGGAGAGGGGTTATTGGGCTCTTTCGGGGGTGATGGCCTCATCTGCAAAACCCTTAACCACGTGTTCCAAAATATGTCTCTTCTTTTTCTCTCACCAGTCATCGCCACCGCCATTCGATTACCGACACAACCCTCTCAAGTCAAAACGACTGTTTATTATTTTTAAGTTAGACTAGAAATTTTTTTTACTCTGATGAAGTTTTTAGAAGGTATTCGATTATCAAATTTTTTTAGTACATAAAATTTTGTTTCATGCTCATTTTCTAATAATAATAATAATATGGTATTATTTATGGATTTATATTTTCTAATAATTTTGTGCAGAATTTTTTTTACATAGTGCAGGTGGCGATTTATTTAAACAAAATGTATTCTGTAAAATTTGAAGTTTTTTCAAGGTTTGAATCCATACAATATCTCATAATTGCATACAAACACAATATGCTATCTGATCCACAGTTTATTATGCAGTAAAGTTCAAATGATTATGAAGAACCGTTTGTTGATGCCATTTTGGTATGCATATTTTGCCCTTTGTCCAGCCTTTGTGTTTGTGTTAGAAGATACAGTCTGATCAGGGTTTTTTTGTAGTTGTTAAAATGTACGTCGAGAACCCATCCCACTCTTTATCGCTTATAATTGTGGTGTGGTTTTGAGGTGTGATATGGCCTATTGGATTGATGACTACAAGGAGTATAGGTATGATATAAAATGAAACCAAGTAACATAATTTTACAAAAAAGACTTATTTAATCAACTATTTTGAGTTTGTGAAAGGAGACGTTGGCCCATATCAAAATTTACATGTTACTGAAGCAACTTCCAGCAAGAAAAAATGGACTGCGAGGTCTGTGTTTTTCGTACAAAGACCAAGGTAAGTGCTATATAATTTCAATTATTAATTTATCATTTTGAACAATCTCTAATTGAACTGTTGATTCTCCATACAGGAAGATTGTTTTGATCCGGTATGCGAAGAAATCGGCGAAACAATATAAGGTGGGTATTAATAAAGTGATAGGGATTTGGCCATTTGAGAGGACTACTGGAGCTGAAGCGGGAATTGTGTCGGTTAAAAGTTCAGCTCCGGTTGTGGCAGAACCTGTAGATGCTACTACTACCGCTCCAGTGAAATCGGCACCTTCATTGCTGGCTATACATGGGGCGACTATTCTTCCATTTACGATGTTGCGGGCTGCAGTGTCGAAGAACATGAATGAGAGTTTGTATGTGCCAATGTTTCGGGTTGGTTATCCTGTTTGACGGATGCTCTTGATGCACTGTATGTGAAGGTCGAGATTTACTTTTACTTGATTATAGTTGTTGTTTGATTGAATTTTGTGTTTGGTGAATTGGATTGTTGGTTGGTTGTGGATGTTTAGGTTAAGTCTAAGGGTGTGACTATGACTGTTTTGCTAGCAAAGGCTGCTGCAATGGTACTTGTGTAGCACCCAATGGTTAATGCGAGCTGTAAAGATGAGAAGAGTTTTGCTTATAATAGAATCATTAATATGGTTGTGGTTGTGGCGATCAATGGCGGTATGATCACCCCTGTGCTCTAGGCTGCTGACAAGGTTTGTTGATCTGTAGTGATTTGATGTGCCTTTTTATTTATTGAATCCAGATACCATTATTTCATCATGTCAACTTTGATAAACTTTTGTGGTTCATTTTTTTTTTCAATTTTAATGAGTTATTGTTTTCTGCTGTAGTTGGATCTTTATTTGTCATCTTAGAAGTGGAAGGAGCTTGCGGAGAAAGCACAATCTAAGCAACTATAGCCCCACGAGTACAACTCGGGTAATAACCAAGTTATATTAGTTTCAATTGGTAATTTCGATGTTTCTTTACAAAAACTTGTGGGCATAATGATATTGACTTATTTGGTGTTGGTTGTAGCGACGTTTACTGTCTCCAACTTAGGCATGGAAATAAATAGTTTAAGCAACCTAGCACACACCTTACGTGTTGATTCCAGAATGCGTGTAAATACGTGTCGCCATTTACTTTGCTTTCGTTTTTGTTTAACTATGTAGACTCTCTGGCCCTAAAAAGGTTAGGACGAAGCTTCCCCTGGTGGTGTCGGTTGGAGTGTACAAGTGTTGGTAGTGTCGTTTTCGTCATCCACATAACGCAGCTCCGCGATGAATACGGAGATTCATGACGGCGATGATGAATTGTGGTGTTGAAGATCGGGTCAAAACACAAAGACAAGCAACGGAGTTTAGAAATCACAACCACAAACTTTGCCGACTAGAGTTCCTATCAGAAATCCGGTGACTCCTTCGAGTTGTGTGTTTCGTTTCGAAGCTAGGAACTATGAAGTAGCCAGGGATTACCCATCTCTCACCACCTCTGAACAACTTCAAGGTACGTGTAAATTGAAGATTGTTATACAATCATTACAGTTTTACTTTTCTTCCCTTTACACGCTCATGTTTTTCATATGACGAGGAGAAGCTTCATTGATGTTTTCGTTATGCTTTTGCAAAGCATGACTTGCTAAGTACTTCTCATTTAGTTAGATGCTTAATTTGGGGTTTTCTTCATAAGTAGACTGCCTTGATTATGTTAATTTATTCATTCGTTTTGATTTCATATTATATATACTTGATTATGTTAATTTATTCATTTGTTTTGATTTCATATTATATATATAGGTTGTTATCAAGCTAGCATTATGAAGGAAAAGAGAACGATTGACATCTTTTTGGGTTATGTCAAAGTGTGACCAAATTAGAACATGGGGTTCCCATGGTTATTCTTCACCCTTGCTACAACGTCAAAATTAATGCTTGTAATATTTTAAAATTAGTTACTCATTATTTTGAGTAAAAACTATAAGCAATATGTATTATTCTTAAATTTTGTTGAAACATATTGGTTTATCAACAAGTGTAATCTTCTAATATAATAAAGCAAAACCTTATCATCCTATGTGTCATGATATGAAGCCTCCTCTCTCATTTGATCCTATGTGTCATTTTCTGAGTGTTTTTCTTTTTTTTTTCTTTTTAGAAAACCTAAAGTCAAATATGGGGAAGTGCTTGCCGACAAATGTCAGACGGGTTATGCCTTTTTCCAGCTTTCCTCAAACCACTAATCTCATTCAAAATTCAAATTCATTCCCAAACAAACAAATTCCAAAACCCAGAGAAAAGAGTATGAGAGAAGAGACGAGAGGAGAGTTGAAGGGGATCCAGGCAAATCATCGTCGTCAATCTGTCTCTCTGTAAGTACGATCGTAACCCTAGCTCGCATATACACATGTTTCCATCGGTTACATATCTCAATTATTAACTTTCTACAAATGAAAGAGGAGCTGTAATCACATGGAGTTGTTTGTCTAATGGGTCCTCTTTCTCTCTCTTCATACCCATCATGAACTCATTCTTTTCTTGAAAAATAAAAAAAGAAAAATTGTTTCTTGTACCAGATCGATCTGAACACACAAATGGCTGATGATAAGGTATATACTAAATCTTTAGGCATAAATTCTTTGTTTTTGCCACAAGTTGTTCTGTTCTTGATGTGATCTGTTGTAAAGTTATGATTTTTATCATTGTTGTTCTGGTTTTGTGTATATTACGGGTGTAAAGATGATAAAGTTTATTGCTTTATAGCATAAAGATTGATGTATGTTACTGATTTTAGGAATTTGGAGTTAGGTGTGTGAAATTAGGTCAAGATTGAAGGTGATCTGTTGTAAAGTCATGATTTTTACCATTGTTCTTATGGTTTTGTGTAATTAAGGGTGTAAAGATTATAAAGTTTGTTGCTTTATGGCATAAAGATTTGATGTATGTTACTGATTTTGGGAATTTGGAGTTGGGTTTGTTGAATTAGGTCAAGATTGACGTTTTGATGATGATAAACTTCATAGGTGATATTTCTTTAAGTTGTAATGTTGTGTATTAGTTAATAGTAAAAAAAATTCCGTTCTTTCGGCATATATTTTGCTTAATTGTTGGTAATAAGTTGTTGAACATATTTGATTTCTAAACGATGTAGGAAATGTCCACAAAGGTCGTTGATGGAAACGGAGCTGAAACCGGTCACATCATATCTACCACAATCGGCGGCAACAATGGAGAACCAAAGCATGTATACCACATTATTTAAACAGCCTCCTTTAGGCGAAGATCTACTAATCACATGCATAACATAATTTTTTTCATCATCTCTTCAAGTTTATGATTCAAATACACCGGTTCACCTCACATAAGTTTTGTGAGAGAGATTGGGGTATAATGTGTTTCCGGTGAAGTTACGCCTCGCATCCCCGCTGTGAACATGAGCTGTACGAACACCTCAAGTGTCGCTGCCATGTTAATTCCACCAGAAACTCCTTGACACGGTTTCTGATCTGCGACTCAGGTATCAACACCCCTGAATATTGTACAGAAGTTTAATTGGATGATTAATGGTTTATTGTTTACAAGTTAACTGTTCGGAAAGTAAGGTTAGGGATCTTAAGATGCAATATAAATCTTCCTTCTTCTTCAATCCCCTACTTTCTTATGGTTTTTGGTGCAGATATATATTGGTGCTGAAACTTTGGTAAACTTTCTAATCCTTTTAGTTGATGTTTACCCCAATTTTTAGATCATTTATTTTGTTTTAAGACTTGTGTTTTGTCACACCCCGACCACGTATAACATACAAAACGTGGCGGAAACATCGGGGAGTGTTGTAACAGAATTAATTGTTTCAAATCCATGGCAAACAAAGTTGTATTTTATTTATCAACATAATTGTTACATTGTTTCAAACAGAGATTTAAGAGTTTAGTACATAATTAAACATCGTCTAGCTTCATCTTTAAGTTTCTAAGGCACAGGTCCGCCCTAGTGTCATGATCGTCAACCTACGGAAAAGCACCTGAAAACACATGTGAAAGTAGGTACGTCAGCATAAAAATGCCTGTGAGATACATAGGTTTTTGTGAAAATAGGATTCATGACTTAAGTTTAAGAAATGTTTAGTCATGAACCTTGTAATTTGATTTGTTTTGTAAATTGCTTGAAAAACAATAAGTCCAGATGATATGTATAGATAAGTGAATAATGTATGGTTAAATGAATAACCATGCAAAATGAGTTGTATAAAATAAACTGTATTGTAAACCAAAGTCTTGTAAAAACATGTCACTTGTGTAAAATGTATAAGTCCAAAATGAATGATTTAAATAACGCTATGATATGTAATATAATACAATCACTTATGTATAGGAAGTACCAGCGGCGTATCCACCATGATTGTATCATATTACTCACATCTCGTTACTTAAGTCACTTAAACCAACCAACAAAGTATAATGTCTATGTTTAAACCAATAGTCAATAGTACTTGTATAAACCATGTCAAATGTTGATAGTCCAAAAGTAGTCAAGTAATGTGTAACAAATGTTATGTATGGTAAGTAAAATAAGACTACTTAAACCATAAGTAAAATGTACAAAACAAGGTATTTTGAATATATCAAAAAGTTATGTTTTGCAAAGTGATGCATGATACACTGATACAAACATTTATGTGGTAAGTTAACGCATACATTCAAGCCTTGAGACAGTCGGATAACCCTTTCAGTCAAGGTTATCAAAAGAATTGTATTCGGATTCAGTCATTCCTTTCATCCAAACAAACCCGGGATGTCAGGAATGGGATTTGTCAAGTCCTATGGTACCACTACTTACTCCCGAGAGGCGTAGCAAATGTTAATGAACGTAATAAAGACCCGTTTGTGCAAACCAAATGTCATAGTAGTTGTATACATGTCATATGAAAACAATGTACTAAGTATGCTAAGGTTAACATACAAAGTAGAAAAGTCTTGTAAATCAATGTGCTAGCATGCTATCAGTCAACATACATAGCAGAAATGTAATGTAAAACAATGTACTAAGTATGCACACAATGGACATACATAGCATGAAATGTCATGAAATCATGTACTATAATGTACTAACAAACATAGCATGTATATGATGTGAAAACAGGAAGGCAGGAAAGTAACAAGTAGGCACATGTGTTCCACCCCAAAACAGTTTGAAAACAGTAAAAGAGGGGTCTATGTACTCACATAAACACCTTGAAAACATTTAAAAGAGGGGGTTCTATGTACTCACTTGATATTGCTCAGTTGTCTAAAGATGACCACCGAGTAATGCTATAGATCACGGAATCAAACGGCACCTAATATAGGTAACTATGTTAATAAACCGGACCTAAATCGGAAGACTGGGTAGCATTAGGGTTTGTAAACCAAATGAGTGTAGGAACTCATGTGATATGGTTTAACAAAGCCTACATGCTAAATGAAACTTGACCTAAGTCTTATCGACCCATTACAACCCGTTTAGGAAGCTTATGCTACTTTAACGCGTCGTTCGCGTAAAACGTGTTCGGAACGCCTAACCAGCCCTATGACAAGTGTTATATGCCTAAACATGTTACATAATCAGTTATGTGGCAAAAGTTTAGGTTACATATGCTAAATTACCAATTATGCATGAAAAGGGTATTCTGGTAATTTACCTAAGGCATATAAACTACCTATCATACAACTACTTAAACGATGTGACCATAGGGTATAACCTCGGAAGGTTATTCCCTACCTACTATGGTCACCTAATGTATTTGGTCGGATCCTAATGATCGACCAAATGGGTCGAGTTCGAAGGTATAGGCGATTTATTAGATCGCCTACCCTACGACTCTAGACAACGTGGTAATCAGTGGGCATAGTCCCAAAGGACTATGACCAACGTGATTACACTCACGTTGCGAAGTTCAAACGAACTTCGCATTGACCATTACTGGTCAACGCTGAAAGTCAAACAAAGTTTGACTTTCTGACTCGAAAAGCAGTAAAAAAATAAGGAAAAGAACGAAAGAATACTAACCCAGGGTCCCCGAATGCTAAACTCAATTCGAAAATCTCAGGTATGAAACAAATGTTTCAACTTAGAGTTTCTCAAAGTGAATTTCTAGTGATTTTGAACAAAGGGGGGTGGGGTATTTATAGTATTCGGTCCACCGTTGAGATCGTTTCTTGGAAAAGGGGAAACGATCATGGCCGTACACTTGTCCAAATGTTATGGTGGCTAAATCTTGATCTTATCTTGCTGATTAGGCAAGTTTAAAACATGTGGATGGGGTTTAATCAGCTGCAAGTTGCAAAAACAAACATTGAATCTGGTCTGAAGGTGCCATGCGGCCCGCTTTAGATTCATGCAAACACAATGCGGGCCGCTTTGGCCTGTCTGATCAGCAAACTTGTTTCAGAAATGACAGTTTCAGTCCCTGCACGTGTTTAAGGCCTTTTCCGACACTTCTAAGGCCCGTAAAGCCAACTTTAAGGCCCTAAAATGTTGCCTAAACATTGTGGACATGAAACATGTTCAAAAATATCTCGGATGTCGGTTCGTTTGGCCGTACGGTCGCGATGTTCGGTTAATTACGACGGAATGCGCATAAGCGCGAAAAACGATCCAAATGACGCGACGAATGGATTTTTCTTAAGGCGAACACTAAAGTATAATATAGTCATGCTTACATAAATTTTTGGATGTCCGGATGTATTCAGAACGTAAGTTATGTGCGAAAATGCAAACTTGTGCACTTTGTGACACTTTTAGTCCCTGAATGTCCCAAAAGTTTATTTTAGCACACCAAACCCCTCAAAGCCTATTTCTAAGCTATGTAAAGGATATTTAAGGTGTGTTTAACTTATGGTTATGTTCCGGAATGTTCATTACAGTTCAAATTGACATACTTTCGCAGTTTGTCATATTCAGTCCCTGTAAGCTAATTAACTTGTTTTTGCCATACCAAAGCCTTCAAAACTTATTTCTAAGTTATGTAAAGGTTATTTAAGGTATGTTGAGTATATGTTGATGTTCCGGAGTATTTCTCGCATTAAACTGAGTACGTTTACGCACTAGTTTGCGTATAACTCTCCAGAAAGCGATGTAGAGTTTGAAATTACATAAAAGTCAAAACATGAAAAATGTAAAACATAACAAAACAAACATTGTGATCAAATAACATTGTTTTATTGATAATAGAACTGTTCATAGTGATTACAAGCACAGTTGTTACAGTCTCCCCTACTTGTGGAAATTTCGTCCCGAAATTTATTTAGAGGAAACTTGTGGAAAAAGATGTGGATATTTCGCCTTCATTTGATCTTCGCGTTCCCAAGTAAACTCAGGTCCACGTTTAGCTTCCCAGCGAACTTTGACCAAAGGAATGCGCTTGCGTTTAAGCCACTTGACTTCACGTTCCATGATTTCCACTGGTTTCTCAACAAATTTCAGTGTTTTGCCAACACGAATTTCGTCAAGCGGTATGGAGTAGTTCTCATCAGCTGTACACTTCTTGAGATTTGATATGTGAAAAGTTGGATGAACATTTCCCAGTTCAGGAGGTAACTCAAGTTTGTAGGCTACCTTTCCGATTCTTTCGACGATCTTGAATGGTCCAACGTATCTAGGTGCAAGCTTTCCTTTCTTTCCAAATCTGATCACACCTTTCCAAGGTGAGACCTTAAGTAATACTCGATCACCGACTTGAAATTCCAAGGCTTTGCGTTTTGGGTCCGCGTAAATCTTCTGACGGCTTCTAGCTGCCTGAAGATTATCACGAACTTTCTTGACCTTGTCAGTTGTCTCTAAAATGAGGGCAGGTCCAGTAAGTTGAGCCTCGCCAATCTCATTCCAGCAGACTGGTGAACGACATTTTCGACCATAGAGTGCCTCGAAAGGAGCCATTTTGATGCTAGTGTGATAACTGTTGTTGTAGGAGAATTCAATCAATTTAAGATGTGAATCCCAGCTACCACCAAAATCGATCACACAAGCTCTAAGCATATCCTCCAAAGTCTGGATTGTTCTCTCAGATTGACCATCCGTTTGCGGATGATAAGCTGTGCTCAGATTAAGTTGGGTCCCCATGGCAGATTGCATGGTTCTCCAAAAATGAGAAGTGAAACGAGCATCTCTGTCAGAAATGATGTTCAAAGGAACACCATGTCGAGCCACAATTTCATCTACATAGATTTGTGCAAGTCTGTCAGCAGGAAAATCCTCACGGATTGGCAAGAAGTGTGCTGACTTTGTAAGACGATCAACGACTACCCAGATGGCATCATGACCTTTCTTAGTGCGTGGAAGTTTGGTAACAAGATCCATAGTAATGTTTTCCCATTTCCAAACTGGGATCTCTGGTTGCTCCAATAAACCAGAAGGACGCTGATGTTCAGCCTTAACCTTAAGACAAGTAAGGCATTTGGATACGTATAAGGCAATGTCTTTCTTCATACCAGGCCACCAATAGTGAATACGAAGATCCTTATACATTTTATCTGAGCCCGGATGAATAGAATAACGAGACTTATGGGCTTCATCCATAAGCAAGGTACGAAGATCATCCTGGCTTGGGACCCACAAACGGTCCATGAAGTAAAATGATCCATTGTCCTTCAGTTCCAGAGCAGGTGTTATGTGATAAGGAAACTCCTTATCCATCAATCCTTGTGAAACACAAGATTGTTGAGTTTGAGAAATGCGTGCTTGAATATCGGATCGAGCTTGAATAACAGATTGAACACGTACACAATGAAGCTTAGTACGTTCCTTACGACTCAATGCATCAGCTACGACATTCGCCTTACCAGGATGGTAGCGAATTTCGCAGTCATAGTCGTTTAAAAGCTCAACCCAACGTCGCTGCCTCATGTTGAGTTCTTTCTGATTGAAGATATGCTGGAGACTTTTGTGGTCAGTGAAAACCACACATTTTGTACCGTACAAATAGTGTCTCCAGATCTTTAGAGCGAAAACAACTGCACCCAACTCAAGATCATGAGTGGTGTAGTTCTTCTCATGTATCTTCAACTGCCTTGATGCATAGGCTATGACTTTGTTCCTTTGCATCAGAACACAACCAAGACCCAATTTCGATGCATCACAATACACGACAAAATCATCATCACCCTCAGGCAATGATAGAACAGGCGCATCGCAAAGCTTCTGCTTCAAGTGTTGAAAAGCTTCCTCTTGTTTGTTTCCCCAATAAAAGGGCATTTTCTTCTGAGTTAGAGCAGTTAGAGGAACTGCAATTTTCGAGAAGTTTTCTATGAAGCGGCGATAATAACCCGCTAGACCAAGAAAAGAACGAACTTCAGTAGGAGTAGAAGGTGTATCCCAATCCTTAATCGCACTGATTTTGGAGGGATCTACATGAATACCTTGTTCGTTGATAATATGTCCTAAAAATTGAACCTCTTTAAGCCAGAATTCACACTTGGAGAATTTGGCGAAAAGTTGCTCTTTCTTTAGGAGTTCCAGAGTAAGACGAAGATGCTGCTCGTGATCAGCTCGCGTCTTAGAGTAAATCAAGATATCGTCAATAAAAATAATGACGAACTGATCCAAATAAGGTTTGCAGACCCTATTCATTAAGTCCATGAAAACAGCAGGAGCATTAGTCACACCGAATGGCATGACTGTGAACTCATAGTGCCCATACCGAGTACGGAACGCTGTCTTGGGAATATCTTCTTCTTGCACGCGAAGTTGATGATATCCAGATCGCAGATCAATCTTCGAGAAATAAGAAGCGCCCTGTAGCTGATCAAAGAGATCATCTATGCGAGGTAGAGGATATCGATTCTTGATGGTAAGCTTGTTAAGCTCACGATAATCGATACACATCCTAAAAGATCCATCCTTCTTCTTGACAAAAAGAATGGGAGCACCCCAAGGTGAAAAGCTAGGACGGATAAAACCTTTGTCAGAGAGCTCCTGAAGCTGTTTAGACAACTCTTGCATCTCAGATGGTGCAAGACGATATGGAGCTTTGGCAATGGGATTTGCACCAGGTACGAGGTCAATGCGGAACTCGACTTGGCGTGCTGGAGGTAGACCAGGTAAATCTTCAGGGAACACTTCAGAATAATCCCGAACGACAGGAATATCTGAAATAGACTTACCCTTGCCTTTATCTTCTGTAACATGTGCTAAGAAAGCCACATAGTTCTTCTGCAGATACTTCCGAGCCTTAAAACAAGACATGAGTTTGAGACCACCGGTAGGCTTCTCACCTTGAACCTGCAGAATCTCGCCTGTCGAAAGCGGCACACGAACAATCTTCTCAGAACAAACTATCTCTGCGTGATGCTTGGATAACCAATCCATTCCCACAATAACGTCGAAGCTTTCAAGTTGCATAGGCGTAAGATCGATTGGAAAAAGATGATCGTTAAGATTCAGCTGGCAGTTGCGTAGAACAGAATTAAGAATAATGGGTTCACCACTAGCAACTTCTACTGTCAAAGATTTACTTAGTTTCGTTCTAGACACGCGAAGCATCGGCTCAAAAGACAATGACACAAAACTCTTATCGGCACCAGAATCGAAAAGAACAGATGCAGGCTGATTATTAATAAAGAACGTACCGTTCACCACATTATCGTCAGCCTGTGCCTCTTGGGCATTCATGTTAAAGACTCGGCCTCGAGCCGGAGCTTGATTCTGATTCTGGTTCTGGTTGACTAGCCTTGGGCACCGGTTCCTGTAGTGGGTCAGATCCCCACAATTGTAGCACGAACCAGGAGGAAAATGAGGTCGTGCAGCTTGGCCCTGTTGCGGGGCAGGAGGCTGAGCAACCTGTTGAGCTTGGTTACGAACTGCCTGGTTCTGATTGACAGGAATACGGCAGTTGACAGCAAGATGACCAGATCTTCCGCAGTTGGTGCACTGATGACACTGGAGGTGTGGTTGGTGATGGCCGTTACACCTGTTGCACAAAGGTGCATTGCCAAAATAAGTCTTCTTGGCAGGTGGTTGCGCAGGCTGATTTGGTGCAGCTTGAGCCTGTGCAGTAACAGCAAAATTTTGGGCACCCTTTCGCTTCCTTGATTTCTTTGATGCTTCACCTTCCTTACCCTTACCCTTATTCTTGTTTTTCTCAGAATTAGTCTCCTTCTTTTTATCACCCTTGCGGGTGAGTTTACCCTTCCTGACTAGAGTCTCAGTGAGGGTAGCAGACAACTCGATAGCTTGGCGAAGGGTAGTAGGATTAACACCAGTCAAAATCTCCAGAATAGAATCGGGTAACCCATCAATATACCTCTCGATCGCTTTATCCGGAGGGGTAACCATGGTGGGACACAATAGACTGAGTTCTTCAAAACGATCCGTGTATGCACGGTGTTCAGCCCCATCTTGCTTTAAGTCATCAAACTCTCGTTCCAAAACTCGAATTTCATGACGGGGACAAAACTCCTTCATCATGAGAGCCCGAAGCTCTTCCCATGTTTGTGCCAACGCCACTTCGGCACCCCTATCGCGCTTAATACCATTCCACCAGGTAAGCGCTCGCTTCTCAAACACGCTTGAAGCAAATTCAACCCTACGCGCATTCTGACACTGCACATGTAAGAATGTGCTCTCGATACTTTCAAACCACCGTAGGAGCGCAGTTGCTCCTTGCGACCCAGAAAACTTAAGCGGCTTCGCAGAATTGAAATTCTTGAAATTACAGTGTGCGTTATTGTTGTTGTTATTGCCGTTGTTGTTAAATATATCGTGGACTTGAGTTACAACACCGGGAAGTACAGCAGCCACTTGCTGAGAAACCAGGGCTGCGATCTCTTCAATAGTAAAAGTTCGAGGATCGCGTCGAGGAGGCATTCTAAAAGAGGAAAACATGAAAGAAAACGAGTGAGATGATTGGATGAAAAGAATGAGATGAAACAAAATCAACAAGAGCAAAGATGGTGGTCATTCGTCCGTATCACAGAGCAAACAAACAACACACAGTGACTAATCAAAGTAAATGGGTCAAAAATAATGTATAATGAAGACATGCTCGCCTATAAGTGAACACTCATCCCAAGAATTCCCAGGTAAGCACAACTGGTCTCGCGTCTGATGAGATGTATACGAAGTGCTTGCCTAGACAGAAAACCCAGAATACAGGCATTCACCCTTCCAGTTTGCACATGTTCACATTATTTAAAACCCAAAACGTTTGACGGGATTTTGAAAATTTGAAGGCACAAGGCCAAAAATTTAATCAAACTGAAAAGGGTTCAAAACCTTACAATTGAGGGTTCAAAACCTTGTAAAAATTTATTCAAAAACAGATGATTGTTTTTCAAAAATCGTTTCGGAAAAATTTTGGTTCCTTGTTTTGATAATCACCTAAGGATAGGTGATGTACATGTTTTAAGATCTAAACACAAATAATTTGTGTTAGGGTCCTAGAAAAGTTATAGTCTAGGTCAAAGCATTACTAATAACCTAATTCCCTATAACCATTGGCTCTGATACCAACTCTTCTGTCACACCCCGACCACGTATAACATACAAAACGTGGCGGAAACATCGGGGAGTGTTGTAACAGAATTAATTGTTTCAAATCCATGGCAAACAAAGTTGTATTTTATTTATCAACATAATTGTTACATTGTTTCAAACAGAGATTTAAGAGTTTAGTACATAATTAAACATCGTCTAGCTTCATCTTTAAGTTTCTAAGGCACAGGTCCGCCCTAGTGTCATGATCGTCAACCTACGGAAAAGCACCTGAAAACACATGTGAAAGTAGGTACGTCAGCATAAAAATGCCTGTGAGATACATAGGTTTTTGTGAAAATAGGATTCATGACTTAAGTTTAAGAAATGTTTAGTCATGAACCTTGTAATTTGATTTGTTTTGTAAATTGCTTGAAAAACAATAAGTCCAGATGATATGTATAGATAAGTGAATAATGTATGGTTAAATGAATAACCATGCAAAATGAGTTGTATAAAATAAACTGTATTGTAAACCAAAGTCTTGTAAAAACATGTCACTTGTGTAAAATGTATAAGTCCAAAATGAATGATTTAAATAACGCTATGATATGTAATATAATACAATCACTTATGTATAGGAAGTACCAGCGGCGTATCCACCATGATTGTATCATATTACTCACATCTCGTTACTTAAGTCACTTAAACCAACCAACAAAGTATAATGTCTATGTTTAAACCAATAGTCAATAGTACTTGTATAAACCATGTCAAATGTTGATAGTCCAAAAGTAGTCAAGTAATGTGTAACAAATGTTATGTATGGTAAGTAAAATAAGACTACTTAAACCATAAGTAAAATGTACAAAACAAGGTATTTTGAATATATCAAAAAGTTATGTTTTGCAAAGTGATGCATGATACACTGATACAAACATTTATGTGGTAAGTTAACGCATACATTCAAGCCTTGAGACAGTCGGATAACCCTTTCAGTCAAGGTTATCAAAAGAATTGTATTCGGATTCAGTCATTCCTTTCATCCAAACAAACCCGGGATGTCAGGAATGGGATTTGTCAAGTCCTATGGTACCACTACTTACTCCCGAGCGGCGTAGCAAATGTTAATGAACGTAATAAAGACCCGTTTGTGCAAACCAAATGTCATAGTAGTTGTATACATGTCATATGAAAACAATGTACTAAGTATGCTAAGGTTAACATACAAAGTAGAAAAGTCTTGTAAATCAATGTGCTAGCATGCTATCAGTCAACATACATAGCAGAAATGTAATGTAAAACAATGTACTAAGTATGCACACAATGGACATACATAGCATGAAATGTCATGAAATCATGTACTATAATGTACTAACAAACATAACATGTATATGATGTGAAAACAGGAAGGCATGAAAGTAACAAGTAGGCACATGTGTTCCACCCCAAAACAGTTTGAAAACAGTAAAAGAGGGGTCTATGTACTCACATAAACACCTTGAAAACATTTAAAAGAGGGGGTTCTATGTACTCACTTGATATTGCTCAGTTGTCTAAAGATGACCACCGAGTAATGCTATAGATCACGGAATCAAACGGCACCTAATATAGGTAACTATGTTAATAAACCGGACCTAAATCGGAAGACTGGGTAGCATTAGGGTTTGTAAACCAAATGAGTGTAGGAACTCATGTGATATGGTTTAACAAAGCCTACATGCTAAATGAAACTTGACCTAAGTCTTATCGACCCATTACAACCCGTTTAGGAAGCTTATGCTACTTTAACGCGTCGTTCGCGTAAAACGTGTTCGGAACGCCTAACCAGCCCTATGACAAGTGTTATATGCCTAAACATGTTACATAATCAGTTATGTGGCAAAAGTTTAGGTTACATATGCTAAATTACCAATTATGCATGAAAAGGGTATTCTGGTAATTTACCTAAGGCATATAAACTACCTATCATACAACTACTTAAACGATGTGACCATAGGGTATAACCTCGGAAGGTTATTCCCTACCTACTATGGTCACCTAATGTATTTGGTCGGATCCTAATGATCGACCAAATGGGTCGAGTTCGAAGGTATAGGCGATTTATTAGATCGCCTACCCTACGACTCTAGACAACGTGGTAATCAGTGGGCATAGTCCCAAAGGACTATGACCAACGTGATTACACTCACGTTGCGAAGTTCAAACGAACTTCGCATTGACCATTACTGGTCAACGCTGAAAGTCAAACAAAGTTTGACTTTCTGACTCGAAAAGCAGTAAAAAAATAAGGAAAAGAACGAAAGAATACTAACCCAGGGTCCCCGAATGCTAAACTCAATTCGAAAATCTCAGGTATGAAACAAATGTTTCAACTTAGAGTTTCTCAAAGTGAATTTCTAGTGATTTTGAACAAAGGGGGGTGGGGTATTTATAGTATTCGGTCCACCGTTGAGATCGTTTCTTGGAAAGGGGGAAACGATCATGGCCGTACACTTGTCCAAATGTTATGGTGGCTAAATCTTGATCTTATCTTGCTGATTAGGCAAGTTTAAAACATGTGGATGGGGTTTAATCAGCTGCAAGTTGCAAAAACAAACATTGAATCTGGTCTGAAGGTGCCATGCGGCCCGCTTTAGATTCATGCAAACACAATGCGGGCCGCTTTGGCCTGTCTGATCAGCAAACTTGTTTCAGAAATGACAGTTTCAGTCCCTGCACGTGTTTAAGGCCTTTTCCGACACTTCTAAGGCCCGTAAAGCCAACTTTAAGGCCCTAAAATGTTGCCTAAACATTGTGGACATGAAACATGTTCAAAAATATCTCGGATGTCGGTTCGTTTGGCCGTACGGTCGCGATGTTCGGTTAATTACGACGGAATGCGCATAAGCGCGAAAAACGATCCAAATGACGCGACGAATGGATTTTTCTTAAGGCGAACACTAAAGTATAATATAGTCATGCTTACATAAATTTTTGGATGTCCGGATGTATTCAGAACGTAAGTTATGTGCGAAAATGCAAACTTGTGCACTTTGTGACACTTTTAGTCCCTGAATGTCCCAAAAGTTTATTTTAGCACACCAAACCCCTCAAAGCCTATTTCTAAGCTATGTAAAGGATATTTAAGGTGTGTTTAACTTATGGTTATGTTCCGGAATGTTCATTACAGTTCAAATTGACATACTTTCGCAGTTTGTCATATTTAGTCCCTGTAAGCTAATTAACTTGTTTTTGCCATACCAAAGCCTTCAAAACTTATTTCTAAGTTATGTAAAGGTTATTTAAGGTATGTTGAGTATATGTTGATGTTCCGGAGTATTTCTCGCATTAAACTGAGTACGTTTACGCACTAGTTTGCGTATAACTCTCCAGAAAGCGATGTAGAGTTTGAAATTACATAAAAGTCAAAACATGAAAAATGTAAAACATAACAAAACAAACATTGTGATCAAATAACATTGTTTTATTGATAATAGAACTGTTCATAGTGATTACAAGCACAGTTGTTACATGTTTATACGTTCAAATACTTAAACTGGACTATTAATATGCCCAGGAGTCATGGATTACTATTGCAAGTGGTTAACTTGGTATTTTATTTAATAATGTTAATAGAAGAATAGCAGCTTTAAACCACTATAATTGTGAACATGGTTATTAACTTAAAATCATTGTTTAAATCTTGAATATTTAGCTTTGTGAAACACATCCATTTGGCGTGGGGGCTCAGTTGCTACCTTTATGTTCGGTATTGCATCTACTACTTTTCAAGGTCAAACATGGACGGGTTTTTTCAGTCAACGTTATTCTTTTGCTATAATTTACTATTTTGCTATATGATAGATTACTTCATCAATCTTTTTTGTGTGGTTTGTTATTTTGTTTTCTATTCATCTGAGATTATTTAATGTGTTGAAAACTCTGATTAAGGGCTTGGATTTGCAATAAACGGATTGATGAACTAATGTGTCGAAACTATGATTTTGTTTTTTCAATTGATTTTATCACGTATCTTCGTCATCAACACCTTTAATTTCATTGATATACGCATCGTTTGGTTAATTTTTTTTGTCTATTGCAGAATCCTTTTGGAGTCATGGAGAAGATGTCCCATTGAAAGATGTATGTCTATTACAGTAGCTTGCTAATATCTCTGTTATCCGGTATAAAATATATACTTTATAGTGTAACTTATATTATATAACAGTATAATATAATAGTGCACTATAAATTCATAATTCTTTTATGTCCACTGATTACAAGCTACCATGTCGATATAGTTCATCCGGTGAGATCTCCAAGGAGACGAAAAATTCACATACAAGGACGGTCCACAGTTTGTTTCATGGATGCCCTCTTGTATATGTTTTTTTTTTCGCGAGAAAGTTGTTTTTTTTATGTTTTAACCTTGGCGTATTATGTTGTAGACTTCATACGAGTAAGTTCATCTTAACAAGTCAGATATGAGAGATAACACGAAATGGCTAAAAGAAAGCATGGATTGTAATTTGCTATTTTGGAAAGGAAATGTTATCGATTTTGAGCTCCCGATAAAGGTTAAGGTCAAAGTAGTGAAAGTTCATCCCGGTTTGAGAGGTGACACGGCTCAAGGTAATACACAATATAAATTTTACTGACCATTTATCTTATTTATCAAATATCTAAAACACCCTTTATGTAGGGGTGTTAACGATTTGGTTTGGCCGGTTTTGATGAAAATTTACGACCAAACTGCCAACTACGGATTTCGGAGACGGGAAGCCAAATCTGCTTGGGTGGGTACGTTGGCTAGACTGGACCGGTTGGTTTAGCTGTGTGGCATTGTGGTTTAAAGTATAAAGAAACTTTTCTTTTTATATATAAAGTCATTAGTTAGTATTATAGCTTTTAAAATAATAAAGATGGTTCATTTATATAATCAATATCAAACTGAAAAAAGTAAATATGATTGAAGTAGCATTTGATTATTAATATTACTTAGTTTATTATGTTTCAGTTATTGTGTGCAGTTAGATGCCACTTTGGAAGATTTCAACTCCGTCGAACAAGAACGCTTACCAACCTTGGTGGCTTTGCTAAAAAGAGAATACTTCATGGCATACAACATGCCGTTTGTGTGTGTAAAATAGGGCAGTGGTCCAAAATAGGGAAGTGGTGTAAATTCCCGCCGTTCTTTGCATTCACTTTCAAAGATCTCCTAAACACACACAAGACTTCCGGAGCAAGCGAGGTGAAGCAAAAGGTGATTCAAGCAATAATATTGGTAGCATGTTGGGCAATTTAGAGAAGTTGGAAAGAACTAACTTTCTCCGGTACACGAGTCGAACTGGATTACTAAGCGAGATCAAGTCCACGACGGCACGACCTACTTGTGGATCAAACATCCGGTGAAGAATTTGAATGTGGAGTGGGAACAATGGTGTAGCTTTAATCTTTAAACATTATGATGTAGGGGAAAGTTCTTGTACAAATAATCTTGACATACTACACATACAAATTGAAGGAAAACTCAAAAAGACAAGGTGACATTTTTGTAATTATCAATAACTATCAAAGTTACTCTACAAATATACCTAAAAAACCTAAAAAAAACTAACCCCCCCCCCCCCAAAAAAAAAAAACCCTAAACCCCCCCTCCCCCCACCCTCACCCAAGCTAAAATGCTAAAAACTAAACCTCACAAAACCTAAAAAAATCTAAAAAATTAAAAAAAAAAACACAAATATATATTTTTTTTAACATTTTTTCTTAAAAAATCGCTACATTTAGTAGCAGCAAATTTTTTTTTCTAACAAACTTTAGCGATTTTTTTATAAAAAATATTTAAATTTTTTTTTGTGTTTTTTAGGGTATTTTTGGTTGAGTTCACATTTGTATAGTAACTTTGATAGTTGGTGGTAATTACAAAAATGTCACCTTGTCTTTTTGAGTTTTCCTTCAATTTGTATGTTTAGTCTGTTAAGATTATTTGTATTTAATCTTTTGCCTTATGATGTAATATATATTTGGGAGTGAAAATAGTTGTGATACACGTTCTGTTTGTATACCAACAGCCTGTTGCAACACTATATTGTAATGTTTTGGTGATGTGATGAATGAAATTTGCCTTCCGAAAATATTATGTCTACTAAAATTATTCATTAAAAGTACCCTAATTATTTAGATAAAATTATTTTAAAAGCATACGTCTTAAACTAAAAGTACTTTCCGCTATTTCAAAACAACTTTAATCTATAATGTTACTTTTAGCATCAGTTTAATGGTTCCGATTATAAATCATTTACACATGATTAAATTAGAAAATAAAAATAATCATTAAACTTCCGTTTTGCTCCTTGTGGTTTGGTCACTTTAACGATTCTGCCCCAAACCTTTAAAAATAGCCATTTTCCTCCAATAGTTTGCTATGGTTTTTCCATTTTGCCTTATGATGTAATATATATTTGGGAGTGAAAATAGTTGTGATACACGTTCTGTTTGTATACCAGCAGCCTGCTACAACACTATATTGTAATGTTTTGGTGATATGATGAATGAAATTTGCCTTCCGAAAATATTATGTCTACTAAAATTATTCATTAAAAGTACCCTAATTATTTAGATAAAATTATTTTAAAAGCATTCGTCTTAAACTAAAAGTACTTTCCGCTATTTCAAAACAACTTTAATCTATAATGTTACTTTTAGCATCAGTTTAATGGTTCCGATTATAAATCATTTAAACATGATTAAATTAGAAAATAAAAATAATCATTAAACTTCCGTTTTGCTCCTTGTGGTTTGGTCACTTTAACGATTCTGCCCCAAACCTTTAAAAATAGCCATTTTCCTCCAATAGTTTGCTATAGTTTTTCCATTTTGCCTTATGATGTAATATATATTTGGGAGTGAAAATAGTTGTGATACACGTTTTGTTTGTATACCAACAGCCTGCTGCAACACTATATTGTAATGTTTTGGTGATGTGATGAATGAAATTTGCCTTCCGAAAATATTATGTCTTATTAAAATTATTCATTAAAAGTACCCTAATTATTTAGATAAAATTATTTTAAAAGCAAACGTCTTAAACTAAAAGTACTTTCCGCTATTTCAAAACAACTTTAATCTATAATGTTACTTTTAGCATCAGTTTAATGGTTCCGATTATAAATCATTTACACATGATTAAATTAGAAAATAAAAATAATCATTAAACTTCCGTTTTGCTCCTTGTGGTTTGGTCACTTTAACGATTCTGCCCCAAACCTTTAAAAATAGCCATTTTCCTCCAATAGTTTGCTATGGTTTTTCCATTTTGCTCCTGAGCAAAATGAAAAAAAAAAAACAGACAATTTGGATGGAGTTAGAGGCGGGGAGTAAAATGGAAAAAACATAGCAAACTATTCGTGGAAAATGGCTATTTTTAATGGTTTGGGGCAAAATCGATAAAGTGATCAAACCACAGGGAGCAAAACGAAAGTTTTCTCTTTTTTATATTATATAACAACACAGGTAGATTATTTAAAATTGAACTTTCCTACCCGAAAGGTTCCCGTGTTATAACCTATATGATACATATAAGAGAATAAAAGACGAGTCTATTAAAAGTTGGCATATCAATTAATAGATATACATGTGAATATTAGGAAAATATGCCCATCTTATTAATATATGTGAATATTAGGAAAATATGCACATCATATATCTGTGTTTTGAGTGTCTGTTGTTGTAGTGTTTGATTACAACTAATTGAATTGTTTTTGTGTTGTCACTCTTTAGGGATTGCGGGAAATAAGTGTATTTAGGTAAGTAATATTCATGATTTTTTTGTATTATTGTTCAAACATGCAGTTTTATGTATATTGTATAGTTCATTAACAACATTAATTGACCGAATACTGACTATAGGTGGATTTGATACTGCCCTTGCTGCAGCTAAGTTAGAGTTTTGTTTGAAAAAAAATTGTAACTCAATATATTTCTTGGTAAGGTTTGCCAAAAATGGGTCTTAGCATGAAGAGATATCAGGTTATAAATCATACAAAAAATACTTTTATAGATACAGATTTTTTAACACAACCCATAACCCGTGAAGCTCACGGGTATATAACCTAGTTCTTTTATAAATTTGCATGTCAATCGAATTGGGATTTGAAGCACGGATCGCTACATCATTACTTATATTCAAAACTCAAAAGCGGATTAACGCCGCCGCAACGCGGGGCCGGGTAAAAAGCTAGTTGTATTCAAAATATAGATTTATTAGATCATAAATAAAGGATAAACATTTTCTTATCGAGTATCGGTACTGTACCAAACCAATATTAACCGAATGACATCGGCAGTGAAAGAGCTTAAACGGAAACTCAGTGGGGGCCGGATTCTTAAAATCTAAATCAGTGGGGGGCCATACTCTTAAAAATACAATATTTTACCCTAAAAAAATATTTTTCAAAAAATTTCGATAAATTTAACACTACGAGCGAAAAATTGGTGGAGACCAGAGCACCACCAGGCTTAAAAAAAGCTACGCCCTTGGACATCGATATCGTTATAAATATCTTACTATATAATAAAAGAAACCATTTAATGGACACTTGTCGTCATATTAGGCCATGTCTTATGGATAATTATTGTTTTAGTTTAATCTTTTCTAATTAATTATAGATAACCATCATACTAAATATTATTTAATTTAATATGTTATGGATAATTACTATTTAGTTTAATTTCTTCTAATTAATTATAAATAACTCTCATACTAAATATTATTAATTTAAGATATTTTTAAATAACCAAATTATTTATCACTAAAACTAAACTTTAATATTATTTATTTTTGTTTTCATTATTAAAAAAAATTATATCGATTTTATTACATAATTTTTAACAAATTGTATGTAATTTTCAATATTACTTTATATGTAAAATTAGATTTATTACGGGTTTTTTAATATAATTTATATTTTATCACTTAAATGGCTACTTATTTGTTTCTTGAATTACATGTTTGGTCAGTGTATTTTCTTTTCAATAATCATCTCCTCAATCACCATATCTATCGCGTACCGAGTATATCCATTAGTTTTTTTAAATATAATTTTCTTTATTTGGTATATAAAATCATATTTATTCAGGCAGTGTAATACACATGGGATTTTAAAGATATATTTTTTTTATTATTTGGTGAAAAATATTACATTTATTCAACCCGTGTAATACACGTGGTTTTAAAGATATAACTTTTTTTATTATTTGGTATATAAAATTACATTTATTCAACCCGTACAATATGCTTCTTATAGATATAACTTTTTATTACTTAATATTTAAAAATGATATTTATTCAACCAGTGCAATAAATAAGGTTTTTAAAGATATATTATTTTATTATTTAATATATAAAATTTATTTATTCAACCCTTGTTATACACGAGGTTATAACCTAGTTTATTTCTATAGCTTTTAGTTCCGGTATTTTTTACCATCAAAACCAAACCAATACCGTACCACGTAATCGGCACACACCCTTTGTGTACCACTACATGTTTCACAAATTTTTTTTACTATTCAATGTATTACGACATTAGCCATTTTTTGACGTAATCGGTCCGGACCAAAAATTTTAAACTGCCTACCAAAAAACTATTTGGATTGGGCTTACTACTTATGGCGGGAAAATTGCACTTTACCCCCCTTTTATATCAAGCCCTAATTTTCATCTTTCTTTATTACTTATCTCCTCACGCTTTCGGTATCTTCAAATTCACGGTATTTCTTCACCAGTTACGTACCGATTATCGATCATTTCACGTACCAGATCATCCACACGCCAACGCTAGATTCCTTTATTCCATAAGCAAGTTTACTTTTTTCTTTTTTATTAAAGTACTTAGGGTTTTGTTCGAATATCGTACGTAATTCATCCGTTCATGTGCTAATTTTGTAACCGTTAGTTGGTTTACAACTGAGGGTTTCTGATCTTTGTTGTTTGTAGAACATGGCTGATGCGTTTGAAGAGGAAAATGAGCAGACGGTTTCACTGAATGAGTACCTTGATGAAGTTGAAGATCAGGAACTTGTAAGTGTTTTTGGTTTTGTGATTAATAATTAGTTTTGGTGTGTATGATGAAGTATTAGTATGATTTTTGGTTATTGTCTGTACATACGTCAAAATTTATGGAATTTTGTGAAAACCTAATTTTTAGGGCAAATTTATGCAAAAATGTTTACGATTATTTTTATTGCATTTGCTTTTAATTACAGGTAAAAGGTTGATAAGCATAGGTTTTGCAAAGTTGTTGGAAATTACATGTCAAGCAACAAATTTGTGATAGGGGGGGGGGGGGGGGGGGGGCTAGGGTATGTTTGGTACGGATGTTTTAGGAACTTTTTGGAACATGAGTTTCTGTCTTTAAAAATATAAGCTTTTGTTGAAAGTAAGTTTTGTTTGGTTGACAAAGCTTTAGCTTTGATCTTGTAAGATGAAGCTCTGAAAAAACAAGTTACTCGGTTTAACGATAAAAGCAACGTTGGGGCTCTTAGGAGCAAAATTACTCAGATAACCATTTATAATAATCACTTGGTATATTATAGTCTACTTGTTGATGTCTTTTTACACTTTTCAGCTACATTAATAGCTACTTCTCCCATACACTTCTGTTAATAGTTAGCTACAGTTTATATTTACAAAGAAATGCTGCATCTAGCAGCTTGTAGCTCCAACACTAGCTAATTTTGCCAAACATAACTTTAGTGGGTTTTAGATCATCATCATCATCATACTCAATAAATCCCACCAATAGCAAAGCAAAGGTAGGGTCTGAGGAGGGTTAGATGTAGACAACCTTACCTCTATCCCATAGGAATAGAGAGGCTTCTTCCAGAGGTTTTAGATGAATTTGTTAAATTAAAGTATTTACTATCGCTGGTAGCAAGCTATTACTATACTTGTCTAAAACAAAATAGCTAGTTAGCTAAGGTTCACAAGCTAAAACAATATAGTATGAACAATGATGCTGTGTTGGGTAGGTTATCTAAAGGTTGATATTGACCCAGTGGTTGGATACTGAAGGTTTAGTGAAATCTTGACAGAGCACATATTCCATCTGAAAACATAGAGGAAAAATAACTCTAAAGAAGTACTTGATACAGACAGTTACACATTTTAAATGATGAAACTGATTTACATAACTTTAACAACTTTCTTCATTGTGTTATCTTATTTACGAATCAAGGACTATCTTCTATGAAACTATTGTTTATTTAATGATATTGGATAATAAGTTATGCATGATTGTTGACTTACTTTTTGTACTTTTGGTTTCTCACTAAAGGAAGCAGATCTAGTTTTGGGTGGCGATGAGGGAAAGGAGTGCACGTATGTCAAAGGTTATATGAAGCGGCAGGCAATTTTTTCGTGCTTAACATGCGTTCCAGAAGGAAATGCTGGTGTTTGCACTGCATGTAGTTTGTCTTGCCATGATGGACACGAGGTTCTTTCTCTTTTTCTAACATTTATATTTGATAACCTTGTATTTTAATGTATAATAAAACAATATCTTTATGAAATATATGTTTCTGAACTGTAACTTCTGCTTTGATTTTATTTTAACGCGATTAGATTATTGAACTTTGGACCAAGAGAAAGTTCAGGTGTGACTGTGGCAATTCAAAATTCGGAGAATTCTACTGCAAACTGTTAGCAAGCAAAGATATCGAAAACGAAGAAAACTCGTACAACCACAACTTCAAGGGCAAGTACTGTACCTGTGGTCGCCCGTATCCCGATCCAGACGTTGAGGAGCAAGTAGAGATGATTCAATGCTGCATGTGTGAAGATTGGTTTCACGAAGAACATCTCGGTCTTGATTCCACTATTAAGGTCAGCATTCTTAATTACATCGCTTTACAAATACGTGTTTGGTTATTTAACTTTTAGTTACAGATCCCGAGAGACGAAGATGGAGAGCCTCTGTACGAAGATCTTATTTGCCACATGTGCTCGCCAATGTGTTCTTTTCTGACCCTGTACCCGAAAACAATATTTGCCGCACATCAGGAACCAAATTCCGCAACTCCTTCCAAAGAAAAAGGCGTTATGCAAACCACACCTTCTGCCGCTGGATCTTCTACTATGCCTGAAGATGCTAGTTCAGAGTCTCTTACTGTAGAGCCTGCTGTACCTGATGATAACTCCAAAAGTGTGGGCGATGATGATAAGGGTAAGTCTGATGCATGTCGTCTTGGTGTTGACCTGTTGTCTGCTGAGTTGACCTCGGAGGAAAGTCAACCGATGTTTCTTGTTAAGAATTGGAGGGAGGTGCTATGTGGATGTCAGAAGTGTTCGGATTTCTATGTTAAGAAGGGGATCAGTTTCTTACTTGACAAGGAAGATTCAATTGCAGAATACGAGAAAATAGCAAAGCAGAAACGTGATGAGAAAATGCAGCAACTAGAAGGTGCGGAATTGAATTTTCTCAGCAATCTTGGGCATGTGGAGAAAATGGAAATACTTTCGGGTATTGCTGACATGAAAGATGAGATCCGTTCGTTCCTGGTATGTTTAATATTTCCAAACCGTTAATTTATATTATACCATATAATGATCGAGTAGATGAGTACCATGTCATGTAAGCTTGAATAACATCGTTGCCTTTTGACTTGCGTTGGTTTAGTTATGCAGTTTGACTTTTAAGGTTAGATAGACACTACTTTCTCATTTATTTTTTAAGAGCTAAAAATATAGTTTACGACCGAGTTATTATTGGTCTGATTATTAATTTTTAATTTTTTACAGCAATCCTTTGATGGATCAAAACCGATCACATCTGAAGACATCCACCAAGTCTTTGACAACCTTAAGAAACGTCGACGAATGGAGTGATGTGGCCGTCAGCAACCAAATGCATGGGTGGTCTCTTTGGTTTGGTTGATAGATAATGTTAATTTGCACTTTGAAACTAAGGGTTTTAAGTCGTTTCCCGTATCTATAACGACTGGACTAGATCCTTGTTCAGACTTGCTATGTTTGTTGATGTGTTCTTGACTTGCAAGTTAAAAACTTTGACTTTGATCTGCTTTTCGTGTATTTAAATTAGCAGTATTTCTAATCTTGTTACAGGTTTGCAGTAATTTCTATTATGACATCTGAGATTATTTATTTATCAGAAACTTCATTTAAAAAATTAATAATTGTTATGAACATTAAAAAATTAATAATTCCTCTCTATAATTTTTTTCTGAAACAACACGAGTGTTCTTACGTAGAGACGGCGATCAGGATAATTATTTATTTCAAGATTGTGAAAATACAATAGCCAACGAACTGTTTATGTATTTCTAATAAACTGTAGTTATTTTTAGTGATTTTCATAATTATAGTTATACCTTGGTTTTAAAAAGCGTGTAGCGATCTGATGCGTCTGATGCGTTTTGATTCCAATGCTGATGCGTGATGTGAAATGTGTGAAGCGCATGTGTCACATGTGCGAGACGTTCGTTATTAAAAAATACCAAAATAATATTTATAGGTAGTATTTTAACCTGTTTACTTTTTAAACACTAAGCGGCTGTTTGTTTACCTCTTAATGAGGATCTTAATGGTTCAGATCTTTTACCGGTTCAGCACTTAATGGTTCAAACTGTTTGTTTCGCGAGCTGATGTCTGAATGGTTCAGACATTGCCTCTGAATGGTTCAGACATTGCCTCTGAATGGTTAAGTATTATACTGAGTCTGAATGGTTAAGACCTCTAATCAGAATTGGTCAGACATTTGCCTCTGAATGGTTAAGCATTATACTGGCTCTTAATGGCTCAGATCTCTTACTCGTTCAACACTTAATGGTACTTATCCATTTAGAAGTTGCCAAACAGTCCCTTAAATAGTTAAATATATGATAATCTCATCTCTAGACATATATGTTCTTGTTCAACCAATGGTCTAATTTGTTTAAATACTCAAACCAATTGCTCAATCGATAGTCAGATTAGTTCAATCAAAATTGAAAAACATAGACACAATGAAATCAAGGTCCACTTTATTCAAATACTAGTCAACTGCATAAACCGCTGCTTTAAAACGCATCATGTGATGCACACATTATGTAATTGCATCCTTATCACTACATCACATTATGCGACCATGATGCACACATTTTAAAACCAAGACATGTGTATATTGTTTATCTTCCGAGATTATAAACACAGTAAATTTTGTTTTTGTTTTTCAAGCTTATAAATATGTAATTCTGAAAACACCAAATTTATGGTCTTTTCTTTAGGTATATAATAAATCTCTAAAAACACCAGATTTATGGTTTTTTCTTCAGTTATTTGTGAGTAGCATTTGATTGATTACAATGTTATCAATTAGAATATGCTATAGCACTTTTAGATTGTGATAATATTTTTGCAAAATTAGTTAAACCTCGAGTCTCAACCTTAAGATTTTTGTCTTTGCTGTTGGATTTTTTTGGTCAACCTAGCTTTGTTATTTTCTTGTATTTGCATTCGGCTTTCCTTGTATTTCTTCCACAAATTCAACAATGTTTTAGACAAGAACACCTACCCTTCACTATATAAACAAATTTCCTACAATTCCATTCTTCACATCCTGCATCAAAAGACAAAAACATAGGGTATGAAGACATCTAGAGTTGTCTTTTTTCTACTTATCACCTTACTCATCTCATGTATCGAGGCTCGATACAAGCTCAATGGAGGCAAAAACACAAAACACTACAAACGCCCACTCTTTGCGTCCACGAATTCAAATGCTGTTATGACGTTGAACAACTTTGAGAAGGGTGGAGATGGGGGAGGGCCGTCTGAGTGTGATGGAGAGTACCACTCAAATAACCTCCTTATTGTGGCATTATCGAGTAGGTGGTACAAACACGGGCAAAGGTGTTTAAACTATATTAATATATATTACAAAGACGCAAGTACACAGGCTATGGTGGTGGACGAGTGTAGCGGGTGTGGTGATGATATTGTGGATGCATCTGCTGCCGTGTGGGTCGCACTAGGGGTGTCTCAAAGTGATTGGGGGGATACTGGTATTACTTGGTCAGATGCATGATGCAATTCAATAACCATAAGCTATTTTTTATTAAAAACATGTAACAAAGAGTCATGTTGGTTGTAATGAGTCTTAGTGTCATTTTGGGGTGTCTGATTTATAATTGCTTGAAATGTGTTATAAGAGTTGATAATGTGTCTTAATGAGTGTATTTTGGTAGAATGGATAATACCGACTTATATTTGGCATATTTAGTTTTCTAATACATATAGGTTAATAATGTATAGATATATAAACAATAATGTGTTATAAGAGTTGATAATTTGTTGCAGGTGGGCCATGGGTATTACCACAGTGAGCCTTCGAGCGGTAGATTTCTCCTGGAATGGTGGGTGGGCTTGATCACCAGCGCTGTCTATGTACGTAGGTCATGGGTGGCCTTTCGCCAATGTGTTTGCTTGGATGGCCGGACTTGTAAAGTATTCATTTGTAGTTAAAAAACAAGTATAAAAATATAAATCCCACTTTCCTTTTTCTCATTTTTTTTCACTCGCATTTTAAGCCCAGTATGTCAGCCCACATAGTCCGGCCTAACAGCAGCCAGCAGGCCCAGCTGTTTAAATCTTTTAAATGACCAACTAATAAATTGAGTTTCTATAACTTTATAGATTGTTTTATATTTATTTGCTTATAAAAAAATCATGTAGATAGAAATAATTATATTGTGTCGGTGAATCCACTTGCCGTAAGTGTAATCAAGTGGCTTGACACTAAAGCTTACTATACAAAATTCTTTTGGGAGTAAATAAATTCTTTCTAGTGTTGATCCGAAAGTAATTGGACATGCGTTAGAAATAAGCAAATACGAATTCATTTGGGTTTTATGTTATACAAAAATTAAAGAAAAAAAAAAAAAGTTTTTGAGGCTAGTACAAAAGGATTTTTTTCCTATGAAAAATTCTTTGTATAACTTAACTCCATTAAATTATACAAGGTACGTGAAGATTTCCTGTTCAAATCATCTTATTGTTCCACCACAACATACCACGTAACCCATATCTATGATCTATCTCATTTATTATATTATACAGCTAATAAATTGTTGAAAAAATTATTATATTAATGATTTTCTTTCCGTAATTATTTGTAAGCAGCATTTTATTGATTATTAATAAGTTAAGAGGCCCGTTACAATGATATAATTCATTATGTCACTCCGTTATCATGTTGACATCATTTTGGAGGATTCTAGACTCTATAGACCATTTCAACTTCTATTAATAATTTACTAAGTTTGTTTCTTAACTGTTATTGAATAAAAGGAAGAACAATTTTGATACATATAATCAAATAATCAGTTGGACTATGTATTTGTTACCTACACCCTAAATCTATTATTCACATTTCACACTCTTCTTGTCTCTCTTTTTTACCTTCTAAGTTCTAACACACTTGTATATTTCTCTCTTCATTCTCTCACATTCACTCTTGATAAACCAACACTCTTGATGAGATAAATTTAAACGAAATTAATTTAAATTAGATTTTATTGATGTCGCGCTTTGCGGCGAAACAGAGCAAATGATAATGTTGAACAAACGTTATTTGAAAATATAACATGTTGTTTCAAAAGCCAAACCAGCAGAATCGGTTTAGTTTATCATCGTATAGTAAAAACTGATACAAAATAAATACTTTATTCTGAATACAACTTTTTTAACAATACTTATATTGGAATGTCTAGGGGAAAAATAAGCATACTTAAGTTTTTTTTAAATTAGCGTACGAAAGTTACTAAAAAAATATTAAATTAATTGATTAAGGGGATATCTTTTGAAAAAAAAAGAATTATGAAAAATAAAAAAGTAAATGATAAAAGAAAATATCGTTGGAAAAATAATATCGTTAGAAAAAAAGAAAATATGTTAAAAATAAATATAATAATAAAGTATTAAAAAATTATATATTATTATAAATTTAAAGTTACTATTCGGGTATATATAATAGATACAAGTGAATTGATCATAAACTCAAAAAGTCATTCAAAGTGTACTTAAATAACATGTTAGTCTAAGTAAACAAAATTATATATAAAAATCAAATTATGTTGTTATTTAAATAATGAAAGCATATCATAAAAAAATAGAGTTAATTACATAGTTAGTCCCTGTGGTTTGCACAAAATAACATACTTAGGTACTAATAGTTTAAAATCACCTTCTAGGGTATTAACTTTTCATTTTGTAACGTTTGGAGGTATTAACTTCTAAGGTAATAACATAGGTAGTCCCTGTGGTTTGCATAAAATAACATACTTAGGTACTAACGGAATGTGATTTTAAGCCTACAAATAAGCTTAATACCCCCAAACGTTACAAAATGAAAAGTTAATACCCTAGAATGTTATTTTAAACTATTAGTACCTAAGTATGTTACTTTGTGCAAACCACATGGACTAACTATGTAATTAACTCTAAAAAAATATCTAAAAAAGGTAAAGTGAAAGTCTGGAGTGATTTTTTTTGACAGGTGAACAAAAAGTCTGGAGTGATTAGTGGCACCATAAGCAAAGTTTGTTTTCTTAAAGCAATCCAATATCCAGCTCACATATTTTTATAATATATATTGTTAATAAAAACTACAAAATTTACAAATATATTAAGGGTTATTAGATTTAAATAACCCTAGTTTCACATATTGGCTATCAAGATTCCTAACTAACAGATTGTCCTCGACAGCTCTCAACTTTCAACGTATTTTACTTTGTTACTCTCAAACTAATTTAATCCTAACCCAGCTAATTGTTGATAACCGTTCTAAATTCTTTGTAATTTTTTTTAGATATGTGAGTATATTGTTATGCTGATTTTGACCCATTTTACAACCACAATTAAGGTAATTTATTTTGTTACTTTCACCAACCTGACCTTTTAAAAAAATAAAGTACCCATTTTAGACATTTTCATGTGCTTTAAGAACCCTTAAAACGGAATTATGAGCTTCTTAATTAGCTGTTTGAACGACCCTTTGATGAAAGATAAACACTTTGGCTTAACTCAAACAGATTGATTTTACCTATAAATAAATCAATCACAGAACGGTTCATGATTGTTAAGTAGCATTACAAAAGTAGTTATAAATTAAAATTCATCTTAAAATTATAATATAGTTTGACAAAAAAAAAACGGCTATGACAACACTGAACTTTTTTTTTCTCACATAGAAAATAGAACATCTCAAAGGTTGAAGATTATATAAATTAACTAGGTTAGAACCCCGTGTATTACGCGGGTTTAATAAATATAATTTTATATACTAAATAGAAAAACAATATATTTTTATAAACCTCATTTATTACACGTGTTGAGTAAATATAATTTTATACATTAAACAATAAAAAAATTTTATTTTATATATCAAACAATAAAAAAAATTATATTTAAAAAAACTTGTGTATTCACGGGTGGAATAAATGTACTTTTATATGCTAAATAATAAAAAAGTTATATTTAAAAAATACTCTGTTTATTATACGGGTTTAATAAATTTAGTTGTATATAGCAAATAATAAAAAATGTTATATCTTTAAAAATCCTGTGTATTATACTTGTTTATCTATTGTTATAAAAAATCTTTCTAAATCAAAATGAATTTTTTATTATTTTTTAAATTAGGTTAATACTATTTTAAATTTTTGGTTTGATTAATAAGTTGTTTAACATAATTTCTCATAGTTAACAATAATAACATAAACAATAAATAATACGCATGTTTATCTACTGTTAAGTGAAACAATGCTTTTTAATTTAGATAAGATTTTACGACTTGAAATTTTAGTTTAGATAAAACTGTACTATTTGAAGTTAAGTTTATACCAATGATTTAGAGTTGATAAGATTTATATTAATTTAATTAATATTTAATAATTTAAATTAAATAATAATTATATACAATTAAGAATGGTCTAGAAAAATGATAAATGTCCATTCATTGGTTTCTTTTATTATATTGTATAGATAGTATAGATATAGATATATTTTATTAAAAATGAATTCATTTCAAATATTTACGACTATTGTTCCCTCATATTTATAATTTAATTCTTAAAACGTACACCACTCAATATATACATAACTAACTAACAATTTAACCAAACTAATCATACATGTGTGTTTTGAAAATTAGAATCTAGAAAAATCAAGACGATTGATTGTTACACAATCAACCATGAAGACGTGTTATATTATTCAAGACTTTACAATTTGAAGTTTTAGTTTAGATAAGACTTTACTATTTGAAGTTAAGTTTATGTCAATAATTTAGAGTTGATAAGATTTATATTAATTTAATTAATATTTAATAATTTAAATTAAATAATAATTATCTACAATTAAGGATGGTCTAGAAAAATGACAAGTGTCCCTTCATTAGTTTCTTTTATTATATAGTATAGATATAGATGTTTTCCTGATATGTTAAAACTCATGTCGTGACATCACTATTATATTTTTCTGTTTTTAAATATATGTATCCACAACCGATTAAGGTTGCAATTTGGTCACTCACCCTTTGATATAAAAAGTTTAAGATTAAAAACTATATATATAAACAGATTTCTTTTACGTTAATGTATTATACATAGCAAACTCATGTAAAAGTCATTCGTATATTTATTGAAACTATATTAACAGTTATTTTTAGTATGTATCAAATTTTATCTACAGTAATATGAAAAAAAAAACATATATAATAAGGCTAAAGGGTGTGGGGGGCATGAGTTGGGTCATAAATCGCCACGTAAGACCGTGGGGTATGGTGGGGCAAGAGTTTGGGGCATGGGTTGACACGTAGAGTTCGAGCCCCCCGCTGGTGAGTGACGTGTCCGTGGGGTATGACGGGGCGTGGCTAGCCCGCGTGGGTTGGCCATGTTTATTAAAATAAAAAAAAGCTAAAATTAAAAAATACACACAAAATAAAAAAAAGCCTAAAATTATGATTAAAATTTCCTAAAAATTACAAAATTCTACAAAAAAAATGATTACAATATAAAAAAAGCCTAAAGCGTTAGCTAGATTTCGAAAAAGGCGAGCTTGTCAAACGGCTTCCGCTCCTTGCCCCGAAACTCTATGTTGGCCACCGCCACCCGGTCTTCGTGACTTATATCACCGCCCGGGACGCTGTCGTAGTAGGTTTTAAAACGATCGAGCTTCGGTGGTAACTCGCGCCACTTGTGTTGGTACGCGTTTAAATTGTGCCGGTTGTTTCCCACGTTGTGCCGGTAGCTAGCGAAAGCTTCCGGCCAGTAACGGGTCTCACCGGGTTGGCGGCCCTTCATCGCGTCCACGACGCTCGTTGTAACACCTAATAAAAACATGTCCACTTATGTAAAGACACGTGTCCTAAACTCTAATTATGTGAAAGATTGAGTTTGAAGGACTAAAGTTGTCAAACAGTGAAATTATGTGTCCGGAGGGACTAAAAGTGTCAACATACCAAACTTGAGCCTCTGAATGACCATACATGAAGAATATATTCTTAAATGAGTGATTAATTGAATATGAGAAGCCGTTTGTGAAAATAATCGGAAGATTATAAAACTACGAGGGTTAAACGTGTCAACATGTTAATTCTGACCTCTGAGTGACCTTTTAACGAACCCGAGGCTTCGAAATATTCAAATATACTCTCAAGAATAAGTGGTATAAATTTCACGTGGTTTCGAGATCGTTAAGCAAGTTTTTAAGACTTTGGGCTATAAGTGTCAACTTGACGAAACTTGCATTTATAGTGATATTTAACGAAACCGAGCCTAACGAAGTTTGTTTATACATCCTTGAGCCTCAATAAACTAACTACAAGGGCCTTACATGTCAAAAATGAGGTTATATAAGGTTTTAAATGGCCAGGGACTAAAGCTGCCATGTTTAATGTCACGGCCCCCGGCCCGGTTTGACCTGGTTCAGGAGCCGCGGGACAGAAAATCCCGTGGTATTTATTTAATTGAGTTGACAGCGGAAGATTTTAGCAGGATCTTTTTAAAACTGAAAATGCCCGATTATTTTATTTCATACTTCGGGATAAAACCCCGGTAGTTTACAATAAGGTGATTTCACTGGAAATCTTTATTTTACAAAACATGTTTCTTTATTTATGTTGAGCCACTTCCTTAAGCTTGTAGTGCTTCGCGGCACTTTTCCTAAATCACAACAGATCACCTGAAACATGTTTGGAAAAGGTTTTGTCAGCGGGGAAATACTGGTGAATCATTCTTTTTGTTAAAAATGACGCGTTGTTATAATTTACAGTATTAAGAGCGATTACAATGTTTATACATATCAACCATCTACCCACGGTATTTATCACTCGACCACCTATTGGCTATCTCGTTGTCCAGTAGTGACTGTGATTATGGTCATATCACCCCTTGGCTAACCCGTTGTCCAATGGTGACGGTTATCAAGTATTGTATACAAAACCCCACATACCGGCTGTAATTGAAGACTACAAAGACTTAATCCCTGTAATTATAACCTTGAAAATAAATAGGGTTTTGTAAAGCACTTTGATAAAAAGAGAATGACTCACATTGCTGATTTATTCGGGCAGAGTTTAGCCTACTGATAAGCCTGTTAACCTATTTTAACAATAATGTACACGAAACTAGGCCAGTAACTAATACAGCATTTACGATAACTCACGAGATGAAAACCTTCACAACGAATGACAAAGCGCGATACTTAAACATCCATCGAATTCACGACGAATGACAAAGTATAAACCCTAATTTGGGCAACACTTAAACATCCATTGGATAGTTTCAATCGATCGGACATTGAATCGTAGAAGCGATCGAGTTATTACCCTGTTATCGCGACATAATTTCGAGATTGTGTGTGTTTTTGTAGTATTTGGACGATATCTCAGTGCATGAATCGATTTTTAACGTCGAACCAACGCGTAATTGCAAGTGCCAATGTCTACTATATATACTGGAAAAAGAGCGCCCTCGCTTGGCGCGAGGGGCCTTCGCGTGGCGCGAGGGGTACCACCCTAGCATAGGGTAGCCCCGTGTCCCAGTAGCTCAGGTGAGTTGGTCGTTCGTTCGAATTCTTTTTACACGTAAAACTGTTTAGATAATACTAACGGGAATTTACCCCCCCTGAGTTTTAGGGGCCCTGATCCTGATTCCGTTTGTTCTGAAAATTTTAGGGGTTATGCAGGATTACTTGGGGGTCTTAATTAGGGTTTCCTATTGGACAAGATAAAATAATAAATAGGACTTTTGATGAGAGTTGTTACATCCTCCCCACCTTAATAAAAATCTCGTCCTTGAGATTTATTGGAATAATTGAGGATATTTCCGTTTCATTTCTGATTCTAACTCCCAAGTATATTCAGGTCCTCTCCTTGAATCCCATTTGACTTTGACCAGCACTAGTCGTTTGTGCTTGAGAAACTTGATCTTTCGGTCTTCTATTTGAAGTGGTTTTTCTACGAATTTTAACTTATCATTTACCTCTATGTCTTGAAGAGGTATCACCAGGGATTCGTCTGATAGACATTTCTTGAGATTGGATACATGAAATACATCATGTATTCCAGTTAGTTCTTCTGGTAGTTGTAAGCGATAGGCAACTGGTCCTATACGTTGGATTACTGGAAATGGTCCTACGTTCGTGGACTTAGCTTTCCTTTCTTACCGAACCGAACTACTCCTTTCCAAGGAGAAACTTTCAAAAGTACCTTATCTCCGACTTGAAATTCCAGTGGCTTGCGTCGATTATCGGCATAACTCTTTTGACGATCTCGAGCAGTCTTTAGTCTTTCCTTAATTTGAGTAATCTTGTCGGTGGTCTCTTGCACGATTTCAGGACCTGATAATTGACTTTCTCCTATTTCTGCCCAGCAAACCGGAGTTCTGCATTTGCGTCCATACAGTGCTTCGAATGGGGCAGCTTCGATACTTGCATGATAACTATTATTATAGGAGAATTCGATCAAAGGTAGGTGGTCGTCCTAGTTTCCACCAAAATCTATTACACATGCCCGGAGCATGTCTTCCAGGGTTTGTATTGTCCTTTCACTTTGTCCGTCTGTTTGTGGATGATATGCCGTACTTAAATTTAGTTGGGTTCCCATTGCTTCCTGGAAACTTTTCCAGAAGTGGGAAGTGAAACGACTATCCCTATCCGATACAATGGAGAGTGGAACTCCATGTAAGGATACTACTTCGTCTACATACAACTTGGCTAACCTTTCCATGCTAAGGGTTTCCTTTATGGGTAGAAATTGAGCTGACTTGGTTAATCGATCCACAATCACCCAAATCGCGTCATTACCTCTCCTGGTTTTGGGTAACTTAGTAACAAAGTCCATTGTTATGAGTTCCCATTTCCATACAGGCATTTCTAATTGTTGAAGTAGACCCGAAGGTTTCTGGTGTTCTGCCTTAACTTGCAAAAATTATGGCTCCTAGCTCTAAGTCATGAGTTGTATAGTTTTCTTCGTGCTTTTTCAATTGCCTTGATGCATACGGAATTACCTTCTTGCGTTGCATTAGCACACATCCTAATCCTAATTTTGAAGCATCACAGTATACTTCAAAATCTTCAGTCCCTTCTGGCAAGGCTAGGATTGGGGCGTTTGTTAACTTTTGCCTTAAAATTTTAAACGCCTCTTCTTGCCTAGGTCCCCATTCAAACTTAACTGCTTTACAGGTTAGCTTAGTTAATGGCACCGCTATTTTAGAAAAATCCTTAATAAAGCGCCTATAGTATCCGGCTAACCCTAAAAAGCTTCTAATTTCCATAGCTGTTTGTGGAATCTTCCATTTGGTGATTGCTTCTATTTTAGAGGGATCTACATGAATACCTTCGTGATTCACCATGTGTCCTAAAAATTGCACTTCCTGTAGCCAATATTCACACTTCGAGAATTTGGCGTAAAGCTTTTCTTTTCTTAACAAAGTTAAGAGTGCATGCAGGTGCTCACAATGCTCGTCCTGACTTTTGGAATAAATAAGTATATCGTCAATGAAGACAATTACGAATTTATCCAAGTACGGTTTACAGATCCTATTCATCATGTCCATAAATGCTGCAGGAGCATTTGTTAGTCCAAAGGGCATGACTGTAAACTCGTAATGACCATACCTAGTTCTGAAAGCAGTTTTAGGTATGTCTTCTTCTTGCACCTTCAATTGATGATATCCGGAACGTAAATCTATCTTAGAAAAATACCTAGCTCCTTGGAGTTGATCAAAGAGATCATCAATTCTAGGTAATGGGTATCGATTCTTAATTGTAACTTTATTCAGTTCCCTATAATCGATACACATTCGCATTGAACCATCCTTTTTCTTTACGAACAACACTGGTGCTCCCCAAGGGGATGAACTAGGTTGTATGAATCCTTTACTTAACAATTCATCTAATTGTTTCTTTAGTTCTAGCATTTCTGTGGGTGCTAACCGATAAGGTGCCTTGGCTATCGGTGTAGTTCCAGGAATCAAATGAATTCTAAATTCTACTTCCCTATCTGGTGGTAATCATGGTAACTCTTCTGGGAATACATCTGGGTATTCTGAGACTACAGGAATCTCCTTAAGTTCTTTATCCTTAGCATGGTTGTAAAACAAGGTTTCCAAGGCCGAGTACTCCCCGAGTAGTCGCTACAAGGTAGGCTGCCGAAGTGACTTTCTTTGACTCCGCCTAATTACTCGGACTCGGTCAAACGTGGTCAACCTCGGCCAAAATCGTATCTAGTAGGTCAACTTGGGCCGAGTTTGACTTGAAAAATAAAAAAAACATAATTTCTATGCCTATCATATTAAAGAATGTAAATTATTTTCACGTATTTTGTTATAGATATTAGTAAATTTATGTTATTTGACATGTATTTAATTTCCAAAAACTAATTTCTTTATAATTTAACATGTCCGAGTACTCTCCGCTTAGGCCGAGTACTCTCAACTCCCCGGTCGACCGACTAGGGAGCGCCTAGCGACTTTTGCAACCATGATCCTTAGTACTAATGATTACTGAAATCATATACACTATTCCTTGCTTTCGTTCATAACTAGCAACTTTCATTACTGAAATGAACTTCATGGGTTTACGTGGCTTATCTCCTGCAATCACGATCACTTCTCCGGTGAGTGCCCGGATCTCTATAGAGTTCTTATCACAAAGGATTCGAGCATGGTTGGCTACTAACCAATCCATTCCTAACACAACATCGAACCCAACTAAATTCATTGGTAATAGGTTTGCATAAAATTTATGAACTGAAAGTTCTATATTTTCTTTTTGCAAAACATTATCTATGTTAATAGAATTCCCATCTGCCGTTTCGACTGTAAAAATCTGCCTAAGGTTGGTTAAGGGTAAGTTAAGAGCTTGGCAGAATGAAGTATTTATAAAACTTTGGTTGCACCAGAGTCAAATAATACTTTTGCATACACGTTGTGAACTAGGAACGTACCAGGTATCACATCTGGAATGAGTTCTGCTTCTTGAGTGGTCAGCTGGAATGCTCTTGCATTCTTCTTAGTAGCTCCGTCGGCCGTCTTGGCTTTGTTGTCTGTTGGTTTGACCAATTTGGGGCATTCGGGTCTGAAATGCCCAGCTTCTCCACAGTTATAGCAGATCCTAGTCTTCTTTCTACAATCTTCCTCACGATGTCCTACAACCTTGCAAAAGTTGCAGGTTTCATTGCATTTTCCAAATTGTTTCTTTCTGCAATTCTTGCAGAAAGGCGGAGTGGAATATTGCCCGGTTCTTCTCTTCTTGAATCTGCTATTATTACCCATACGAAATCCTTGGGTAATTTTATGAGCCAATTCCTTCTTCCGATTTTCATCTCTTGTGCGTACCAGCTCGTCAGTTAGGGTGTTAGCTAATTCTACCGCATCGTCAATGGTGCGAGGTCTCGCAGCTTTAACGATATTACGGATTTCGCCAATCAATCCCCAAATATAGCGAGAAATGAGTACTGGTTCTGGCGAAGCCAGTGTTGGTACTACTCTAGCGTACTCGAAGAATGTCGAAGTATATCCTCGACAGTCTACACCCATCATTCGGTGGTTCAGGAACTTATTTGCCATTTGTTCTTTTTCGTATTCGGGACAAAATTTTCTTTCTATTAGCTGCTTAAATTCTTCCCAACTCATGGCATAGGCCATATTTCTTCCTTTGGCTTGAAGTACCCTATTCCACCATTCTAGCGCCCCTTCTTTGAAAAGATTTGATGCGTACATAACCTTGTCTTCTTTAGCACATTTACTTATCGTAATTATGGCTTCGGTTTTCTCCAACCAACGCAGTGTTGCAGTTGCCCCTTCATTGCCTGCGAATTCAGCTGGTTTACAAGCAAGAAATTCTTTGTAAGTGCAACCAAACATTGCAGCTTTCATTTTCTTAAGGAGTGGAGCTTGCATTCCATCGTTGTTGTTATTAGTATGATTGCCACCTCCATTCACACTATTACTAAAATTATCGTCGTTTGTACGTTTGCTAGGAATGATTTGCTGAGGTGCAATTGGATTTTGAGCAGCAGCAAGTATTACTGGAATAACATTGGCTATTCCCTGAGCAATGATATCCTCGATATCTTGCCTATTCAGCAATTGCTCTTCCTGAATTTGATCAGATTGATTTACTTCATTAACGGGTTCATTACCAGCGTTTTCCATCTAGTAATTAATTTATATAAGTAATTAGCATAAAATATTTAATAATTAAATATCATAAAACAATCACACATAATTATGTATAGCCAAAAGTTATCGATTTCTCGACTTCCATTTTTATTTATTATATAATGCATCCGTACACACGTTATCTTACAAACGTTTTATTTTAGTTATTTTACACATACTTATATTTATTATTATTATTATTATTATTATTATTATTATTATTATTATTATTATTATTATTATTATTACTATTATACAACCACAGTTTCACAATCACAGCTTCACCACCATCCTATCCCTGGGTATCTTAGAAGCGACGTTCCCTCTCGTCGTACTTCCAGGAGATCTGTTCTCCCACTTCCCGGATCCTATTCCCTGCATCCACCAGCTCCTCGCCAAAGTGGCGGAGTTCAGCTAAATTTTCATTGCTCATTGGTGGGTTTGGTATAGGTTCTGGGTCGAACTGAGGGAAAAAGGTATAAGGGTTATTAAGGAGGTTTTGAAACTGCCAGTCGTTCGTCCACCACTCGTCCATTTCTCCTAGAGGTTGAGTGTGGATCAGAGGGTCTGGAATGGCTGGTTCTAAGTTTATTGGGAGTTGGGTCTCAGCAGGATAAGGGTAGAGGTTGTTGTTGATAGGTCTAATGATATCACAACTTGCAAATACGCGATCCAATTCCTCCTGTAATGGAAATTCTTCGACTTGCTTAGAACTTTCCCTAATTTCCATTTCCGTTGGTCTAGAACCTTCCCCCATCTCGATCCCTTTTCCTTTATCCATGGGGTTCTCTATTTTGGGAATTTTCCTAGTAGCTGGTTTCCTCCTGCGTACACGCCTCCAGCCTACGAATCTTCTTCTTTTCTTAGGCTTTGGTTTCTCCAGAGGTGGAGCGTGGAATTCCATAGGTTCTTCCACATCGTGTATGTAACCAGTAAAGTCTTTGGAAACTTCTGCTTTTACGGGATAAAGATTGAGATTCTGAAGGGCTTCAGATAACTCATTCATGCTGTTTAACATATATGCAAAAATGCACAAAAAAGGCTAAGTTAAAATTTTATAACAAAATTTCACAGATAACATTCAAGTATTATTGCATACCGTGTGACTAATTTAATAAAAAGGGCAACTGACAATTAAAACCTACTAGGGTTTATTGTAAACTTATTTATTTACTGGGTAAAGTTTCTGGCTTGTAGATGATATGGGTGCTAGGACTGAGTTAGGGTATTTAAAGGTTAGCATTCACTGCTACCGTAGCTAACATATAGAGATCTGCCCATTTTTCATCTAATTCGTCTTCCCATGGTGGATTACTGCCTAGTTTCTGGATTTCCTGATTACTCCTCACTTCTTTTGGTTGTGATTTTTTTATTTTCTCTTGACTTTTCCTAATAATCAAACTTCTTTTATTAGGAGAAAGTGGTTCCTCAAACTGTGCCTTACGGACAAATATTCCTTCCTCAGTATTTGTTGGGCATTTTGAGGATGAAGTTCCTTTTTCTTTCGGTGAAGTATCTAATTTATGGTAGATATCCGAAAGTATTTGCTTACCCATACTGTAAACAAATATTCAAATAATAAAACACGTAATCACAAAAATGGCAATCAGTAAAATTAAGTATTTTCTAAATACTTAATTGGCTTAAATCAGTGGCTCTGATACCACCTTTTTCTGTCACGGCCCCCGGCCCGGTTTGACCTGGTTCAGGAGCCGCGGGACAAAAAATCCCGTGGTATTTATTTAATTGAGTTGACAGCGGAAGATTTTAGCAGGATCTTTTTAAAACTGAAAATGCCCGATTATTTTATTTCATACTTCGGGATAAAACCCCGGTAGTTTACAATAAGGTGATTTCACTGGAAATCTTTATTTTACAAAACATGTTTCTTTATTTATGTTGAGCCACTTCCTTAAGCTTGTAGTGCTTCGCGGCACTTTTCCTAAATCACAACAGATTACCTTAAACATGTTTGAAAAAGGTTTTGTCAGCGGGGAAATACTGGTGAATCATTCTTTTTATTAAAAATGACGCGTTTTTATAATTTACAGTATTAAGAGCGATTACAATGTTTATACATATCAACCATCTACCCACGGTATTTATCACTCGACCACCTATTGGCTATCTCGTTGTCCAATAGTGTCTGTGATTATGGTCATATCACCCTTTGACTAACCCCTTGTCCAATGGTGACGGTTATCAAGTATTGTATACAAAACCCCACATACCGGCTATAATTGAAGACTACAAATACTTAATCCCTGTAATTATAACATTGAAAATAAATAGGGTTTTGTAAAGCAATTTGATAAAAAGAGAATGACTCACATTGCTGATTTATTCGGGCAGAGTTTAGCCTACTGATAAGCCTGTTAACCTATTTTAACAATAATTTACACGAAACCAGGTCAGTAACTAATACAGCATTTACGATAACTCACGAGATGAAAACCTTCACAACGAATGACAAAGCGCGATACTTAAACATCCATCGAATTCACGACGAATGACAAAGTATAAACCCTAATTTGGGCAGCACTTAAATATCCATTGGATAGTTTGAATCGATCAGACATTGAATCGTAGCAGCGATTGAGTTATTACCCTGTTATCGCGACGGAATTTCGAGATTGTGTGTGTTTTTGTTGTATTTGGACGATATCTCAGTGCATGAATCGAATTTTAATGTCGAACCAACACGTAATTGCAAGTGCCAATGTCTACTATATATACTGGAAAAAGGGCGCCCTCGCGTGGCGCGAGGGGTACCACCCTAGCATAGGGTAACCCCGTGTCCCAGTAGCTCAGGTGAGTTGGTCGTTCGTTCGAATTCTTTTTACACGTAAAACTGTTTAGATAATACTAATGGGAATTTACCCCCCCCCCCCGAGTTTTAGGGGCCCTGATCATGATTCCGTTTGTTCTGAAAATTTTAGGGGTTATGCAGAATTACTTGGGGGTCTTAATTAGGGTTTCCTATTGGACAAGATAAAATAATAAATAGGACTTTTGATGAGAGTTGTTACATCCTCCCCACCTTAATAAAAATCTCGTCCTCGAGATTTATTGGAATAATTGAGGATATTTCCGTTTCATTTCTGATTCTAACTCCCAAGTATATTCAGGTCCTCTCCTTGAATCCCATTTGACTTTGACCAGCACTAGTCGTTTGTGCTTGAGAAACTTGATCTTTCGGTCTTTTATTTGAAGTGGTTTTTCTACGAATTTTAACTTATCATTTACCTCTATGTCTTGAAGAGGTACCCCCAGGGATTCGTCTGATAGACATTTCTTGAGATTGGATACATGAAATACATCATGTATTCCAGCTAGTTCTTCTGGTAGTTGTAAGCGATAGGCAACTGGTCCTATACGTTGGATTACTAGAAATGGTCCTACGTATCGTGGACTTAGCTTTCCTTTCTTACCGAACCGAACTACTCCTTTCCAAGGAGAAACTTTCACAGTAAGCAAAAGTTTTAAGCGATAGTATGAGCTAAAACTATTTTAAACATATAAGACTTAATACCAACTGATGTTTTTGGTAAATTTCTACACTTTAACAGTAAGCAAAAGTTTTAATCTCAGATTTCTAAAAATTAACCTTTAAAGCTTATGTGAAATTACCAAAATGCCCCTTCGGTGCATAAATTGGTTATAAATGATAAATTTCACATATAGGCAATACCCTACTGATATAACTTATTAAATTAAATATTTTTACTGATTTCAAAGGACCAGAACTTCAGTTTGTTATAAAATCTCTTTTATAAATATTAAAATGACCAAAATGCCCCTACGGGACTTAAATTTATTTAAATTACTTTTTGGGCATATATGTTAACATCCTACTTGTTATGGGCTATTTTCTGATCGTATATATCTTGACTAATATCCTGCTTTTGGTTGTTTACTTGTGATCAGGATACTGGATTAGGATATTGGTAACATCCTGGCCAATATCCTGGTGTTAACTAAATTGACCACGTGCAGGTTAGAGGCTGTGGGTTACTAACGGTCAGTTGGACTTCTTCTCCATAAGACTCGGGCATATCTGTTATATGAGAGACGTTGAACCCGAAAGACCAGGTCTACAACATTCAAGTGGGGAATATTCGCCGGATCCCGGTTTATTAGGATAGTTTGTTGCATTTCTTTTACTATAAATAGATGGGGGCGGATCAGATTAAGGCACGTAACTTTCACTACACACAAACACTTGTACTTGAATTACATTGTAACACCTAGTTGATCCACATCACATCCTGCACTGTATCCTGACATTTGAAGTAATAGAAGAACAAGGAAGCGGCGATTGTCAGCTCCCGAGGTTTTGTGCCAGTGATCTAGATTGATCAAGGGCTTTCTTCGTACATCACGTGTCAACCTTTACTTTTTTGCTCATTGTTTGATCATAGATACAGCTCTATATCCTAAGCCGTATCCTGAAACTGTTTTTGCAATTAACTTGATTAACATATTTTTCACACATATTTCTAGCACACTACCTCACTTAACTAATTTGATCACTAAATTGCTTCGGTAATTTTTGACCAAAACAATTTGGCGCCCACCGTGGGGCAAGTGGTGCTATTTTTGCTAAAAACTTTAATAAAATCATTACTCTGTTTTCTATTGTCAAAATTTTTTGCTACATTGTTTTCAATGGCCTCAAGATCAAACATGAGCTCTTCCACCATGTCTGCTACAACCTCTGCAATAATTGGTTCGGTGTTTCCACCTCCTCCTCCTCCTCCAAGAATGCAAGCTTCTTCGCACGGAACTGAAAGTCATGTGGCTCGGGATGTTATCCCCGCTCCCAGTACCCAGGGACCTTGTCCTGTTTTGGCTTCTAATGATGAAATTCTGAACTTGTTTGGTAGTGTACAGGAACAGATGAGGTAGCAGCAGGAAACTAATCGAATGCTGATGAGAGAGATACAACTCTTGAAATCCGGCCCAAGTAGACCTGCTGAAGAAACTGTCACTCCTTTGCAGCCTAGAGCTTTGAACTTCAGTTCTGCAGTTTACACTGAAGATAACCAGGGGAATATCGTGCCAAGCCATTCTCAGAATCATACTCCTGAGATACCCTCCTCGGTCAGGATGTCAACTGTGAGGAGCTCAGGATATGCTTCAGGATATGGCCAGAATCCTCAGACCGGTAACATGTCAAATAATAATACTCTTGCTACTAACAATAATGGGTCTTTGCAGGATGCAGGTATAACGTCAACATTTACTAGGGAGCTTCAGAAATTGAAGGACATGATATCCCGTGTACCTGGAGTGGTCCAGCCAATTTCGGAAGTATCCCAAGACAACCATAGGATATCCCGCTTTGCATATCCCATCTGTGATGCTGAAATCCCAAAGAGATTTCAAACCCCCAACATGAAGCTGTATGATGGGACTACGGATCCTGAAGAGCATATTGCCCAGTATAGGGAAAGAATGGAGATTAACCCTATCCCTTCGGAGCTCAAGGAAGCATGCTTGTGCAAGGGTTTCAGATCTACCCTGACAGGATCAGCCTTAAAATGGCTGTTAAATGTTCCTCCTCACTCAATTACTTCGTTTGCTCATTTGGTTAATTTATTTAATAGTCAGTTTTCTTGCAGCCGGAGTTTTGAGAAACTAACCAGTGATCTTTACAGGATAACTCAAGGACCTCAGGAATCCTTGAGGTATTATGTGAACAAGTTTAGTCGGGAATCCTTAGATATCCCACATCTTGATGTTGCAACAGCTGTGCAGGCTTTTAAGATGGGGTTACAGAAGGATTCTCAGTTTTATCAGGATCTTGTAATGAATCCCTGCAGGAATCTCGACGAAGCTCGTAACAGGGCCTTGAGATATATTCGCTTAGAAGATGACAAAAAGATGCAAGAGAGAATGAATTCTACCTCAACCTATGAATCAACCAATAGAAAATCAGAATCCTCGTATAAACCATATCGCTTTAAGCCATATGGCAGAAATGACAACAAGAAAGTGAATGTTGTTGAAGACGAGGATCCTGAAGAATATCCTGAATTATCTGAATACTGCTTTTCTGTTAACATACCTGAGTTAATGTATGCTATGCAGGGTTTAGGAGACAAAGCTAGGTGGCCTCGAAAGAATCAACAAAAAGCTGATTGGAAGGACAAATCCAAATGGTGTGCCTTCCATGAGGATTTCGGACATGTGACCGAGGATTGCATTGCTCTAAGGAAAGAAATAAGCTACCTATTGATCAAAGGGTATCTGAAGGATTTGCTGGGAAGAAAGAAGAATAAAGGGCAAGATTCTGAGAAGGATCCTGAACGAGCAGCATCACCCCCAGCAGATGCCAAAATAATTAACTTTATTTCAGGAGGATCCGACATTTGTGGGACTTCGTATTCTGCAGCCAAGAGACATGCAAAGGAGGCTAAGACTGAAAGGGGAGACAAACCAGCCAGGATGACTACCCTTACAACTGATAAAGTGATCACTTTCGACAGTGACGACAGGGATACTGTGCAGGATCCTCACCATGATGCCCTTGTAATTACATTATATGTTGCTAACCATTTTGTACGCAGAATATTAGTGGACAATGGTAGCTCTGTCAACATAATTTAGCTGGAAACATTGAAAAGGATGAATGTATCTCCAATGGACATTACTTCGAAGTCCACTGTGCTCGTTGGTTTCAGTGGAGAAGCTAGGAATACCGTAGGGGAGATAAAGTTGCCAGTATATGTTGAAGGGGTCAACTCGATACAACGCTTCTGTGCGATGGATTCCCTATCCTGCTATAACATCATACTAGGCAGGCCATGGATCCATGACATGAAGGCTGTGCCATCGACTTATCATCAGTGCATCAAGATCCCTACCCCTTGGGGGGTCGTCAAAGTTGATAGTGATCAGCAGGAGGCGAAGGAATGCTACTCATCCTCAATGAAATCCTCAACCAAGCCTAATGCAGCATAGCAATTAAAGATGCGGGCCCAGGATATCATGGAGGCTTCGGAGCAGGATGTAAAGAAAGTTATCCTGGATTAGGATAATTCGGATATCTCGGTGCTCGTAGGAACCAATATCCCTCAGGATATTGAAAATCAATTGACTAATTTTTTGAAATGCAGAATGTCAACATTTGCTTGGAAGCATGAGGATATGACAGGTATTTCCAAGGATATTATAACACATAAACTCGGTATTGACAGGTCGTTCAAGCCGGTCCAGCAAAAGAGAAGGAAATTTGCTCCGGAGCGAAATGTGATCATCCAAAAGGAAGTTGAAAGGCTACTAAGGAGCAAGATGATTAGAGAAGTGAAGTTTCCTAAATGGCTTGTGAATGTAGTCGTGGTACAAAAGAAAAATGGGAAATGGAGAGTTTGTGTAGACTACACAGACTTAAACAAAGCCTGTCCAAAAGACCCGTTTCCTCTACCTCATATTGATTCAATGGTAGATGCTACCGCCGGCCACGAGATGTTAACCTTCATGGATGCCTCTTCAGGATTTCAGCAAATCCAAATGGAACCCTCTGATCAGGAGGATACTGCTTTCATGACACCCACAGGTATTTATTGTTATACTGCTATGCCCTTTGGTTTGAAAAATGCAGGTGCAACATACCAGAGGTTGGTAAACATGATGTTTAAAGACAAGCTGGGGGACACCATGGAAATATATATTGACGATATGGTGGTGAAATCTAAAAAGGCTGAGGATCATCTCCAGGATATTAAGGGAGCGTTTGATATCCTGGATCAATATAACATGAAACTGAATCATGCTAAGTGCCATTTCGGAGTGGGGGCAGGAAAGTTTCTAGGATATATGGTGACCAAAAGTGGCATAGAGGCAAGCCCGGAGCAGATTAGAGCTATCCTGGATATAAAATCACCTTCGAATATGAAGGATGTCCAACGGTTAACCGGCCGAGTAGCAGCATTGAACATATTTATTTCAAGATCCTCGGAAAAATGCAAGGAATTTTATGATATCCTCAAGAAGAATAAGAAGTTCGAATGGGGAGCAAAACATGAAGCAGCCTTGCAGGATTTGAAGCAATATCTCTCAACTGCACCTCTATTGATGAAGGCTGAAAATGGTGAACCATTATCCCTGTATCTTGCAGTATCAGGGAATGCAGTAAGTGCTGTCCTTGTAAAGGATCATGAAGGTCAGCAGTATCCTGTCTATTATGTTAGTAAAAGTTTATTAGATGCTGAAACTAGATATTCTCATCTAGAAAAATTGATATTAGCCCTAGTTATGGCATCAACGAAACTTAGACATTATTTTGAGACACATAGGATTCATGTTAAAAGCATTTATCCTGTTAAAAACGTGCTTAGGAAACCCGAGTTGTCGGGTAGGATGGCTAAGTGGTCAGTAAAATTAAGTGCTTATGACTTAGTGTATGAGCCTAGAAATGCCATAAAGTCTCAGGCTTTAGCTGACTTTGTGGCTGATTTCAGTAGTGACATTCAAAATGAAGTAGACTTAGAAGTACAGCAGCTAGGAGAAAACTTAGAATGCTGGACATTGTATACTGATGGTGCATCTAATGTAAGAGGTGTAGGTCTAGGTATACTACTAAAATCGCCACAGGGGGACATATTACCCCAGACTATTAGGTGTGAATTTCCTGCTACTAATAATGAGGCAGAATATGAAGCTTTGATTGCAGGATTAGAGTTGGCTAAAAATATGAATATTAGATGTTTACAAGTATATGTTGATTCTCTGTTGATTACTAACCATTTCAATGGATCTTACGCAGTAAAAGGTGAAAAGTTAGCTGAATATCTCGAAATTCTCAAAAAATTAGCCGGATACTTCGATATTTTTACACTTGAACATGTACCAAGAGAGGAAAATGCTGAAGCTGATGCCTTGGAAAATCTGGGATCATCGGTCAGGATACTGGAAGGAACCCGAATACCAATATTACATATCCTATATCCTGCGACGAATCCTCAGGATAAGGAAGTAATAAGTATTCAGGATCCTGATGATTAGTATCCCGAGGAGGATCCTAAGTCCTGGACGGCTCCAATCATGAGATATCTCAAGGAAGGACACATCCCAAAGAATGAGAATCCTAAAGCCTTTAGAATGAACGTATCACGATTCACTATTATAAATGACGTTTTGTATAAGAAATCTCTTGCAGGACCATATCTGAGGTGCTTGGAGGATCCCGAAACCAAAGAAGTACTTCAGGATATACACGAAGGGGATTGTGGTAACCATACTGGGGGCAGGTCGTTATTCTCAAAAGTATTAAGGACAGGATATTATTGGCCGACGATGAGAAAAGATGCCACAGAATATGCTCGAAGATGTGACGCATGTCAAAGACATAGTAACATATTGCATCAGCCTGCTGAACCACTGTATCCTATTGTTTCCCCTTGGCCATTCATGAAATGGGGTATGGATATAGTGGGAAAGCTTCCGAAGGCTCCAGGAGGAAAGGTTTTCATGCTGGCAATGACGGATTATTTCTCCAAGTGGGTTGAAGCAGAAGCATTTGTTCAAGTTAGAGATCAAGAAGTGGTATCCTTCATAAAAAGGAATATCCTGACTAGGTTTGGAGTACCAGCTGAGATAATTTGTGACAATGGATCTCAATTTATAAGTAAAAGGACTACTGACTTTTTCAAGAGTTGGGGAATTAAATTGATCACGTCTACTCCGGTACATCCTCAAGCAAATGGACAAGCAGAATCCTCGAACAAGATAATTGTCAACAACTTAAAAAAGAGACTAGGGGCTAAGAAAGGAAGATGGGCAGAAGAATTACCCTTTGTTTTGTGGGCTGATAGGACAACGATGAAGAGTGCGACTGGCCAAACCCCATTTTCCTTGGTGTTTGGAGCAGAAGCGGTGATCCCGACAGAAATGGTGATACCTACAGCGAGATCTAACCTCAGGGATCCTGAGAAGAATACTGAAGTCCTATGCCAGGAACTGGATACTATTGATGAGACAAGAGACGCTGCAAGGCTAAGGATGGCAGCATATCAACAGAGGATATCTAAAGCATATAACAAGAATATAAGGACTAAAAGATTTCAGGTTGGAGATTGGGTATTAAGAAAAGCTTTTCAGAATACTACTAATCTTGCTGATGGAAAGTTGGCTCCAAAGTGGGAAGGACCCTATGAGGTTGAATCAGAATCAGGAAAAGGAGCATACCGACTCAAGAATATGGAGGGGGATATGCTACCGAGATCCTGGAATGCTATACATCTAAAGCTCTATTTTAAGTGAGTATGGGATTAAAATTCTGACTCAGGGTGGTATGGATTCTGACTCTTTTATTAAATTTTAATATCATTTACTGTTTTTAACTTATTACTGACTTAAGCATCGGAGGGGTGTTAGCCAGGCTAACACCCACCTTAGCTTATAAGTGTTTTGCAGAATATGCTTCGGGATGTAGCACCAGGATAAACACTTAGGATACTTCGGAAGATTAGAGGATTGGCCCCCTCTCTCACGTTTAAGGGATCCTGATCCCTTCACAGGTTTAAAGGTATTCACCTTTCTTCCGAATTGGGTTTAAACACCCCGCCTGGAGCGCAAGTTATTCGGGAATAGTTTAAGGTGGCGGGACCAGTTCATGCAAAAGTGGCTGACAATTTCGTTACTATTGGCTATATCCTGAATCCTTAAGGTATATGAGGATTGATCACCCTCTCTCACGAAAGGGTATTTTCATGCTCTCTAAGGTTTAAAGGTTTTCACCTTTCTAAGTCTTGGAGTTTATACACTCCCGCCTGTAGCGCACGAAAATTTGGGATTTTCCCCAGGATACAAAGGATTTATCTCCAGTATATTTTGGGTTTTACCCCTGTAACACAAAAAATTGTCCATACAATTGGAACTAGTATTCAAAAATATTCTAAGTGTTTGAGGACTTCATGCACAGGGGACATTCCATCTAAAGTAATTGTATGAAGCACAAAGGATCAAAGTTGAGCTAAGTGTCTCGAACTGGGGACATCTTAGTAGGAGAAGTCACAAAAGGGGTTGGAATTTAATACTAGGGCTACACTCAATTCCTGGTATGATCTTTCCTTTGTGAACCTTAAATGAATTGTTTAACTTTGATTAAGGATATATCTTTAGGATATGTCTTCGAAATGTATTTTTGGAATACGTTTCGGGATATTTCATTGAAATATTTGATTGGAATATTTGATTTGAAAATGAAAACCCTGATCAAACATGTATTATCAAAACAGGTTTTAGAAAATGGGTTATCTTTTATTCTTTAGAAGTTTTGTCTGAAATTAATTGAATTTTTAGAAATTCTATTTGAAAAAGGTTTTCATAATATATCACTGAGTATATTGATCAGGATATGAGAGCAATAGCAAGCCAATTGAAAGATGAAATTATTTAAAATAAGCAATATCAGTTGATAACCGAAGGTTTCATCCTAAAACCTAGGACCCATCCACCTTCGGCTATCAAGTCATTTTAATACAGAAATAAAAACTGTTCATAGGACAGGAAATAAAATTGTTCAAACATAAGCATAACTCTCAAATATTAAAGAAAATAAGTTTTAGGAGGCAGCGCCTTCTTCGTTCATGGTAATTTCAGCAGCATTCGTATCGGGATCAGCCTCAGCATCCCTCTCAGCACTAGTTGGTTTTTCGATTGCTTTTGAAGATCCTTCAGCTGCAGGTTTAATAGAAGTGCCGCCGAGACTCCTTAGCTTTGTTTCCCAGGCACTGACGTCCCAAGTAGGGCATTCGAAGCCCAATGTTTTGGCTTCATGGGCCATCTTTAGCCTGGCCTGTAGGAGGGAAGTGACGACGGAACTTTTGAGGCTTTCCCGGTAGCTGACCATATCTCGTTCATGTTGAGCATGGGCAGCATCAAGATCGGCTTGGGCCTGGAGAGTAGCTTTGTTGAGAGCAGTCTGGTGTTCTTGGGTCATAGCCTTGAACTTCTCCTCGTAGTGCCGAGATTTGGCGGCTGCAATCATGCCCTGATCGGAGATGGTAACCTCGGCTTTCTTCAACTTGGATTCAAGCGTCTTGTTGAGCCCACAGGATTCTTGATATAGATGAACCAGACGTTCAAGACCCTGCAAAAATAAGAAGACAAGTATTGGTTTTAATAAATACTTATAAGTGGTATAAGCTACAGGATATGGCTCGAGGATACTAACCTGGTTGAGAAAAGAAGTCATAAATCCACTTGCTTCGATGAACCCGTGATTTTCATAGGGGAATGTATCAGAGATGAAGGGGGAATCGGGCTCTTTCCTTTTACGAGAGCTTGAACTCCGTGGCTTGGTAGCTGGCGAAGGTTTGGGAATGACGATGGCCTTGGAACTGCTGGGGTTGGATGAGGCCGTGGCCTTGGGACTAGGTTCCTTCTTGATCTGGACCTGATCGGAATAACTGTCCAGCTCGTCGAGGTCAAAGACTTCAGGGATCTTGGCTGGTGCTGCGTAAAGGGAAAAAGTCTTACATCTTTATTACCCTTCATTATATTATATTGCGCTAATTAATTATTTCAAAAGTAATCCTTACCAGACATTTCAGATGATGAGTATTGATTGGAACTCGGGATATGTGTGGTAAAACTCCTGTCACTTGCAGGTAATTGGTAAATAGTTTTGATTCTTTTTTCTGATTCCGCAGTAGGGGGAGCTATTTCCTTAAAATTCACTGCAAAAGGATCAAATAAGAGGATATTAGCAAAAGATAAAAGTCTAAAGGTACGTGGGAACATTCATGATCCTACCGGTGGTTAACCACTCCACCGGAAGGCTAGCACCCTCATCAATGGAGTCGCGTTTGACGAAGAAGAACTTGTGTTGCCATCCGTCTTTGTTTTTGGAGGCTTTAAGAATAAGGGGTTTGTTGGAAGTCGAAAAAAGCAAAAATCGGCTAGAACCGTGGGATCGAAGGCGGTAAGCGATTGGCATATCTTCGATACAAAGGTCGGGATAGTGAAGATTTTTAATTTGGTTGAGTACGATTAATACCCTCCAGACCATGGGCATGGTTTGGGCAAAGGAGATACCGGTAGTCCGGAAGAATTGCATCATAAATTCGGGGAAAAGGGTACCGAAGACCTAGCGAGAAAGGGTATGCCGGGAAGCAGACCCAATCAGCAGAAGAAACGTCCGATCGAATTGACCGATCAAATGGTCTAAACACCGTGCCATCGGGGAAACCACCGGAAGCTCTCAAAGCTGCAATGTCTCCGTTATCAAAAGCACAGACCTCCTTCTCGGGATTTTTGAGAAGATTCTGCTGAATGAAGGTCTCGGATGATTCACCGGTTTGAGAATTAGTTCTGGCAGCCATTGCAAGTAAAGGAAAAGAGATTAACAGGAAATGAATAAGAAGTAGGGAATTACCTGGAGACTCCGTTGGAGATATCTGCTTTTCAAACAAGAAGAGAGAAGATATAGGAGCATTGTAGATCTCCATCGAGTTAAAAGCGCGTTGGAAGTTATGGTGTAATCTTGACCGTCGTCTTGATTTAATTGCCTTGATTTACGAGATAGAATTTTTAAAATATATCCGTTGGATTGGTATACCAACATATAAATTTGGGGACAATTGTTATGGGCTATTTTCTGAGCGTATATATCTTGACTAATATCCTGCTTTTGGTTGTTTACTTGTGATCAGGATACTGGATTAGGATATTGGTAACATCCTGGGCAATACCCTGGTGTTAACTAAATTGACCACGTACAGGTTAGAGGCTGTGGGTTACTAACGGTCAGATGGACTTCTTCTCCTTAAGACTCGGGCATATCTGTTATATGAGAGACGTTGAACCCGAAAGACCAGGTCTACAACGTTCAAGTGGGGAATATTCACCGGATCCCGGTTTATTAGGATAGTTTGTTGCATTTCTTTTACTATAAATAGATGGGGGCGGATCAGATTAAGGCACGTAACTTCCACACACACTTTCGAACACTTTTGCTCTCTAGCTTTTAGCAGTCACTGCACACAAACACTTGTACTCGAATTACATTGTAACACCTAGTTGATCCGCATCACATCCTGCACTGTATCCTGATATTTGAAGTAATAAAAGAACAAGGCAGCTGCGATTGTCAGCTCCCGAGGTTTTGTGGCGGCGATCTAGATTGATCAAGGGCTTTCCTCGTACATCACGTGTCAACCTTTACTTTTTTGCTCATTGTTTGATCATAGATACAACTCTATATCCTGAGCCGTATCCTGAAACTGTTTTTGCAATTAACTTGATTAACATATTTTTCACACATATTTCTAGCACACCACCTCACTTAACTAATTTGATCACTAAATTGCTTCGGTAATTTTTGACCAAAACACTACTGATGTATTAACATATTTTAAGCATAATAACAATTAAGATCTGTATATAATTCATTTGGTTACCCGTTACGCGTTTACGCATTCGGATCGGTTTATGTGACTAGTTTACGTATAATAGCCGAAACGGGTTTAATCTTATCATTTAATCCTCAAATTCCAGAATGTGATTAGTTTACCCATATTATACAAGTATCCAAGCTTGTCGGTTCTAAAACACATTCTATTCCGGTCTCCGCTTAATCTAGCGTTTAGAACCGTAAAGTTTCTTTCTAGCTAGCCGGTTTAAGTCCTTGACTTAACTAAAGGCCCGTTAGCACCCTAATAGGTTATTAAACCTTCTATACAGATTAAGTAGCATCCAGTAGAAGGTATCATCATACAGCTTTAGGATTTACGGCTGAGTTACTTTCACCTTTGAGCTCAGGTAAATACTTTTAACTTATTTTCCCTTATATGGGCTTGGGATATGGTATTATAATAATACCACTTGGTCGGGTATGAAATCATTTAATTGGATTGTGATTAATAAATTAACATAACCCGTTTTAATCTGTCTTGTTTGATAACATAAACATTGGGGGTTAATTCGACCGTGTCATGGATATCCTCGGCTCATTTCATTTGAAAATGGCCACGACCTATGCACGGGGTGTAGGCATACACCTGACAGATGCAAATGCTAAAATATAAACCCACATGTTGGGGAGAACTCCTTTGTGGGTTCTATAAGTGGTGAGTCGGTTAATCATGACCGGCTTCCAACCGGCCCCAATTGTAAGACAAACATGTAAATCTGTATACAAGATTATCTTTAAATAATTGTCCCAAGTTATAAAAGATTTGTGCCATGTGCACTTAAATCAATTTTATAAATGTTTTCAAAAGAGTCAGTTAATTGTATTTATCAGTGTAAACTGACGTATTTTCTAAAGTTTAATTAACAGGTACCTCTCGTAACTAGGCTGGAGCTATTAGGTGTCGAATAAGAGGATCTTGCAAATCCCTAAGATACCTGAAGTCTGTTATTTTGTTTCTTTGTACTTTTATGATCCGCCTGTGGATCTTATTACATTCCAGTCTGTATATTCTTTCACTCGGACACTCAGACATTATGGTTTGTTATAGTTTATTCACCAAGCCTTCCGCTGTGCTTTTATATTATGTGTATTGACTATGATGATATCAACTACGTCACGATACTCCCCGCCGGGCCCACCGGTAATACGTGGAAATATCAGGGTGTGACAGGTTGGTATCAGAGCCAACATTGAGTGAATTAAACACTAACCTTTTGTGTTTAATCTCAATGACATAATAAGCACATTCCTTAGACTCCCGAGTCTAGGCTAATGACCTAGGATTTATTCTTAACTTTCCTTTTTATTGTTTATATTACATTTACTTATTTTGACAGGTTAACTTATTGGAAAATGCCACCACGAGTGAGAGGCAAAGGAAAGGGACCAATGAGAGGAGGGCCATCAGGCCACACGGGACCCTCCCACCGACGTACCCCATCCGATACACTCTCTAGCGCCGACTCACGGGACCATTGGAGTCATAACTTCGAGCTAGTGAGGCACTCTGTCTCACTAGGATCATCACCATCCGACCCTCCATACTTTGGGTTACCCATTCCTGTTGAACCCCAACATTCCCATCATTCACAGGGATCACATCACTCGAACCAATCTCACCACTCCTTTCATCCCCATTCTCTTCACCACTCGGAAACTACCTACTCTCCAGCTCAGTTTAACCCCAATGACTACGTCAATGACTTTTTGGGTTTCAACCCACTAGGACCCAAAGATCATTTATCTCAGGAGATGGAAATGGACGACGACCTAGACCCTGAAATGGAAACCGGAACACCGGGCCACCCTATTAGCATCTCGAGCGGTTCTCCATATCAAGCATTGCCGTACCGAGGGCCTGATTCGTATGCTGAAATGATGGCTCAGTATGATTGGTTCTTTAACCCTTCATACCACAGCTCCCGGCTCAACCTCCTTTGAATGAGCCTTACCATCAAGCTGTTACCCCACCACCTATAACAGTTAAGGAACCACCTCAACCGCCTCCCGAGCCGCCAAGGCGAAGGAGAAATGCTCGAATGTCTGTACGTGGGGGACCACGGTTCGCATCCCCTCATGGTTCAAGTTCTTACCCTCCTATTCCCGAGGACCCCCAAATGGGTGGACCCTCGCATGCGGTGCCAGAAGTCAATCCCCCGCCAGTTTCTCATGCGCCACCGCTACCGCCATTGGGTTTTGACAACCCGATACCAACATACCCAGGTTCGTCTGGGTATAACCCATCTGGGTATCCAACCACTGCGGAATATGGAGCCCATGACCCATACCTTACAGCAGCACAATACAATGCACTTTATCCTTCTTCTTACCCACCAGTTTACCTAACTGGATATCCGACGCAAGGGTATCAATACCCACCTTATCATCAGCCTCCTCCTCAACAGGAGCAAACTCAGGAGATTCTGCAGAGATTAGACCGAGTTGAACATGAAGCCAATGAAACTAAGAAGAAGCATAATGGTTTTCTCAAAGGCCTTGCTAACCTCATTAAAGGCAAGAAGAAGTAGGAAGTTGTTATTGTATTTTGTATTGTCTTTTAATCAAGTCCCTGCGAGGACATTATTTTATTTTCAGTACCAAGTCCCTGCGTGGACTTACTTTCTATTTCTGTAGCCCCTGCGTAGGCAGTATGTTGTTTCAAGTCCCATTTAGGGCATCCTTGTACTAGTTTCGTGATTTAATGAAGTTTATTTTAATTTTTAAACATATATTTTATTACATCATCATGCTATATCATTTCAAATTCTATTTGATCTGCCAACGAATTTCTTCGAGGTATAACCTAGCCAAAATATTAAATGGCTATGATGGTACAACCTTTTTAAGACAATAAATCTCTGTTAACATCTGAAAATATGTTAACATTCCTGGCTGTGCGGTATGAGAAACCACACAAGCTTCCAAATGTACTTGGATCCTTCCAAGTCAATTATATATAGCCTATATGATCAATGTGAATCATGGCTAATAAACTTCAATAAGATGTATACACCAAAACATCCATTTGAGATGTATGCTTATAAGCAAAGGTGTAATAATGACAATGAAAGTTTTATTTTATAGACTTCTTGTCAAAAAAGGCGATGAACTTTGTTCGACCCTTAAAGAGATCACTGATCCAAGAGATCAATGATTTAAATCGTCCTTGTGACAAGGCTTTTGTGCCGTCTAAATGTCCTTCGAGACGAGCCTTGTGCTAGGTGAAAATGTCTTTCATGACATTGACAGTTGTGATTTATATCCCCTGTCTAATAAATACAAAGGATTATATCCCATCAATTGCTTGTTATGGTTCTGTTATGACCTAGCAAATCATGATTAAATGATTTTTATGGTCTATATGGCTTAATAATACCATGACCATCTAATCATCAATGCGATGATTCATTATGTAATTTAAATATACCATTATTGTTTAATATAGTACACGAATTATGGCCGGCTCTGACGAAGCAAACAGTCATCCCGTGGGAGACAACAACAATACCAGGATCAATATCACTGCTGCTGAATTGCAAGCAATGAAAACCACAGCAGTAGCTCAGGCTGTGGATGATAAGTTTAAGGATCCGAGTAATGTTCGGTCCAAAACTCATTCAAAGTCTCATTCTCATTCGCATACACAGAAGAAGAATGAGTCTCAACACTCGTCTAATCAGAGAAGCGAACCACAGAGACAAGTTGTCTTCGAACCGACTCCCTGGTACACCAAGGGTTGTACCTATAAATACTTTGTCTCCTGTAAACCGAGGGATTTCACAGGAGAAAAGGGAGCGATAGACTGTATGAAGTGGTTAGACGAAATGGAGACTGTGATAGACATCAGCGGATGTGCTAAGGAAGACATAGTGAAGTTTGTGTCTCAATCTTTCAAGGGCGATGCCCTCACTTGGTGGAAAGCATTAGTGCAAGCCACTGGAAAGGTTCCTTTGTACAACCTTTCATGGAACAAGTTTGTTGATTTGGTAAAGGACATTTATTGTCCTCAACATGAAGTTGAAAGGATTGAAACTGAATTCCTCACCTTGGTGATGAAGGATCTAGATTGTAGGTCTTATGTGACCAGTTTCAACTCGTTGTCAAGGCTTGTACCATACTTGGTCACCCATAAACCCAAACGCATTGCGCGTTTCATCGGTGGTTTGGCCCCTGAAGTGAAAGGGAATGTTAAGGATTCTAAGCCAGCCACATATAGATCCGCTGTGGATCTATCTTTGTCCCTCACTCTTGATGTCGTGAGGAGTAGGGCAAAGAAAGCTACCGATGATGGGAAGAGGAAGAGGGAGGAAGACAAATTCCCTCACTCAAACAAGAAGAGTAAAGGGAACTTTAATTTCAAGAAGGGGCAGTCAAGTGATAAGCCCAGATGCAAAACCTGCAATAAGAGGCACTTTGGAAAGTGCAACCAATACCCACAAGCTAAACCATGTGGGATTTGTAAAAAGAAAGGGCACAAATCTGTAGAGTGCCAGAACATTAAGGATGCAACTTGTTACGGTTGTAATGAAAAGGGGCACATCAAGACCAATTGCCCCAAGAATGCTAAGAAGCCCGAGGAGGCAAAGAAAACCAATGCAAGGGTTTTCCAAATGAATGCTAGGGAAGCGGTGAACGAAGAGAACGTAATAACAGGTACCTTCCTCATTAATAATAATTATGCTAGAGTCTTATTTGATTCAGGTGCTGATAAGTCTTTTGTAGACCATAAATTTTGTAAGTCACTGAATTTGCCTATTAAGACTCTAGACATAAAATATGAGGTAGAACTTGCCGACGATACCTTAGAAACAACTTCAACTCTTCTTGATGGATGCTTTATATCCATCGAGAATCATTCTATTCCGCTATCCCTCTTGCCAATGAAATTGGCTGGGTTTGATATAGTTTTGGGCATGGATTGGTTGTCACATAACCAAGCCCAAATTGCCTGTGATAAAAAGCTAGTTATCATCAAAACCCCTTCTGGTGAATCCGTCACTATTCAAGGAGATACACAATACGGGTTGCCCAACAATGTGTCTATTCTCAAGGTATCACAGTGTTAAAGAACGGATGTGTCATCTACATGGCACAAGTAACTGTGAATGATCCGAAGCCTAAGATTGAAGACATCCCAATCATCTCTGAGTATCCTGATGTCTTTCCTGATGAGTTACCTGGATTACCTCCTGAGAGGCAAGTAGAATTCAGGATAGACATTCTACCAGGAGCTGCATCTATTGTACGAGCTCCTTATCGTCTAGCGCCTACGGAAATGAAAGAGCTCAGGACTCAATTAGACGACTTACTAGAAAAAGGTTTCATTCAGCCCAGCTCTTCGCCTTGGGGAGCTCCAATATTATTTGTGAAAAAGAAGGATGGATCAATGAACTTATGCATTGATTATCGTGAGCTGAATAAAGTAACGATCAAGAATCGTTATCCCTTACCTAGGATCGACGACTTATTTGATCAGCTCCAAGGAGTGAGCTTCTTCTCAAAGATTGATTTGAGATCTGGGTATCATCAACTCAAAGTTAGGAGTGAAGACGTGCCTAAGACGGCATTCAGAATGAGATATGGACATTACGAGTTCTTAGTGATGCCATTTGGGCTGACTAATGCACCAGCAGCATTCATGGACCTCATGAATAGAGTTTGCAAACCATACTGTCACAACCCCCGATCCCTTATCTGTCCCGGGAACGGGCGGACGCGAACTCAGAATTTTGGTGGTATCAGTTGGTTAATTTGGCAGCGGAAATTACATCAGGACCGTAGTTAGGAAATGTTTATCAGAGTAAAACCACCATATTTTATATTAATAATCACATGGGTAAACCCAAGTTTCTTTATTACAATACGCTTATATGGATAAACCCTATTTTATTGAATTTAAAACATCGTCTTTTTGGTAACTTTTATAGCCATATTTTTCCAAGCCGTCACTGCTCTCCAGCTGGCTTTTTAGTAATTGGCTGTCACATTGTGATACATGAAACGCGTTTTAAAAACATTTGTCAGTGGAAAATACTGGTGAGTGAATCCCAGTTTAATCAAGAAACATTTTATCAATTAGCACAGTATTGAGAGCGATCACATTGTTTATTTCTACACAATTACTCATTCAGTACTGTCAATCCTGACTGGTGGGTCATATTACACATTGGCTAACTCGTCGTCCAATGGTAACGTGTTCCACATTTTGTATACAAAACCCCAACATACCGGCAGTAATTGAAGAACTACAAAGACTCAATCACAGCTTAATCACATTGTAAAACAAATAAGGTTTTGTAAAACATTACAAAAAGGTTAACAAAAAGCGGATAAACTCACATTGCTATCTTAGACTTTGTGTAAGAGTTTCCTGGGATTAATCTATAATTTACACAAATGTACATACGTTAGTATAATAACCCTTTGATTATATTAACGATACCCTCCCCGAGACGGTATTCCAACAACTACGTCGGGCAGAACCACGACAGTTGTTACGAAATCCTAAATCGATCGGGCAGCGTATCTAATACGAAACTGGGGTTATAATACTTAGAACGGAGCAGAACCTTGCTAATTAGGGGATATTATACTTGAATATAATGCCTAATATCAGAGATTTCGAGATTGAGAAAAGAAAATGAACGAGTTTTGATGAAACCCGATGCCTGCTACTTATAGTGCCTCATTTCAGTTTTCTCGCGGCCCGTATAAATGTAAGCGAAGGCTTACGCGGCCCGCGTCGTAGCCCGGGTAGGGTTTAGGTGATCCGGGTCATCGCCTAGACTCGCCACGATGATGACACGTGTCATCACCGGGCTGTGCCACCTTTTTGATCTCTAGCGGCCCGCGTAAGGGTTAAGGGGTGCCTTACGCGGCCCGCCTAAACCCCAAAATCATTACTTTTAATTATTTTTAATGATATTTAAGGTATTCGGGGCCCGTTTTCACGTATGAGGTGTATTTTAGGACATATTGGGATATTTTAAAATATATTGGGGTGTCGAAAAAAATATTCATGAGGGTGTCAGTTTACATTAGGGTTGTTATATCCTCCCCACCTTGTTTTAGAGCTCGTCCTCGAGATCTACTGGAACAGGTGTGGGTATTTTCTTTGCATTTCTGATTCAAGCTCCCATGTGTATTCTGGTCCTCTTTTGGAGTCCCATTTTACTTTGACCAGAATTAATCTCTTGTGCTTGAGGTTCTTGACTTTCCTGTCTTCAATCTGTAGAGGTCTTTCTACAAATTTGAGTTGTTCATTTACCTCTATATCCTTAAGAGGTACTATAAGTGATTCATCGACTAAGCATTTCTTGAGATTGGATACATGAAATATATCATGTATTCCTACCATTTCCTCTGGCAGTTGTAGCTGATAGGCTTCAGGTTCTATTCTTCTAATAATCTTGAAAGGTCCAATATACCTGGGACTTAGCTTTCCCCATTTGATGAATCTTACCACTACTTTCCAAGGAGAGACTTTTAACAATACTTGGTCCCTTACTTGAAATTCCAATGGTTTTCGCCTGTGGTCCGCATAACTTTTCTGTCGATCACGTGCTGCTTTCAGTCGTTCCTTGACTTGAATAATTTTGTCGGTCGTCTCTTGCACTATCTCAGGTCCGGATAGTTGATTTTCCCCAATTTCTGCCCAACAGACTGGGGTTTGGCACTTTCGTCCATAAAGTGCTTCGAATGGTGCAGCATCTATACTTGTGTGATAACTATTATTATAAGAAAATTCTATTAATGGTAAGTGATTGTCCCAATTACCTCCAAAATCAATTACACAAGCTCTAAGCATATCTTCCATTGTTTGAATTGTCCTTTCGCTTTGTCCATCCGTTTGAGGATGATATGCTGTGCTTAGATTCAACTTGGTTCCCATGGCTTTTTAGAAACTTGTCTAAAAATGAGAGGTAAAACGACTATCTCTGTCAGAAACAATTGATAAAGGAATTCCATGTAAAGAAACTATTTCATTTACATATAATTTAGCTAGCTGTTCCATACTGAAAGTTTCCTTCATTGGTAGGAAATGAGCTAACTTGGTTAGCCTGTCTACAATTACCCAGATTGTATCATTATCTTTCCTTGTTTTGGGTAATTTGGTAACAAAATCCATTGTTATTAATTCCCATTTCCAAACAGGTATTTCTAGTTGTTGTAACAAACCTGATGGTTTCTGATGTTTAGCTTTAACTTGTGAAGAGGTTAAACATTTAGAAATATAGGCTGCTATGTCCTTTTTCATTCCTATCCACCAGAAATTCTTCCTTAAATCCTTTTACATTTTATCACTTCCTGGGTGCATTGTATATTTAGATTTATGGGCTTCTTCTAATATACAATGGCGTAGGTTTCCTAATTTAGGTACCCATATTCTTTTCTTATGGAATCTCCAAATTCCATCTGTTCCTTGTTCTAATTCCTTGATCATTCCTTTTAGTTTTTCAGTATCATCCTTGATTACTGATTCTTGTGCGTTTCTAATCTGCTCATTTAAATCTATTTGTAGATTTAATTTAAAAGAACGTACCCTTTTTGGCTGGTCGTGATATTTTCAACTTAAAGCATCAACAACTACATTTGCCTTTCCTGCATGATACTGGATATCACAATCATAATCACTAAGAAATTCCATCCAGCGTCTTTGTCTCATATTCAATTCCTTTTGCCCAAAGACATATCTTAAACTCTTATGATCGGTAAATATGGTAAACTTACTGTCCTAAAGGTAATGTCTCCAAATTTTCAAAGCAAAAATTATTGCTCCAAATTCTAAATCATGAGTGGAATAATTTTCTTCATGATTCTTAAGTTGCTAGATGCATAAGCTATAACCTTTTGGCGTTGAATCAACACACACCCATAACCTAATTTAGAAGCATCACAATAGATTATGAAATCTTCAGTTCCTTCTGGTAATGCTAATATGGGTGCATGGGTTAATCTTTGCTTAAGGATTCTAAAGGCTTCTTCTTGTTTTAATCCCCATTCAAACTTAACAGATTTACAGGTTAACTTAGTTAAGGGAATGGCTATTCTAGAAAAATCTTGAATAAACCTTCTATAATAACCGGCTAATCCTAAGAAACTTCTAACCTCGGTTGGTGACTCAGGGGTTTTCCATTTAGTAATTGCCTCAATTTTTGTTGGATCCACATGAATTCCTTCATGATTGACTAGGTGTTCGAGAAATTGTACATGTTCCAACCAAAATTCGCACTTTGAAAACTTAGCATATAGCTTTTCCTTTCTTAATAAACTTAGAAGTGCGTGCAAATGTTTTGCATGTTCCTCTTTATTCTTAGAGTAAATTAGAATATCATCTACAAAGACAATTATGAATTGATCCAAATATGGCTTACATATTCGGTTCATCATGTCCATGAATGTAGCTGGGGCATTGGTTAAACCAAATGGCATGACAGTAAATTCATAATGATCATACCTTGTTCGAAAGGCAGTTTTAGGAATGTCCTCTTCCTGTACCTTTAATTGATGATATCCTGACCTTAAATCGATTTTTGAGAAAAATCGTGCTCCCTGTAACTGATCAAACAGATCATCAATTCTTGGTAATGGATACCGATTCTTAATTGTGACTTTGTTCAATTCACGGTAGTCAATGCACATACGCATTGATCCGTCCGTCTTTTTAACGAATAAAATCGGCGCTCCCCAGGGTGATGAACTTGGTTGTATGAACCCTTTCTCCAACAATTCGTCTAATTGTTTCTTTAGTTCTTGCATTTCTGCAGGTGCCAAACGGTAAGGTGCTTTGGCAATTGGTGCTGTTCCGGGTATTAAGTGGATTCTGAATTCAACTTCTCTATCTGGAGGTTGCCCTGGCAATTCTTCTGGAAATACATCTGAAAACTGGGATACTACTGGATTATCCTTTAATTCTTTTCCTTTAGTGTTAGTGATTATAGAAATCAAATACACTAATGATCCTTTTCTTATGTAACTTGTTGTTTTCATCATAGAGATGAATTTAGTAGATTTGGAAGTTTTATATCCTTTAATTGCGATCTTTTCACCCTTTGGTGAATTTACTTGTATTGACTTTTGATCACATAAAACACTGGCTTTATTGGCTATTAACCAATCCATTCCTAATACTACATCAAATCCTGCCAGATTCATGGGATAAAGGTTTGCAATAAATTTCTGATTTAAAATTTCTATTCTTGCTCCCTACAAGATTTCAGAAATCTTAATGGTTTCCCCGTTTGCTGTTTCTACTAGACATTCTTGAGGAAGTTTAGTTAATGATTGGTTGAGAAGTTTGCAAAACGAAGTATTAATAAAACTTTGGTTTGCACCAGAGTCAAATAATACTTTAGCAAAAATATCATTAACTAAAAACGTACCAGTGATCACATCCGGGATCATCTTTGCTTCTTCTGCATTTAGAACAAATGCTCTAGCATTTTTGGTATTCTTGTTGTTTGTTGCCGGAGCTAATTTCAGACAGTTAGGCTTGATATGACCTTGTTCTCCGCAGTTGTAGCATATCCTGTTGTTAGCTTTCTTCCTGCAGTCTTCTTCCTTGTGTCCCGATATTTTGCAAAAGTTACAGTATATAGAGCATATTCCTGAATGCTTCCTTTTTCAATTCTTACAGTAAGGTGTAGAGGTAGAACCTATATTTTTCCCACGATTAAAATTTCCAGAACGAAATTCTTGTGTAAGCTTTTGGGTTAGGTTCCTTCTCTGATCCTCCTCTCGGGTACGGACTAACTCATCAGTCAAGGTATTGGCTAGTTCTACAGCTTCTTCTATGGTTTGAGGTCTAGCTGCCTTGACTACATGTCTTATCTCCCCAATTAATCCCCAGATATAACAGGAGATTAATACTGATTCTGGTGAAGCAAGGGTTGGTACTATTCTAGCATATTCAAAGAATAACTTTGTGTACCCCTTACTATCCACTCCATTCATCCTAAGATTTAGGAATTTGTTTGCTATCTGTTCCTTCTCATTAGGTGGGCAGAATTTCCTTTCTACCTTGTCCTTAAACTCCTTCCATTCCATATTGTAAGTTCTATCACTTCCCCTTGATTGGAGGATAGTGTTCCACCATTCTAGTGCTGAATTCTTAAACATATTAGAAGCAAATAGTATCTTGTCTTCTTCTGCGCACTTACTTATTCTTAAGACTGCCTCAATCTTTTCTATCCAGCGTAGGGTTGCAATGGCCCCTTCATTGCCCGATAATTCCATTGGTTTACAAGACCAGAATTCTTTATAGGAACAACCATAAGGCATGGTTCTTCTTCTTTTGGGAATGGGCACTTGAAGTACAGGTCCATTGTTCACGCTGTTTTCAGGTTCAGTTGGTCGCTTACTACTATGTTTACTCTTGTTATCGGCTTCCCTAACCGTTTGAATAATATATGGCATTGCATCTATTGTTCCTTGTGCGACTATGTGTTGAATAGCACTGTTGTCCACTTGATTTCCATTGTTGTTGTTGTTTGGATTTTCATTACCCGAGTTATTGTTACTCTGGTTATCATTATTCAGATTTCCTTGATTTACTTCATCGGCCATCTGAATTTTTGAACATTTGCCAATTATTAATATTTACAGAATGATAGTTTAAGTAACAACCACATAATATACATATTAGTCAAAAACGTCGTGCATTGCGACTTTACTCTTTTCTATATAGTATGCGTCAACTACACACTAAAACATGAATTAAAATTACAATACTACTATGCCTCGTTAACCACAAGTGGTCTATACTATGATAGATTTATTATTATTACATATATATTTTATTTATTATTATTACCAACTTCACCATTACCATCACGGATATGGATTTCCCCCGAAATCCATTTGACGTTCATCGTATTTCCATACGAGTTGCTCTCCTACATACATCATCCTCTCACTACTTTCTATGATTTCCTCTCCGAAATTTCGGAGTTCTTGCAAGTTCTCTGCACTCATTGGGGGTGCAGGTGCTGGTATTGGCTCTGGGTACTGTAGTACTGGATTCACCTGAGGATATGGATTCTCCAAAATCTCCCTAATGTATTCATCGTTGTCATAATAGGGATCTAAAGGGTCCAAACCCGGATACGCTGCTATGTTCGGCAAGGTTTCTTCGTTTAAGTGATAGCGTGGCACATAATCCCTAAGATCATCGAACCATGGATCATAATTTGGGTCTAAAGGATTAGGGGCTGGTATCCTAGGTATTTCCCCAGGGTTAAAATCATGCATTTCTACCTCCATCGGCTGAGTGGGAATCAAAGGTAAGGGTTGTGGGGCTACTAGTTGTTCCAGACTTGGGTCGGCAACAGTTGTAGCTAGGATATGGAAATTGGCTAGGCTTCTATTAAGCATATCCTGTGTATGGGCATCTGAATCTCGCTTAGCAGCCGCTAAAACTCTTTGTTGTTGCAACTTTCGCATTCTTTTCCTAAGCGCAAACGCTTCCTTACTGAACCATCCTCTCTTTTTATGATGGAATGGCTCTTCCGACTGAGCTTTAAAGGCAAACATTCCTTCTTCCTGATCAGCAGTATACCCAGAGAGGGTAGGCTGGGAAGAGGTACATTCACTCCTAGGTGAATCAGACAACTGACGATACATGTTTGAGGGTCCTTGATCACTCATACTGTTAAACTAACAAATAGTCAAATAACACATAATAATAAAATACAGATATTCACGTATTTTAAGAATTTATTTCCTAACAATTTAAATAATATATTGATGTCAGCAGAACACTTCTGTGGCTTAATCAGTGGCTAGGCTCTAATACCACCTTCTGTCTCAACCCCCGATCCCTTATCTGTCCTGGGAACGGGCGGACGCAAACTCAGAATTTTGGTGGTATCAGTTGGTTAATTTGGCAGTGGAAATTACATCAGGACCGTAGTTAGGAAATGTTTATCAGAGTAAAACCACCATATTTTATATTAATAATCACATGGGTAAACCCAAGTTTCTTTATTACAATACGCTTATATGGATAAACCCTATTTTATTGAATTTAAAACATCGTCTTTATGGTAACTTTTATAGCCATATTTTTCCAAGCCGTCACTGCTCTCCAGCTGGCTTTTTAGTAATTGGATGTCACATTGTGTTACATGAAACGCGTTTTAAAAACATTTGTCAGTGGGAAATACTGGTGAGTGAATCCCAGTTTAATCAAGAAACATTTTATCAATTAACACAGTATTGAGAGCGATCACATTGTTTATTTCTACACAATTACTCATTCAGTACTGTCAATCCTGACTGGTGGGTCATATTACACATTGGCTAACTCGTCGTCCAATGGTAACGTGTTCCACATTTTGTATACAAAACCCCAACATACCGGCAGTAATTGAAGAACTACAAAGACTCAATCACAGCTTAATCACATTGTAAAACAATTAAGGTTTTGTAAAACATTACAAAAAGGTTAACAAAAAGCGGATAAACTCACATTGCTATCTTAGACTTTGTGTAAGAGTTTCCTGGGATTAATCTATAATTTACACAAATGTACATACGTTAGTATAATAACCCTTTGATTATATTAACGATACCCTCCCCGAGACGGTATTCCAACAACTACGTCGGGCAGAACCACGACAGTTGTTACGGAATCCTAAATCGATCGGGCAGCGTATCTAATATGAAACTGGGGTTATAATACTAACAACGGAGCAGAACCTTGCTAATTAGGGGGTATTATACTTGAATATAATGCCTAATATCAGAGATTTCGAGATTGAGAAAAGAAAATGAACGAGTTTTGATAAAACCCGATGCCTGCTACTTATAGTGCCTCATTTCAGTTTTCTCGCGGCCCGTGTAAATGTAAGCGAAGGCTTACGCGGCCCGCGTCGTAGCCCGGGTAGGGTTTAGGTGATCCGGGTCATCACCGGGCTGTGCCACCTTTTTGATCTCTAGCGGCCCGCGTACGGGTTAAGGGGTGCCTTACGCGGCCCGCCTAAACCCCAAAAACATTACTTTTAATTATTTTTAATGATATTTAAGGTATTCGGGGCCCGTTTTCACGTATGGGGTGTATTTTAGGATATATTGGGATATTTTAAAATATATTGGGGTGTCGAAAAAAATATTCAGGAGGGTGTCGGTTTACATTAGGGTTGTTATACATACTTAGATAAGTTTGTCATCGTCTTCATAGATGACATACTTATTTACTCTCGTAATCAAGAAAATCATGAGAAGCACCTCCGATGCATCTTAGGATTACTTCAACAAGAGAAGCTATATGCTAAATTCTCCAAGTGTGATTTCTGGCTTCGTGAAGTCCAATTTCTTGGACACGTTGTTAGTGAGCGTGGTATCCAAGTAGATCCCGCTAAGGTAGAAGCCGTAATGAATTGGGAAGCACCCAAGACTCCAACTGAAATTCGTAGCTTTCTGGGTTTGGCAGGTTACTATAGAAGATTCATTAAGAACTTTTCAAGGATAGCCGCACCATTGACTTCTTTGACCCGTAAGAATGTAAAATTTGATTAGGGTCCAAAACAACAAGAATCCTTTGAGATTCTTAAACAGAAACTGAGCAATGCTCCAGTGCTAACATTGCCTGATGGAATTGAAGAGTTTGTCATATATTGTGATGCGTCACACACAGGTATGGGTTGTGTGCTTATGCAGAAAGGCAAGGTAATTGCCTATGCATCACGACAACTAAAGGTGCATGAGAAGAATTACACCACCCACGATTTGGAGTTGGGTGTTGTTGTATTCGCACTAAAGTTATGGAGACATTACTTATATGGAACTAAATGTGTGATCTATTCGGATCACAAAATTCTCCAACACTTGTTTAATAAAAAAGAGCTCAATATGAGACAACGCCGCTGGATGGAAACTTTAAATGACTACGATTGCGAAATTCGCTACCATCCTGGCAAAGCGAATGTGGTCGCCGATGCTCTAAGCCGAAAGGAAAGAGTCAAACCAATCAAGATTAATGCCAAGAGCATTGAGCTAAAAAATAGCCTGAATGAAAGGCTATTAGCTGCACAGAAAGAAGCTATTTCGGAAGCCAACCTTCTAAATGAAAAGTTAGGCGTAACTATTGAACAGTTAGCACCTGGCAAGGATGGGATCCTTAGACTAAATGGAAGAATTTGGGTTCCCATTCATGGAGGACTTCGAGATGTAATTCTCCAGGAAGCTCACAACTCCAAATATTCAGTTCACCCTGGAGGTGACAAGATGTATCAGGATTTGAAAGCCAATTATTGGTGGATAGGATTGAAGAAATCTATTGCCACACATGTAGCTAAGTGCCTGACTTGTGCTCAGATTAAAGCTGAACATCAAAAGCCATCAGGTCTGCTTCAACAACCAGAACTCCCCACATGGAAGTGGGAGATGGTAACTATGGAATTTATAACCAAGTTACCTAAAACAAGGCATGGAAATGATACCATATGGGTTATAGTCGATATACTGACTAAGCCAGCACATTTCTTACCCATTAAAGAGACTTATAGCTCCGACAAGATAGCCCCGTTATACGTGGATAAAATCGTAGCCCTCCACGGAGTACCGGTATCTATTATATCCGATAGAGATACTAGATACACCTCCCACTTTTGGAAAAGTTTCCAACAATCCTTGGGCACTTGTTTGAATTTTAGTACTGCTTACCACCCTCAGACACATGGACAGAGTGAGCGTACAATTCAAACTTTGGAAGACATGCTTCGGGCATGTGTTATTGATTTAGGAGGTAGTTGGGACGACCACCTACCGTTGATCGAGTTCTCCTATAATAATAGCTACCACACAAGTATTTAGGCTGCACCTTTTGAGGCATTGTATGGAAGGAAATGCAGAACGCCTGTTTGTTGGGCGGAAGTAGGAGAAGCTCAGTTATCAGGACCTGATATAGTCCTTGAAACGACGGACAAGATTGTCCAGATTCGTGATCGCCTGAAAGCTGCCAGGGATAGGCAGAAGAGTTATGCTTACAAGAGGCGAAAACCTCTAAAGTTTGAGGTTGGTGACAAAGTCTTACTGAAAGTATCACCCTGGAAAGGTGTGATGCGTTTTGGTAAGAAGGGCAAGCTAAGCCCTAGATATATCGGACCATTCGAGATTATTGAATGTGTCGGCAGTGTAGCTTATAAGCTGAACTTGCCGGAGGAGCTGAGTGGAATTCATGATTTGTTCCACATTTGTAATCTCAAGAAATGTCTAGCTGATGAATCGCTAGCTATGTCTCATAAAGACGTACAGATTGATGAAAGCCTGAGATTTGTTGAAAAACCTATATCGATCGAGGATCATCAGGTTAAAAAGCTCCGAAGAAAGCATGTGCCAATAGTAAAGGTCAAATGGGATGCCCGTAGAGGTCCCGAATATACGTGGGAAGTCGAGTCCACTATGCGACAGAAGTACCCTCACTTATTCCAGTAAATATCGGGGTCGAGATTTATTTTAAGGGGGTGAGGATGTAACACCACGTAAAAACGTGTCCAATTATGTAAAGACACGTGTCCTAAACTCTAATTATGTGAAAGATTGAGTTTGAAGGACTAAAGTTGTCAAATAGTGAAATTATGTGTCCGGAGGGACTAAAAGTGTCAACATGCCAAACTTGAGCCTCTGAATGACCATATGTGAAGAATATATTCTTAAATGAGTGATTAATTGAATATGAGAAGCCGTTTATGAAAATAATCGGAAGATTATAAAACTACGAGGGTTAAACGTGTCAACATGTTAATTCTGACCTCTGAGTGACCTTTTAACGAACTCGAGGCTTCGAAATATTCAAATATACTCTCAAGAATAAGTGGTATAAATTTAACGTGGTTTCGAGATCGTTAAGCAAGTTTTCAAGACTTTGGGCTATAAGTGTCAACTTGACGAAACTTGCATTTATAGTGATATTTAACGAAACCGAGCCTAACGAAGTTTGTTTATACATCCTTGAGCCTCAATAAACTAACTACAAGGGCCTTACATGTCAAAAAGGAGGTTATATAAGGTTTTAAATGGCCAGGAACTAAAGCTGCCATGTTTAAAAATGTTTTAACCTGGAAACCAGGTCTACGCGGCCCGCGTAAGACCCCTCTTGACACTTACGCGGCCCGCCTGAAAGTCACCAGCGCAGAAAAATTGGACAGATGTAAGTTTCAGCTACAGAACCGACTTAAACTCGTTTGTAACGATTCTAGGGACTGTTTGATGGATTTAATTTACAACTAGGACACCTGGGGTGATCCTAGGAAGTCCTATTACAGCTGTAATTGATCCATGAACTTGGAATTTAGTATATAAGGAGCACTTGTGTGGTGTTCTTATACACATAAGTTGCAACAACTTCAAAGGGAATCATCTCTGGAGCTTGCAAGGATTATGAGAAGATTTGGAAGTGTAGAAAAGATAGCAAGGACCATTAGTAAGAGTCTTATTACCTGCTTAGTCGTTTTAATTAGCTTAATAACCGAAAAGTCAAACTTATCGTAATTAAGCTTTGACTTTCGGTTTAATCACAAATGGTCCAGCCACTGATCAAAACGAAAGTGGTTATGAAACCATATTAATGTAGGTGATTAACCCTTAAAAGGGCATCTCCTAATTATTTCGTTTTACTAGTTAATTGTCGGGTCAAACTAGCTTGACAAAAAGTCAAACTGGACAGAAAGTTTAAAAATGAATTAAATTAATTAAATCAGGGGTTCTAAATTATATTTTAACATTCTAATGACTTGGTAATTAATATTAGAACATGTTTTATCAGTCCTCACCCGACAATTTTCAGTCTAAGGTCAATTTATAACCGAAAATCGCAAAAGCTTGACTTTTGCTTTGACTTTCAGTTCTGACCCGTTCAAGCTTAATTCTCCCATGTTTTAAGCTTCCATTAGGACCACATTACTCAGTAGTATAACCCTCTGGAGTTATAGTGCATGGTTCTTAGTGGTTTGAATTATATGCTCTTGATCGTTAATATGCTTATAAATGCCATAAATGCCCTTTTGACATAAAAGTGAGATTTTTAGAAATGTGAGAGGACAAAAACCTTTGCTACTGATTTATAAACTTGTCCTGAAAATTTGACATCAGTTTGAGGTATAGATTAGGAGTTATGCTCGATATCGTAATTAAGAAACTTTTTATTAATTAAACGGCATAATTAGCATAAAGCCTATCTAAACCCAAATTTTGACACCAAACTTTTTACCCACTGATATAATATAATATTTTGAGATTTTTTAAGATTTTTATTTATTTTTAAACTGGTCATATCATAGGGTTCTAGCTTTAATTCGGTAATTGTCGGTTATACCATTTTCTTGAATAAAATGAGTTTTATATCACATATTGATACCAAATCTTTTGCTACTGATTTTATATGATAAGTAAAATATTTTAAGCTTTCTGGAATGATAAAAATATCAGCTTTTCTTATATAATCCAAAAATCGCTTAAAAGCGACTTTTACGCATTTTTAACGCATAGTATGAGCTAAAACTATTTTAAACATATAAGACTTAATACCAACTGATGTTTTTGGTAAATTTCTATACTTTAACAGTAAGCAAAAGTTTTAATCTCAGATTTCCAAAAATTAACCTTTAAAGCTTATGTGAAATTACCAAAATGCCCATTCGGTGCATAAATTGGTTATAAATGATAAATTTCACATATAGGCAATACACTACTGATATAACTTATTAAATTAAATATTTTTACTGATTTCAAAGGACCATAACTTCAGTTTGTTATAAAATCTCTTTTATAAATATTAAAATGACCAAAATGCCCCTACGGGACTTAAATTGATTTAAATTACTTTTTGGGCATATATGTTAACATCCTACTGATGTATTAACATATTTTAAGCATAATAACAATTAAGATGTTTATATAATTCATTTGGTTACCCGTTACGCGTTTACGCGTTCGGATCGGTTTATGTGACTAGTTTACGTATAATAGCCGAAACGGGTTTAATCTTATCATTTAATCCTCAAATTCCAGAATGTGATTAGTTTACCCATATTATACAAGTATCCAAGCTTGTCGGGTCTAAAACACATTCTATTCCGGTCTCCGCTTAATCTAGCGTTTAGAACCGTAAAATTTCTTTCTAGCTAGCCGGTTTAAGTCCTTGACTTAACTAAAGGCCCGTTAGCACCTTAATAGGTTATTAAACCTTCTATACAGATTAAGTAGCATCCAGTAGAAGGTATCATCATACAGCTTTAGGATTTACGGCTGAGTTACTTTCACCTTTGAGCTCAGGTAAATACTTTTAACTTATTTTCCCTTATACGGGCTTGAGATGTGGTATTATAATAATACCACTTGGTCGGGTATGAAATCATTTAATCGGATTGTGATTAATAAAGTAACATAACCCGTTTTAATCTGTCTTGTTTGATAACATAAACATTGGGGGTTAAATCGACCGTGTCCTGGATATCCTCAGCTCATTTCATTTGAAAATGGCCATGACCTATGCACGGGGTGTAGGCATACACCTGACAGATGCAAATGCTAAAATATAAACCCACATGTTGGAGATAACTCCTTTGTGGGTTCTATAAGTGGTGAGTCGGTTAATCATGACCGGCTTCCAACCGGCCCCAATTGTAAGACAAACATGTAAATCTGTATACAAGATTATCTTTAAATAATTGTCCCAAGTTATAAATGATTTGTGCCATGTGCACTTAAATCAATTTTATAAATGTTTTCAAAAGAGTCAGTTAATTGTATTTATCAGTGTAAACTGACGTATTTTCTAAAGATTAATTGACAGGGACCTCTCGTAACTAGGCTGGAGTTATTAGGTGTCGAATAAGAGGATCTTGCAAATCCCTAAGATACCTGAAGTATGTTATTTTGTTTCTTTGTACTTTTATGATCCGCATGTGGATCTTATTACATTCCAGTCTGTATATTCTTTCACTCGGACACTCAGACATTATGGTTTGTAATAGTTTATTCACCAAGCCTTCCGCTGTGCTTTTATATTGTGTGTATTGACTATGATGATATCAACTATGTCACGATACTCCTCGCCGGGCCCACCGGTAATACGTGGAAATATCAGGGTGTGACACTCGTGACAAGGGCTAGCTCTTCCTCGTGCGTCCAAGAGGCCATCGATCAAGTGTGTGTGGGTAGCGGTTCGGGTAGGTGAAGTGACTTGGGTTGGGGTAGCGATGGAGACAGGCGATGGGGTTGGGGGTTTTATAGTGACTTGGCTGAACCGTTTGGCTTGGCCAAACGGTTATATTTTAAATTTTAAACATAGCCTCGCCAACCATCCAATAAGAGCCGACCACGTAGGACCGCTAGGCATGCCCAACTCCCGGGCTGAAACCCCCGCCCAAGGGGCCACGCCGAAACCCAAGCCCACCCGGGGTGGTGACTTGGGCGTTTGTACCCAACCTCCGCCCCAACTCCCGCCCCATACCCCATAGTCTAAGACCATTAATGGATTGTTACACTATCTCTTTGTCTCATACACCATGGTTGACATGGATTAAACAAACCATAACAACCGTGAGCCTCCTTTCCTTTTTTTAATATTTCCTTTTGCTTTTCACAAAAATAAATTAAAATAAGAGAATAGTGGTTTGGATCATAACCACACTCTTAAGGTAGTGGTTTTGGATGATGGATTAAAAGTGAGTGACATGGCGCTGATGTGGAAGGTTATGATAACCATGAGAATCATGACCACACCCTATAGCCTAACAAAAGGGACAAATTCGTTGCATAAATAGTTTAACTAAAGAATGACATACATAGTGCTTCCGAGTTATAATAAAGAGAGTGAGATAGATGATTAAGTAATCATCTTTTTCATCACATTTTAAGTAAAATATATAAACATGTCTCATGTTTACATAAGGAATAATGGATTTTAATAATCCAAACTATTAGCTGTTGGCCAGCAACGATTTCAACTTAAAAAATAATCAGCTGTGGTCCTACCTTTTCACATATTGTAAACTACTGCACTTTTACTAAAAAACCTTAATTTCTTTATGTCCCCTTATCCTTTTCGGTTTAGTAAAGGTCCATTGGTTAGAATATACGAAAAGGTGGGACCAACACTGGTTATTTTTTAAGTTGGGACCGTTGTCAGCAAACGGCTAATAATTAGGATTATTAAAATCCATTATTCCTTTACATACTTAAAACTAAAATGTTCCTAAGTCATAGATTTAGAAAAAATTATAATACAAATATCAAACTCTTAAGAAACAATGATTTAACGTAAGAAAACTAGTGTGATTTTGTTATGCAAAATATTTTAACTTGGTCTTGCTGGATATAATATTAACTAACTGAATAAATATTTGAGTAGCTCTTAACTTAGTTACAATTTTTTTTTATGCGTGACCCATAAATTAAAAAAAAAAAAATTATACGTGACCCTAATGTAGATCGAGTAGAGAGTAGATATGAGGTAGTTGTGATTGGAGATCATCCAACTTATTTTTTTAATGACTAATATATTTACAAATAAATCATCTTTGTTTGAGACTGAACCCAAGACCTCCTATTAAAAGGTAAGAGTCTCTACCAAGTGAGCTAGTCTCACTTGGCTAGATCATCCAACTTATTGTGTAGCGTTGGAGGATGCGACGAGGTGGGTCACCATCATTTGTGTGTATATCATATACGAGTCATTGACTCATTGTATTCAATTATTGGTTTAGTGGATTTGCTTCTCCATTTTTTAAGAAATATGATAATATATATTTGATTTTTTTTAGAAAACAAGGTCGTCGAAAGAGTTAAAAGTTAGTAGAAATCGAACCCAAGACTTCATTTTAAGAATATTTAACCTTTGAAAATGATTGAAATTAAAAGAAATAAAGTTATTATTTTATGTGAAGAGTTGTATTAGATTCTAATTACCATGAACATATTCCTCTTCTTCAAGGCGTTATTTTAATGAGTGATTCAATAGTCTGCTAGATTACTTATTCAAAGTGTTAGAGCAACGAGAGTGCATTGTTTCAAAATCCCTTAAAACAACAATAATCGCACCCGATATATATCCCACAAATAGCAAAACTTAAAAAGATCTGAAAGGATAAGACATAGGAAAATCTCCCTTTATCATTGGGTAGAAAGAATATTTCGGAAGCTCTTAAAACATCTTCAATAGCTACAATATTTTAATCCCACAAATATCTTTACATATTTCTATATGACTACCAGCACTTATTTTTATTTTTTATAAGCATTTTTATATATTCCAATAACCACTTTAGGTTTTAATATATAGTATAATATAAATAAATATATTTAGTATAAAGTTCTAACAACAAAAAGTTAAACATAACTTATATTCATTGTTACAAATTGATATATTTATTTTATTGATATTACTAGATTTATATATTTATCAATTTCACGTACCTTTCACAACTTTGTATATGAACATAAATTTCATAAATACAACTTAAATATGAATATAAATTTCATAAATACAACCTAAATGCTATTAAAATGGGAAAGAAAAATGGTATAAAGAAAGCTTGAACAAGAAAAATAATCAATTGAATTGGCCCGCCCTTTAGGCTATTAAAGAATTATAATTATAACTTGTGAAATATTTTTTTGGACAACTTACTGCTTAAATACGTGTAAACTATGAGACTACAACTCTCAAGTCTCAATCACTTGGAGAGAAACACCTTTTTACACAATTTTATAGCGCTAGGAAAGGTCATTCATGAAATTTTGGATGTCATGTGCGACTAGAAAAATGGTTCCTTAGGATAGAAGGCATATTTAATCATTTAGTTTCAAGCTATTAGCCAACATTAACAATCTAATCTAAAGTATGCTAAATCAGGCATTCTAGCAGTAAGGAATAATTAATTAATAAATAAATAAAATAAACTAATCACAAAGCGATAATCAAATAATCAATAATCGAATAACAAATCAAAACAACATAATTATGACCGATGAGTTATCTAAAGACGAAATGAATCAAATAAAACATTACTAGAAAATACACTTCTCTTGACACGTGAATAATGACACGCGTATATTTTATGACATTCAAAAGCGTATGTCAAGAAAAAAAAATGTCATGGTTTATAAAATTTAATATATCTATAACATTCTTTTTTGTGTGTCATGTTTTTAGCGTCATAAAAAAAAATTTATCTTGACACGCAAACAATGACACACGCTCATTTTATAACATTCGAAAGTGCCTGTCAAGAAAAAAATGTCATGGTTTTACAAAATTCAATATATTTATGACACACTTTTTTGTGTGTCATGCTTTTAGCGTCATAAAAAAACAAGATCTATCTTGACAAGCGAATAATGACACACACTTATTTTATGACATTTAAATGCGTGTCAAGAAAAAAATGTCATGGTTGTACAACATTAATCTATTAATCTATTATTAAAAATACAACATTGTGAATAGTATTTTAGGTACATTCAGACTTCCACGTGTGACCCATCCTGCTTCTCATCTTCCACGTACAAGAAAAAGAGAAACTGTAAACGTGATGGGAGAACGGTAAGAGTGAAAGAAAGATCCGGAAGAGAGAGGGGGAGATATCCGGAGCCAGCGAGCACTACAAGAAAAGTGATCAATAGGGACTAAATTATCAGGGACTAAAATATCAGTCTCAAATACGTAATATTTTTGACTGATTTACCAGTTACTAATAATATTGGGGATTGATTTTTACGCGCTATATTTTAGTGACTGATAATCAGTCGCTAATATTTTGACACCTTATTTGAGACTAAAATTCAGTTGGAAATATGCTTGGGCATTACAAGGTTTTGGAGGGATAATTATTGGCGACTGATATTTCATCCCAAATAGGTAAGAAATGGCACAAATGTATGGTAACTGATCTTCAGTCTCTAACATGGAATAAACATATTGGAGAGTGAAAACCATTTCTTGATATTCCTAAAATAGATCAGATTAGGGACTGATATTTAGTCTTGAATGTTTTTAAGGCCGTGGGGTATGGGGCTTGGGTTGGGGTAAAACGCCAAAGCCACCACCCCGGGTGGGCTTGGGTTGGGGCGTGGCCCCTTGGGGCTTGGCTTTCAAGCCGGGCGTGGGGCGGGGGAGCAAGGTGAGTTGACGGATTGTGATTGGCCCATTAAAAGTAGCCGTTGGGGGCTACTTAAAAAAAAATTCCTTTATAAATACTTACCACTTTTAACATTTTTCTCACACAATATCAAACACATAAAACACAATATTGCCATGAGTTCTTCAAGTTATAGTGAATCGTCATCATCGTCTGACGATGGTGCGGAAATATTTCTACAAACGATCGCGGCGGTGGTGAAAGCTATCGTGGAAGACGAAGACGATGAGGAAGAGACTCAACAACCTAAACGGAGGAGAAGGTACATCGCTCGTGAACGGCACACCGCTAACGATTTGTTGGTAAGCGGTTACTTCTCAGCGGAACCTAAGTATGATTAAAAAATGTTTAGGCGTCGTTTTCGTATAAGTAGAAACTTATTTTTAAGAATATCTAGAGATCTTGAGGAGAAATATGTTTGTTTCCAACAAAAACCCGATGTCACCGGGCAATTAGGATTTACTTCTTCACAACATGATTTTGGAGGATGAAGGTAGAGCGGTCGTTACCTACTATGAAGACGATGACCCCCAACCAGGTAACGTAACAGACGAAGATAAAGCGGCAAATGAATTTTTAATAAAGTCAAGGGATATACATCAGAACCTTCGAGCTGATTTGGTGGAACATGTTTCAACGATTCCTGGGTTCGAAACCGACGAAGAATGACTGTTTTTTATTTTGATAATTATTATGTATGTTTATGTATTTTAAAAAAAATATGTATGTTTATTTTTTATTTAGTTATAAATAAAAATATATATAAAAAAAATGTTGATGTGGCTAGGCCACGCCGCCCGGCCACGCCCAACCCAAGCCCCACCATACCCCTAAAAAACTTGGCTTTGGGTTTGTAATATTCAAGATCCACGTGTCACCAAATGCCCAACCCAAGCCCCACCATACCCCATGGTCTAATATATGAAAGGATCAAATACTGATATTCCGTCTATCATTATTTGGCGCATGTTCAACCATATAGAGAAAAAAAGTATTGGAGGCTGAAATTTAGTCTCAAAACTTGTAATGGATGTAATTAGGGGATGATATCTATTATATATAATAAATGAAAGTTATTTGGGCCACGTGTCACTTGATTAGGGCATCCTCAGTTCTCTTTTTCCCGCCCAACAGTGCCATCCCCTTTTCCTTATATAATCTCTCTTCTCACTTCTAATCTTTGTTTACAAACCTTGGGTTCTTTCTCTCTCTATATTCAGGCGATTCAAATTCAAATTTCACAAACCCTGCAAATTATTGAGATAATTCTTTCCATCCAAACCTTAATCTTCTTCAGACGCCACCATAAAATCTTCTTTTGTTCATCGATTACTTCATCAAAAGGTTTGTTCTTTTTTTTTAGTTGAAATACTTTCATGATTTCCTCTTATTTACACTAATCCTAATTTCTACTCGTAATCTAATCATATGGTTCCAGGGTTGTTGTCATCAAAGTTGAAATCCGCTTAGCTGCGGATAGATTTCTGCCATAAGCTGGTATGTTTGAATATGTTTTGAAATTAGCGTTTTTTTCTAGATGGTGATCATATGAGTATAACATCTGTTGATTATTGATGTTTGAGTATGTTCAGCCATTATTCTTTCTGAAATTAGAGTTTCATTTCCAGTTCTCGAGGTATTATCTGTTTGTAACAGCAGTGGTTCAGCATCTACAGTGGATTCAACATCAGGTGTTTGCTATTATTGTTTGATGTTGTTTGCTATTATTGTCTGATGTTGTTTGCTATTGTTGTTTGATGTTGTTTGCTAATGTTGTTTGCAGTTGAAGATATCTTAATTAAGGTAATAATTGTATTACATCCTGTTGAAAATTAGAATTGATAAATTTAGGGAAAGTGAGGTTGAAAGTTAATAACCCAACAGTGGAGCATTTCATTCTACAGGTTCCATAAATTAAGGGTATTCTCATATAATGATGATGATTGTTCCACGGTTGTTTCCAGTATTATTGTTCCAACATCGTTTAAAGTATGTGTTTTTTGCTACTCTGATTTTCAATTTTGAGTTTTTTATTTTGAAGTGATATACTCTAATTCTCGGTTTATATTTCAGTCTAATCACAGTTGTTTGAAATTCATACAATCTGCTGCGGGTTATTATAGGTTTGTATTCAAAGAAGCATAAAGTTTAATTAAACACAAAGAAAGATTATTAAATTTATAGTTAAATTAATTTTTGCTTATGTCTAAATGATGATGATGATTATAATTGACTTGTGCAGAAGATGATGATGGAGAACCCACAGTAGTTCCTACTAAACGCAAGAAAGGATCTGCTATTGTTGTAAGATAAGATTTTATGTTTCTAGAGAGTCTAGAGTAATGGTGTTTCCCACCTTTTTTGTATTAAAAGAAGCATAAAGTTTGTTTTAAAGGAGCTCTTTATGAACAAAGACTGATGAGGCCTATCCACTGTTGAAGACAAGGTCCTGTTAAAGACAAGCACTTTATGTACCTAGAGTTTGATTAATCAAAGGAAAACGACTGTTTAGTATCAGCAGTGGTTCAGCATCTACAACGGATTCAAATTTAGTATTTAATTATCAGTGGTTCTTATGTAACTTTAGTATTTCATTATGAGTTTGTTTCATGTTGTAAGAATCAGTGAATTCTCAGATAATAGATTGCTTTGCCGGATTAGATTATGTGTTAAATTATAGTTCTTTAAGTGATTGTTTCGTTTTCTTGAATTCTATGTAATTTTGTAAAGAAGTACAATAACAAACAGTGGTTTTAACATCTGTTTGCAATTTGGTCAATAGTTAATGGAAACCCCTGTTAGGTTGAACAGTAGATGTTATTAACTTAAACATCTGTTCAGGAAAACGACTGTTTGCACTTTATGTACCTAGAGTTTGATTAATCAAAGGAAAACGACTGTTTAGTATCAGCAGTGGTTCAGCATCTACAACGGATTCAAATTTAGTATTTAATTATCAGTGGTTCTTATGTAACTTTAGTATTTCATTATGAGTTTGTTTCATGTTGTAAGAATCAGTGAATTCTTAGATAATAGATTGCTTTGCCCGATTAGATTATGTGTTAAATTATAGTTCTTTAAGTGTTTGTTTCGTTTTCTTGAATTCTATGTAATTTTGTAAAGAAGTACAATAACAAACAGTGGTTTTAACATCTGTTTGCAATTTGGTCAATAGTTAATGGAAACCCCTGTTAGGTTGAACAGTAGATGTTATTAACTTAAACATCTGTTCAGGGTTAAACAGATGTTTGGGGTTTAACAGATGTTTGGCTCTAAACTAAACATCTGTTTAAGGTCAACATCTATTTGAGTATTGGTCCTGTTGTGAAATTTGTTTGACCCAACAGTGGTTTTAAACCACCAGATAAACATCTCTTTATGTGCAAACACCTGTTTATGGTCAAACTTCTGTTTATGGGCAAACTTCTGTTTAAGGCGAAACATATGTTTCTTCAAAATCTGTTGACCATTGACTGACCAAACATCAGTGTTTAAAAAACTGTTGGGTATCCACTGATAGGAAAAATAGCCACTGCTCACTTTTTTTATTGTTGGCATCTATTGATATTGACCATCAGTTGTTTTCCTAAAAAACAGCCACTGCTCGCTTTTTTGTTATTGATGGTGTTAATTAGTGATAGATTGAAATTATCAAATAAAAACTAGAATTACAATGAAATTACCATTTTACCGCGTCTTTACATACCAATGAGGTAAGATTTCCTCCAACATTGTTTTGATCATACAATTTAAAAAATTCTTTATAACTATTTGTTGGAAATCAAATCAGTAATTAATGCTAATTTCTTGAGCTTTGGACATTTAAAACATGCAAAATGTGAATTTCAAACTCACGGTTTAAAAATTAGAAAAGTCATCATGACAATGACAGTTGCTTTCAAATCATCATCAGTAATTACTGATAATATCAGTAATTACAGAAAAGTCATAATGACAATTGACGTTCTCTCTCTTTTTTTTCCTACTTTGCATAACAATTCAAATTCAAATATTTAATATTTAATATTTTAATAAAGGAGTATATAAGGATATAGGCGCTAATCTCCGATTACACTTCTTTGTTCGAATGCATCTTTCTGTTGACCATTGACTGACCAAACATCAGTGTTTAAAAAACTGTGGGGTATCCACTGATAGGAAAAATAGCCACTGCTCACTTTTTTTATTGTTGAGATCTATTGATATTGACCATCAGTGGTTTTCCTAAAAAACGGCAATTGCTCACTTTTTTGTTATTGATTGTTTTAGTTTAGTGATAGATTGAAATTATCAAATAAAAAGTAGAATTACAATAAAATTACCATTTTACCTCATCTTTACATACCAATGAGGTAAGATTTCAAACAACATTGTTATGATCATAAAATTTAAAATTAAATTAAAAAATAAAAAACTGTTGGGTATCCACTGATAGGAAAAATAGCCACTGCTCACTTTTTTTATTGTTGGCATCTATTGATAATTTGATATTGACCATCAGTTGTTTTCCTAAAAAACAGCCACTGCTCACTTTTTTGTTATTGATGGTGTTAATTAGTGATAGATTGAAATTATCAAATAAAAACTAGAATTACAATGAAATTACCATTTTACCTCGTCTTTACATACCAATGAGGTAAGATTTCCTCCAACATTGTTTTGATCATACAATTTAAAAAATTCTTTATAACTATTTGTTGGAAATCAAACCAGTAATTAATGTTAATTTCTTGAGCTTTGGACATTTAAAACATGCAAAATGTGAATTTCAAACTCACGGTTTAAAAATTAGAAAAGTCATCATGACAATGACAGTTGCTTTCAAATCATCATCAGTAATTACTGATAATATCAATAATTACAGAATAGTCATAATGACAATTGACGTTCTCTCTCTTTTTTTCCTACTTTGCATAACAATTCAAATTCAAATATTTAATATTTAATATTTAATATTTTAATAAAGGAGTATATAAGGATATAGGCGCTAATCTCCGATTACACTTCTTTGTTCGAATGCATCTTTCTGTTGACCATTGACTGACCAAACATCAGTGTTTAAAAAACTGTGGGGTTTCCACTGATAGGAAAAATAGCCACTGCTCACTTTTTTTATTGTTGAGATCTATTGATATTGACCATCAGTGGTTTTCCTAAAAAACGGCCATTGCTCACTTTTTTGTTATTGATTGTTTTAGTTTAGTGATAGATTGAAATTATCAAATAAAAAGTAGAATTACAATAAAATTACCATTTTACCTCATCTTTACATACCAATGAGGTAAGATTTCAAACAACATTGTTTTGATCATAAAATTTAAAATTAAATTAAAAAATAAAAAAATTTCTTTATAACTATTTGTTGCAAATCAAATCAGTAATTAATGTTAATTTCTTGAGCTTTGGACATTTAAAACATGCAAAATGTGAATTTCAAACTCACGGTTATTATGTTTTTAAAAATTAGAAAAGTCATCATGACAATGACAGTTGCTTTCAAATCATCATCAGTAACCACAGAAAAGTCATCATGAAAATTGACCTTCTCTCTCTTTTTTTTCCTACTTTGCATAACAATTCAAATATTTAATATTTTAATAAAGAGAGGATAAGGATATATACTACTGTGGATTACGTATAAACATCAGTTCCCAATAAACATCAGTTCCCAATAAATAAGATAATTTAATAATTATCAGTTCCCACATTCAAAATTGAAAATTCAAACCGTATATTCTAATCCTATAAATAAGATATAATTATCTACTATCACATTCAAATCTCGCTCGCTCATATATGTGTGCGTATATCTCTCTCTCAAATGCATCTTTCTCGTGATTTAGGCGCTAATCTCCGATTACACTTCTTTGTTTGAATGTTTGTTGAACATGTTATCGTTCCAGTATCATTGTTCCAACATCGTCGTTTCAATGAAGATTCCCATCACAAGTCAACCTTTCAATATGGATGTTGCAGTATCATTGTTGCAACATCGTGAAAAGTTGCGTTGTTCGATTTTCGTTAAATCGAAAGTCAGGTTTTCTTGTGTCAGGTTTGTCATTGGGATTTCTTCTTTTATAGAAAGTATGGATAGATTCTTGCAATATCTTGAAAACTTAGATGTGTTACAACAGTTGAGAAGAGAGCTTTGCATTCTAGGTTTGTTTCTTGTTTGTGTTGTCCGTAATATAGAGTGCGGTGATAGAGACTTGCAGTTCTTGGCGATGCTGGAGTACATACATCTAGAGGTTCAGCAATGGATGGAGTTGAAACTAAAGTTTCTTAATTCTTGCTGTTATTCTTAGATTTGAACTTGAATACTGTTTAGTATGTCATGTAATTATTGGACTTTTAGTTTTAAGGTCATGAATAAATTAATAAATTTTATTTTATGAATCTATGTTGTATTTTTTTTTTATTATTTACTGTTTTAGTAAGATTTAAATTATGTTGATGTTGAATTGTGTCTGAACATCTGTTTGGTAAGACAACAGAGGTTTAATAGTGTCAATGCTTCTTCTCAAAGGGTTATGTTGCGGTTATAACAGCTGATCATGCTAAGGACTGTTATAGTTAACAACTGCTCTTTATAAAGACTGATGTTCTTAATGGTTGATGAGGCCTATCCACTGTTGAAGACAAAGCCATGTTAAAGACAAGCACTTATGTAGCTAAAGCCTGATCAACCAAAGGAAAACCACTGCTCAGTAGCAGCAGTGCTTCAGCATCTATAGTGGATTCAACTTTAGTATTGATGTACCAGTGTTTCTATGTTGTGTTATATTTTTATTTATTATTTAGTGTTTGAGTACGATTTAAATTATGTTGATGTTGAATTGTGTCTAAACATCTGTTTGATAAGACAACAGAGATTTAATAGTTTCAATGCTTCCTCTCAAAGGGTTATGTTTTGGTTATACCAGCTGATCATGCTAAGGACTGTTATAATTAACCACTGCTCCTTATAAATACTGATGTTCTTAAAGGCTGATGAGGCCTATCCACTGTTGAAGACAAAGCCATGTTAAAGACAAGCACTTATGTACCTAAAGCCTGATCAACGAAAGGAAAACCACTGCTCAGTAACAGCAGTGCTTCAGCATCTATAGTGGATTCAACTTTAGTATTTATGTACCAGTGTTTCTATGTTGTATTCTATTTTTATTTATTATTTAGTGTTTGAGTACGATTTAAATTATGTTGATGTTGAATTGTGTCTGAACATCTGTTTGATAAGACAACAGAGGTTTAATACTTTCAATGCTTCCTCTCAAAGAGGTTTTTGAGTCGTTATAACAGCTGATCATGCTAAGGACTGTTATAATTAACCACTGCTCCTTATAAATACTGATGTTCTTAAAGATTGATGAGGCCTATCCACTGTTGAAGACAAAGCCATGTTAAAGACAAGCACTTATGTTCCTAAAGCCTGATCAACGAAAGGAAAAACATTGCTCAGTAGCAGCAGTGCTTCAGCATCTATAGTGGATTCAACATCATTATTTTATACTCTGTTAGATTGTTAAATTTCATATCATAGGGTTGTTTATATGTAACGGTATTTATCACATCACCCCAGCATGCTAACTGATTATATGTAATACTTTATTTAAAAAATCTCAACATTCATCTTAAAAATAGTTAAAATGAATTTTTTTATGAATTATAAGCATTAAAATGTTTTAAGGCTATCCACTGATAACTTAAAGTCTCCCACTGTTTTTCAGTGTAATCATTGCAACCACTATTATTATTCTATCAGTGTCTTCATAAAACAACTGTGTTCCATTACTCATCAGGGGTTGGCTCGTGGACAGTTCATAGCCGTCAGATCTTTTGTAACCGCTGCCACGTCAGCATTCACTTTTCCTGCTATAAACCCTGATCAAAACCACCAATCAGGGTTTTAACTGTCGAATCGAATTCATTTTTCCTTTTTCAAAGCAGTTATCCTCCATTTCTCTCAAAATTCCTCATCGTCCTTCTTCCTCAAATGGCAAAATCACGGTCTTCATCTGTTAAAAGGAAATCCAGTCAAAAGGTCATACAAATTCGATACAAAGCTCCCCATAACTACTTGGGTCTCTTGACAAAACCAAGTAACACTGAAACGTTCAATTCCGTCATAGATGCCCTTTCGTCTTCAAAATACAAAACTTTGTTGACTTCTGATGCTCCGATTTACTTAGCAACCCAGAGGGAATTTTGGAAAAATGCAAAACTTGAATATCAAGATAAAACACCCATAGCTATCAATTCCTCGATAAAGGGTGTTGATGTTAAAATCACACCACAAACCATTTCTGAGGTGTTTGAACTCAATGATCTTGAAGGTAAGACTTCTTTCCCTAAAATAGAGTATCAAACAGATTTTTTAGAAAGAGGGTATGCAAAGCAAATGAAAAAAAACACTTTGCAAAAAGGCAGTTTTCCCCCTGCTCCAAGGTTTTTGTTTCATACCCTCTTAATGTGTGTTTCTAATAAGACCACTGCTTTCAATGAAATTCCATTAAAGATCCAATACCTGGCATATGCTATCTTGCATGGGGAAAACTTTAACTATTCACAGGAGATCATTAATGACTTGGTAAAAAATGTTGATAGCAAATCATTTTTACTATTTCCAAGGTTCCTAAGCTTTTATTTTCAAAAGAAATTTGGAAAGGATGATGCTCATGTACTCATCCAGGGTGAACCTTTTCAAATAAATGGCCTTACACCGTTAACATTTACAAGGCTATCAAAAGTGTCCAAAACACAAGCACAGGCTCCTGATCAGACTTTAGCAGCTACCACTGCTCCTCAGGCACCTGCTGCTGAGCCCACTGCTCAAGGTGATCACAGCAGCAAAACAACTGCTGTGAAACCGACACCTAAATCCACCAAAAGACCAAGACAAAAGAAAACACAAAAGCCCCTCAAACCTAAAACAAAGGCAACTCTGGAAGATGAGATCCCAGAGCCACTGCCGGTGAAAACACAAAAGTCACCACAAACTCCTCATGTTTCTTTTCAAAAAGAACAGGTTGTAAGAATAGGGACATCAAATTATGTTGCTTTGGACTCACTTGAATCCATCATCCCCAGCCCACTGCCCGGGGCAAATCCTCTTTCCACTCCCGTACTCACTGTTACAATTCCACCACAAACAAAACTTTTGTTGGATGCAGTTGATATAAATCAGATAGCAATCAGTTCCTCTCAACCCCCTATCACTGAGAGCATGCCACAGAAAGTGACTGTGTCTGAGCTCCCTATCATTGCTAACCCACCAACAACACCTGAGGAGGTTACACTGCAGGATGTACAAGTACTTCCTGTCAGTAGTTCAAGTGAAGCAGCTACTACAAGTGTTGAACCCACTGGTTTACACTTGGACAGTAGTTTCATTAATCAGACTTCCTTGAAGGTAATTTCTTCTATGGGAACCTTTCTAAATACTGGTGTGTATCCTGTATACACTGGTGAGCTTAGATTGGTAACCTCTGCTGAGGAAAGAAGTCCCCAGTTCCAAGAAAAAGGGGCAACAGGGGATGACTTTTGGGAAAGTCTCCCTCAGTCAACCACTGTTACAACCACCTCTGGTGGGAAATCAGATGATCCCATTAAATTGGATGATGGTTTAATGTACCGAGAATTGAGGGAGAGGCTTAACAAACTGGATACATCTATTGCAGAAATCAAAACCATACTGCAACAGTTGTTACAAAAATAGCAGGCACCACCTGCTCCCACTGACCTTTGGGCATTATTTCAACCTCTGCTTCACCAACAAAGAGCAAATGCTGATCAGAAACATGAAATTCAGCTTCAAAATATCAGAAATATAATGGAGGCCAGGTTCAAAGACACTCAGGCAGATATAAAAACCCTGAAGGCTCAATTTATGAACACCACTGGCACTGCTCCTCCCTCTATCATCTTTGTGGACAGCCCACCACCAAATAATGCCAAAAAGGCGGAGAAAATGAGGCAGTTGAAGAAAAAGGGATATGAAGATGGTCTGTACATTGCACCAGATAATTCAACAATGCTTGCACACATCCCTTTGCCAGATGGTTCCAAAAAGTTTGATGTAACCTTAAATGCCATTGCTGATGCAAAAGCAAGGGTGAAAAAGGATATGGAGGCAAAGGATAAAGGAAGGTTTGAACAGGAGAAGAGAGTTTTTATGGAGATGAATGAACAGGGTACTTCTGAGCCAAAGGATCAAGAAAATTCTCAGCCCATAAGAAAGTCTACTAGAAAAGTTATACAACCCAAAACCACACCTCCCAAATCCACAAAACAAACTCCCAAACCTTCCAAAAGCTCCACACATCAATCTTCGAAACCAACAGATGTTAAAACACCTGTTGTATCAACAGTTGTTGCTTCTTCAGTGGTTTCAACATCTGTTATCCAAACTTTCACCACTACCACTTCAACACACACTACATCCACTGTCTTATCTCCATTACGAAAAATCCCTTCACCACCACCAATACCACCTGCTAAAAGGCAGAAGACAACAGTTGACACATCATCCGTGGTAATGGCAACAGTGGTTGAAACCCCAGTTGTTTCAACAGCTGTTAGTCAAACACACACCATCACTACTCAAACACCCCAAACAAAACCATCATCACAAAACTCACCACCTGCCTTAAAGCAAAAGACAACTGTTGATACATGAACAGTGGTTGAGACACCAGTTGTTTCGACAACTGTTAGTCAATTACCTACCACTTTTAACAATCCTTCCCAAGCCATAATTCTGTTTGCTCCAAAACCTCAAATAGAAACATCTCCTCCTGAAAATGTGTATGCTAGAAGAAAAAATATTCAAGTGCATGATGATGATATACCAGCACCTGATCCTGTTTCATCTGTACCTTACAAAATCACCGAACCTGAATCTTTCATTCCTCCAAAATTGGTCAATCCAATCAAAGATCCAATAGCTCTTCAAGGATATGAGTCTGCAGATGGTACCCCAGCAGCTGCCAGTTATCCACTGGAACTCCATGCAGTAAAGAATGAAATGAGGCAGTTCTACACAGTTGATGATCCTTCAAAAAGGAAATTCCCTTATCTGGCTGGTTTTAGAAATCCAAAAAACATGGATGAATATCTAAAACTAAAAGCTAGACAAGCTCAAATAATAGCTAGGGTTGAATGCGAAGGAGAAAATGACAATGTGTATTCAAGTCATTATCAGTTTTTACTCACCAAAGTCAAGCTCATGGAAGACTATGCTAGAGATTTGAGTAAAGAAATGTCAAATTTACCACCAGAACCTGGCCTGCAAAAAGATGTGAGAAAAGACATTCTGGCATTGATCATGAGTGAGAAGTTCTACCCTGCCAAGGAAGAGCAATTCCAAGATTGGCCACTTGTTGGTCTCAAAGCAGAACTCAATAGAATTGAAAGAGTAAAAAGAGATCCAAGCATGAAAAGGTCAGCACCAAATTGGCGTAAATACAAAAAGGCTATTGATGATCTTACCTTGGAGTATAAAAGAAAGAAACAAGAGTTGGTTGATGCAAAGGTTGCAACTGCCAAGGCCATAGCAAAATGGACAAGGCAGTACACTGATGAAGCTTATGAAAGGCTTAGAAAAAAGAGAGAAACAGATCCTAGCCTTCCAAAGAAGCCTGATTACAAAACTATTAACATGTCAAAGAAGCAGCTCCACAATTCTGAACCACTGTTCACATCATCAGATACCTCTGTCATTATGTTAAACCAAAGAAAGAGGCAAAAGTTGACTGATGCAGAAGAGAAAGAGCAAGAAGCTGTATATTTTAAACAGGCTATCAAGACAATGGCACTTGAAGATGACAGCTCAGCAAAGCTTCTACATACATTGGAATCCAACCACTGATGAAGCATAAAAATTGAACCTCAAACTACTGATGGGATCCAAGCATTGTTGAAGATCAAAGCATTGTCATTCAAGCTCTGATCACCCTTTGAAAATAGCACTGATCCTCAACATCAGTGCTTAGATTACAACAGTGGAATGAAGAATCAATGTTTATGTATCAGTAGTTTGAATATAATCAGTGTCTGTATTGTCTGTTGTTATAGATTCAGTGTTTATGTTGAACATCTGATCTGATTTACTTTTGGTCAACATTTGTTTGAATTTTGGTCAACATCTTATTTTGTTAAGAAGTACAAGAACAAACATTTTTACAAAATCCCAAATCACCCAATCATTTAAGTGCATTAAAGTAAAATTGGAAATAATGTTATTCATGTGGTCCTGTTGTTGAATAGATCTAATTCCGTGATTTTAAGACAATGTTGTTGAATAGAATAAGATGGTTGATGTAATGTGGTCGTATTAATAACAAATTGTAATTAATTAATCTAAATAACTTTCCCGAGCCCGGGAAGCAATCCCGGGTAAAAACCTAGTTTAGTCATATATATTCGTGGATGAAATAAGTAGGGACTGACATTCAACCTCCAATAATTGACTCATATTCTACCATTTTAAGGCTATGCGGTATGGTGATCATCCGTCACGTAGGCGCCACGTCATAGTTCCTTTAAGGATGATCTAACACACTAAAACACTGGAAATGGGAGGATGATCCTACCCCACAAATTTACTTTTTTTAATTCATCTACTTTTTTTAACATTTATCAAATAAGATAGAAAAATAAATTCATTAATATTATAAAACATTACATAAGTTAAAAAAAACATAAGCTTAAAAAAATCCTAAGAACTTAAAAAATATTAAAAAAAACTACTAGTCTTCATCCGGCATGTGGTCGTCAAGTTCGTTTTGTGCGTTGTTCCAATTGTACTCCACCAAGTCCGTTTGTAGGTTTTGACGTGTGTACTCGTTACGTAGAGAGAACATGTTTAAATCTTGTTGTTCCAAACTAACTGGAACATAATTCCCGTTAGACGCGTTTTCGTCGTACTCACATATCGCTCTACATTCGTCTTCAATGATCATGTTATGAAGGATGATACAAGCGTACATAATGTGTCGTAACCTCTTTGGTGTAGCAGAACGTGTTGGATGTTCAATGATATGCCATTTTTTTGTAGAACCCCAAAACACCGTTCAATATCTTTTCTCGCACCCTCTCGATACTTCACAAATTTCTTTCTTTTACCGTCTGTCGGGTGTTGAATAGTTTTAACGATTGTCGAGTACGTTGGGTATATTCCATCCGCAAGGTAGTAACCCCGCCTGTATTCCACCCCTGAAACAGTAAAACTTGTGTTTGGACCTGTTCCCGCCACTACTTCAAATATCTGTGACTGGTATATGATGTTAAGGTCATTAAGCGAACCAGGTAGACCAAAAAAAACATGCCAGATCCAGAGATCCTGTGACGCAACAGCCTCTAGAATTATAGTAGGATGACCATGATCTCCCCGAGTATACTGACCTTGTCAAGCAGTAGGGCAGTTATGCCACGGTCAGTGCATGCAATCAATGCTCCCGAGCATTCCTGGAAAACCATGTCTTTGTTCGTGTGCTTGATATAATTTTTGAATGTAGTTTGCGTTTGGTTTCCGCAGATATTTCTTGCTATATAATTTGACGACCCATTCGCAAAACCTGTGCAAACATTCACGTGCGGTTCTTAGGACATCGTTAAATACTCGTCCAACGCATCGGGTGCGTACCCATATGCCAGTTGGCGAATGACCGACGTACATTTTTGTAAAGTAGTGAATCCCCTTTGCCCCCTAGCGTCGTATCGCAATGTGAAAAACGGATCAGACTGGGCCAAGTCGTCTGCGATACGTAAAAAAAGTCGACGACTCATTCGGAACCGACGTCGAAACATCTCGTCCGTGTACATAAGTTTGCCGGCAAAATAATCGGCCACTAGTTTATCGTGGACGACAATATATTAAATACGAAAAATAAATTAAATTCATTATTAAATTTAAATAAACATACTCTAATGAACATCTGAGCCGCGTACATAATGATGTTTGCGAAAAATGCTTCATTCTCACCCGAAGATGACGAATACCACGTTGAAGAAGAAGATGAAGACATGACTAATTTTTATAAAAAGTATGAAAGTTGAGAGAGAGATGAGGTTGTAGTGGGTAAAAAATGGGATAAAAAGGTTGAATTTATATAAAATTTGAAGGATTTTGGGTATGGTTTGAAATATAGCCGTTTTTATTTAATAAAGGCAATATTTTTTTTTTTAATTTGTAAATTGTTACAGCATTGAAAAGGGTGAAGATTTTGTCTTCTTGTGGAGCCGCTCCAACGTCTCCAAAGAGACGGAGACCACGACGTCGCAGGGGGACAATGTTCCACCCGGCGCTGGACCAAGACGGAAGAGGGACGGACCCGTACCGTCAAACCTAAGAAAAATGCATTAGAGACTGAAATTCAATCCTAATATTTAATGTAAGAGACCATATTGGGGACTGGTAGCTAGTCTCAAATTTCGTTGCATGTGAAATGACTAAAGACTAATTTTCAGTTTCCCATAAACCATTGTCAATTCAACCATTAGTGACTAATGCACATGGGACTAATTCAGTGGTTGCGAATGATATTGGGGACTAATTGTTAGGGTGGATTGTATGATTCAAACACTTTAGGGTGTTTGAGTTATTGTCCAGCGAATAATATTATGTCATGTCAAGACCCCATTCCACTCCCCATTTTAAACTCAATCACTGGCAATGATTCAAACACATAGAGAGTGGTAAAAAAAAAATTGTGATTGATTGAAATGGGTTGGGACCCACCATTAAACCCCCTCTCTCCTCCTTCCCTCCTCTTCCCCGCAGCAGTTAGTATACACTGATATCACCACTCCCCACTCACCGATTTGAAGCAGGCGATCATTCACCGCTCGGCAAACCAACCCCCCGAACCAACTCCCCGCTATCACTCCAACCAACCTTATGTGAGTATGTTAGTGATTAATATTTAGTTTCTAATAAAGAATGAACATATTAGAGCATGTTAGTTCTTATTTTCCAAAAACGGATCTAGTTAGGGACTAAGAGGGTGTTTGGGGTTGGGCTTTGAAAATAGATTATGCGTTTTGAATAATCAGAATCAGATAATTAACTGTAACAAAACGTGATGTTGAAAGATAGTGTTTGGATTTGATTATGTTGCTTGATATCACAACAATTAGATAATCAACTATTTGAGTGTTTGGCAAATATATATTTTTGGAAAGGGGGCTACTAAATGTACCCCCTCTTCTTACTTTTTATACCCCCTTTCTATAAAATCATATTTAAACTTGTCATATTTACTCCCTAATCAAGTCATATTTTTTTAAAAGGATTCTTTTTTGTTACAAAACAAATTCAAAAGTGTAAAAATATATTATAGACGTTTTTTTAAATTGTTTAATTTTTATTTAAAAACCCATATTTTTTTAAAAAAGTTTTCAGATATTTTTTACACTTTCTCAAATAGTATTTTGATTATGTTTTCTTTTATTGAACGTCTTTACAAATTACTAATAACGTTTTTCATATAAAAACATTAATAAGAAAGTTTTGAATTTTATTTTTGAAAAAAAGTCTACATTATATTTTTTCCTTGTCTAGTTTGTATTTTAAATGTCTTTTATTTATTATTTTTAATATTTTAAAATGTTTTTTTTTATTTTGGAACGACTTGAAGTGGGTATCTGATGCGTGGTCGAAAACCAATGATTATTCGTAATTAAGTTTATGCTTTTACGTGACTTTTGGTTTCGAATGACCTACTTTTGATTACAAAAAAATCCACATATATTTTCGAAATCAACCAGTTTAATATATTTTTTAAATGAAGAAGAAAAAAATATTTGTGAATCAACCCTATCCATTTGTTTTGCTTTAGAAAAGTGTTCACTTCGATCCAAGTCTTAAACTGGTTTAAACTTGTTTATAACATACTCTTTACATTAATTAAATTTGAATTTATATACATTGTTAATTTATAGTTTGATAAAATAATTTTAGTACCTATTGTTTATTTGTTCACTTACATAGATGGTTTGAATGATTAATATGTCCTAGGGCTGTAAACGCTATTTAAAAAAAAAATACTTTTTTGATAAATAAAAATTGTTAATTATTTTATAAACACATCTAAAGTATTAAAAAATATAAAAGTAAGACCTTTAAAATACAAACTAGACGAGTAAAAAACATAATATAGACTTTTTTCAAAAACAAAGTTCAAAACTTTTTTTTATTATATTTATAGTTATTATTTAATTGTAAAGATGTTCAATAAAAAACCATAATCAAAATACTATTTGAGAAAGTGTCTTTAGAAACAATATATGAAAACTTTTTAAAAATATGATTTAAATAAAAATTAAATATTAAATATTAAAAAAAAACGTCAGTAAACTTTTTTTACACTTTTGAATTTGTTTTGTAACAAAAAGAATATTTTTTAAAGTGATGATTTGTATAGGGGGTAAATATTACAAGTTTTAATGTTATTTTATGGAAAGGGGGGTATAAAAAGTAATAAGAGGGGGTATGTTTAGCCTACCCCTTTTGGAAAATAAACAAGTGAAAATCATTTTCTAAACGCAAATAATCAATTTTTGGAAACTACGTTTTGTTGCGGGAGGGGGGGGGGGGGGAGCTGCTTTTGGAAAACTGCGTTTTGTAACTTTCTAAACGCAAATAATTAATTTTTTAATTTTTTTATCCAAACATTCAAAACTGATTATTTACGATTTCAAAACTCAATAATTTAAAAATATACTTCAAAACTGAACCCCAAACACCCCTAAGATCCATTTTTTGTATATAAGGGTGTAGGGAGTGGTTAAACACTTTGAGTGGCAAACCAAAAAACCGACCAATCAGAGCGCGCCATGTCAATCGGTGAAAAATGTTGGCACTGGTTTAGACACTTGGTGAAGTGGTAAACTATTTAAAAAAAAAGGAAAAAGGTGTGATTGGTTGAGATTGGATTGGACCCCACCCCAGACCCCCCCTCTCTCTCTTCTTCCTCCCCTCACCGATTCGGCATGCCACCACCGATTTGGCAAACTTTGGTGACTAAACACTTGTTGGCGGTGGTGTTTACCGATCGGTAAAGGGGTTTGCCACCCTTTACCGATCACCACACCGTACACCCTAAAAGAACTAGAGACTGACAATCTTCAAAGTGTTCAGTATATAAAATAATCAATGATTGATTTTCAATCTCTAATTATTTAATTTCGTTACAAAAATTGTATTTTATATATTTTCCCTTTAATTTATTTTGCTTAACTTATATTTTTTCCTCCAAATAACCATTCTCAAAACTTACCGGTAAATCGGTAACGATGGATTCCAAATTTGTTATGGGAGATCTAGAAAATTAAGGTATTTTAGGAGGGAAGTAGAAATTTATATTAAGAAAGAGGAGGAAGATACTAGTTTTAAAGAAAATTGTTTATTCGGGAAATAAAAATATATGTCTAAATAAACAAAATAGTTGCATAACTAACTACAAAAATTGATTATAAATAAACATTATAATATACAAACTAATTATGAATAAACAAAAAACAAAAAGCTTATTTCTAATATTTTTATCTTCAAAACCAAATGTGTTTCAGGTGTGTAGGTATCATTTTACGATGTATTTTTTAGATATTAATAAAGTGAATACAAGAAACAAAATCAACAATGTAACAATATTGGTCAACAAAGTTCAATTAGGGTTAATGTTGGTCAACTATAATCAAGGATGGTCAATTAGGATCATAAATGTGTTTTATAAAAACATGACACACAAATGCATGTCATGTTAATTTTATGACTTCTCAATCAACGACACGATTTTACGTGTCATAATTACCGTTTTATGACACACAACGTGCGTCAAAAAATGTATATTTTCTAGTAGTGAAAAAGTTTGGAAAATATTTAAATTTGGATTTGAGGAAAGACCGAATTAGATTTGAGGTGACAAAATGAGATGACTTGACAAAATGAGATGACTGATGAGAGGATTGCTATTCAACAATCAACACTTCGTGGATTTGAGACTTTTAAGATTAATCGAAGTTGAGATTTGTTGAATTGGATATAAGATGATCAATAATAGAATTGTCGACTTGTTGAATGCTGATTTTATTTCTCAGTTCTAATCGATTGTAAGTTCGTCACCTTTATTCGTTCAAAAACATTGGAATTTGACTTTTGCAGGTATTAAAAAACTGATAATTAGGTTTATTTTTTAGATGGGTTTAGATGGGCTAAATTAGGTTTAAGTGGGTTAATTTCTCAAGAAGGTTATTTGTTTTAAAAATGTTATTTGGTTTTAATCTCTCTAGGTTATTGTTTCAAAATGATTTCATATATGTTATCTATATGAAACAAATTTTAAAACTTTGAGCTCTGAGATAATGGGTTCTATGTTGTCGTTCACTCGAAACATCTACAATACTAGCCGTTCTGCTAGGCCAGAATTAAGGGTGAGCAGAAAACCAAAATAATCGAAAAAAGCAAAATGAAACGAAAACCGATTGTTTGGTTTTCAGTTTTTTAATAAGCGAAAATTTTGGTTCGGTTTTCGGATAACCATTTTCAATAATTGAAAAAACCGAACCGAACCGAACCGATATGTTACAATAGTAGGCCTAATTCATATATTTTGTATGTTTAAGTTTAAATTGTTTAAGTGTTTAACCCATGCTAGTAGAAATTATTAATTTTATTCTTAAATGTTAAGTATTGATGATAAATACATTAACATGTTTACTTATAGCTGAAATGATTTATTTATTGCTTACAAGAAATAACAAACTTTAATATAAAAATTAAATGATCTTCAAAGTATCATAAAAGAAAATGTCTTAATAAAATTTTTAGAGATATTATAAAAGAAAATGTATTAATAAAAACGTTAAACATAAAAGTAGATTAGAAGTTTTGGTTTATGTCAACAATATTCATTAAAAGGTTAAATATAATAACTTAAATGTAAACAAAGATTCTTAAATTTTAAATTATACTTTTTATTTTTTGAATCTTGCATAATTTTGTTCCAAAAAATGAAATAATTGAAAAACCAAACCAAACCTGTGTAAAAAATCAAAACCAAAAAAACTGAAACTGAATGGTTTTTAAAAACCGAAAACCGACACTTTGGTATCGGTTTTGATTTTGCCCAAAAACCAAACCAAACCAAACCATGCACACCCCTTAACCAGAACCCCTTTGATGCCCGATTAGAGATGGTCTTACAATTATGCATTAAATTACAAAAACCTATAAAAAAGTAAAAGAATAATCAAAAGGGCACATTCAAACAGTATGCTATATATTAAAATAATAATAAACAGTTATTTTGAAGAATGGAGTAAAATATCAACCTTCCTTTAGCAAGTCATTGGCCTATTAAAAAAGACAATTAAGTCCACCTGCATACAACCATATGTTCCCCACATGCATTAGTTGACATACTCTTAACAACTCCTCAAATCTCTCTCCACATATCTTGGCTCATTATAACATTTTGTGTGTGTGTTTTCACTTAAAAAACACACTTTCTTGAACACAGAAAAAAAAAAGGGCTAGCTAGTTGTGTTCCAATTTCAAGAATATCATTTTCTTGATTTTGAATCTTTGATAATGGGGAATTACATGGAAACATGCATTCAAAGGGAGGAAAAGCCACAACTACAACAAAACAAGGTGGAAGATATCAAACAAGATCCAGGAAAAGTAAGGGGTAACTACGGCATCGAACGTAGTCGAATGAGGGTAAAATTGGTATTAACAAAAGATGAGCTTGAGTGGCTGTTGATGCAAATGAAGAACAAACAAGGGAAAAAATTAGAAGATGTGTTGGGGGAGATAGAAAAGAGTAGGATTAGTGGGAGAAGTGTTGCAGGATGGAAGCCTTCTTTGGAGAGTATTATAGAGACCCCTGAGGTTCATCATGAGATGATTAGATCATAATATGTTACATGGTGAAGTTACTATTTTACCCTCTTCTTTGTTAAAGATCATGTGTTTTTCACTCTTTGGGATGGGATCATGTCCAGATTTGTAATTATGTGTTTTGATTTGGTATTTTAGACTCATCTTTCAAAGATAGACAAAATGTTTTTTTTTTTTACTAATCTTTTAGTAGTAACTTATATTCACTATGGATGTATCATCACATATGTATGCATTGACTATGGATCAGTAGTGTCAAATTATTTCTGGTTATGATTTGTGTGCATTTACTAATCTTTTTGTCTTGTTTCCTCCAAATATAATAATATTATTATTGGGTAAAAGTAATTATGTTTTTATTATTTAGGTCAACATATCAAACTGGAATTAGGGATGGCAAAAAAGCCCAAGCCCGATGGGTATACCCGAAACCCGAAACATACGGGCCGGGTATACCCGAAGCCCGACGGGTATGGGCCGGGTATGGGATTAAAAATATAAAAATATTCGGGTACGGGTACGGGTATGGGATTTAGCGATACCCGCCCGATACCCGACCCGTTTACCCGAATAATACCCGAAAAGCATATTATTTTAAATTTCATTTTCCATTTATATAAACTTTAGTACATATACTTATTCATATTATTTTGCTTTGTTGTTTGTCTTCAAGACTTTAACATACAAACATAAGATTTTATGTTTAGTTATGTTGTTTCTATGTAGATTAAAAATGTGTGTTAGTTTTGGAATTTTCTAAACACATTTCAAGTTGTTAGGAAGATTACTTGGGTTGTAAATAATGCTACTATTTTTCATGTCTGGTGTTCAATTAAATGCAAATTATATAAACTGACATTATATGTTCCAAAGTAGCAATACATTAATTAGTTAATTATGCAGACATATGTTTTAAATATGCATTTGAATATGATATGTTTGTATGTTATTGGTCATATTTTCCTTTGTTGTAGTTACTAAAGTAGTAAATCATATAAACATTAGAGTAAAAAATGTACATGAGAGTTTCAATGATATTTTTAACAAATTAATGGGTATACCCATTACCCGCGGGTATACCCGATACCCGATGGGTAAATACCGAAAAATACCCGACGGGTAACGGGCCGGGTACGGGCCAAAGAATTACAACCGGGTACGGGCTTGGGATTACTAATACCCGGCCCAAACCCGGCCCATTGCCATTCCTAACTGGAATAAGGAGTAATACATTATCATAAATGGTTTTAACCATTCAAATTCAATTATCTAATTATGAATTTTAAATATTCACTTTAATTTTAAACAACCAACATTTCGGCAGTTCAAGACGGGAATGAAATAAAGCAAGTGCTTTGGGATTGTTAGGACGCGATAGGGTTTGTGGTTCTTTATTTTACTTTTAATGAAAAGGGCACCAACTTTTATTATCTGCTTTTAGCCCCTAAAATGCTTGAGTTGTCTTGCCAACACCATCCCCGGTCCAATATCACCGGAGATATCTTCCATTTTGAGATAGCATCGCCGGTCCTATTCCACCGAAGATCTCTTCCAGCTCAAGTATTCAACTTCTCAACCCTTAAAAAACAGTCCTACCAAATAATTGGTGTCCGGTTCAGTCGTTTAATAGAAAACCAGAAAAAACCGGCGGTTCAACCATTGGTGGCCTGTCGGCCCATAACATGCGAACCAAACAGATAACGTGACTGCTTTAAATACCTTGAGCGTGAAAGATGAATTATGAACGACTTTATGTATGATAAAGTCTCTCTCAGAAGGGCTTTAGGCCACACAATATGAAAGGGTTCAAACTCGACATTAATGCTCTTAATTGGATCTCAAAATCAAAATAGAAAAGTCGAAGGGCTCATACCTTAAATTCATGTATATATCAAGGGTGGCTTTACCATAGTGAATTAGTGAAACTACTCTCTTTCACCATGAATCTGAAATTATCACAATAGCCCTTATGCAATAAACTTATGAAGAATTAAAAATTCTTATTTAGTTGTTCAAAATTTTAACACTATAAAAAATTTTGCTACTAATTTTCTGGATATTTCCCACAGGTATATCTTTTGTTTTTCACCTATCACTTTAGTTGTAGGGCTATAATAAGATAGTAACAACTAACAACTCAACTCTTATTACATGGTCCTAGTGATGACACCAATCTTTGGGACTATTTTTACTTGTGCATTTATTGTCTACCCGAATATCATCCAAGACATTAAATCATTAATCTAATTAGTTTTGATAAAATAAAGGGTTTGAAAAGGAAATCTATACCTTATAATAAAACAAAATAAACTTATGACATTTGTCCTATTCTTAAAAACCTTATTGCCACGTGTCATCTGATTGTATGTCTGAATAATCTTTTGAGCGGCAATGTATTACACGCCGCTTTCTCCTTCTTTTTTCTTAATTCATCATTACATCTCTCCAATCTAGAGCTAATCACAGCCATTTTTCCTCTCCTCTTCAATCAAGCGCTCCTTTTCCTCTCACAGCTCTCAATCAAATTCACAGTTTCCATAATGAATACAACCTTTCCTTTGTATCTTATTTTGCAAATCAAGAACCCTAAATCTAAGTCGATCTTCCCTTTTAGCGATTAGTCTTTGATGCATTCATCAGCTAGAACGATTTCTTCTTCGATCGGTATGTTCTTCCTTCCATTGTTGCAGGTGTGTTATTCAAGTGCTATTTACGATTTTTACACGGTGGCCTTCTCCTTTCGTTTGATTTGTAGCTTAGGGTTATGTATTTTGTTATTATGTTTTAAAAATTGTCTGATCCTTCGTCCAATCTGATCTAATCGGAAAAGTTATAATGGTTTCGAACTGCCACTTCCACTTAAACAACTGATTAGGGTCATGTATTGTTTTCGATTAGATCTGATTTGAAGAAAAATATATATGATTTATGTTTATCGATTGATAGATTAGGTTTGGGCATGTTTGTCATTTGAAGAAAAATATATATGATTCATAAACAACTGATATAGGGTCATGTATTGTTTTCGATTAGATTGATTAGAATATATATATATATGATTTATGGTTATTTTTTGGTTTGATTTAGGATATGTTGTTCAAAACAGTTGTAATTGGATTAGTTATAATGATTTCCAACACTCCATATATTGGATTTTTTACTGCAGTTGGTGGCGTATGCATGAATTCTGGAGCATAAGTGATGGAAAAGTCTCTTTTGCATCATAAACAAATGATTACTTTTGTAATTCTGCAGATTGGTGGCAGATATTGCAGCGCTGACATGAACACGTTTTTGTGAGTTTTATTTTTTCATCTCATATACAAAAACCCTAGATCTGATTATATATTTCACGTTGTCGATTCTTCTCTCAAAGGATTCCGGTCAGCTAGGGTTTCCTCCGCAACTGGTGGTGATGGCTGATGATAATAGAGACGACGGCGGTGGTGGTTCTGGCTATGATTATGATGACTGTCGGTACAACGTTAAACGTTATGATGTTTTGATTTGAAACAGATATTTTTTATGACTCTAATTTAGAATTGTGAAATCGGAGTTCCATTGCATTAAAGTTTTTATTCAAACCAGGGTTTTTTTAGAATGGGAAATACGATGAATATTTTTTGTTCGGTAATTTTATTTGAATCTGTTTATACAATGTTTATGCAAGTAACTATTGGTTGTATTATATATTTTATATTTGCATCTATATATACAAGCCACATTCACAAACCCTAAAACAGAAGGTTGTGAATAGAGGTTTAAGCAAGAAATTACAAAGGTGAGAGTCGGAGACGCCGATTTGGGCAAGAGGGAGTCATAGCGAGAGAGATATGACTGTTACACAGACTAATCAGATTCACCAATAATTTGCGAGTGTCGAGATTGAGGGGTACGAAGATCTGAAACTCATTGGTGGAAAGAAGATTGTTTGGGTGTCAGGGATCTCAAAGCCTAGCGCGGCGACTAGGGTTTTGGTGGGATTCTGGCTACTCTTTTTGCAAAACACATTCCATAACAGTGAAGACCAGCGACATTAAGGTATGTGCTATTCTTAAAAACAAAAAAACACATTCTATACCTTATAATAAAACAAAACAAACTTATGCCATTTGTCATATTCTTAAAAACCTTATTGCCACGTGTCATCTGATTGTATGTCTGAATAATCTTTTGAGCGGCAATGTATTACACGCCGCTTTCTCCTTCTTTTTTCTTAATTCATCATTACATCTCTCCAATCTAGAGCTAATCACAGCCATTTTTCCTCTCCTCTTCAATCAAGCGCTCCTTTTCCTCTCACAGCTCTCAATCAAATTCACAGTTTCCATAATGAATACAACCTTTCCTTTGTATCTTATTTTGCAAATCAAGAACCCTAAATCTAAGTCGATCTTCCCTTTTAGCGATTAGTCTTTGATGCATTCACCAGCTAGAACGATTTCTTCTTCGATCGGTATGTTCTTCCTTCCATTGTTGCAGGTGTGTTATTCAAGTGCTATTTACGATTTTTACACGGTGGCCTTCTCCTTTCGTTTGATTTGTAGCTTAGGTTTATGTATTTTGTTATTATGTTTTAAAAATTGTCTGATCCTTCGTCCAATCTGATCTAATCGGAAAAGTTATAATGGTTTCGAACTGCCACTTCCACTTAAACAACTGATTAGGGTCATGTATTGTTTTCGATTAGATCTGATTTGAAGAAAAATATATATGATTTATGTTTATCGATTGATAGATTAGGTTTGGGCATGTTTGTCATTTGAAGAAAAATATATATGATTCATAAACAACTGATATAGGGTCATGTATTGTTTTCGATTAGATCTGATTAGAATATATATATATATATATATGATTTATGGTTATTTTTTGGTTTGATTTAGGATATGTTGTTCAAAACAGTTGTAATTGGATTAGTTATAATGATTTCCAACACTCCATATATTGGATTTTTTACTGCAGTTGGTGGCGTATGCATGAATTCTGGAGCATAAGTGATGGAAAAGTCTCTTTTGCATCATAAACAAATGATTACTTTTGTAATTCTGCAGATTGGTGGCAGATATTGCAGCGCTGACATGAACACGTTTTTGTGAGTTTTATTTTTTCATCTCATATACAAAAACCCTAGATCTGATTATATATTTCACGTTGTCGATTCTTCTCTCAAAGGATTCCGGTCAGCTAGGGTTTCCTCCGCAACTGGTGGTGATGGCTGATGATAATAGAGACGACGGCGGTGGTGGTTCTGGCTATGATTATGATGACTGTCGGTACAACGTTAAACGTTATGATGTTTTGATTTGAAACATATATTTTTTATGACTCTAATTTAGAATTGTGAAATCGGAGTTCCATTGCATTAAAGTTTTTATTCAAACCAGGGTTTTTTTTAGAATGGGAAATACGATGAATATTTTTTGTTCGGTAATTTTATTTGAATCTGTTTATACAATGTTTATGCAAGTAACTATTGGTTGTATTATATATTTTATATTTGAATCTATATATACAAGCCACATTCACAAACCCTAAAACAGAAGGTTGTGAATAGAGGTTTAAGCAAGAAATTACAAAGGTGAGAGTCGGAGACGCCGATTTGGGCAAGAGGGAGTCATAGCGAGAGAGATATGACTGTTACACAGACTAATCAGATTCACCAATGATTTGCGAGTGTCGAGATTGAGGGGTACGAAGATCTGAAACTCATTGGTGGAAAGAAGATTGTTTGGGTGTCAGGGATCTCAAAGCCTAGCACGGCGACTAGGGTTTCGGTGGGATTCTGGCTACTCTTTTTGCAAAACACATTCCATAACAGTGAAGACCAGCGACATTAAGGTATGTGTTAATCATCTGACCCGTTTCCGATTAAGGTTTTGCATTCTTCGGCGGTTCGTTTGCTTTCGAGTATGAGACCATCTGTTTCATTTTCTCTGATTTCCATTTTGTTTTAGTTACATGATAGTTCGATTTCATTCCCCCTTTTTATATTTGATCATTTATTCTATTGTTTGGACATGTATGTATTGGTGTAAAACTTCAATTGAAAATCGTATTTTGGTATTAGTGTTTGATACTGATTAGAAAAAACCTAGGTTAACGTTTAGATCAGGAATGTGTTTTGGAAATACGGAATGATACCTTGACTGATGAAAAATGACATGATATTGTTGCTAATGCATTGATGAAAATTGAAAAGCTCTTTTTGTGAGTGTGTAGATAACTTTAGCATGCTACAGAGAATTTGCCTACGTTGCAGCCTACTAGCTCAAGCTATAGTGTTGCAAGTAGTGGAATGAGATATGTCTTTACCAAATTTCTTAGGAATCTATGGAAATGGTAGTCAAATGCTTGGATTTGTGGGATGAAATGGGACATGTAGTAACGCAAATGGTGGTGTGAGTAAGAGTGGCCATGTTGGAGGGATGGGTAATGGTGGCAGTTTGACGGTCGGTTAGATTATAAAGATCCCACATTTGCTTCTTCGTTTATTTGAAAATTGATTGTAAACTTGCCTTCTTATTTTTCATAGATTAGTTATATCATTCTAAAACATAAATAAGTTGTCTACTTGCACAAATTTGACTTAATTTTGTTAAAAAAGGAACATGACATTTAGAAAAGGAATGACTTTCTTAGACGGCTCGCGACAGTTGGCTAACTAATTTGGACACATCCAGTCGTCTATGTGTTTTATGATACTAATTGAAACGGTAATGACATACTACATGTGTATAAAAAAGTATGCTATGATTAAATGATTATTGGTGTATAAAAAGTTATTTAGAATTATTGGTGTAAAGTAGAGTAGGTGTAACTTTTGTCGTTTGAAAAAGTTGAAGGATTAATATTAATTATTAGAGTTACCCAATGTTGTTGGCTAAATTAACCAATACCACCAAGCATTACCTTCTAACATATTTGTCTCAGCTATAAGTTACATAAACCATTTCCATTTCTTCCAATTAATGCAGCAAGTAGGTACTGACTTGAACACTGAATGTATATGTGTGTTGATCAGTCTCTGGTTTAAATGAAGAAGTTTCATGGTTTTTCAAACCTAAGTGACAAGCATGACAAAATTGAAAGTGGCTGTATGTTTTTTTTTAATTTCGATGCTGCATGTTTTAACTTAAAGAATATTGTTAGATTTTGCAGGATGATGAGAAGTTCTAATCTAAAGAGTACTATTTCTGCTTATATGTCACAAATGTTCGAGTTGTAATATTTGTAATACTTCTCCCTCTTCCATTCTTTGATCTAAATCTACTTTAGATCACATCTGTTAGAAGTGTATGTAGTAGTGTTTGTTTGTATCTATATCCATATAGTTACACAGAGATCTCACTTTCAATAATTTTGGTGGAGATATACCAGATCTTAGCAGACTAAAATAAAGTGGAAAAAATGCAAGAAAGATATCCGTTTATATGAGTTTTACATGTTTTCAGCCCTTTTCTACTCTGAAATATATGTCATCCCCTTTTTCTTTACAAAATTACAAAATAAAAAAAGGAAAATGAAAGAAAGGAGACAATCATAAACGACAACGTTCCAGGCTTGCTCACAAGTGAATATAATAATAAATAGTGTACTTTATAAAGCTTCCTTTAATATTTGGTGTTCACGAAACCGGATTTCAGACACACACATGCTAAATGTTGTAAACTTTTTTTGTATTATTGAATTTAAATTTGACTTTTAAGGCTATATATTATTGTTAGGTTTCTAAGTTGATTGTTTTTCTTTTTCAGTCTAGAGGTGGTCCAATATCGGTTGCTGAGTTCATGGAGGAATACCTGATAAATCTGAAGGCTGGTTTCTTATATCCATGGGGTGCAAAAGGTGGCTTTATAACCTCTCCTGAAGTAAGCCAAATGTTTTCAATAAAATTTTGAAATGCTAAACCTCCCATTATTGTAGATCCTTAAGTTTGTTTGGCAAAGTGAAGATTAAAAATACATAATTATTTTCACATTAAGAGATGCTAAATAGTTTTTTTTTTATTTATAAACTATGAGTTGTACCATCTATCTATCTGTGACTAATGATGTCTTTTAGGTTCTTGAATTTCTTGAGTTGTGTAGATGTCTTTATGAGGAGTACTTGGCCGTTTATGATGTGAAAGCGGAAATGGGTGAGATGAGGAAGTTTGCTGGTCGGCCCTCTTCTTTTTAGTATTGAAGTACTTGTAAGATATTACAAGTGGCAATTTTGAACCTTTTACTTAAGACTACACTAAGCAAATGATATTCCGTGCAACTCAAGGATCAATGGAATGGCATCTATAAATTTTTATTTCAATATCATTATACGTTCATATTGAAAAATTCTTTCATTACAAAGTTTATCTCAATGCCAATAGAAATTATATTTTGTGTTAAGCCACCCGCGAAACTCGCGGGATCTTAAACTAGTTATGTTATATAACCCTACAAAAAGTAACTTGGGGTACCTTAGACTAATTTAATAGTTGTGTCTCTTCACATCACACCCTTAAATAAAACACATACCATATATTAAACACATGTTATGCAACCCAAACCAACATGTCTCAATATACACACCCCTTATGTTATACAACCCAACCAACATGTCCCAATACACACATCCTCTAATAAGTTATATTACATAATAATTTCAAATAGCACCTTGACATGCCTTTTAACACACATCGCACCGTTTCATTGGAAGCACCCGTTTGATTTTAAAGCACCATCACATCATTTATCAACTCATATCGGTTAACAACAAATTATTATTATTATTATTATTATTATTATTATTATTATTATTTACAAATATAAACACACGTATACACTAATCCATATCCATGCAGAAAGTCACAAATTCACAATGCCTCTAAAATGGACCAATGCACCGTTTGACTTTGGGAAAGGACGCAACGGTTCGTTCTCAAAAGAGTTTCTTTTTGTTCCTACACATCCAACTTGCAAGTTCATGTCGATTACGAAAAGCAACCTTCAAACCGTCGCACCCTCCGACGCTAATTAATTTCACCACCGTCACATACGGCGCCCTAACCGTAACATCACCATCTATACATGCGGTTTCATATTTTCCTCTGTTACCGACCGATTATCAGACGCAATCAATCAACTGTAATGCGCTTGATGCGAACACGTACAAAACATTGTTCTTCTGATTCGTAATCTGGTCGCGGAATCGGTTTTGAGATTTAGTGTTTGGTTTGGATACGATTTAACAGACCTTGGTTCCGTCTGTATGAGTTTAAATATGATTTCAACAGTCCCTTAAAATTTTGGATATGAATTTTTAGAATTGGACGGAGACAGAAACAAGGGTTAACCTACGATTAATCATTATATTATATTATATATACATACAAAAAGTAAGTTAAAACACAAAGGTTTGGATCACACCCCTTCAAAAAAGTCACAACCTTTCAAACTACTTTAAGTATATCACAACCATTACAAAAAAAGTTTTAGATATATGACACCCATTCAAAGAGTCACAACCCTTTAACTAATTTTAAACACATCACATCTCTTACAAAAAGTCACACTTTTAAATTTATCACACCCCTTTAAAATGACACAACTCTTTAAACTACTTTTTAAATATATCACACCCTTTACAAAAAGTCACAACCCTTCATATTATAAAAAAACAACATATTTTCCAATGAAATGAAGGCTAGGAATATAAACAAAATGAATGGAAAAATATGTTATTTTGAATATGAACATGTCGGTTCCTCTTTTTTTCTTGGATTCCCATTCCAATTGACGATGCTTTTTTAGTAATACACACAAATTCTGAATCATATTGATGAAATTTATGGTATTTTGTTTCCACACAAACATGAAAACATTGAGACAGTTCAGATTTATTAACATCATGACTATTGCCAATTGTAAACAAATAAAAAAGCAACAACGAGACATCATCATCTAATCAAAATGACATATTGCCCAAATGTAAATAAAAATCATTCTGCCACACCATATTTCATACGTCACATCCACGTGTTATTTGTACCACCGCCTCGCCGATTGTCTCTACTTTCAATTTTACTCTGCCTCCGATCATCATTCATTTACGTTCATCCCAGATTTGGCGACAAACGTTTCATAATATAATTTAAAGTTTCGATTACGGTATGTTTTCACTCCTATCGTTTTACTACTTCGGTTCTTTTTTGATTATCTGGTCCTTTTTTTTTACATTTTGTATGTGGATTTTGTTTGATGAGTTTGAAGAATACGCATATTCATGTTAATCTATTTTCCATTCGGCAATATGAAAAAATGTATTATTATGATACATTGGGTTAAAGTTTTTAGATGTGATAAGCAAAATTAGTTCATGTTAATCTATATGAAAAAAATGTATTATTATCATACATTGGGTTAAAGTTTTTAGATGTGATAAACAAAATTAGTATTTGATGAGATTAATGATCGGGTCAACGAAAAGTTATTCAATTCAATTAAGCATAATAGTCATTTATAATTAACACTCCGCCGCAACGCGCGGGTAGCGTCAACTTGTAATATAACAAATAGCAACATGAGTCACCTTATACCTTCAACCGATGCGACCAACCATCACAACGATTCACCACCATTGTTTTAATTGATAAAATGATATTGTAGCTTACAATTATGTTGGAACTGGCGCATCACCAAAAAACGCGCCCTCATATAACAATGACACCACCGTTTGAATTGATAAAATGATATTATAATGTACATTCAATTCAATTCAAATAAAATGGAGTGTAATTTTTCAATAACTGCCACCGCTCCCGCCGAATCGCCATCATCGTTAACTTCCCCAAATTCCTTCCTAAATAATCTCAATACCTTCCCCCAATTTAGATTGACAACGACGGTACGTAAATTGATCTGTTCCATATCAGTGATTTCTGCAAGTGTCTGTTAGTTTCTTACATCACTGTTTAATTTGTTTAATTTCAAATCAAACAATGTCGTTTACGTTGCCATACGGAACTGGTTTCTAATTCTTTATGGGCGATCGTTATTTATTGGGAGGAAATTGATTTAATCTTTGTTTCTGTTAGTTTTTGTATGGTTTACGCCATTCTGCAAGTGATTTTATAGTTACTGTTCTCCTCGAATGTATCTCGGACATGATATTATGAATATTATGTTTGCATGTTGGGATCAATTATTATTATTATTATTATTATTATTATTATTATTATTATTATTATTATTATTATTATTATTATTATTATTATTATTATTATTATTATTATTATTATTATTATTATCATCGCATCATGAAACTGGTAGATGGTGGGTTCTATTGCCAAATAAGATTATTAGGGTGTATTTGCACAATATCTTATGAAGCGAGATTGTGTCTTTTTAGTGTAAAATTTACATTTGTTCATCTTCTTATACTTATGTTCATGATAACGTGATTCTTTATGAACTTTTTAATTAATTCATCTTCTTATACTTATGTTCATGATAACATGTGTTTCTATATCAACTTTTTTATTAGATCTTCTGATTTATTCTGTTCTTCTTTGGTTCTACATTGTAGAAATCCATTTTAAGACTACGATTTTAGACTTTGGTTCGTTCGCTTTGGCTTCAGGTAGACCTGGCAAACGGGTTGGGTTGGGTCGGGTCGGGTCATGGGTCAAAACGGGTTCGGGTCATAACGGGTTCGGGTCAAAACGGGTCAATTAAAAAAGGGGTTGATTTGGTTCGGGTCAAAACGGGTTCGGGTCGAAACGGGTTCGGGTCGGAACGGGTTCGGGTCAGAACGGGTTTCGGGTCGGAACGGGTTTCGGGTCGGGTTAGTTAAAAATGAAAGAGATTGTACATCAAGGGGCCATTTTGTTCGATACGAAACCGTGCAGGTCGAAACGGTTCGCGTCAAAACGGTACAGTACGAAATGGTTCGATTCGAAACGGTTCGGGTCGAAACCGTCAAAACGGTTCGATTCGAAACGGTATTGGTCGAAACGGTACGTGTCAAAACGGTTCGCGTCAAAACGGTTCGCGTCGAAACGGTTCGATTCGAGACGGTACTGGTCGAAACGGTACGGGTCAAAACGGTTCGATTCGAAACGGTACTGGTCGAAACAGTTCGCGTCGAAACGGTAATTCTTACGTTCCGGATGCTCCAATTGAAAACAAAGTTCTAACTCATATACTGAAAATATCTTAAATATATCGTATAAATATATGCTCAGAACTATGACATAATATATGTACAATCAATTATAAATCATATCATTATTGTTTATCATCACCAAGCCTCGTCCTATTATTGTAACAGTTATTATTTACTCGATAATTCAAGTTGAAAATCGTGCTGTTACATATACATTCTTAAAAGAATTTTTTTACTGAATATTAGACCTGGCAAACGTGTCAAAACGGTTCGATTCGAAACGGGTATGAGTCGAAACGATACGGGTCGAAACGGTTCGCGTCGAAACGGTTCGCGTCGAAACGGTACGCGTCGGTATGGTTCGCGCCGAAACGGTACGGTACGAAACTCGTCCCGACCTGAAACTCATCTCGTGCGGAAACTCGTGTCGGCCCAAAACCCGTTGCGATCCGAAACCCGTCCCGTGCAGAAACCCGTGTTGGCCCAAAACCCGACCCGAACCGACCCTGTTCCGAGCCAAAACCTGCGTCATGTCGAAACCCGTCTCGGCCCGAAACTCAATTTGAACTGAACCTGCTCCGATCCAAAACCCGTTTCGTGCCGTAACCCGTCTCGTGTGGATACTTGTGCCGGCTTGAAACCCATTCCGATCCGAAACCTGCCCCGTTTCTTTAAGACACTAACCCACATCGACCCATTTATTTAATGTTGTCGACCCGCTTTGACCCGAAAATTACAAGTGGAATTTCAAGTGACCCATTGTGACCCATTTAGTTAAAATATCTTACCCAAACCAACCCAAATAATTTTAAAAGCAACCCAAATTAACCCGCTTGGAAGACTTTGGGTCAAGATTGCCCCCTCTAGCTTCAGGCGACGGTTAAATGATTTCGGTGTAGACGAACGTTTTCGATTTGGTACGTTCGGTGCAGACGTGGTTTGGATTTTGGTTCATTACGTGTGAAAGACGTTTGGTACCTCGATTTATTCAATTTTATATGTTCGTTTTTTATTTTGAATTTATGTTGCTTATCACTCAGATTTGGTTTGCTAATGATGAAAAAAATCGTCCGCATAAGAATTACTATAACCAATTGAGGAAACAAAAAATTTAGCCTCATGATGGTTTTATTGGAATAAGCCATTACCTGTTTCGTTTAATTTGAACAATAGAAATCACTGTAACCTGTGTATTATGCTTTATTGATATAACATGATTCTTCTTCTTTATTTTTTATTTACTGTGAACAATCATAACCTGTTTTGTCAATAGATTTATTATCTTTTATGTGAAAAAAAAAAACAACAATCACCATATCTAACGTGCCATGATAAGTATATGATTTTTGATTACATGTGTTTTTATGTTAGTTTTTATTTTGATTACAATAAGATAAATAGGGTTAACACAATATCAAACATGACTTAAAATAGGGAATTGTAAACGGTGTGGTCATAATCGAGCAATATGGTCTTCTAAACCTAGAAGAATGGATACATTGGTCCATTGAGTTTAGCGATTATTTTTAGTTTATTAAAATATGTAAACAGTGTGGTCGTAATCGAGCATCTCATATAGCGTTATAAAAAACACTCATAATCAAAATCCCGCTGCAACGCACGGGTTGGCGTTAACTCGTTAGAATATAAACTACAACATATGGAAGAAAATAAATTTTGGTCTATATGTAACTTTGCAGTCAAATTGACAGGGACATAAAAGTATATAATTGGAATGGTAAATTGGATTTACGTGTAGTTTGACTTGCCTTTTACCTTTTCAAACTAAATGAAGGAAAAACAACATGAAAAAAGTAATTAATGTTGAACATATTACACAAGTCCTTATTAACAACAGTAAATTATGACATATTTTCCAAATAATCTTAAAAGGATGGATAAAATAAAAATAACATCCTCGTCACTAAATTTTGAATTTAAACATGATTATGACATGTTCCATATCAAACGTTTTATAAGACCACCATTTATATTTGAGTTAAATGCCCAGATAGTCCCTGTGGTTTGCCAATTTTTCACCTTTAGTCCCTAACTTTCTAAAATTACAGCTATAGTCCCTAACTTTTACAATTTCGTTCCCAGACAGTCCCTGAAATGGATGGAGGTTAGTTTTTGGTGTTAAGTGAGTGTGAAATTACGAAAATACCCTTAGTGTTAATTAATACTAAAAAGTTAAAAGAGATATACGTAATGAGTTTTTTTTTTCCAAATGGATGTAGTTGGAAAAAATATTTACCAAAATGGGTTGTTTGAAACTTATTTACCAAATTGGGGGAAAACCTATTTATTATTTATTTACCAAAATGGGTTGTTTGAAACTTATTTTCTTTTAAGTTAAGTTTCACTGTCTATGCCGAATTGGCCATTCTTTTCTCTCCGTACACGCAACCTCTAACGGTAGTATTCTTCACCGGTCCTCCAGCCACCGGCCGGCCTTCCCACCGCCCGACAACCGCTCACCGGCAAAGTGTAAGTTTATCTTCTCCCTCTATCTCTCTCTCTCTCCTCTCCACCACCTCGCCTACTCCATATCTCGCCTCCAACCACCACCGGCGACCAGGTACAACCCTCCGAGTAAATCTCCGGCGACCAGGTATAAGGCTCCGAGCAGGTTAATCCCCGATCAGGTACAACCCTCCAGCGACTTTTTGTTGTCGGTTTTGGTCTTCGATTCAGACCCACAAACGAAGGTCAGTATTAAGGTTTGTTGTCTGTTTTTGATTCTCTCAAACGAAGGTCAGTATTAAGGTTGGTTTTGGTCTTCGTTTCAGATCCACAACTCTTGTTCTTTGATTAGATCCCAATTAATTGTACGTTTGTGTATGCTTCCACTTTTTACTTGTTAAATTGACTCCTGTCTGTGTATGCTCCTGTTTGTGTATGCTCCCACTTTTTAGTTGTTAAATTGACTTCCGATTGATTTTAACTGTTGTGAATTTAGGAAGTAGGTTGAATATTTTATTGTTGTTATTCATTATCTGTTCAGTTTTAGGCTAAAATTTGTGTTTATACAGGAAGCTCTGTGATATTTTGTTGAATTTCGCTACGTGTGTTGTTTTTCGTAAGTTTAGGGTTCACGTAAAAAAAAAAAAAAAAGTTGGTAGTTTCGACCTTCGTGTTGCCCGTTGTTTGTTACTTGTTGTTAGTTGTTAGTTGTAAGCATAGACAATAGAAACCATGACTTTTACTTGAGATCATGTCCAAGGACGAGAGGTGCAGGTAAGGGTAAAGTTAGAGGCTGTAGTTTACGTGTGGCATCTTGGAACGTAGGAACTCTTAGTAGTAAATTGTTGGAAGTGATAGACGCACTTAAAAGGCGTAGGGTGCAGATAGCGTGCCTTCAGGAGACTAGGTGGAAAGGACAGAGAGCAGAAGAGCGCAATGGGTACAAGTTGTTGTATTCCGGGTCGGATGGGGCCAAGAACGGAGTAGGATTTTTGGTGTCTATAGAATTGCATAAGAATGTAATTGAGGTGATACGACACAACGATAGAATTATGGTGTTAAGGTTAGTATTAGGTGAGCAAGTAGTGACAGTGGTTTGCGCATATGCACCGCAAGTGGGACTAGGAGACCATGAGAAAAGAGAGTTCTGGGATTGTCTAGATGGAGTAGTAAGGGCCATACCTAGGAAGGAAAAAATTTTCATCGGAGGAGATTTTAATGGGCACATTGGTAAGGATCGTGAGGGTTTTGAGTTGGTACATGGGGGTTTTGGTTTTGGAGATAGGAATGACCCTGGTAGAGACCTTCTAGACTTTGCAGCAGCCAACAGCCTAGGTATTTTAAACTCGTTCTTTAGGAAGAGAGAATCTCATTTGATCACTTTTAGTAGCGGAGGACGTAACACGCAAATCGACTATCTTTTGATGAGACAAGAAGATCGACGGATGTGGATGGACTGCAAGGTTATACCTAGGGAGACTGCAGCGGCTCAACACCATTTGCTAGTTGCAGATATAGCCCTAAAAGTAAGGCTTACTGAGGGGGAGAGGAAAACCCGACCTAGGATCCGTTGGGGAAACTTGAAGGGAGAAAAAAATATGATGTTTAGAGATAAAGTTAACTCGGTGACATCGATGCAACCAGGTGACGACGCAAACCGGATGTGGGAGGCTATGGCGACTACGATCACTACAGTGGCGTATGAGACGCTAGGGGTCTCAACAAGAAAGACTAGTGGGCATAAGGAGTCCTGGTGGTGGAATGAAGACGTGCACACCAAAATAAAGAATAAGCAACAGAGTTTTAGAGACCTTTTGAGGTGCACAGATGAGGAGGAGCGGCTGAGGGTAAGGGAGATATACAAGAAGGCTAAAAGTGAAGCGAAAAAGGCGGTGACCGAGGCAAAAAACACAGCTTATAAACAAATGTATGAACGTCTGGAAACAAAAGAGGGGGAGCATGATATGTTCAAGATTTCCAAAGCTAGGGAGCGAAGAAGACAAGATTTAGGAGTTGTAAAGTTTATCAAAGGAGACGATGGGCGTGTTTTAGTCAAGGCACAAGACATTAAGTTGAGATGGCAAACCTACTTCCATAATCTTTTCAACCACGGTAGGGCATACCAACATGATAGCAGCAATCCCAGGATTCAAAGGCGACAACAGAACAATTGTTACTGCAGGAGGATCACACATGACGAGGTAAGGATGGCACTTAGGAAGATGGGAAGAGGCAAGGCAGTGGGTTTGGATAACATACCGATTGAGGTGTGGAAGTGTTTGGGGGAAGAAGGAGTCCGATGGTTAACACTTTTGTTCAATTGTATTTTCAAGACTGGAAAAATGCCAGATGAGTGGAGGAGTAGCGTCGTGGTGCCTATATACAAGAATAAAGGAGACGCTCAATGTTGTGGGAACTACAGAGGAATCAAACTACTAAGTCACACGATGAAGCTCTGGGAGAGGGTAATCGAAACTAGAATTAGAAGAGAAACTCAGGTTTCAGAAAACCAATTTGGATTCATGAAAGGGAGGTCAACTACAGAAGCGATACATATTCTAAGGAGGCTGATGGAAAAGTATAGAGCGAAGAAGCAAGATTTACATATGGTGTTTATCGACCTGGAAAAGGCATATGACACGGTCCCACGCCAACTGATTTGGGATAGTTTGGAGGATCGAGGGATACCGGGGAAGTATATAGACGTAATTAAGGATACGTACGATAGAACGACAACTAGTGTCCGCGCACCTGTAGGAGATACAAACTTCTTTCCTGTGGAGGTAGGACTCCACCAGGGGTCAGCGTTGAGCCCTTTTCTTTTTGCGGTTGTCTTGGATGAGGTGTCCAAGTTGATTCAGGAGACAGTTCCGTGGTGCATGCTTTTTGCAGACGATATTGTGTTGATTGCAGAGACTAAACGGTGCCTGAACGAGAGGGTAGAGGAGTGGCGAGTAGCTTTAGAGGGCAAGGGCCTAAGGATTAGTCGATCTAAGACTGAGTATCTACACTGTGATTTCAGCGGTGAAGCCGATGGCGATGACACCCAAATCACCATTGAGGATCAATTGGTCCCGCAGGTAACTAGATTTAAGTATCTGGGGTCGTTTGTACAAAGAGATGGTGACATAGATAGTGATGTAACCCATCGCATACAGGCTGGCTGGTGTAGATGGAGGGCAGCCAGTGGGGTATTATGCGATAGGAGGTTCCCAACTAAACTAAAAGGGAAATTTTACAGGGTAGCAGTTAGGCCAGCTATGCTTTATGGAACAGACTGTTGGGCTATCAAGAAGACACAAGCGCGCAGGATAGAGGTAGCAGAGATGAGGATGCTGAGGTGGATGTGTGGACACACGAGGTTAGATCGGATTAGAAATGTGGTTTTTAGGGAAAGATTAGGAGTAACTAGTATATCGGAGAAGATTAAGGAGGGGAGATTGAGATGGTTTGGGCATGTGAAGCGGAGGGAAACGACGGCACCAGTTAGAGTAGTGGAAACTCTTACTGTGGAGGGGAAGAGAGGTAGAGGCAGACCCAAACTGACATGGGATGAGCAGATCAGGCGTGATTTACTAGAGTTGCATCTTTCTGAGGACATGGTCCAAGATAGGACTTCGTGGAGGCGTAGGATTAGGGTTAAGGACCTATAGAGGATATGGCAGTAAGCTCTTAGGTGTATTTCAGGGATGTAGGTTTCTCTTATTCTTTAAGTGACTTTTCCGGTGATTGCCTTCTTGTGTTTATGCATAAATGATGGTGTATGATATTTTACATGATGTACAATATATTGTGCCACTCTGTTCACTTTCTTGGTATGGGCGACTTCTTATTTCTATATTCTTTCTATACTCTTTGACTTGGTGTGTTGGTTTGCTATTCGTTTTCGAGTCGAGGGTCTCTCTGGAAGCAGCCTCTCTATCCCTATGGATAGAGGCAAGGACTGTCTACATCCCACCCTCCCCAGACCCTATAACTAGCTTTGCTATTTATGGGATTTACTGGGTATGGTTGTTGTTGTTGTTTCTTTTAACAGGGGGAGGTGAGGGGAAGGAAAATTTTCTCTCCTAATCTCTCCAATTTGAGAGGATGAATATTTGGTCATATTTTCTTCCTTTTTCCCTCTCCTCCCCCTGTTAAATGAAACTCGGGAACATGGTTTTTCATATTTTCATCTCTTTTCCCTCCCCCCCTGTTAAATGAAACTCGGGAAGAATAAAACATTTAAAACCATTGTTTTCTTTTAAGGATAAACATTTAAAACTAGTTCATCTTCTCCACTCAACTATGAAATTGCTTGTACAGACCCACTAATGCTCGACCATTTTTTTACCATCAAGAGAGATGTTCCCTGTTCATAATGACAGTAAACTTTTGCCAATGGTGTACAGACTGATGCTTCTTCATACTTAAAGATTTATGTGGGACCCACCCACTTTATCTTCTTCACTTTGACCATCTCCACATTTAACCACCAAAGATCTGTGTCCCTTTTCATATTGAAGTTTCAAGATTTCCGTTTAAGCTCTCTTGATTAATAAATAATATATATACTAAAATAAGCCTTCCCAACATTTTCATATTGAAGTTTTGATTGATTGCAGGATAATACACAAACCAATTGCTCTTCAGTTGTAGATACTATCTTCACTTATTTTTTCTTTTTTTCTCAAGTCAGATTACCCAATCTTAACTAAATCCCTAAGCCGTTTGCACATCTCGACAGTCGAAAAAGGAGATCGTACGGTTAGGAATCGTGAAAACCACCGGAAAATTATTATCCTTGTCGGAGAATTCAGTTACGGTGGTGGAAAAGGCGATGAAGGTTCTGGAAATAATATCCATGTGTACAGAAGGACGAACAACGATATGTGAAGATGAAAACTGTGTACCGTCGGTTATTAAGCGGTTGATGAAAGTATCACCTGCAGCGATGGAGCACGGGATCAGAGTGATCTGGAAATTTATTACATGTCACGAGATCGGACGGCTCAGGAAGCAGCAATGAGGAATAATGTATTGACGAAAATGTTGTTGGTGATGTCGAGTAATTGTTCCGGTTCGGTGATGTGCAAACGGCTTGGTGGTCTGGAGGTGGAATGTGGTGGGGAGAGGTGGGAGTTGAGGAAAAAAGGAGATGGGGTGGGTCCCACTTGTTTTTAAATATTATATGATTAAATAAATAGATAACTAGGGTGGGGAGCCAATGAGGTGGTGGTGGAGTGGTAAGGGAGAGTCTTGGTGTTCTAAGGGACCCAAGTTCGATTCCTGCCTTCCCCATTATTTTCTGCGGCACCTGGTGATGATGGGAGACTAGGCGAATAGGTGGAGATCGCTAGTTCGATCCTTGAACTGATCGGGTTTTACCTCACCGCACTGTCGTGCCTTCGGGCGAGTGTTCACGGGTTTCGGCCCTAGGTGAGGGTTTTCCCCGGTTCGGAGACGAATGTATCCCGATGTGGTGAATTTCGCCAGTAGCCCGTTTAGAGGATTCGTTGGCCGTTCAAAAAAAAAAAAACTAGGGTGGGGATATAATAGAAAGTTTATTTCGGTAAGAAGGATAGGAAACAATCATGATCGTCCAATTGCACAATCAACGGACTAGATTAAAATCAAATTAAAAACTGTCATTTAAACACGCTCTCTGGGCTTTCAAGGGTATTATCGTCAAATTCCAAAAATAACCGCCGTTGATTATACACAGAAACGCTTCTAAAAAAAGTTCATTACGTTTTACACTTCCTTTGAACGAACACACACATACATAAATTTGAGAAAATCATACTCCATTGAAGTTCATGGCGTCATCGAGAGATAATTTGAAGGTTTACCTTCGAGTTACTGAAAAGAAATCCGTATCTCAAAACCCTAAATCATCAAATAAGCCAAAAACATCATCAGTTGAAGAAAACATCGATCAACAAGTAAATATTAGCCGAAAATCAACAATGAAACAACAAAGTAGTAGAAAACGCAAAGAGATTTCAGACAATGGTAATTTTATATATTTTTGCTTTTTAACTGAATTCAAGTTACGTTTTATGAAGTGCAATAGACCTAATATATCGTATCCCTTCCCAAAAATTGTTAATGAGTGATATCTTATCCCTATCTTATCATTGAATTGCTTAATTAGGTTTGTTATTAGAGACTGCATTGCGTTTTATGTTAAAACTATGACCTAGGGTGCTAATGCTTTTTATGGGATTTATATATTAGGAACTAATGCGTTTTATCTTAATAAATTTGCACAAACAAAGATATTATTATTATGATAATTGTAATCGAATTTTAAAACATTGCGTTTTATCTCATCTTTGAATTTGCTGAGATACATGTGTTGTTAACTATTGCGTTTTATCATAATACTGTATCAAATGCTTTTTTTTTCTTGACTAATGCGTTTTATTTTAAAAGAGATTATGTAATGTTAATTTGCTGTGTTAATTTAATATGATGTAAAGTATTGCGTTTTATCTTAAACTGTGAATTACTGCTTTTTATCTTTATAGTGTTAGCTAATGCGTTTTATCTTAAATTTGTTTATTGACATTGTTTCATTATTCTGTTATCAAATGCTTTTTTTTTCTTGACTAATGCGTTTTATTTTAAAAGAGATTATGTAATGTTAGTTTGCTGTGTTAACTTAATATGATGTAAAGTATTGCGTTTAATCTTAAAACTGTGAATTACTGCTTTTTATCTTTATAGTGTTAGCTAATGCGTTTTATCTTAAATTTGTTTATTGACATTGTTTCATTATTATGTTTAAAGATAAAAAACAAGAGGAAAAACAAAAAAAGAAAAGAAAGAAAGTGGTGATTGAATCTTCAGAAGATACAGATTCTGTTTCAAAAGATGAAAATACTAGGGGAGCTATAGTTCTGCATAGTTCTGAACAACAACAAGTAAATTCAGGTAACATAAAGCGCATTAAACAAATTTCATGAAAAAAATATATGTTTCTAAAACACTTCAATGTATCAAATGATGATTTTGTTGATCCACTACCAAGAGTAAAATAGACAAAATATCAAAAGAAGGAAAAGTCAGAATCAAAACCAAAGAGATCATTAAGGAAAGATAAAACAGAAGAACAACCAGAACAACAACCATATTATGATTACGACGGAAAAAAATCAACATAAGATGTGTAGTCAATAATCTAAAAGATTATATTGAAAATTTGTCAAAAGAGCAAAAGAAAGTTGTTAGAGAAATAGGGTTTGGCAGCATACTATCATTCAAGCTGCATTCAGTTCCACGCAAATTCGGATTATTGGCTGGTAAAAAACTTTGATGCTGAAAATGATGAGTTAAATACTAGAGATGAAAAGATTAAGATCACAGCTGAATTGATCCAAAAGGTATTTCAAATACCAAATGGAAAAACAAAGATTGAGGAAAAACTGAGACCAAAAGAAACTGATCTTATAATTAAATTCTGGCGCGGTCAATTCAGCAAAAATACTTTGAAGAGAATGTATGCTGCCAACTTGATTAAATATTTAAAATCAAGAAATGAGCTTGGAAGACTGTTCAAACTAAACTTCATGGTTATATTTTTTACGGTCATGGCAGAGGCAATGCAAAGTAGTAACGTTAATCAAAGATTCTTGCCATCGATGAAAAGTGACAAAAAAAACCCAAGATTTTAATTGGTGTGAATATATTCTGAATGTTTTAAGGCGTACAAGAAGACAATGGCCTGGAAATGACAAGCTCTTCAATGGACCTATTGCATTGTTAGCGGTATGAAATCTGATCTTTCATTATTACTACATATTATGCTGAATGCTTGTTTAGGCTGCTTGTTTATATTCTTTTTTTTTTAAATATGTTTGATTAAAACGCAATGTATATAAAGTTACAAAACGCAATGACTTGTTTATAATCTTGTTTGTTTGTTTAAAACGCAACGTTTATAAAGGTACAAAACGCAATAACTTGTTTATATGCTTTTTTCAAACTATGCTTTATTAAAATGCAATGTTTGTGTAAAACGCAATGTATTTAAAGTTACAAAAAATTAGTTGTGTAAGTTGTTTACAATGATTTATATTATAAAACGCAACAAAATTAGTATTGAGTATTTTTTTTTAAAACGCAATGATTCATACAGATTCTATATGCTTACAAAAAACAAGGATTTGACGATGCTGAAAACACTGAAGAGTTATCTCCAGATAAAATTGACTCTACAACATTACAAGAATTTGAAGATGAATTGGAAATTGCTGCGCTAAATGAGGGGAGAGGTCTTGTAAATGATAAAAAGAAAAAAGAGAAAAATGTCAGAAAGAATAAACAAAAAAAGAAAGATGAGGAGGAGGAGGATGAATTTTATGTTTATCTATCTGAATCTGAGAATGAAAATGAAGAAATTTTTCAAGATGAATCTGAAGAAAAGAAGAAGACGATGCTGAAGAACAACCAAACATCAATATCAACTCAGAAGAGATAAAAGATAGAAACACCTTACTTAAAGCTGCAATAGACTGGATTCAACAAGAGGATCAAGAGGATGTTCAAAACAGCCAACTTAAAACCAATGAAACTGAGAAAACACAAACAGAAAGTGGAGGATCATGGGGGCAATTCTTCATAAAACCATCAAAAGGAAATAAAGATAAATTGTGGGTAGACAGTCAATGCCGATTGCGTAATTTCATGCCATCACAAATTCAAAGTGAAGGTCTTTCTGACATTCATTCAACAAAAAGTGGCGATGAAAATATGAAGAACATTGAAGGTAAAAAATCAAATGAAGAATATGTTGTGAATGCCTTGGATTATCATTTTAAAGGATTTGAAGAAGTTTTCGAAAGCATCCAATCACGCATAGATGAGATCATTGAAGAATATCCAAATAGTGAAACTGTTCATAACAAAGTAAATGAATGGGCGTCATTGATTGAAAAATTCAACGATCAAGCTAAAAAGCACAAGAAAGTTAATATTGATTCAACTCTGATCGAAACACCATCAATATTCCTAAATTTGAGCCAAAATGAAGACACCGAAAAGCAAGTCATTTCAACTCCATTGATTGTAAAACGCAATGATGATGCTACAAAACGCAATGAAGATAACACAGCTGTAGTCCAGTCCTCCAATCCAGAAAAAATCATTGAGAATGAACCTACATCGAGTCTGCAAACACGCATTGAAAACCCTTCATTGGTACAATCAACATTTAGCGAAGAAACTCCATCATTAGTGTTGGAGATAATAAAAAAGACAGATGAAGAAGAAAAAAAAAATCAAATAAAAAAAATTCAAAATGATGAGGTACCATCCTTTGATTTGAAAATTTCTCAGATGTCTTCAAATGTGGATGAAAATGAAGTGGAAGTTGATACTACTCGCCACGCTGCACAAACCGAAATTCAAACGGAATCTGAAAATAAAACAATCGAAAAAGAAGTTGAAACTTGTACTCAAATTACTGGAATACAAACAATGTTTGATAGAATTGAAGAACAGAAAACTGAAAAGGAAATCAGTGATCTAATTCAAAACACATCATTCCTCAACCCACAAGAAGATCCGTATAAAACACCTACAAAATCAGTTCAGCAAGAACAACCAACAAGTGATATCAAGAAAACAGAACAAATAATCACAAAGATAGTACGACCAGATCGACAGAAAAATGTACCAGAAGTATTTTGTTCACCATACTATCAAAGACAAGTAGCAATGAAGGAAGCAAGAACGACACACTAAAACAACATATCGGGATATGCTTTCCATGCAGAAAGAGAAATAACGTAGAAAATCATTTATATACACTAACCCAAAACAAAAATCAAAATATTATAATTTAATTATTTTTTTTTTTGCAGGAACACTCTCTTTGAAATTAGAGATCATGTATTTCTGTCGAGATATGGTGCAGAAACAATGAGGCCAGGATTGGAAATCACCAGAGAAGTGACGGGTAGTCCGTAGGACAACCCTTAAGTGGTATAAACGATATTAAAATCCCACATTTAATTGGGTAATTGTCTAGAATTAGATAACTATGGTTGCTTGTGTTTCAGGTACATTTGGGACTTAAAAGTGTGGAAATGAAGCTTCAAATAGGCACGACTGGATTGGTGATTGAAAGACGGAGAATAAATGAAAAAACTAAATTATTGGTATGGAAGAATTAAGAAGATAACATGATAGAGGACGAAATTACAAGAACGTAGGCAAAAACGGTGAAGAAAACGGAGTTGAAACGAAAAAGTTATGAAGAAAACAAAATTGCATGCTGAAGGCTACCGTAGCTTACGGTAGGTGCCGTAAATTACGGTAGCCCCCAGCATTTTTCTTCCATCGTAAGGCAGTAGAGACCCACCGTAAGCCATTCCAAGCCACTGTAAGCTACGGTGGAGGCCAGCGAGAAATGTGTAACTGCCCTATTTTATGATGTTTTATTGTGTCTTTTCAAATCCAATCATTCCCAACCGTTTTGAGCAGTCCTTGGAGGCGAAAATAGGTGTTCTTGTGTGGATTTTAGTAGATTCTAACATTGGGTTTGTTGTTTTAATTCCTATGAACAATATAATTGATGTAATGATGATTCACCACACTATGCGCGACTAATCTCGTTGGTGATCATCCCGAATGTAAGGTTTGCTCGTGACACTTATGTTTTGTTCTTTAATTTTTGGAATAGTAGACTTTGCATGTGTTGTTTAGTTTATTATGGTGTTTGAGTGATTATTTGTAAATTGTTAATGTGTGTTTGATCATAGTTCTAAACCACACGTTCTTGGTGCCGTTGGCAATCGAGATATCATGGGAGGGATTAGGGTTGGATATATGTTGATTGATCATCGGGTAACAACCTCGCGTTCTAGGAATCCGAGTACTTAGTTCCCTTTCATCACAAATAATTGATCTTACATGAGCCATGTCTATGTGGTTCTTTCCAGTTGAACATGAACGTTAGTTGTCATTTAAAACCTGAAACTCGAGATGATCACTACCCTCTTATCCTGTTACAAAACTTGACTTTGATTTGTATTCTAATTTCGTAATTCTAGATAATTAAAACCAATCAACCCAAACATTGAAATTTACATTTCTTGCAATTTAGATTAATCTAGTTAGTTAGACATACATTGAGATAGCACATATTCCACAAACTCCCTGTGTTCGATACCCACTTACCGCTAGCTAATTAGTTGTAATTGGATTAAATTTGCGTGAGACCACGACGTCCACGTCAAATTTTGGCGCCGTTGCCGGGGAGTAGTGCGCAACGTGTGTTATCTTGTGTATTAGTTAAAAAAATAAAATAAAAAAAATAAAAATCCCAAGAAGATTTCCTTTGATGCTCGTGATTTACACTTGGTAGTTGAGTTGTGTTGTGCAGGATGACAGTGCATTACACAGATTTCAGCTTCTCTAAGTGTATATTGTGCGGGGGTTCACGTCATCCGTGTATCGGTTGCCACGAGGCCCACTACAAGAGGGCACATGGAAAACCGGTGTCTTATGTTTCACAGCTTCCACCTCCATCATACGCTGATGATTATGACTTAGAGATGGAGGATGATTATTACTCGGATGGATATGATCGGGACGAGGATGTTTATTATGAGACAAGGACGGATGGTCTATGTTTTTGTTATGGTCGTGATCATACTTATGATTATGATGTGTGCACGGTGTATTCCGAAAACCCAAAATATTGGAATAAAAAAATGATGGATGAGCACATCTTAAGACCGTATCAGGGATATCGACAATATCATCCCAAAGAATATTCTGAGCCCGAGGGTGTTTATACTTATCAGACCGATGAGGAGAAAGAGCTTGCTATATTGGAAGTAACTTTGTCCAAACTCGAACAGCATTTATCAGCACCTAACCTTTCCGATGAAGATCGAATCAGCTGTTTAGTTTCTAAGTGTCAGAATTTAAAAATGAAGATAGAAATAGAACAACGCATTTCACCATTACCTGATGATATTAGAGATTATTCTAACATGAAGGAGGAGGTTGTGGAGGATAATACCACACCAATGAGTACTTTATCTGATGAAGAGTCACAGGTGGATCACATGGTGTGTGAAGATGATGAGGCAGAACAGTATGAGGAGATGAATATGTGTACCGAACATCTTCCCATATCAATCATTCAAAATAACAAGTGTGGGGAAAAGGGTTCGAGGAAGAAGATGAGAAGGGTGAAACTACAAGACATCAGAGTATACATCATGAAGTGGATTAGCGAAACCTGCAGGTGCAGTCTAAACATGCCAATTATACTGACAAACCTATGGAGATGGCATATAAATTTTCGGGCATTCATTGGAAATGTTTTGGGTAAGTGTGCATTGAGACCACCGTAACGCATATCAGGCATGGTCTGTCTGAATACCTTTAAACTTAGCGCTCTCGGGAGGCAACCCGAAGATGTAGAGTATTGTATTCGTGTTTTGTTTGGTTTTGTTTTGGTGTTGTTTTTTGTGTTTTGGCAGGTTACTACATTTCAATCCTCGCGGATGCAATGATTCAAGTGTGAGGATGTTTGGCAACATTCCCATTGAGATATCAGCGAATCCAAGAGATGTTTATGTTCCTGTCCGATTACCGCAGCTGCATCACTACCAACACTGCTGATTTACTGATCAGGTTATGTCTTGTTCTCATTTTGTGCACCTTTGTACATATTCATGTTTATGATCATGGTTGGGCGGATGGGTGGTGTTTAATGTGTTTATGGGTTGTGAAAGTTGGTGGTGTTTTTAGTTATATGTAAAAAAAAAACAAAAAGAAATTTGGGTTTGAGTGGAAAAGATACAATTGATGTTGTAGTAAGCGATCTTCCCTTCAAAACCATACATTGGGGACAATGCATCCCAAGTGTGGGGATAAGGGGAAATTTTGAAAAAAATGTGAAATTTAAAAAAAAAAATCAAGCGAAAAATGGTCCAAATTGAACAGTTGAGTATTAAATTGCATAACACACCGGCAACCCATATCCCCTTTTTCTTTCTTGGTGAGAGTTGCGCCACTACTTGAATTTATTAGAATACATTTTTCTTGATGAGAGTGGCAATGGGTGGTGGTGCATTAGAACTTGTGCTTGAATGCGGTTTGAGGCCTTAACTTGATATGCATGTGAAAAGGATAAGGGCAATTAGGTAGCCTCGTCTTGGTGAGTGCGAGTGTGGGATTTGGGGGGTTGGACCTCATAAATTATATATATGAGCATGGTAGCGAGAGGGACGGGGGTTTGGACTTTAGTAGCCCATTTGAGCTTTGAGCCGATCTTTTGTTAACCCGTGCCTACTTTCTCTTAAAAAATTAACCCGTATTTGACCCGGTCTATTAGTCTAATCATCTTGTTCCAGTATGCTTGTTTGTTATGTTTGTTAAATCGAAAGACAAAAAAAGAAAAGAAAAAAAGAGATATGAAAAGAAAAGGAAAAAAAAAAAAGAAAAAGCAATGAAAAATGGAAAAAAAATGAATGAGATAGTTTGTATATAGTTGTTTATGTTTTGTTTTAGTTAGAAATAAAAGACCGGGTTGAATCGTTAGCTACTTCGCATATGTATTTCCATTTCCTACCCATTTGCCTTGCCACGTTACAACCTCTAAGTTCCTTTGATTCACGTGCATGTTTAGCATATCATTTAGGCGAATGACCGATTTAATTACAAGCTTATTGTCGTGCAACCACCCGTTTGCTTTAAGTGTGTCCTAGCTTATCTTTGCTAGTTATTGCTTGTCGCCGAGAGGAGAGTTTTGTGAGGGGTGTGTCATGTGAAATTTTAAGAAAGAGTTAGTAAATGAGGACATTTGTTTGCTTGGTTTGTGTTTAATCGCTTGAATAAATTGTGTTTTATTGAACGGGTTGCTTGGGGCAAGCAACGGTTAAGTGTGGGGATGTGACGGGTAGTCCGTAGGACAACCCTTAAGTGGTATAAACGATATTAAAATCCCACATTTAATTGGGTAATTGTCTAGAATTAGATAACTATGGTTGCTTGTGTTTCAGGTACATTTGGGGCTTAAAAGTGTGGAAATGAAGCTTTGAATAGGCACGACTGGATTGGTGATTGAAAGACGGAGAATAAATGAAAAAAAGTCAATTATTGGTATGGAAGAATTAAGAAGATAACATGATAAAGGACGAAATTACGAGAACGTAGGCGAAAACGGTGAAGAAAACGGAGTTGAAACGAAAAAGTTATGAAGAAAACAAAATTGCATGCTGAAGGCTACCGTAGCTTACGGTAGCTACCGTAAATTACGGTAGCCCCTAGCATTTTTCTTCCATCGTAAGTCAGTAGAGACCCACCGTAAGCCATTCCAAGCCACCGTAAGCTACGGTGGCCACCGTAGCTTACGATAGAGGCCAGCGAGAAATGTGTAACTGCCCTATTTTATGATGTTTTATTGTGTCTTTTCAAATCCAATCATTCCCAACCGTTTTGAGCAGTCCTTGGAGGCGAAAATAGATGTTCTTGTGTGGATTTTAGAAGATTCTAACATTGTTTGTTGTTTTAATTCCTATGAACAATATAATTGATGTAATGATGATTCACCACACTATGCGCGGCTAATCTCGTTGGTGATCATCCCGAATGTAAGGTTTGCTCGTGACACTTATGTTTTGTTCTTTAATTTCTGGAATAGTAGACTTTGCATGTGTTGTTTAGTTTATTATGGTGTTTGAGTGATTATTTGTAAATTGTTAATGTGTGTTTGATCATAGTTCTAAACCACACGTTCTTGGTGCCGTTGGCAATCGAGATATCATGGGAGGGATTAGGGTTGGATATATGTTGATTGATCATCGGGTAACAACCTCGCGTTCTAGGAATCCGAGTACTTAGTTCCCTTTCATCACAAATAATTGATCTTACATGAGCCATGTCTATGTGGTTCTTTCCAGTTGAACATGAACGTTAGTTGTCACTTAAAACCTGAAACTCGAGATGATCACTACCCTTTTATCCTGTTACAAAACTTGACTTTGATTTGTATTCTAATTTAGTAATTCTAGATAATTAAAACCAATCAACCCAAACATGGAAATTTACATTTCTTGCAATTTAGATTAATCTAGTTAGTTAGACATACATTGAGATAGCACATATTCCACAAACTCCCTGTGTTCGATACCCACTTACCGCTAGCTAATTAGTTGTAATTGGATTAAATTTGCGTGAGACCACGACATCCACGCCAAGAAGTAATCAATTGTTGGGCATATATTTTGAATGAAGAGGGCATATATTTTGAATGAAGAAGAAAAAAGAAGATCAAAAGACAATAAAACTCCAAGATTTTTCTTTACTATTCGAATGCTGGTAAGATCAATAAAACACAATTTGTCTGTTTTATAGAAATAATATACGTTTAATGAAGTTTTTTGAAGTTTGATTGAATAAACTTATATAAAACGCAATTGCCAGTTTTATTTCTTTCATAAAACGCAATGTATACTTTGTTTGAATGAAGTTTTATAAAACGCAACTGTATGTTTTATTACCTTCATAAAACGCAATTAATATGTTAATTTGTTTAATGTTATGCAGGCTTTATCATTGAGTGAAAAGGAAGAAACTGAAAAGGAAGAAAAAATGATAGAAGCGTTCACAAAGAACATAGAAAAAATTCTTCAAGGTGCAAAGCTAAAAAGCATAAAAGATTTTAAAATTATCCTTGTCCCGATTCTCCATTCAGAGCATTTCTTTGTGATCTCATTCAATCTTGAAGAGAAACAAATATTCATCATTGACAACAGTGCGAAAGAGGTCACAAATATAGAAAAATATGGTGATGTGCCTGAAAATACAGTAAGTTTTCCGACTTATGCTTTTAAAACACAAATATAAACCACCTAATCTTTTTGTTTTTTTTTCTGTAGAGGAATGCTTTGGCAGGTTACCTTAAATCTGTTGGATATGAAAATGCAGATGATATAAAGGGCATAACCCCTGCTAGAATGGAGATGAAATAGAGGACAAAAGATAACGGCATTGACTGTGTTATATTCTGTATGCGTCATATGGAATGTTATAATGGTGAAGAAGTAAAAAAAATGGGATTGTGGGTTTAATGAGGAATATGAAGAACCTGCAATTATCAAGAAGGGTAAAAACAAAAAAACAAGTGAACAAGCAGACCGCACAACTTGATGATTTAAGAAGAAAGTTTATCGCAAAGATATTATTGCACGATATCAACGAACGCAAAGATTATGTTATTGAGGACTCAAAGAAGTTTCGGAACCTCAGTGCAAAACTTAAAAAACAATCTTATGACACTAGTTTAGAAAAGAGTAAACAGAGGCTTGCTCTTGCTGGTTTACTTTGATTTAGAAATGCTACTTATTATAAAACGCAATGTTTTTTCTTTTAGTATAATTTTAATATAACGCAATATTTTCTTGATCTTGCTGGTTTACTTTGATTTAGAAATGCTACTTATTATAAAACGCAATGTTTTTTCTTTTAGCATAATTTTCATATAACGCAATATTTTGTTGATATATTTGATAAAAAGAAAGGATACATATTTATTGAAATGCTATTATGATAAAACGCAACATTTTAATAGTATGCTATAACTCAACATTATATATTTATTTGTTTTTTGACATAAGTTATTTATTCAAAAATGCATTACAAAGTGTTTATTAATTATTCATGTCCAAGCATATAACGCAATAAAGGTTTTTTTACTATTTTTATAACGTAAAAAAAAATAAAGGCTTAATGACAATAATGACAATCATAAAACTAATATATTATTATCTTTCTAAAACGCAATGTTATAAAATAAAATAATAATAAATGAGGAATTGATAAAACAAAGAAAAAACTGATAGCTTAATAATGACAAAGAAATTGATTAGACAAAAAGCCTTAAAAAGCCTTTTGGATTCTTGATAAAATACTGTATGATTGAACAATCAATTCAAAGAAAAAACTAAAAAATAATCATTTTTATTATTAGCACACTTGATACCAATCCCTCTACCAATACATTATATAAGAACAAAAACCCTAAATTATTTTCACATTCCTCATACACCAATACCCAACCACAAACACACACAAAAAAACCCCTAAATGGCTAATCAACAACTATCAGTTTGGTGGGTTAAAAGAGAGAATTTTGTTCTTCAATTTCTTGATGGAAAAAAAATAAGATACCATTCCATTGCTTCTGTTCTTTAAAACTACAATGAGAATGTGTTGAGAAGGATGAATGAAATAGGTATACCACCTGCTTGTTACACAAATCAGACAGCCGCACTATTCAGAATTCTACACAAAAGATTTGGAAATCCAAATCAACCTGCATCTGAAGAAACCCAAGTTAAATCTTGGGAGTTCATTGAGGAAACTTTCAAAGTTTCAGTGACTTGGGACGATGGTGATGTGGAGATATATGACCCAAAGGACATATCTTCCAGTGAGGATATAAAATTTTTGAAGCAATTATCTGAAATACCAATCATCAACAACTCTGCTAGCAAATTTGCAGAGAAGCTTCAAAAGGCAGTAGTCTCACAGGTTGAACTTTGGACTGAATCTGAAAGTGATGAGGAAATCCCTAATGGAAGCTTAGGGTTCTCATCTGAAGAAGAAACAAACTTTGATCCATGATGCTGATCTTGCTAGTAATTTTTATTTAATTTTGTGGTTTGTAAACATCATCTTTGTTTTAAACTATCATCATCTATATAACGCAATATTTATGATATCCACTTGCATTTCATGTTTAATTTGATGTGTGTTATAATAAAACGCAATAATAAAAAAATTTACAGTATATTGTTGAATGTAAAAAACGCAATAACAATATATTGTTGTTATCATAAAATGCAATTAACCAAAAAAAGCTGATATTTATGGAGGATATCACAAAACACAATAACAAAAAGAGCTAAAACCTATACATCATAAAACGCAATGAAATTTTTTTTCTTTCTTATTAATATCAGAATTTGACAGAATTTGTATACATACTTACATTGTATTGCTAGAACCTATAGCATTAGAAGAAACCTTCTCTTTACATGTGCGTCTGTTATGTCCTTTTCCACCACATACACGGCACGATTTCTGGATCTTTGATGATTCTGAATTGCAATCTCACGATTAGACTTAATCCTTTTTTGTACACTGCATCCTTTGGTCCTTATTTTGATCGGGACACGAATCATAGAATCAGACTTTTCTAAGTTCCCTCCAATATCAGCAAATCTTTCTTTGCGACTAGGAGGCGGCACAGCAACCATAACCTCATCCGCTTTATCAATATAACCTTTAATATGATCTCTGTAACGACACAGCTCATCTAAATCCCCAACCAACCTATTAACCACATACTCATTTGCAACAACGATTTCTCTAAAAACTTTATCAATTTCACTATTCATACCAATTTCATCAAACCGAATATTGCAATGAATTGATCCATTTGAAACAACATCTCTCATCCATATTCTAAGAACATATCTTCTAGGAAACTCAGTTATATCATCATACCGTAGAACATAAAATATATGGCGGCACAATATACCAAATTATTCAAAACGTTTACAAGAACAGCTTATACTTAAACCATCTTCTTGTTTGCTGTATTGAACCTGTAAATAAAATTAAAAAGCTATATAAAATTAGTAAAATGTAATATAAAGCGCAATGAATAATAAATATAATACAGAAATTAAGTATATGATCATATAATGATAAAACGCAACAAATGATGGAAAAAATAAAAAGCAATAGATGTTTAAAACAATATAAATTTAAAAAATTACCTTGAATAAAGATGTACATGGCTGCTTGAAATCCTTTATCTCATAATATTGAACATCACCCACAGTATCATGAGACTTTGACATACACTTTGTAATGGCAGCATCAATTTCAATCTGAATATCTTTAAAAGTTGTTTTGGTATATATTTCTGATGCTTGTTTCTCCAATACAAAGTCACTCCAGGCCTTAGACTGAATATACCTTGTATCATGATCATTCCTCCTATGCTCATGCCTTTAAAAATCTATTGCAGTTTCAAAATGAGTGAAAAATTCAACAAGTGTACATCTTGGATTGCAAAACTGACCCAAGAAGTAATTCTCGCTTTCACATCTAGACGTAGTACACATAAGACCAGCCAAATTCTCTCCATGGTAATAAGAGGGTATCCAATCAAATCGAAGATCGTACATATCATTTAACCATTCATGATTTTCCAATCCAAAAGTAGACATTATTGAATGCCACTCAGTTTCAAAATCTTTTGGAATAATAGTATCATTCCAAACAACATGAGTCATTCTTGTATTAAATCAATGTTGGATGACAAAACAGGACCAACCTGTATAAAAAGCAATAAAATTATTAAACATAAAACGCAATAATTTAAAACGCAATATCATGAAAATGATAAACATAATGCATTAATGGTAAAACGCAATTGTTTTGTTATATTAAAAAACAATTCTATTGATAAAAATGTTTGGGGATCTTATTGCATAATACATAAAACGCAACAATAAACCTATATAAAAATTGCAGTTTATTAAATCATAAAATGCAGTATAATACCTTTGTCTTCAATTTCTCCCATATATGCCACATACATAACCTATGCCTACTTCTTGAAAGTACATCCTTAATAGCTCTCTTCATTGCAGCATCTTGATCAGTAACAACAACTTTAGGCTCATTTCCAAAAGCATTAACAAAGCACCTTAAAAACCACCTATAAGAATCTGCAGTCTCAGAACCAAGTAATGCACCACAAAATGTGACATTCCTAAAATGATTATCAATCCCAGTAAATGGTACAAAAACCAAATCATATCTACATAAAACAAATTAATAAAGCATTAGAAAAAATAGAACAGGAATATATAACGCAATAGGATATATAACGCAATAAAAGAAAAAAACTTACTTGTTTCATTTATAAGTAGCATCAAAACCAACTATGTCACCAAACACTGTATAATTTGTTTTTGATTGCTCATCAGCCCAGAAAAGCCCTTTCAATCTTCTATCTTCACCAATAACGTAATCACATGTAAAACCAGGAGAACATTCTTTCTTCCTAATAAGACGCCTAACTACCATTTCTGCATCATACTCTCCTATGTAAAGATTCAAATCCCTTCTATAGTTCTTACAATCAACTTTACTAGCACCAACTTCACCAAAACCACCATACATTGTTTTCATAATATTGAATGCTTTAACAGGTCCAATATTGATTGCAGACAATCCAGATATAAAACTTTCTTTAACATAATCAATACTTCTGGCAGCAGGCAAGAAATGAATATCTTCATCTTCAACAAAGATATGATTATGTTCTTCTTCAAAGTAGTAGATTTTAAACATATTATTGTTCTCTAATATTAATTTCACATGAGCATTTCATCCAACTCTTTTTGAACCTCTATTACTGTCACACCCCAACCGATGGCGGAATCATCGGGGCGCGGCACTGAGCGAAACAGATTGTTCATGAAATTCCATAACGACTACATTACCGAATAGTTTAAATATCATGTCCCATACCATGACCCATAAGATAAAATAGTTATTACAGGCATATATATTCTTCAAACAAAAGCATGTTCCGACAACTCATATTCTAAATAAATAAAAATAAATTGTCTTTGTTTCTAGACTCTTTCCTAGCCTCGATTTCACAGCAATCCAAGCAAATTAACATCTTAAGCACCTGTCACATACGTTAAAGTAGAAGTCAATACACATAGTGTAGAGGTGAGCATACAAGTTTGATAAATATAATAGAGTTCAAAATCGTTTACGCATAACCAGCACGTACACAGTGTGAAATGAAGCACGTAAGTTATCAACATGAACCTATCAATACCAATGACTGCGGGTTGACTGCCCAAGGCAGTTCGTAATACACACTCACCACCGTGAGCCATGTAACAAATTGTCCTTAACAACCCCTGAGTGAACAGGTGCTAAGTCCAAACTACAGTACTATCGTTTCTAAGGAAAGTAGACAACATTCCATATGTAAACATAACAAACAAGCATACATTAAGTCACGTATAACATGCGGTAACGGTTAGCGTTAAAGTATTGCGTAGTGTGTTCGATGTTATTTAGAATAAGTAACGTATGTAACACAAAAAAGTGCGTAAAGCAAAATGGGTTCGAGTATACTCACAGTGATTGAGTTAATGGATTGAAGGGAGCCCTAGAGCTAGGGCTGTAAACAAACCAAACGTTCGGCGAACAGTTCGTGAACCGTTCGGCGGGAAGTTCGTTTGTGTTCGTTCGTTTATTAAATAAACGAACACGAACAAGAAATATCGTTCGTTTAGTTAAATGAACAAAAATGAACAGATGTCGCGTTCGTTCATTTATGTTCGTGAACGTTCGGTAACGTGTTCGCTTGTGTTCGATAGTTCATTAGTGTTTTTAGTTTTTATATTTATTTAAATATATCAAAATTCTGACAAATTAAATATCTAATAAGTGTCAGTATATTATATATTCTGTTCATAAACGATTGTTTGTGTTCGTTTGTTTCCATTTGTGTTCATGAACATTAGTTTGTGCTCATTTGTGTTCGTCAACATTTGTTGCCTAAAATTAACAAACAAACACAAACGAACACGCACAAGTTCATTTCCTTAACAAACGAACACAAACATAAAATCTCGTTCGATAAGTGTTCGTGAACGGTTCGCAAACACATATATTTTTAAACAAACGAACATGAACAAGGTATTGTTCGTGTTCGTTTGGTTCGTTTACAGCCCTAGCTAGAGCGGATAATAGCCTGAACAGTTATCGATAATATAAGCGAAAGTCGGTGCGTAATACGGTATAAAGTGTCAGTGGGTCAGACGGTAATCCGGTCGGGTGGCAATCCGATCGGGTGGCCGGTCGACCAGATGACAATCCGTTCGGGCGGTTACTCGATCGGGTGGCCACTCGACTGGATTGTCATCTCGTTTGGGATGGATGTGTTTGTGTAAGATGGCTTGTCTTTTGAAGTTTTCCTTGTAGCATTTTAAAAATAGAGAAGTATCTCTACCTTTCAGGTCGGTCGATCGAACGGCCGTTTGATCGGACAACAATCCGATTGGTCGGGACTTCTCTGGTTTGAGAACAAGTTCACAGCAGAACGGTCACTCGTTCGGATGGTTAACCGATCGGGTGGCAATCCGTTCGGATTGAACTTGTTGAAAATTGTTAAGTGTTGAAGTCGAAACATCACATGGTCGGATTGTAATCCGATCGGACGACAATCCGTTCGATGTTCAAACCCCACAAGTTAAAATAGAAATTAAGTGTGGGACCCAAGGTGCAATCCGACCGGGTGGCTGTCCGGTCGGACGACAATCCGATCGGACGACAATCCGTCCCAGATGACCTGGTCGTCTTCTTCCTTGGTTGTTTGGTAGTTTGAAGTTTTGAAGTGTTTAATGAGGTACATTGATAACTTGCTCGAACAACGGAACCCTTGACTTAGCCCAAGTGACTCGACCGAACAGGAATCACCCTAGTTCGACCGGTTCACGGTTCAAGTTAGTAGTTCATGTTCAAACCTGAAGTTAAAACCTCTTGGATAGAATTCAGATCTGGATCCGATACGACACCAAGAATGGGTAGAAGATCAGAACAAGGTCCGATTCCATCGGGTTTGAGTGCATTGAGTGTAAAAGAGTTGAAAGAAAGTTAGAAAACCATCTTTCAATCCTTTTCACCATGAATATGTTCAGATCTATAATAGATCTTTGTTTATTCATGTGGAAATCATTCAGATCTAAGTTGTTCTTGATGGATTGAAGCCAAAACATGAAGTTCTTATGAACACCATGATGACATCATCCTAAAACACCTCAAATCTAGTGATTTCACGGTTAGAAGTTAAGATTCAAAAGATAGAAATGTGTAGGAGTGCATGTAGATTAAGAAAGTACAAGATTTAGGTGGAAAACTTACAAGAATCGCGAGAAATTTGAAGAAATAGCGGCTGGAACGAGTAGGAGAGAAAGAGGGCTGTCAACATCAAGTGAGGTTGACATATGGGGTATTTATAGGGTTTCCATAAATGGAAAGGGAGGAAGGAGGCTGGTCGCTCGAGTGGCAGCCCGTCCGGGTGGCAGCTCGGTCGAGTGGCAATCCGACCGGGTGGCACCTGGGTGGGTGGCAGCTCGGTCGAATGGCACTCCGACCGGGTGGCAGTCCGGTCGAGTGGCAACTCGGTCGGCTGGCCACTCGGCTCGAGTGCACGGCGTGAGGAGTTTTGCAGTTTCAATTCGAGTGCTGAGCGTTGCGATGCGATAGAGTTTCCTATTCAAATTACTTTTAATCCAAACTACTATATCAACATACAAGCATCCTTATTTAACGTTCGTTTAGCCTTTGCGATCGAGTTGCGATTGCGTTTCAATTAATAACCACATCATAAAACATAATAACATGCACAAGTAACACATAAAGGCACACACACATTAGAACAATAACCAGAATGCGTAATTCGAGTTGCGAGTGCGATGGCTATAAGCGATAAATCGATCAGACATGCGATTAATATGCGATTATTAATAAATACTCCACATAATACAACTAATGTGATAACAAAATTAGACTAATTACAAGTCAAAGAAGTCAAAACAGGAATTGAGCAAGGAGTGACAGATCGCAATTAGCAATCTTGTCTCCCTTTGACTTCAATCTTGACTTTGACTTTGACTTTCGAAACACGGTGTGTTACAATTACGTCTAATAATATTTTTACTATTTTCATCAACTAAACCAGAATCTATTGCTTTGCTAACATGAAATCCTTCTTTTGAGCAGACAATATATCTTATTTTCACTAAATCACCACTTTTCCAAGAAGTATTTTTTCTTGCAGAAAAACCTGCAGCAAGTGCATATCTCTGATAAAACGCAAAAGCCTCATCAAATGATTTAAAAAACAATCCAACAGAAGGTCTAATGGATCCACTGACTTTAGGTTTGTAAAACTTTCTTCCACTGTTTAAGCATACACGTTCCTCCCACTTGGAATTGAAATCTGAAACAATTAACAAATAACTATAAAACACAATTCCTCTTATATAATGTCACGGCCCCCGACCCGGTTTGACCCGTTTCAGGAGTCGCGGGACAGAAAATCCCGTGGTATTTATTTAGCAGCGGAAGATTTTACCAGGATCTTTTTAAAACTGCAAATTTCCCAATTATTTTATTTCACAACTCGGGATAAACCCCGGTAATTTACAATCATATGATTTCACTGAGAAATCTTTATTTTTCAAAACATGTTTCTTTATTTTATACTGAGCAACTTCCTTAAGCTTGTAGTGCTTCGCGGCACTTTTCCTGGATCACAACAGATCACCTGAAACATGTTTGAAAAAGGTTTTGTCAGCTGGAAATACTGGTGAATCATTCTTTTTACTAAAACGACTCGTTTGTTATAATTTACAGTATTAAGAGCGATTACAATGTTTCCTGATATCAACCAACTACCCACAGTATTTGTCACTCGAACATCCATTGGTAACCTCAGAGTCCAATGGTGTCTGTGACTATGGTCATATCACCCCTTGGCTACCCCGTTGTCCAATGGTGACGGTTATCAAGTAATGTATACAAAACCCCACATACCAGCTGTAATTTGGTGATTACAATGACTTAATCCCTGTAATTATAACTTTGAAAACATTTAAGAATTTATAAAGTACTTTGATAAAAAGAGAATGACTCACATTGCAGATTTATATGAGCAGAGCTTAGCCTACTGATTAGCCTTTTAACCTAAATTTAATACCATGCACACGAACTCGGTTAGTAACTAATACAGCATTTACGATAACTCACGAGATTAAACCTTCACAACGAATGACAAAGTGCGATACTTAAACATCCACTGAATTAACAACGAATGACAAAGCATAAACCCTAATATGGGCAGCACTTAAACATCCATTGGATAGTTTATTCGATCGGACATTGAATCGTAGCAGCGATTGAGTTAATACCCGGTATCGGAGCAGCGCCTCACTATTAATATATGAAATTTCGACCTTTAGAGCAGTAGAAAGTTGTTTTTGCGTTTGGATTTCGACACCAGTGGACTGTGCATGCAACAATCTATTTATAGCTGAAATTAAGGCCTCACGCGGCCCGCGTAAGCCTTCGGCTTGCCTTTACGCGGCCCGCGTGGCCGCCTAGTCTACGACTAGCCTTGATTGGTCATCGGTAGGTTAGCCAGCTGGTCACTACGTGGATCCGGAACACTTATCCAGTCAAACATGTGTTGACGCGGCCCGCGTAAGACATGTCTTGTCTTTTACGCGGCCCGCCTGAGACCCAGAATTTTGTTTTTCTTGATTTTTAATATGGTTTAGGGTTTCAGGGGTCCAGGTTTATAATTACGGGTATTTTTAGGACAAATTTTGAGAGTCCTTACATCCTCCCCACCTTATTTAAAATCTCATCCTCGAGATTTATTGGAATAAGTGAGGATACTTTCACTTCATCTCTGATTCCAGCTCCCAAGTGTATTCAGGTCCTCTCTTTGAATCCCACTTGACCTTGACAAGTACTAACCGTTTGTGTTTGAGAAACTTCACCTTTCTGTCTTCTATTTGAAGAGGTTTCTCAACAAATTTTAACTTTTCGTTTACCTCTATATCTTGGAGAGGTACTACCAAAGATTCGTCTGATAGGCATTTCTTGAGGTTGGATACATGAAATACATCATGTACTCCAGCTAACTCTTCTGGTAGTTGTAAACGATAAGCCACTGGTCCTATACGTTGGATTACTGGAAATGGTCCTACGTACCGTGGACTCAGCTTTCCTTTCTTACCGAATCGAACTACTCCTTTCCAAGGTGAAACTGTTAATAGTACTTTGTCTCCTACTTTGTAACAACTCTCATCAAAAGTCATATTTATTTAATTAAATTGTCCAATAGGAAACCCTAATTGAGAAACCCAAGTGATTTTGCATAGTCCCTAGAATTTTTAGAATAGTTGGAATTAGAATCAGGGCCCCTAAAACTTAAGGGGGGTAAACCCTAACTAATGGTTATCTCTAAAATGCGTTGTCTAAATTGAGAATTCACGAAACGTCGACTCAGCAGGCCTATACTAGTGACAAGGCTACCCTAGGGTAGATGGGTACCCCAGGCGAGTCGCGACAGAATCCAGGACATCTTCCGCGACACGCGGGAGATGTCAATTTCAAGTATAAATACAGGGGCTTGGGACTTGATTTCTGGCTTCAGTTCGACGTAAAAATTCACAAAATACACTGAGATATTGTCTGTTTACCACAATTAACACACACGATTCACTAATCGACGCTGCAATCAGGGTAATAACTCGATCGCTGATACGATTCAATGTCCGATTGATTAAACTATCCAATGGATGTTTAAGTGCTGCCCACATTAGGGTTTATGCTTTTTCATTCGTCGTTAAATCGATGGATGTTTAAGTATCGCACTTTGTCATTCGTTGTGAAGGTTTTAATCTCGTGAGTTGTCGTAAATGCTGTATTAAGTTACTAACCTAGTTTGTGTGCTTGATTATTTAAACTAGGTTATCAAGGCTAATCAGTAGGCTAAGCTCTGTTCATAATTAAATCTGCAATGTGAGTCATTCTCTTTTTATCAAATTACTTTCAAAATCATGTTTATTTTCAAAGGATATAATTACAGTGATTAAGTTTATGTAATCACCAAGTTACAGCCGGTATGTGGGGTTTTGTATACATTACTTGATAACCGTCACTATTGGACAACGAGTTAGCCAATGAGTGATATGACCATAGTCACAGACACCATCGGGCAAAGAGGCTACCGATGGATGTTCGAGTGACAAGTACTGTGGGTAGTTGGTTTGATATCTGAAACATTGTAATCTCTCTTAATACTGTAAATTATAAGAAACGAGTCATTTTCATAAATAGAATGATTCACTCAGTATTTCCCGCTGACAAATTTTTTTTCAAACATGTTTCAGGTGATCTGTTGTGATCCAGGAAAAGTGCCGCGAAGCACTATCAGCTTAAGAAAGTGGCTCAGTATAAAATAAAGAAACATGTTTTGTAAAATAAAAGATTTCTCTGTGAAATCTCAATATTGTAAATTACCGGGTTTTATCCCGAGTTGTGAAATAAAATAATCGGGAAATATTTCAGTTTTAAAAGATCCTGATGAAAACTTCCGCTGTTAATTAAATACCACGGGATTTCTGTCCAGCGGCTCCTGAAACGGGTCAAACCGGGTCGGGGGCCGTGACAGAAAAATGTGGTATCAGAGCCACTGATTTAAGCCAATTAAGTATTTAGAAAATACTTAATTTTTTATTACTATTTTGTGATTATGTGTTTTATTATCTGATTAATTGTATACAGTATGGGCAGATCTTTATATGCTAGCCATTGTAGCAATAAATACAAATCTTTAAAATAATCTGACTTAAAGTTTTAGTACCCTGATTACCTACAGTTTAGAAACCTTATCCAGTATGAAATAATATTTAAAAGTTTTCTATAAAATTTTGTTATGATTTTTAACTTAGTAATTGTGTGTATTTTGCTAAACAGCATGAGTGACTTGTCTGATGCCCTTCGGAATTTAAATCTTTATCCAGTAAGAATAGAAGTTTCCAGAGATTTCAATAGGTATATACCAGACATAGAAGAACCTATAGAATTCAACGCTTTATCTCTCGAGAAACCCAATCTTAAGAAAATGGAAATTGGGGAAAGTTCTAGGCAAAGTGAAAGGTTACCGTCTCAGGAAGAGCTAGATCTGATATTAACAAGCTATGATACTATTAAGCCGAGTAATGAAAATGATTTTATTCATTCTCTTGAAACACAACTACCAATAAACTTAGAACCAGTTATTCCAAACCCTTCAATCCACTCGCAAATAGACGAATGGTTGACTAATGAAATACAGTTACAAAACAATCCCTATAGGCTTTTTCCTTAGTACAATCTATAACCTTTACCAAATCCACCAATGAGTAACGAGAAAATGGATGAACTCTGCCATTTTGACAAAGAACTAGTAGATGCTGGGAATAGGATCCAAGAGATTTTGGGACAGATCTCCTGGACTTACGATAAGAAGGCACGTCGTTACTAGAATACCAACTGACAAAAGATAGGAGGTTTATGGAACTGTAGTGGTGTAATAGTAATAAGTAAAATAAGTCTGTAAAATAACTACAAATAAAACTTTGTAAGATAATAGTGTGTATTGATGCATACTATTCAATATAAATAGAAATAGAGAATCGATAGTTTTGGCTATATTGGTGTTATGAATTCTGTATAATTGTTTTGTGTAATTGTTATTTAATTGATACTAATAAATCATATATATTAATTATCAGATGGAAAACGCTAATAATGAACCAGTTAATGAAATTAATTAATCTGAGCAACAACCAGGGGATCAATATGTGACTAGGTAGGATATAGAAAATATTGTTGCTCAAGGGATAGCCAATGCTATTCCAGCATTCGTTGCTGCTGTTAAAAATCCAATAGAACCGCAACAAATCGTTCCTAGCAAACGTATTTCTGAAGATAACTTCAGTAATAGTATAAATGGAGGTAGTAATCATGTTAATCATGATAATGAACCACGGCAAGCTCCGTTCCCTAAGAAAATGAAAGCTGCAACATCTGGTTGCACTTATAAAGAATTTCTTGCTTGTAAACCCACTGAGTTTGCAGGCAATGAAGGAGCGACTGCGGCACTGCGTTGGTTAAAGAAAACCGAGGCAGTAATTGCCATAAGTAAATGTGCTCAGGATGATCAGGTCATGTACGCATCAAATCTCTTCAAGGAAGGAGCACTCGAATGGTGGAACACTGTGTTACAATCAAAAGGAAGAATGATAGCTTATGCCATGAATTGGGAAGGATTTAAGAATCTTGTAGAAAGAAAATTTTGTCCTGAATATGAAAAGGAACAAATGACAAATAAGTTCCTAAATCATCGGATGATGGGTGTAGATTGTCGCGGTTATACTTCGACATTCTTTGAATATGCTAGAGTGGTACCAACGCTGGCTTCGCCAGAACCGGTACTCATTTCTCGCTATATTTGGGGACTGATTAGTGAAATCCGTAACATCGTTAAAGCTGCGAGACCTCGTACGATTGACGATGCTGTGGAATTAGCTAATACCTTAACCGACGAACTGGTACACACGCAAGATGAAAACAGGAAGAAAGAACTGGCTCAGAAAATTACCCAAGGATTTCGTGTGGGTAATAATAACAACTTCAAGAGAAAAGGAACAGGGCAATCTTCAAATCCGCCATTTTGCAGGAATTGCAGAAAGAAACATTTTGGAAGATGTAATGTAACCTGCAATTTTTGTAAAATGGTAGGACATTGTGAAGAGGAATGCAGAAAGAAAACAAGAGTCTGCTATAATTGCGGAGAAATAGGACATTTTAAGCCAGAATGCCCTAAATTAATCAAACCAGCAGACAACAAAGCCAAGGCGACCGACGGAGCTACTAAGAAGAACGTCAGAGCCTTTCAGTTAACTACTCAGGAAGCCGAGATGATGCCTGATGTGATAGCCGGTACGTTTCTAGTTCACAACATTTACGCCAAAGTATTATTTGACTCTGGTGCAAACCAAAGTTTTATTAATACTTCATTCTGCCAAGCTCTTAATTTACCCTTAACCAACCTTAGGCAGATTTTTACAGTCGAAACGGCAGACGGAAATTTCTGTTAGTATAGATAAAGTTTTGCAAAAGGAAAATATAGAACTTTCAAGTCATAAATTCTTTGCAAACCTATTACCTATTAAATTAGCTGAATTTGATGTTGTGTTAGGAATGGATTGGTTAATAGCCAACCATGCTCGAATTCTCTGTGATAAGAATTCTATAGAAATTCAGGCACCTACCGGAGAAGTAATTGTGATTACAGGAGATAAACCACGTAAGCCCATGAAGTTCATATCAGTAATGAAAGTTGTTAATTATGAACGAAAACAAGGAATAGTATATATGATTTCAGTAATCATTAGTACTAAGGGTAAAGAACTTAAGGAAATTCCTGTAGTCTCAGAATATTCGGATGTATTTCCAGAAGAATTACCAGGATTACCACCCGATAGGGAAGTAGAATTTAGGATTCATCTCATTCCAGGAATTACACCGATAGCTAAGGCACCTTATCGGTTAGCACCCACAGAAATGTTAGAACTTAAAAAGCAATTAGATGAATTACTAAGTAAAGGTTTCATACAACCTAGTTCATCCCCTTGGGGAGCACCTGTGTTGTTTGTTAAGAAAAAGGATGGTTCAATGAGAATGTGTATCGATTATAGAGAATTGAATAAGGTTACAATTAAGAATCGATACCCATTACCTAGGATTGATGATCTTTTTGATCAACTTCAAGGAGCTAGATATTTTTCTAAGATCGACTTACGCTCCGGATATCATCAATTGAAGGTACAAGAAGAAGACATACCTAAAACTGCTTTCAGAACTAGGTATGGTCATTACGAGTTTACAGTCATGCCCTTTGGGTTAACGAATGCACCTGCAACATTCATGGACATGATGAATAGAATCTGTAAACCGTATTTGGATAAATTTGTAATTGTTTTTATAGACGATATACTTATTTATTCCAAAAGTCAGACAGAGCATTATGAACACCTTCATGCACTCTTAACCTTGTTAAGAAAAGAAAAGCTTTATGCCAAATTCTCGAAGTGTGAATTTTGGTTAAAAGAAGTGCAATTCCTTGGACACATGGTGAATTACGAAGGTATTCACGTAGATCCTGCTAAGATAGAGGCAATTACCAATTGGAAGGTTCCACGAACTGCAATGGAAATTAGAAGTTTTATAGGTTTAGCTGGCTACTATAGACGGTTTATTAAGGATTTTTCTAAGATAGATGTACCATTAACTAAGTTAACCTGTAAAGCAGTTAAGTTTGAATGGGGACCTAAACAAGAAGAAGCTTTTAGGATTTTGAAACAGAAATTAACCAATGCTCCAATCTTAGCCTTACCAGAAGGAACTGAAGATTTTGAAGTATATTGTGATGCTTCAAAACTAGGATTTGGATGTGTGCTTATGCAACGCAAGAAGGTAATTGCGTATGCTTCAAGGCAATTGAAAAAGCACGAAGAAAATTATACAACTCATGACTTAGAATTAGGAGCAGTAATTTTTGCCTTGAAAATTTGGAGACATTATCTGTACGGAAGTAAGTTTACTATCTATACAGATCATAAAAGTCTAAGATATATTTTTGGGCAAAAAGAGTTAAACATGAGGCAAAGGAGATGGATGGAAATTTTAAGTGACTACGACTGTGATATTCAGTATCACGAGGGAAAGGCAAATGTAGTTGCAGATGCCTTAAGTCATAAATACCATGAGAAACAACGACGAGTTCGGGCTCTTAGATTAAATCTACAATTAGATTTAATGGAACAAATAAAGAATATTCAGGAAACAGCAATCCAAGATGATGCTGAAGGAATGAAGGGACGAATAAAAGAATTAGAGCAAGGAGCTGATGGAATTTGGAGATTCCACAAAAGCAGAATATGGGTACCTAAGCAGGGAGAATTAAGAAATAAGATTCTAAAAGAAGCCCATAAATCTAGGTATACTATACATCCAGGAAACAATAAGATGTACCAAGATTTAAGAAAGAATTTTTGGTGGATAGGCATGAAAAAGGATATAGCTAGATATGTTTCTAAATGTCTTACTTGTTCACAAGTTAAGGCAGAACATCAGAAACCTTCAGGTTTACTACAACAATTAGAAATGCCTGTATGGAAATGGGAACTTATAACAATGGATTTTGTTACTAAGTTACCCAAAACCAGAAAAGGTAATGATGCGATTTGGGTAATTGTGGATCGATTAACCAAATCTGCTCACTTTCTGCCTATGAAAGAAACCTTTAGCATGGAAAGATTGGCAAAGTTGTATGTAGATGAAGTCGTATCTCTACATGGAGTTCCACTCTCCATTGTATCAGATAGGGATAGTCGTTTTACTTCTCATTTCTGGAAAAGTTTCCAGCAAGCAATGGGAACTCGACTAAACCTAAGCACGGCATATCATCCACAAACAGACGGACAAAGTGAAAGGACAATCCAAACTCTAGAAGACATGCTCCGAGCATGTGTAATAGATTTTGGTGGGAATTGGGATGAGCACTTACCATTAATTGAATTCTCCTATAATAATAGTTATCATTCAAGTATTGAAACTGCCCCATTCGAGGCACTGTATGGAAGAAAGTGCAGAACTCCAGTTTGTTGGGCAGGAATAGGAGAAAGTCAATTGTCAGGTCCGGAAATAGTACAAGAGACGACCGACAAGATTACTCAAATCAAGGAAAGACTGAAGACGGCTCGCGATCGTCAGAAGAGTTATGCAGACAATAGATGCAAGCCGTTAGAATTCCAAGTTGGAGACAGAGTACTGTTGAAAGTTTCTCCTTGGAAAGGAGTAGTTAGATTCGGTAAGAAAGGAAAGCTAAGTCCAAGGTACGTAGGACCGTTTCCAGTGATCCAACGTATAGGACCAGTTGCTTATCGTTTACAACTACCAGAAGAGTTAGCTGGAGTACATGATGTATTTCATGTATCCAATCTCAAGAAATGTCTAGCGGACGAATCTCTGGTAGTACCTCTTCAAGATATAGAGGTAAACGAAAAGTTAAATTTTATTGAGAAACCTCTTCAGATAGAAGACAGGAAAGTGAAGTTCCTTAAGCACAAGCGACTAGTTTTAGTCAAAGTTAGATGGGATTCAAAGAGAGGAGCTGAATACACTTGGGAGCTGGAATCAGAAATGAAGCGAAAGTATCCTCATTTATTCCAGTAAATCTCGAGGACGAGATTTTTATTTAGGTGGGGAAAATGTAACAACTCTCATCAAAAGTATAAATACAGGGGCTTGGGACTTGATTTCTGGCTTCAGTTCGACGTAAAAATTCACAAAATACACTGAGATATTGTCTGTTTACCACAATTAACACACACGATTCACTAATCGACGCTGCAATCAGGGTAATAACTCGATCGCTGATACGATTCAATGTCCGATTGATTAAACTATCCAATGGATGTTTAAGTGCTGCCCACATTAGGGTTTATGCTTTTTCATTCGTCGTTAAATCGATGGATGTTTAAGTATCGCACTTTGTCATTCGTTGTGAAGGTTTTAATCTCGTGAGTTGTCGTAAATGCTGTATTAAGTTACTAACCTAGTTTGTGTGCTTGATTATTTAAACTAGGTTATCAAGGCTAATCAGTAGGCTAAGCTCTGTTCATAATTAAATCTGCAATGTGAGTCATTCTCTTTTTATCAAATTACTTTCAAAATCATGTTTATTTTCAAAGGATATAATTACAGTGATTAAGTTTATGTAATCACCAAGTTACAGCCGGTATGTGGGGTTTTGTATACATTACTTGATAACCGTCACTATTGGACAACGAGTTAGCCAATGAGTGATATGACCATAGTCACAGACACCATCGGGCAAAGAGGCTACCGATGGATGTTCGAGTGACAAGTACTGTGGGTAGTTGGTTTGATATCTGAAACATTGTAATCTCTCTTAATACTGTAAATTATAAGAAACGAGTCATTTTCGTAAATAGAATGATTCACTCAGTATTTCCCGCTGACAAATTTTTTTTCAAACATGTTTCATGTGATCTGTTGTGATCCAGGAAAAGTGCCGCGAAGCACTATCAGCTTAAGAAAGTGGCTCAGTATAAAATAAAGAAACATGTTTTGTAAAATAAAAGATTTCTCTGTGAAATCTCAATATTGTAAATTACCGGGTTTTATCCCGAGTTGTGAAATAAAATAATCGGGAAATATTTCAGTTTTAAAAGATCCTGATGAAAACTTCCGCTGTTAATTAAATACCACGGGATTTCTGTCCAGCAGCTCCTGAAACGGGTCAAACTGGGTCGGGGGCCGTGACAGAAAAAGGTGGTATCAGAGCCACTGATTTAAGCCAATTAAGTATTTAGAAAATACTTAATTCTACTAATTGCTATTCTGTGATTATAAGTTTCCCAAAACCAAAAAAGGTAATGATGCTATACTGTAGAATAGCAATTAGTAGAATTAAGTATTTTCTAAATACTTAATTGGCTTAAATCAGTGGCTCTGATACCACATTTTTCTGTCACGGCCCCCGACCCGGTTTGACCCGTTTCAGGAGCCGCGGGACAGAAAATCCCGTGGTATTTATTTAACAGCGGAAGATTTTACCAGGATCTTTTTAAAACTGCAAATTTCCCAATTATTTTATTTCACAACTCGGGATAAAACCCCGGTAATTTACAATCATATGATTTCACTGAGAAATCTTTATTTTTCAAAACATGTTTCTTTATTTTATACTGAGCCAATTCCTTAAGCTTGTAGTGCTTCGCGGCACTTTTCCTGGATCACAACAGATCACCTGAAACATGTTTGAAAAAGGTTTTGTCAGCGGGAAATACTGGTGAATCATTCTTTTTACTAAAACGACTCGTTTGTTATAATTTACAGTATTAAGAGCGATTACAATGTTTCCTGATATCAACCAACTACCCACAGTATTTGTCACTTGAACATCCATTGGTAACCTCAGAGTCCAATGGTGTCTGTGACTATGGTCATATCACCCCTTGGCTACCCCGTTGTCCAATGGTGACGGTTATCAAGTAATGTATACAAAACCCCACATACCGGCTGTAATTTGGTGAGTACAAAGACTTAATCCCTGTAATTATAACTTTGAAAACATTTAAGAATTTATAAAGTACTTTGATAAAAAGAGAATGACTCACATTGCAGATTTATATGAGCAGAGCTTAGCCTACTGATTAGCCTTTTAACCTAAATTTAATACCATGCACACGGACTCGGTTAGTAACTAATACATCATTTACGATAACTCACGAGATTAAACCTTCACAACGAATGACAAAGTGCGATACTTAAACATCCATTGAATTAACAATGAATGACAAAGCATAAACCCTAATATGGGCAGCACTTAAACATCCATTGGATAGTTTATTCGATCGGACATTGAATCGTAGCAGCGATTGAGTTAATACCCGGTATCGGAGCAGCGGTTCACTATTAATATATGAAATTTCGACCTTTAGAGCAGTAGAAAGTTGTTTTTGAGTTTGGATTTCGACACCAGTGGACTGTGCATGCAACAATCTATTTATAGCTGAAATTAAAGCCTCACGCGGCCCACGTAAGCCTTCGGCTTGCCTTTACGCGGCCCGCGTGGCCGCCTAGTCTACGGCTAGCCTTGATTGGTCATCGGTAGGTTAGCCAGCTGGTCACTACGTGGATCCGGAACACTTATCCGGTCAAATATGTGTTGACGCGGACCGCGTAAGACATGTCTTGTCTTTTACGCGGCCCGCCTGAGACTCAGAATTTTGTTTTTCTTGATTTTTAATATGGTTTAGGGTTTCAGGGGTCCAGGTTTATAATTACGGGTATTTTTAGAACAAAATTTGAGAGTCCTTACATATAATAATGTTTTTAGAGTTAAATCTCAAAATATGTTAATAAAAATTTAAAAATACAGACCTTTAAAGTTTGTATATGAAGTAATATGGTTAAAAGCATAAAACGCAATACATTCAGTTAAACGCATCAAATGATGAACAAACAAAACAATGAATAAAACGGACAAAACACTTAAATTGTACAACAATGACAGTTATTGCTTTATATTAAATCAATTATAAATTTAAAGTTTGTATGCATATAATGTGAATCAAATCATAAAACGCACCTCTTCACTAAAACGCAATAACTGATGAACAGACAAAACGAACAAATTATGTTAAATTATACAACAATAACAATTAAACTTATGAAAAATCAAATATTATAACAGAAAGATGAATTATAAAACGTAAAATAATGAATTTCTGATAAATAACAAAAATTTAATCGTAATTGAAGCTAAACTAACCAACAGAGTCTGAAGAAGACATTGACGTTATCGAATTGACGAACGAAACAAGATTATTGCTTGAAAAAAGGTGAATTTGCGATCGATTGCGATTTAGGGTTATAGAATCTCAATTCTGTTATGAAATTGATGAATGAAGAGAAGAGGTAACAAAATCCTGTATCGTATTAGAAAGAAGATATGATATTGTAAAATGACGAAAAAGCCCACGCGTCCAAAATTTTAAAAATAACAGATGAACGGCTAAGATTGTTTCCTATACTTTCTAGCGAATATAAACTTCCTATTTGATCCCCACTCTAGATAACTAATAATATTTTTATTAGTAAGGGTATTTTGGACATTTCACATCCACTTAACACCAAAAACTAACACTCATCCGCGTCAGGGACTATCCGGGAACGAAATTGCAAAAGTTTGGGACTATAGCTGTAATTTTAAAAAGTTAGACACTAAAAGTGAAAATTTGACAAACCACAGGGAGTATCCAGACATTTTTATCTTTATATTTTCTACACACAATCAATTGATATTTGGGGGAAGTGGGAACCGTGTAATCACTTTACGTTGTGCTAATCACACAAAGTGGAACCCTTATGTGTTATATAAAAAACAATGAACAAAACTAATAATCAATTTTCTAGTTCGTTTAATTAATTATTATTATTTTTTTCAAAACGATATAAAAATCGGCCTTTATATAAAACTTGTAATATAAAAAAGGTAAAATTAAAGTTTGTAGTTTAACTATGAAGGGCAACCCGGTTTTACCCAGCTGTTACCCCAGCGAGTCTCTCGTGTGGGGGCAGTATGGTTTCCGGGCGGAAGTCAGCTCACGCGGCAGGCCGGGGCCCAATCGAACATCGCGTCCGCAGATGCGGGGCTGACGGGACAATGTCTTTGACATAAACCCGGTGACCACTTGTCCAGTACATAGAAAGTCACATTCCAAAAAAAAACTATGAACCATTCTAAACGTATGTTTGTTATTTTTGTAAAAACAATATTTGAAATAATTGTATGGTTATGTCATGTGTAAGTGGAAGTCAATTTTGTTTTTAACTAACGCAAATTAAAAAAAAAAAAAAAAGAGGAAAAAAAGCATGTTAGCAAAGCCCACTATGATTTTGTTATGGTGAACGTTAGTTGGATCTCCCAAGAAGAGTAATATCTTCATATCTTGTACTAAACAATTAAGAATATGATGAAACAATACCATCAAAATAACTAACATTGATATAAAATTTTGAAAATAGAAAATGGCATGTAGTCATAACTCGTAAGCGTTGTTATAAGATTAAGATTACTATATTGACGAAAAAACAATGAGAATCTAAATGAGTAATATTCAATCATTCTAGATGATAAATATGTATACTCGCTAATATGATGGATAATAAATGACAAATGTCTGATGTGTACAAGAAATGGATTTATAGTTCGATATGATATGAGACTAGGGATGAGCTCGGTACCGGCCGGTACCGAACCGGTACCGGCCGGTACCGTACCGGTACCGGAAGTACCGGTACCGAAAATCCTCAAAAGTAGGTACCGGTACCGAATATACCCGGTTCGGTACGGTACCGGTATTTGTGGGTAAAAACCGGTAAATACCGGTACCGAACCGGTACCGTACCGAACCGGTACCGAAAATGTCAAAAGTCGGTACCGAATCGGTACCGAAAGGGTACCCGGTTCGGTAAATTCGGTACCAGTACCGGGTCCATTTTGCTCATCCCTATATGAGACTAGGGTTAACAAAACATGTGCCAATGCCGTCTCTATATATAAAAAAGTTAAAAAAAAAAAAAAAAAAAGAACGTGTCATTACATCTCATCCTTCGTATAAACAAAGCCCATAAGGCCCATTTTACATCACAGAGTCCTTTTGACTTTTGAGTACTTATGGGCTGTGGCATTGTTAGTAAGTAGTAACACGTTGAATTAATTGTTTTAAAATGATTTACCTTTTTTCTACCTTCAAATTAGACTAAACTTAACATTAACTAATCGAGCTTTCAATGAGTGACAAGCTTAAGTCACTTGACTCAATAGTTTATATAATATTCGTTCTCTCACACCATTAATATTGTCCGTTTTACCCTTAAAGAGTTGCTCATTCAGAAATTCATGGCTTTGCTTTTTGTTGCTCTAGTAGAGACTTCCCAGGAGGTCACCCATCTTAGTACTACTTTCACTTGAGCACGTTTAGCTGTGCAGTTTTCCGTGTGCTACACGGTCAACTAAGCTCATAATATGTTCGTGATTTAAGAGGCCGAACATCCCTTATGAATCAAGAGTCTTTCTTGTCTAAGGTCGATGCAGGATTTGTCTAGGGCGTTACACTTATCCATGTTAATATTTTTAGTATCGTTACAATCATCCTCCTTAGGGACTCATCGTCCTCGATGTGGTTTGCCCTTCACCTTCCAGCACGACACAGGAGTGGTTCTGATACCATTTGTAATATCTGACCCCTCACACCACCAATATTGTTCGCTTTGCCCCCGATGGGTTGCCCATACAGGAACTCATGACTTTGTTTTTTGTTGCCCCGGTGAAGACTTACCAAGAGGTTACCCGTCCTAATACCACTCCTATCTGAGCACGCTTAACTATGGTGTTTTCATGTGCTACACAGTCAAATAAGCCCAAAACGCGTTGATGATTTAAGAGGTCGGACATTCCTTATGAACCAAGAAACTCTCCCGACCACGACCAATATGAGATTTTCCTAAAGCGTTACAATAGTACACATTAATCTTTTCCATATCGTTACAGTTTCAGTACTCCAATATAAAATATAAATTATAAATTTTCCAACATATAATTAATCGTTTTATTTGATATTTTAAATTAAAGAAAGAGACATCCATTAATTTCTTAACAGACCTGTTGGAAGGGAGATCTACCATTCGACCAGCCGACATTCTGGTCTTTGGATGGGCAGGAGGAAAACATGCATGTATGGATCTAACAGGGGTTTTCCCGCTTGTGGGCTTAGGGGGTGGTGCTTTCACGGTGGGTCAGGCTGCTTTAAAGACTGCTTCGGGTAAAGTGACCAAACATGAGAAAGCGTGCCTTGACAACCAGCAGGTGTTTATCCCATTTGCTTTTAATACTTTTCGTTTTCTAGCGCCAGAGGCTATGGATCTACTTAGTCGAGTTCAAAGGGTCATGCATAGTAATGCTATGACCCCGAGATATATGGATGTAGTTTTTAAAAGACTTAGTTTTGCTATTCAAAAAGGGGTAGCGGCGCAGCTTGTTGCCTGTTTACTATCTCGATGTAAATTTATAACACGACTCTAAGTAAATATTTATTGGAGTATTGCCATTTTTTTAGAAAATTATATTGACTAATGCATTATCTTTTTAAGAAAGGCAAACAAATTTATTCTTAAATACTCTTATAAACCATCTATATCTCTTCCTTGTAAATTTTAAACAGTCTACCTTTTAAATAGAGAGATGACACTATACTACTAGACCCGTCATTAGATCATGGTTACACAATTCATCATTTGGAGGCATGACTCGCTCCCTATTGGAAACACGCCACCTTTTTACTTCTTAAAATCTCATTGACATATTACGTATCTTATATAATATAATAAATCTTCCTTGAAATCAACAAAGTATAAGGCTAAAAGGTGTGAGAGTTATGGTTAGGACATGATTCGTCACATAGTAACATGAATGGAAGCTATACCACCCCCTTCCCTAGTTAACCATTGTTTGCATAGATTAAACCATGACAACCATGGTCCTCCTTTCCATTTTTAAAGTAATCATTTCCTTTTTCTTTAGACAAAGAAAAATTAAAATAAATAAGGAGATATTGGTTTGGGTCATGACCACACCATTAGGGTAGTGGTTTTGGATTGTGGATTACAGTTGAGTGAAATGACACTGACGTGGAGGGTCATGGTGGTCATGACCACACCTTATAGCCTAAGGCTACAGGGTGTGGTCATGACCCTCATGGTTTCCATGACCCTCTATATAAGCGCCATGTCACTCACTTTTAATCCATCATTCAAAACTACTACCCTAAGGGTGTGGTCATGACCCAAACGACTATTCTCTTATTTTAATTTATTTTTGTGAACAAAGAAAAGGAAATATTGAAAAAGGAAAGGAAGCCCATGGTTACCATGGTTTAATCCATCCCAACAATGATGGATGAGACAAGATGTGGTGTAGCAATTCATTAATGGTCCTACATGGCGATTTATGACCCAACCATCCCCCCCCCCCCCCCCCCCCCACCCTTTAGTCTAATTTAATTTTGTTGAAGTGTCTATTAGATATTTTATCAATATAATATAATTTTGCAACAAGAAAAAAAAAAGATAAAATTCGATTTTTGTATATACATTATCAGGGGTTAGTTAACGTACAATTGGACTTAACGTATGATGTGTACGTGATGAGAATATAACATGCGGATTTAGTGTTATAACATGCGGATTTGGTTCAGGCGCGATTTGTATAACATGCGGATTTGGAAAACAATAACATGCGGCTTGTGGACACAAATAACATGCGGTTTTTGGTTGTTTTCAACATGCGGGTTTTAGTTTGGAAGGATTATAACATGCGGGATCTACATCGCGTACGCTCGTACGTTAAGACCAATTTCTCTACATTATTATATAATCTACTTTAAAGTAATCAAATTATTCTTTTATATTTTAATTTAATTTTGTTTAAGAACGGTTGTATTTTAATTTAATTAATAATTAATAAACTTTAAAATATTGAATTCATAAAAATGTATATCATGCCTACGTAAGTTTATAATCTAATCTTCATCAGTCATCACCATATATGTTATATTTCACAATTATTTAATAAGAAAACACTTATTTTGATTTGGAAATGAAAGAAATAATGTTATTTTGGTTTAAGATATAACTGTTATAACGATTTACTTAATATGGAAGATACTTGAATTTTGATTTGGAAATTAAAGAAATAATGTAATTTTGTATTAAGATATTAACTGTTATAACGGTCTGCTTAATATGGAAGATACTTGACGGTTTCTGGTTGTGTAATTTGGTTGAGATCTTCTAATAAATTAAATTGATATATAAGTGGTCTGAATATATTGATAAAATATCTAACTAGACACTTCAACATATCTTTCTTGAGTTCCATTCTTAATAGAAAATAATAACCGCAACAACGTCCGAGTAATTATGAAAAAGAATCTACTGTTTTTTTTAAAACTAAAATTCTCAACCGATTGTTCAGAACCCTGCATTTAAAAAGAAAATTTCATATTTTCATGCAATATCTTCCATATATGTAGCAAGTAAACAAAGTAAACAACTTTCCATACAAGCAAAATCTCTCTATATATAGTGTCACGTCTCAAACTCGAAAACAACCACATTGAAATTTAGTTTCGTACCTTTTGATTTTTGCAAATGATGATGAACAACCAAAGAAGAAAACATACTGTTTTGATGTTCCCATGGTTAGGCCATGGTCACATTTCTCCTTTCCTAGAATTAGCCAAGAAACTAAATAACACAAACCTTTTCAACATCTACCTTTGTTCAACTCCTGCTAACCTCGATTCGGTTAAGAAAACATTAACGAACGAGTGCGGTTTATCCTTGGTTCGACTCATAGAACTTCACCTTCCCACATTAACCGAGCTTCCACCACACCTTCACACCACTAACGGCCTCCCTATCCATCTTATGCCTACTCTCAAACAAGCTTTTGACATGGCAAGCCCCGGGTTTTCACAAATCTTGAAAACCCTAATGCCCGATTTGCTCATTTACGACATTCTACAACCATGGGCTCCGCAGGCGGCTGCAGCCCTTGGAATCCCTGCCGTGGTCTTCATCACCACTAGTGTCGCGGCTGCCAATAATACCTATCATGTTGAGTGCACGGAAGATAATCGAAAAGATATAGAGCGTGTGCTTGAATGTTATCACAATTCGTCAAGCATCATTCTTGTCAAATCGTTTAAGGAGATTGAAGGTAAGTATGCTGATTATTTTTCTATTTTGAGTGGTAAAAGAATCGTGCCGGTGGGTCCACTCGTAGTGGACCCACCAGTGGACATGAAACAAAATAGTGTGATCGAGTGGCTTGACAAAAAAGCCGCTAGATCCACTGTTTTTGTTTCTTTTGGGAGTGAGTATTTTCTGTCTAGTGCTGATTTGGAAGAAATAGCATATGGGTTAGAAATGAGCAATATGAATTTCATTTGGGTTTTAAGGTTTCCAAAGGGGCAAAAAGAAATAAAGGTTTGGGATGCATTGCCATTAGGGTTTCTTGAAAGGGTAAAAAATAGGGGTTTATTGGTTGAAGGGTGGGCTCCACAAACAAGAATATTAGGGCACAAAAACATTGGTGGATTTGTGAGTCATTGTGGTTGGAGTTCGGTAATGGAAGCTATGAAGTTTGGTGTTCCAATAATAGCAATGCCCATGCAGTTTGACCAGCCGGTCAACGCTCGGTTGGTGGTGGAGGTTGGGGTGGGCGTGGAGGCGGTGAGGGATGGTAACGGGCGGCTCATGCGGGAGAATGTGGCCGCGGTTGTGCAAAATGTGATGGTGAGTAAGATAGGAGAAGTTGTGAGGGAAAAAACTAAGAAAATGAGTGTTGCATTGAGGGTGAAAGGAGAGGAAGAGATTGATGAGGCGGTGGAGGAGCTACGGCAATTATGCAAAACTGGCAGCGGCGGTGACCTCCATGAAGAAGAAGAACAAGGAGAAGAAGATTCAATAGATGAAAGGGCTGAAAGATTTATCAAAAGGACTTATGAAGAGATGAGAATGCAAGGGTAGGAGTCATCATCTTTATTAGTTAAGTTACTTCATGAAATATTATCTTTTGAGAGTCTTATTTATACCTTCACAATAGTTTTTTGAATATTGTGGGAGGGTTTTAGGGTTGTTTTTCTTTAATTTTGGCATATGTTTTGGTTTTTAATGACATGGTTTTTAAAGAAAACAACCCCAACTTTTAGTTTTTAACATTTTTTTATAATATTTATGTGTTTTTGGTTGAAGCTGGTGAGGATCGAGAGATGTCCAACAGGAAAGGCTACCCTTTTTTGTGTAGCCTAAGTATCAATTATCTAATAAATAACTTTTAGTTTTTATCTACTTCTTGTAAAATTATAGTTTCAATGGATAGCATTTTTATGAAACTTGTTAAAGTTAAAGATGAAACCTTAGAAACAATGGTAAGCTATGCCCTCATGAGAGGAGAAAGGCACTTAAGGGTATGAATCCCTAGTCGTGATTAACCAACACTCGTCATGTCAAATTTTGCTCAAGGTACCCGTTAGTAGTAACACACTGGCGGCACCTACCCATGACATAAATTATTTTTTTAATTTAAAAAAAGTTAAATGCCCAAACCAATCAAAACTCACCCACTAATCCTGAGGTCAACAACATCCTCAAACAAACTCAACCCTTGCATTAGTAAAGGTACTAGCTTAGCCAACCTTCCTTGCTTGCCCTAGGGAGTGGCGGTGGTGTTATGGCACTAGTTCGAATCCTTGATCCCCTACCCATGGAGTGCCCCTTCCCCCCTAGACCCATGTTGGTCTGACATCTCCCTGAACCCGCGTATGTGGATAATTTTCTACAAAAATTTCCTACACAATTTTTTTCATCACAGATTCCAACACTTTTATGATGAATTTCCTACAAAAAAAAATTTTCAAGATTTTGTGACAAATTTTCGTCACAGATTCCAACACAAGCTAGCAAACGTTCGGACCCAAAACAATTCTCCGTGTGATCAACTCGTCATACGTAGGCTGGCGATATTGCAAAGCCCACCAAGCGAACACGTTTATTTTTAAAAGCACCCAAGCGTTCCAACTCAAGATGTTTACAGGAGAAGCATGACTAGCATCATACCAAAGTTTCTTGACCGAAGCCACCGAAAAGCTGCCCGACTCATCACCCTTCCACAGCCATTGAGCCGCCGGCTAACACTTAGCTCTCGTTGTTATCTGTCGGCTAAGGCTTAGCCCCCACTTTTACATGTGTTGTCTTTTGATTGGATCGTTTGTGGTCCTTGATGTACTTTATGAAAATTTCCGTGTCAGCCTAATTTCTAGCTGTCTAAGCCAGTGTTGCTTGTTTGCCAGCTCAATTTTAATTTTTCATATATATTTTGTTAATTTCTTAATATCAACATGTCTAGTTTGATGATTTACATATGACTATATGAAGTAAAAAAAATATTGGAGTTGCACTCCATTCTATAAGAAAAATACCACTATTACAGCCAAAAAAACTTCAAATCTCTCGTAAGCCTTGATCATCAGTTATGTGCGTGTAAAATGAAAAAAAAAATACATATCAGCAAATTTATACTAAATCCTGAAGATATGATTCAACTCTATGGTTCTTCGGGTATGCTCTCAAGCATCATGACTTCATTGCTAGGAATCCACGGATGATGAACTAACGAAACACGATTCGCTGGTACTTTCGTGAGCTCGGTAGTCACGTTCTCGAAACTGAGAGTTCCTGATCCATCACATTTTGAGAACAACTTCATTGCTTCTGCCTTGGTCATCACCACTTTGACCCTCACTGTACCCTTATTTTGGTTGTCATACTCATCAGTATGTGTGCTTGCATGTTTCATGTCTCGTTTATATACGGATTCGGTGGTGCCTTTAGCAACACCCCTTTTGTGTTTCGCGTCTAAATCGTCTCTAGTAACGTATCTTGAAGCTTTCTTTCTAAACTTGCATATTCTTGCAAAGCTAGAGCTCAAGCAGCAAAACATTGTGATAGTGAAGGAGATAGATAATTAGATATAGATTGAGTGCTTAAAGATGATGCAGAACCGAAGGTTTCCTTAAAGTCATATATAGACGTGATGGATGTAACAAGTACTCACTATTTCTCTAGAGTGGAATATGGGTTAAATTTTGCGTATAAATTGGACTACACTTGTTCTAAAAACAATATAATATATTCATACAATAACCAAACACATGTGGTCAGAATAATAATAAATTAATTCAAAAAGTACAACTGGTGGCGTTTTATAATAAAAGTCATTAGTCACGTATAATACTTGAGATAATAATAATAATAATAATAATAATAATAATAATAATAATAATAATAATAATAATAATAATAATAATAATAATAATAAAGTTTAGAGAAACAATCTAGCTAGAATTTAAAATTAAAATAAATTAAAGGTTACTCAAGCACATGTGATTACATATAAATATACCATACAAATCAATACATCGAGTGCATATGAACATAACTTGGCGTATCTTCGTTTACATATAACTAATTTGTATTTTATTCTTCGTTTACATATAACTAAGTTGTATTTTATTAAAGTTTACAACTAATTTGTATTTTATTAAAGTTTAGAAGTGGTTTCAAACGCTTCGTTAACATATGTAGCTAGTTTGTACTGGTTTCGCAATTTTTAAACTAATGAACTGTAATAATTATTATCAATAAAATTCAAGGATAAAAAAACGTAATTAACACTTTTGAAAATTTTATTTGTTACAAATATCATATCTCAGTCAATGATCATATTCAGTCTTAGGCTGAAATTTGAACTTTATTAAGAATTTTACACTATAAACTAGTCAACATTAATAAAAAAATAGAAATCTGAAGAATCTTCACCATAAATAAGTTAGGTTTCTTAGATGTAACACTATATGTAGAAAAAAATGTAGGCGGTCTCAATTAATCTCAAAGAAAGACATAAACATAGTTTGTTTTTTTTTCGTGATGTTCTCATATTTTGACCGACACATATTGACCACGAAACTATTCAATGTGATGTTATCATATTAATCAATAATCAATTTAGAACAATGTCGATATTAATATTATGGAGGAAGTGAAATTAATTAACCCATTCCTATGTAATTATTTTTTCTTGTTCCCTCTCATGTAACACATATCTTTCATGTTGTGAACTAAACAATGGTAGTATTGAAGTTATCTTCGTTGATCTTTACACGAGGGACAAAAAGTGACATGAAGAACTACATGTCAAAACTAAAGAAAAAATGAACTTGGTTTAGTTTTGTTCAACTTTTGTAATGATTGATGATAATTTTCTTCTACATCTTAATTGATTTCCCATGATTTAAGGGACTGAAAATAAGGTTGTTCAAAAACAAGAAAAAAATCTAGAATTCTTGTTAAGATCCCAAAACTTATTCAAAACGAACAAAAAGGATATAAGCTTATTCTTTTATAGTTTCCGGTTATATCTTATTAAATTGGTGCCACGTAACCCGCGCCAGGGGCGCGAACACCGTTACCGGTGTGTGGCAAACCGTGGGCGTAATCAACATGGAGAAAAATAAGGAATGATGAGGCGCCATTCAGGGGCGGATGTATGTGTTATCAAGGGGGAGCGCCCGCTACCGCTTGGCCGGAAAATTTTTGACGTTTTTAGTGTAAATTTTGGAAAAATTTGACGTTTTTTCGATTTCGTTACCGCTTATTTATAAAACGTTACCGCTTGGTCGGAATCCTAGATCCGCCACTGGCGCCATTGGAAGAAAGGGGCCTGGAACATGGGGGTGCCGTTGGAGCGTTGCCACGTGCACGATGGTTGCTTTGATGATGTTATGATTTTTGTGTTATTTATCTGTATTGGTGTGTGTGCGCGTGTGTGTAGGCGGATGCATGTGTGTATAGGTGTGCTATGCATAAAGTTACATGTTAGATATGGAAATTTATTGGATATTTAACAACATAGTGGGGGCAAGATGGGACCCCGATTGGAAATGTGCACAAAGGAAACAAGTGGGTTCCTAATTAGTGAAATCAAGTGCCTAAATAGAAAGGAAATTTTAGGTGTTCCACAAATTGGGTTGGAAGGTGATGGCCTACATCGAATCAAACAAATACCGAAGACAAGACATCGACTCTTAAATTATACACAAATCTAAAATCTCCACACCGAATAAATGAATTACATAACCCTTATAAAGACGTAATCCTAAACCTATTAGGATTCAAACCCATGTGGAATGAGTTGAAGTCTTCTAGAACGCTTTAAAGCTTTAGATCGGTATATATTTGAAGATGTAGGGTTCCAATTCCATGCACACATGGCCGGGACCACACCATTTTTTCCGTTCAACATGGCGCCTACATCAGCAAGTAAATCCAGAAGCTTCTAGAAGACGTCAAGGTGGCACCGAAGATGCTCATCCAGACAAAAAGGACAACACGTGTCACCACTAATCGGGCGCCATGTAGACCTGCAACACAACCTGGGGGCAGACCGACAGCTGCGATACAATTTCTCCAGCATGGACAAATGATGGCGCCACGTGGACCACTATCCTGACCACAGCAGAGGAGACCAAGAGGATATTCCCCTTGGTCGGACAGCTGGCGCCCAATAGCAGCTGGCAAGGTCGCTCCTCCCTCCTTCACCCTCCAGCTATAAATAGGACCCTTCATCATTCAGGTTATCCATTTCTGTTCTCCTTATTCATCACCTACAATACACACTATTTTCTCCTCAGAACAATACTTATTCTCACGCCGGAGCCCGGTTAAGAGGGAAACCCCCATATTGCCCTCTTAACGAGCTAACGGTTTGCTGTTTTGCAGGATCACAGTCACAGGCGAGTAGAGAAGGAGATTGAACCCACATAAGAGACGACCCAGCTAGTTAGCCTTCGGTGTTAACCAGTGTTTCATCATTGGCGCCCACCGCATTTTTCGCAAACCATTTTCATCTCCTTTTTCTTCACAAAGCTCTCTAAATGACTGAACCAAACCCTTCCCCTCACATGGACGGAGAAGTCTCTTCCTTCGAACTGATTACGGACACCACTCACGTCCAAAGGTATCAAAGGAACGAGACCGTCAGAGAGGGGCAAGTAAACAATGAGTTACCCGATATCTTTGGGAGCACCTCCAGAGTTATCAAAGAACAAACGGAGCTACTCTCCAACCTTCACTCGGGGTGGATAACCAAACACCTCCAGAAGTTCCGGCACCAAACCATGGGGCTGGTCCTTCAGCACCATCGGGTCAAATGCAGTTGAATTTTTCAGCACTCTTAGGGCTACCTAAAGGAGAAACTCTGGCCTCCTAGTACGCCAAGCAGACAGCATCTTTGTCTATGCGCAGTTAAGTGCACAGCAAGCTTTGCTCCAAGCGCAAGCAAATCAGTCCGCTTTTGTTACTCCACCACAAAAAACACCAAGCGCTCATATTCCTCGGCAGACGCACGCGCGAATCCAGCAGCACGAGAAAATAGCCAGCATAAGAAGACAAAGTGCGCATGACACGCGCGATACATATGGCGAAACTGAAAGCAACTATGTGCAGAATACTCACCAACAGAAGAGATCAGTACACAGCCGCCTGGTGGGCGCAACATAAATGACGAATGGAACAGTTACAACGAAGACGATGACACGACATATAAGCAAGAAAATACAATCTTCAGCAGATTACCACCAAACCACGAAGTGTACAAACCCACAAGCGCGCAGGATACAGTCCAAATGCAGAACATGATTATTCGCTAAGTTATCGCCTAGAAGGCATAGCCGAAAAGTCGAAGTTTATTAGGGTGATCGCAACAGCTGATATCAACAAGACAAAACTGCCACACAACGTGGGCAAGTACAATGGCTTAACTGATCCCGATGATCAACTCTAAGTCTTCAAAGGCGCAGGATTAACAGGTGGCTGGACATTACCAACTTGGTGTCATCTTTTCGCTCAAACCTTCGTCAGCGCGGCGCGCGTCTGGTTTGATAGCCTACCTGAAGGAAGAATCAAATCCTGGATGGATTTTCGAGATAAGTTTCTCACACATTTCTCCCAACAACGGAGGCACACCAGAGACCCAGCTGATTGCCTAAATATATGGAGGAAAGATCATGAAAGCATAGAAGATTTCATCACCAGATATAACAAAGAATGTCTGGAAATCGGAGATGTAGGTGAGAAGATGATGCCAGCACACTTCATGAGGGTCGTAAAATGTGATGACCTGATCAAAAGGTTAAAAGGAAGAGACGGAGGCCCCAAAGATTGCGACACCTTCATCGAAGCAGCAAAGACAATTGCGCGAACTGATAAACAATTGACCGGCGATGATAGCCGTCCCTACAATTATAGCCAACATGATCGACGCAACAAGAAAGGCAAAGGCCAGTCATGGAAGACCTATGGCTACAGAGAAAGGAGCCCGTTAAAAGAAGACGCGCGAGCCACGATCAACCAAATCAGTCACTGCAAAGAAGTTAAGAAAGAAAACAGAAATAAGCAGTGGACGCTTCTGACAAAAAACCCCCTCCGAGGTCCTGTCAACCGAGAACCACCAGTTCAAACATCCTCTGCAGATGCGAAACAAAAGGGGCCATTACCCAAATCTTTTCTGCGAATTCCACAAGGATACGGGTCATTTGACCGACGACTGCTTTAGTCTGAGGCAAGAAATAGAAAGAGCTTTGAAAGATGGCAGAGTCACCCATCTGGTTAAAGGAGGAAAGCGTGATAATCGCCAAATTCAAAGAAGGGAAGAAGCCCAGACAACAAAAGGCTTCGAAAGCTAGAAACTCACATGATCCAGGGGGGTCAACAAAGACCGCGAAAGAACTACAACAAGCGCGCCCAAGACGATTCTTGGCACGAAAAACAAGTCGTTTTCCCTGTGGTGCGAGGAGGTCCAAGAGAATGAAGACCCATCGTTATTCCTGGCGTGTTCGGTCATTACCAGACTGACTACATTTTCATAGATCCAGGGAGCACCGTGGATATCATCTACGAACAGTGCTTTAATCAACTGGACCAAGAGCATAAAGTGCGCCTAGAACCAGTAGATTACCCACTAACTGGTTTTTGCAACGAGGCCGTTTTTCCACTAGGTCAAATATCGTTCCCGGTGCTGCTCTCGGACGGAAAGAACTCAAGAACAGAAGAAGTCACATTCATGGTGTTGCCAGCAAACTCAAGACATGATATCCTTTTGGGAAGAGAGTCCCAAGGGGATTTTAGTACGATTTGTTCAGGACCACATTCAGCTGTTGGTTTCCCAATAGAGACAGGGATAGAAATAATTTATGCAAGCAAAGAGGTCCTCACAACCGATGAAATCAGACCAGCAAAAACGAGCAAACCCACACCGCGCGCAGAACCTGAAAAATGGATACCAAACGACAAGTATCTAGAGCAAACTGTCACCTTGGGCCCAGCAATGTCAGATCTCACGCGCGCAGCGCTAAAAAAATTGCTATTCGAGAACATGGACGTGTTCGCCTGGACCCCGGCCGATATGGTTGGCGTTCCACGGCACATAGCAGAACACAGACTGAATGTTTCTGAGAATGCTAAACCTGTGGTACATACGAAACGCCTTCTGGGAGACATAACGCATGACGCCATGCAAGAACAAATCACAGAATTGCTAAACGCATGCATTATTAGGGAAGTTCGTTACCAAGCCTGGGTAGCCAGCCCAGTAATGGTCCCAAAGGGAAACGGAGGATGGAGAATGTGCGTGGATTATAAGGATTTGAACAAAGCATGCCCGCGCGATTGTTATGCTCTACCAGAAATTGACGAGAAAATCGATTCACTGGTGTCCTTCAGGTGGAAATGTTTCCTCGATTGTTATAAAGGATACCATCAGGTGCAGATGGCTATTCAAGATGAAGACAAAACTGCGTTCCGCACACCGACAGGGTTGTATTGTTATACAAAAATGCCCTTCGGTCTAAAGAATGCAGTTGCAACTTACCAAAGATTGATGAACGAAACTTTTAGCAATGCCATAGGTAAGTATATCGAGGTATACATGGACGACTTGGTCATTATGAGTAAAGAGGAAAGCATGATGTTGGTAAACATCCAGAAAACATTCGATACCTTGCGTGGGGTAAACATTAAACGGAATCCAGCGAAGTGCTCTTTCGGGATGGAAGAAGGGAAGTTCCTGGGTTTCATCGTTACCAAGGACGATTTTAAGGTCAACCCTGAAAAGGTACAAGCGATAGAGCGGATGCCTTCACCATCAACGATAAAGGAAATGAAGAACTTGGCAAGACGGTTATCAGCACTCAACCGCTTCCTTGCCAATCATGCGGCAAAATCTTTTCCATTAATCAAAACCCTTCGCAACTGCGTAAAAAAGAATCAGTTCCAGTGGACTCCGGAAGCCGAACATGCATTCCGAGAATTGAAAGACTGTCTCATATGATTGCCAGCGCTGACAGCACCAATGAAAGGCGAACCCCTGGTGACGTACCTGTCAGCATCGAAAAAAGCGATAGGAGCAGTTCTATTGGTGGACCGACAAGGCATACAAACGCCAGTATACTACGTCTCTCGCACCTTGAATGACCCAGAAACAAGATATGCCATAATGGAGAAGTTGGTTCTTGCAGTGATTCACGCGTCAAGACGATTGCGCAGATACTTTGCCAACCACGTCATTCATGTCCTAACAAATTACAACATTAGCAACATCCTCGCAAGACCGGAGATATTCGGAAGATTAGCAAAGTGGGCTATAGAACTGGGAGACCATAACGTGGTCTTTAGACCAAGGCCGGCGATCAAAGGTCAAGTGTTAGCCGATTTCTTGACAGAGGTGCCCGATGACAAAGACAGAGAATGCAAGGCAATGGAGAAGGCCGAAAAGCAACATTCAGAAGAACCATCGCTACTGTACACGGATGGCGCATCAAATGAAGATGGCGCAGGGGTAGAACTTAGGTTGGTAAACTCGGAAAAACATGAGTTGACATACGCCATCAGGTTAGACTTCAAAAGCACAAATAATGAGGCCGAATACGAAGCTTTTCTTGTCGGCTTACGTTTAGCAATCAAAATGGGGGTCAAACACATAGAAGCACACGTAGACTCCATGCTCGTAGCAGGACAAATCATTGGCCAGTACGATGCCAAAGGAGACGTTATGGCATTGTATCTAGAGCAAGCAAGAACTCTGCTTCAAAGCTTCAATTCTTATAAGGTGCATCACATCAACAGAAGCGAGAACAAGCCAGCAGATGCGCTAAGCAAACTCGCATCAACCAGCTTCCAACATCTGGCCAAAGATGTGCGCATTGAAGTCCTAACCAACCCATCGATACCATTAAGGCAGGTAAACGTTATCCAACTGGGGACAACATCCTGGATGGCGCCGATCATCATGTATCTCCAGTCCGGAATACTGCTAGAAAACAAAGCTGAGGCAAGAAAGATACAGTACAAGTCTGAGCATTATCAAATGAACGATGGCATTCTGTATAGGAAATCGTACCTCGGACCGTTACTGCGATGCGTAGATCCAGAAGATGCTAATTATTTGATTCGCAAAGTACATGAAGGCATTTGTGGCATCTATGCCGGGCCAAGAATCGTGGTAGCAAAAGTAATGAACGCAGGATACTATTGGCCCGGGATGCACCTGGATGCAGTCAAGGTCTTGAGGAAATGCAGCGGTTTCCAGAGACACGCCCCAAAAACAATGTGCCCAAAGAATGAGCTGGTCCTACTCACAACGGCATGGCCGTTTCAACAATGGGGTATAGATATGGTTGGTCCTTTTCCAGAAGCCCCTGGAGCGGTAAAGTTTATCATAGTCGCAGTAGACTACTTCACAAAATGGGTGGAAGCAAAGGCACTGGCATCAACCACATCTACCGGGTGTGAAGGTTCATTTGGGAACAAATAATTTGTCGTTTCGAGCTACCTCGGAGAATCATAACCGATAACGGAACGAACTTCGCCGCCAAAGACCTTCAGAACTGGTTTAAAGAGCTGAATATCGAACATACCTTCTCCTCAGTGGCACACCCACAGGGAAATGGTCAAGTGGAGGCAGTCAACAAGAGCATCGTAGATGGTATAAAGGCGAGGCTCAGGACGCAGCGACGAGGATGGGTAGATGAGTTGCCCAGCATATTATGGGCCCATAGAACTATGCCAAAGACAAGCAACGGCGAAACACCGTTCAGCCTAGTCTATGGGTCTGAAGTCGTAATTACTGCGGAGATCGGCCTGCCATCTCCAAGGATGCTCTCAATGAATATGGTTAACAATGAGGAGGAAAGAAGGTTGTATTTAGACCTTCTAGAAGAAAGAAGAGAGATGGCAGCAATCAACGAGGCAAAATACAAGACCAAACGAGAAAAATACTACAACAGCAAGGTCAGAATTTGCACCTTCAACCCTGGAGACTATGTCCTGAGGGACAATGAAGCGTCCAATGCCGAAAAACCGGGCAAATTGGCTCCCAAGTGGGAAGGACCTTACATCATCGACGAAGTCCTCGGGAAAGGAGCGTACAAGTTGCACACGCTTCAAAACAAAGAAGTCCCCAGGACTTGGAATGCTCAGCAACTGAGGAAATGCTATATGTAAAAGGAAACGGTTTTATCTTTACCTTTAATGAATGGCCACGCGCCCAACACAGTTGTAACACCTCGTAAAATTGCGACCAATATAATAAAGACACGTGTCATGGACTTTAAACGTGTAATGGATTGATCATGAGGGACTAAAATTGTCAAACAGTGTAAATATGTTAGTAAAAGGATCCAAAGTGTCAACATGCTTTTTTTGTGCCTCTGTTTGACCTCACACGATGTTCGTATTCTTAAACGAATAATTTGTCGAACATAGAAAGTCGTTTGTGCTTAAAATAAGGATTTTACGAAACATAGGGGTTAAAAGTGTTAACATGTTAAAAGATACCTCTGAATGACCTTTTAACAAACCCAAAAACATTGTAATAATTATATATTTGGTTCTCAAGAATTTCGGATATTAATTCTGTGGAGTTTCGAAGAAAACATGACTTTTCGGGCGATTGTGCGACTAACCGGGAGCCTAACGGAGTTAAATAACAACCCAAGGCCCTTAAAATTTAAGTATGGGGGTCATAAGTGTAATAATGAGAAGTTAAATAAACTTATAATGGACCAGGGACCAAAACTGCAATTAATGAAAGTTGTTTTCCGGTCATAGAGGAGTGTCGCGGCCCGCGTAGACTCTTTCTGAGTCTTACACGGCCCGCGTGAGCAGCACCAGCGACCAAAAAACTTGACAGTGAAATCTGATATCATCCAGGCAGAGCGAATGTAGTCGCTGATGCCTTAAGCAGAAAAGAGAGGGTTAAGCCTATTAGGATCAATGCCAAGAGCATTGAGTTAAAGAACAGTTTGAATGAAAGATTGTTAGCCGCTCAAAAGGGAGCTGTATTAGAAGCTAACTATCCAAATGAGAAGTTAGGCGTAACTGCTGAACAGTTATCGTTTGGCAAGGATGGAATCTTAAGATTGAATGGACGAATATGGGTTCCAATCTATGGAGAACTTAGGGAAGTGATTCTTCAAGAAGCTCATAGCTCCAAATATTCTGTTCATCCTGGTAGTGATAAGATGTACCAGGATTTAAAGGCAAATTATTGGTGGATAGGTTTGAAGAAATCTATAGCCACTTATGTGGCTAAATGTCTAACGTGCGCACAAGTTAAAGCAGAGCATCAAAAGGCGTTAGGTTTGCTACAACAGCCTGAACTTCCCACCTGGAAATGGGAAATGGTAACCATGGATTTTATCACAAAGTTACCAAAGACAAAGCGAGGAAATGATACTATTTGGGTTATAGTAGATAGACTGACTAAGTCAGCCCACTTCTTGCCGATTAAAGAAACTCACAGCTCCGACAAGCTAGCTCAGTTGTACGTGTATGAGATTGTATCTCTCCACGGAGTGCCAGTGTCTATTATCTCCGATAGGGATACAAGATACACATCGCATTTCTGGAAAAGCTTCCAGCAATCTTTAGGCACTCGATTAAATTTCAGCACTGCATATCATCCTCAAACGGATGGGCAAAGCGAGCGTACGATTCAAACGCTTGAGGATATGTTACGAGCTTGTGTTATTGATTTAGGAGGAAGTTGGGATGATCATCTTCCTTTGATTGAATTTTCATATAATAATAGCTATCACTCGAGTATTCAAGCAGCACCTTTCGAAGCTTCGTATGGAAGAAAGTGTAGGACGCCAGTTTGTTGGGCGGAAATTGGTGATGCCCAACTAACAGGACCTGATATAGTGCTGGAGATGACAGATAAGATTGTGCAGATACGTGATCGTCTCAAAGCTGCCAGGGATAGGCAGAAAAGCTACGCAGATAAAAGGCGTAAACCTCTGAAATTCGAGGTAGGTGACAAGGTGTTACTTAAGGTATCACCCTGGAAAGGGGTGATGCGTTTTGGTAAAAAGGGCAAGCTAAGCCCTAGGTAAATAGGACCATTCGAGATCATCGAATGTGTAGGAACTGTGACTTACAAGTTAAATCTGCCAGAAGAGCTCAGTGGAATACATAATATGTTCCACATCTGCAACCTAAAAAATGTCTAGCCGATGAGTCGTTAGCGATGTCGCACAAGGACGTGCCAATTGATGAAAGCTTGAAGTTCATTGAAAAACCTTTGTCAATCGAGGATCGACAGGTTAAGAAACTTCGAAAGAAGCATGTGCCGATTGTGAAGGTAAAATGGGATGCCCGTAGAGGTCCAGAATACACGTGGGAGGTTGAATCCACAATGAAACAGAAGTACCCTCATTTGTTTTAGTAAATCTCGAGGTCGAGATTTCTTTTAAGGGGGTGAGGATGTAACACCTCGTAAAATCGCGACCAATATAATAAAGACACGTGTCATGGACTTTAAACGTGTAATGGATTGATCTTGAGGGACTAAAATTGTCAAACAGTGTAAATATGTTAGTAAAAGGATCCAAAGTGTCAACATGCTTTTTTTGTTCCTCTGTTTGACCTCACATGACGTTCGTATTCTTAAACGAATTATTTGTCGAACATAGAAAGTCGTTTGTGCTTAAAATAAAGATTTTACGAAACATAGGGGTTAAAAGTGTTAACATGTTAAAAGATACCTCTGAATGACCTTTTAACAAACCCAAAAACATTGTAATAATTATATATTTGGTTCTCAAGAATTTCGGATATAAATTATGTGGAGTTTCGAAGAAAACAAGACTTTTCGGGCGATCGTGCGACTAACCGGGAGCCTAACAGAGTTAAATAATAACCCAAGGCCCTTAAAAGTTAAGTATGGGGATCATAAGTGTAATAAATAGAAGTTAAATAAACTAATAATGGACCAGGGACCAAAACTGCAATTAATGAAAGTTGTTTTCCGGTCATAGAGGAGTGTTGCGGCCGTCGTAGACTCTTTCTGAGTCTTACGCGGCCCGCGTGAGCAGCACCAGCGACCAAAAAAACTTGACAGTTGCATGTTCAGCCAGTTCCACCGCCTTTGCATGCCTGAATTCGATACCAGGGACTATGCCAATGGTTTTTCATGCACTAGGGACACCTGGGAACATCTGAGAACATCATAGGGACACATGCAAGGATCTTGGAGCTTCCATTTTGCTATATAAAGGCCCTTTGTTGCACTAGTTCATTTGCACACTTGAAATTTGCTTCACAACTCATTCTCTGGAGTCCCTTGGAGCTCTAAGAAGTTTTCCCCAGTTCTATTTTCGTGCTAAGTACTCTAGTAAGCATTCTTAGTCTCTCTAGTTTAAGTTTTATTAGTTTAATGACCAAAAGTCAAAGCCATCGTAATTAAGCTTTGACTTAGTGATTAATCACTAATGGTCCAGCCATTATTCGAATTGAAATTGGGTATGAGTTGGTAATTATGTAGGAAATAAACCCTTAAAAGGGCGCCCACTGATTATCACTCTAACTTGGTCAAATATCGGGTCAAACTTATTATTAAAAAGCCAACAGAATCCATTTTTACAAATAAATTCATAACTGATAATGTAGAAGTTATGGAACATGTTTAAACACTAAAATAACTTGGTAAATAATATAAGAACATGTTTAGGCATGTTCAACCTGACAATTATGAGTTTAGGCTCGGTTCGGAACCGAAAGTAGCAAAAGTAGACTTTTGCTTTGACTTTCAGTTCTGACCCGATTTAGCTTAGTTTAGATATGCCTTAGGGTTCCTTTAGTACCATATTATAGGTTATTATAACCCTCTGAGATTATACTATATGGTTCCTATTAAATCTGATTTATATGCATGTTTCCGTTAAATGCTTAAAAGTCGACCATTATGCCCTTTTGATATTAAAACGATATTTTTGAAAATGTGAGAGGACAAAAACCTTTATTACTAATTTTTAAGCATGTCCTAAAAATTTGACATCAGTTTGTGGTCTAAATTAGGAGTTATGCTCGATATCGTAAATTGAAGGATTTTTATTAATTAATCGGCATTTTTGGCATAAAACCTATTTAAACCCAAATTTCGACACCAAACTTTTTGCCCACTGTTATTATATAATATTTAGGGATTTTTGAAAATTTTTGTTTAATTTTAAACTGATCATAACATAGGATTCTTGCATTAACTCGGTAATTGACGGTTATGCCATTTTTGCTAATAAAATGAGTTTTGCACATCCTTTACATGTCAAATCTTTTTCTACTGATTTTATACATTAAATAAATTATTTTAAACAATAGAGGCGGATCAAAATCTCATATTTTATTAATCAACCCGAATACCGTCAAATACCGACTTTTATGCGATTTAGGCGCATAGTATGGTTTAAAACCATATTTAGCACCTAAGGCTTTTTACCTACTGATGTTATGAATAAATTTTTATACTTCAACAGTAAGTAAAAGTTTTGAACTTAGATTTCCAAATTTGACCCTTAAAGCATATGTAAAATGACCAAAATGCCCCTTCAGTGCATAGTTTGGTCATAAAAGATAAATTTTACATATATATGGTATCTTACTGATATAACCCATTAAAATAAATATTTTTACTGATTATTTTAGACCATAAACTCATATTACTATTTAACCTCTTTTATAAGCTTTAAAATGACCAAAATACCCTTACGAGGCTTAATTTGATTTTAAATTCGTTTTAGGCATAATGGAAGGTATCCTACTGACATCACAACATATTTTGAGCATATTAACTTGTGAAACCTGTATATGACTCATTTGGTTACCCGTTATGCATTTCCGCGTTCGGTGCGGTTTATGTAACTAGTTTGCATAAATTAACCGAAACGGGTCAAACCTTATCATTTTCTCTTCAAAATCCAGAATGTGTTTAGTTTACCCTTATTATACAAGTCTTCATACTTGTCAGGTCTAAATCACATTCTAATCCGGTCTTCGTTTAATCTTGCGTTTTGAACCGTATACCTTTCTTTTAAACTAACCGGTCTAAGTAATAGCTTAAGTAAGACCCGTTAGGAATCTAATAGGTTATTAAAAACCTCTGTTCCAGATTAGGAGTCTGGTAAAAGCTATCTGTACTTGCTGGTTGATATACGGCTAGGATAAAAATTATATTTTTGCTCAGGTAAATACTTTTAACTTATTTTCCCTTATACGTGCTTGGGGTACGATATTTAATAATACCGCTTGGTCGGGTATTGAATCTTTAATCGAATAATGGTTAAATCATTGAGATAACCCGTTTAATCTGTTTTGTTTGTTTTAAGCCTTTGGGGGGTTAATGACCGTGTCCTGGATATCATCGGCTCATTCATTGAAATGGCCACGACTTAAGCACGGGGTGTAGGCATACACCTGCCGGTGCGTACGTAAAAAGATATACCCACTCGTTGAGAATAACTTGCCATGGGTTTATATTATGTGGTGTGTCTATTAATCTTTAACCCGGTATTTCTAACCCGGGCTACTGAATATATGACAAACATATAAATCTTTTACAATATTATTTTTAAATAATTATCCCAAGTTATAAAATATTATTTGTGCCTTGTGCATTTAAATCAATTTTCTTAAACATTTTCAAAATGAGTCGGTTAATTGTATTTACCAGTGAAAACTGACGTATTTTCCAAAAAGGTTAAGTGCAGGTACTAAGCGAAATGGGCTGGCTATTCCCAGTATCAAATAAAGAGTCTTGCAAGCTTTTGATGCTTAAATCTGTTGAACAATATTTCGTTTTATCTTAGATCCGCCTATGGATCCTTTTACAACCCGTTGTAATATTAAATGTTACTTTCGAATCGGTTTGTAATATTATTACTTTTAGACTTCCGCTGTGCATTGAACTGTGATTATTTGACTATGATAATATCAACTACGACACGATACTCCCCACTGGGCCCACCGGTAATACGTGGAAATATCGGGGTGTGACAACAGTAAACTTTAATACAAGAAGTGTTGGATATCTTATCTTCTGTGAATTTTTGTTACAACTGCATATATTACTTCGGGTATACACGAAAACACCAATTGCCGAGACACAGGAAACGTTGTAGACCTCCAAGGCTTGTCGCAACTAAGCGCACAGCCGGGTCAAATACACACAACCAAAGCCTGTCAACCCGGGTGCCACTTCATACCCATCTACACACGAAAACATCGTACACATGGTGAAACAAACATTGTAAGACCTCCAATGCTGAGCACAGCCGGGTCAACACAATAACCTATAACACGATCACTTCGTATGCACGAATAAAACTACGCGCTCAACGATAGAACAAACGTTGTAAAGTTCTCCAAGCACAACACAATACAGTGCAACGCTAGGACGACTAACACAATATAACATGTCACAGCCATCATTCATTCGTGATACCTAATCAAAGTAATTAAACACATGCAAATATTGTAACGAAAGCAAAATTCACAGCACATAAACCTACGGTTAACATCATATATATATCAAAAATATGTTGAATGTACCAAACACCATAGCAAAGGAAAAAGTAAATTGTTCACAAACATGAGAATCAGTAAATTGTCAGATGATTACAAGGCCATCAGGCCCATATACGGCATGTAAGCCGGAAACAATCAATCCTGGCGACTAGGACCTGCATCCTCACCTTCAGTTCCCTGGTCACCAAGAGCCTTCTTCAAGAATTCAATGGCATTAGTTTTCCGAGATAACTTTTCAACAGCCTTCACGATGCCAAACTCGATAAACTCATACTCTTGGCGCTTGGCAGTATAGGCAACAGTACAGTCTTGCTTATATAACTCAAAATGATAATATTTCTCATTACTTGCAGCTGCCGCCCTACCTTCACTATAGCCATCCTTCCGCCCACTGTTGTATGCAGCTTGACCCAGCTCAAACATGTATTTAGCAAGTTCATCAGATTTGGCAATACGTTCAGAAATCTGCAGAAAGCAATAGCAACATGAGAGAAGCAACGACAGGAAAAAACAAGCAAACACAAGGAAAATTACCAGGGGCATTGCACGCGCAAGTAGCCACTTGCAATCAGCAGTAACCTCCTCAGCTAATATTTCAGAAGCTTTGCTCTCTGCGACCTTCTCAGCAGCAAACTTCTCCAATTTGGCGATACGTTGAATGTATTCCTGTTCTCTCTTCTGATGAGCAGCACGCTCCTGCTCAGCCTCTTCGTTTATTCGAGTCTTCTCTCCTGACAATCTAACAATAGTATCACGCTGGGTCTGCATCTCCCGGTTGGTTCGTTCACAAGCAACCTCCCATTCCTTCTGCTTGTTAGCGTTAAACTGCTTTTCCTTAGCAAGTTTGTCCTCCGCATCAGCAACCCTCCACGCCAAACCTTTCTTGTCAGCGTTGAATTTTTCTTTCTCTTCAGCAAACCCCTTCTTAGCGGCCTCAAATTCCAACGTATCCTCCCCCATCAATTGCCATTCCCCTACAATCTCTTGGGAGGTAGCATAAAAATTAACCCCAACATGGATATGATCGTCCAAGAGATCCATCCGATTGCGTCTTTTCTGAAACAATCTTTCAGCATGGGGGAGGGATAAAGAAAAGAATTCACGGCAGTTGCCAAGATCAGTCATCCGAGAGCCCTGAGTCAAGTTCCAACGAGGGGCATGCGGGAGATCAGCGCATGCAGGATTGTGGGTATCCCAAGACCCACCCTGAACATGTTCATACTCTAGACTATGGTGAGTCCCAGAAGCACCACCCTCCCCAGAGCTCCGTACACGCTTCGTGTAAATGGTGTGACGGGGAGTAGCCTCACTTGACTCCACCTCAGTATCAACACCTCCACCACGACCATCACCACCACCAGCACCAACAGCACCACCCTCCCCAACATGCTCAACTTCCACATCATCTTTTTTTCGTTTTTCACCCGGATCAGCATGCGGAGGAGATAGATCAAAGGTTCTAGAAGGTGGAGAAGTAGGAGGAGTAATCTTGGAAATATCGACCTTACGAGCACCCTTACCTGATTTAACACCTCGTCCAGGGCAAGCACGATAGTCAAAAGTAAGAAAGAAAGGCAAAAAAGAAGACATACAAACGAAAAACATTGTACCTTGGGAACCAGAAACTGCGTATATCTTCTCCAGAAGGTTACCACGCTTTGCACTAAAAACACCCAGGTCAATCTCTGACTCTGAAGGTGCAGGGGGAGTCACTTTCTGAAGCTTAGCTTTTTTCCCCGCAAGCGCAGCAGCAGCCTGCTCATCAAGTTCATTTTTCTTATCTTCAAGAACCTCCTTCTTCTTCATTATCTTCGTCAGGGTAGCATCATCATCGGGATCACGCTCAGCACGCTTATCTCCTGCGTCTAAACCATAGCGTGTCAGAGACGACAACATAATCCAGGAAGGAAGAATTAGAAGGGCGCTTACGAGATGCCTTAGCCGTCGGTTCCTCAACCTTCTCTCCCTTAGACTTATCTACCTTCTTCTTCTTCCTGGTTTCTAACTGTTCAACAGTGTCAACCGGAGCATCAACATCGTCACCAGTAGGCTCATTTACAGGCTCGTTCACAATCCCTTGTGGTGGACCTGCACGCGGGGAACGAGGGATTAGACCTTCAGGTGACCTATCAGAACCCTCACTCGAAAGGACAATAACCTCCTCTCGAGTAGGACTAAGTACACCGTCAAGATCATCCCCACCATCTTCACCTAAATTGGTGTTAGCATAAGTAGCAAGGCTTTCACTGGTAGGGTGCAAGAATCGGTCCCGTATCTGATCTATAACAACCCTCCTGAATATTTTTCGACGCCCTAACATATTTTAAAATACCCCAATATGTCTTAAAATACAACCCGTATGTGAAAACCGAGCCCAAAATATGATCTAGCATTAAAAATAAAATAAAAACAAAATTTTAAAGGCTGTCGTGGAGCGCGTAGCCTATGACTCCTTCTTACGCGGGTCGCGACCGGGTAGATACGAGGACGCACCGGAGCACGCCACGTGTCCGACGCGTGTGGGGTCTAGGGCTGACTCGGCAAGCCTATGCCCGGACATGTAGTCCCTGGCGGGCCGCGTAGGCCTTCGCCTAATGCTACGCGGGGCGCGACGAAACCAAGAATCAGCCCTATAAGTAGCAACCTTCGGCAGTTCAAACAAATCGTTCAGTTTCTTTCTTTCACTTGAATTTCTAAAATAGTAGGCATAATTTTCAAGTATAATACCCCCTAATAAACGAGGTTCTGCCCCGATGTAAGTATCATATCCCCGGTTACGTATTAGATACGTTGTCCGATTGATCCAGGGTTCCGTAACGGCTGTCGAGGTTCTGCCCGACGTAGTCGTTGGAATGCCGTCTCGGGGAGGGTATTACTAATGTAAATAATGGGTTATTTTACTAACATATGTACATTTGAGTAAATTATAGATTATCACCAGGAAACCTTTACAGAAAACCTAAGACAACAATGTGAGTAATATCCTTTTTTGTAAATTGTTTTTACAAAACCTTAAATGTTTTACAATGCTATTAAGCAGTGATTGAGTCTTTGTATTTCTTCAATTACTGCCGGTATGTTGGGGTTTTGTATACAAAATGTGGAACACGTTACCATTGGACAACGAGTTAGCCAATGTGTAATATGACCCACCAGTCAGGATTGACAATACTGAATGAGTAATTGTGTAGAAATAAACAATGTGATTGCTCTCAATACTGTTAATAATAAAATGTTTCTTGATTAAACTGGGATTCACTCACAAGTATTTCCCACTGACAAATGTTTTTAAAACGCGTTTTAGGTAACAAAATGTAAAAGCCAATTAGAAGAAAGCCAGCTGGAGAGCACTGACGGCTTGAAAAAAATGTGGCTATAAAAGTTACCTAAAAGACGATGTTTTAAATTCAATAAAATAGGGTTTATCCCTATAAACATGTTGTAATAAGAAACTTGGGTTCTACCCATGTGTTTATTAATATAAAATATGGTGGTATTACTCTGATAAATATTTCCTAACTACGGTCCTGATGAAATTTCCGCTGCCAAAATAATAATAATAATGATAAACAAAATGATATCACCACAACTGGTCTCGCGGCCGCCCGTTCCCGGGACAGATAGGGGGCGGGGGGTTGCGACATGATCCAACCACAAAGGCCTCCCTTCAGCTAATGTTGCCATAACCATAGCACCACCGGCCTTAGGGTCAAGAACATTCATTAAACTATATCCTGCGGTAAAACATAACAACATGAGTAGAAGCATGTAGAATTAGAAAAGAACATAGAAGCAAATTAGCAACAACAATACCTTTCCCTTGATAGCCATAGATAGGAACACCCCTAGGGTTCTAGGGTGCCCACAACATACTCATCCCGGCCGCCACCAGCGCCCTCTCTTCAAGTTGAGCGATAGAAGTAACCTTCCGAGTCAACACCTTGCACCACTCTTGCTCAGCAAAATTTATGGACACATTCACATGAGGAACCCCTTCACTCTCTTCACGGTAATGCATATCAATGGGAATGACCCCACGATGAATGTAAAAAAACTTTTGTTTCCAATCATGCAAACTCTTTGGTGGGTTAGTACTGCAAGGGCTAACTCCATCGGTTCGGGAATTGAAAGAATAGAAGCCACCGTTATAACTCACGAAATAAAACACATTAAACATCTCGAAAGTTGGTTCGATACGGTTGGCCCTACATATGAACTCAAAATGAGTAATCCGGGGTAACCCTAAAGCGTTTATCTGTGAAATGTGTAGCCCATAGTTTGTCAACACCTCTCCGGTGAACTTCGTCATCGGAAGACGAAAGTTACCCTCTCGAAAGAAAACATCGTACAACGCTATGTATCCCGGAGGAGCATCCAAAGCGGTAGAATTCGGGGTTGGAAACTGAGCACCCCACTCTGATCGGAAACCCATATCACGAACAAGATTTTGGAATTCTTCCTCCTTCCAGTTTATTTCAGCAAGATCAGGACCAGGAGGATTCTGGGGTTTGTATTTTCTTTTCCTCGAAGGATTCGCTCCAGTAGACATGATTGTGGAAGAGAATATTTGGAGACGAAAAAGGAGAGATATGGAGAAGAAGATGAGAGAAAAAAATGGGACTTTGAATTTTGAAAGTGAAAAAAGGGTGGAACCACCAACTATTTATACCCATCGCATTTAATGCGATGGGTAGTGGACCGTCAGGAAGACAGAAAAACAGTCAACAGGGAGATGACACGTCAGGGGAGTGAGAAACCGTCGCCTCGATTCCAAGGCGCGTGGCCGCCACGCACCTGACAAACGGCGAAAAAGTAGCTGACAGTTCTGAAATGCAATTGTTCACCTCCGAAGAGACAACCACCTCAGACGGCACATCAGTCAGAACAGTTGTCCTCATCCCAATAAACGAAGCTTCCCTTAGAAGAAACCGCCAAAAAGTAAGGATACCACAATGCGCCTTGCGTCATCTTGGCTCAACTTTGCAAGGGTACCACCATGCACCGTGCGTCATCTTGGCTCAACTTTGCAAGGTTACCATGTAACACCCCAAAAATGGGGTTTGATAATTTAAACCCGGTTAATATAAAGGAACGGGTAAATTACCGTTTGGGGTAAAAGTGACCCGTAAATAAAAGTTGACTAGGAATAATTTACCGAGTGGTGACATGTATATATAAGTAACAAGATAATGAGTGTTAGTCTCTTTATTAATTGAAACGAAGTTGAGGGACCAAAACCCTTAAAAAGGAAACATGATTTATTAAATAAAGGAAAACCCACACACACACACACACTTCGTGTGTGTGTGAGACGATCAGGAAGAAGAAGAACAAGGGTTCAAACCCTAGTTCTTGTTAAATCTTCAAATTGAAGGGTGGAATGAGGTCTAAAATCATAACCGAGCATGGATAAACGATCACTATCACGAGGGGATCATAAGGTATGTCTTAAATTTAAGATTGGTGATCATGGGTGAAGTGGGTTATGTTCTAATCCGTGAATTAATATGAAATTAATCATGTACAAGGGTTAGAACCCTCGTATAGAACATTGGTTATGTAGGGTTAGTGCTAATTTGATGATTAGAGGTGAAACCCGTTAGTTATGGTGAAGATGATGACTAGAATCACCATCTATGTCCAAGTCTTGTGGAAAGATTGATGTATTAGGTGGGTGTGATGAATTCTTGTTAGATGAACTAGGAGAAATATGATGATGCTATGCTTGATGTTTATGTGCTAATGATACTTGTTGATTAGTAAGAAGATTTGATGAAATATAAATGAACTAGGAAGATTATGCATAAACTAGTTGTACATGATGCCTAGGAAGTAGTACGCACGCCACGTGTTTGATGAAATGTCTAAATGACAATAATATGTGAAGGTTGTGTTATGATGATGTTGAGTATGCTATATGCTTGTTTGAATCGGCTAATGGAATACATATGTGAGATATGAACTTGATATGATCGTTCATAGGAATAATCATGTATGCTAATAAGGATGTTAATGTAATGACATGAAAGTATAGGAATCATGTCAAGATGGATGGGAGCGTGGAAGGCTAACGGGACAAGAAGACTCAAGTAAGCGAATACAAATACGGACGAGTAAGGTAAGTAAATCCCGGACTTACACTTTAGATGTAAAATATATTGTACTATGATCATTATTGTGATACATGTGACAGTATTAAACAATGGAAGTAAATAGGTAAGTTTACGGAAAAAGAAGTCGAAAGTGAGTAGGAAAGTATAATGATGCTAATTGTTTTCTGTTAAGATTGAAATGAAAGTGCAGGTATACTAATAATGGAGAGTGAAGGTTAAGTATGGAAGTCGTACGAGAGTGTCCGAATGGATGAACGATTGGACTTATATGAACGAGAATAAGAGATGTTGATGCTTGATTATGCACGTTTTAAAGTATATATATTATTATGTCACTGGTTGCTAATGAAGTAATTGGTTGTGGTGACTGCAGGTTTTACAGGTTTATGAATGTTTGTTCAAGATGTGTAAGCGGTTGAAGATCGAGTCAAGACATGGGTTGTACTTGGGTGTGTATGTGGTCACTTAATTCGATATACGTATGTTAGTTTTTAATTAATTTATGAAAAGGGATCAATGTATTTAAGTGAAACAAAGAATATCATAAAAGAAATTTTTAGTATGTATTTTCCGCTGCGTTAAATTTGATTAAAACGATTTAGGGCGTTACATACCACCATGCGCCGTGCGTCATCTTGGCTCAACTTTGCAAGGTAACCATCATGCGCCGTGCGCCATTTTGGCTCACCTTTGCAAGGTTGCCACCACGCGCCGTACACCCTTTTGGCTCAACTTTGCAAGGGTACCACCATGCGCCGTGCATCATTTTGGCTCAACTTTGCAAGGTTACCACCATGCGTCGTGCGACATTTTGGCTCACCTTTGCAAGGTTGCCACCACGCGTCGTGCACCCTTTTGGCTCAACTTCGTAAGGCCATCGTCATGCGCCTTACAAGAGCAAACAACAAAGACCACTACCCTTATGAGTCCAGAATCCCTCCTAGACGATCAACTCAACTAGAAGGCACACTGGACTGGGGGGACTTGAAGAGGTATGGTCCCAATTCCATGCACACATGGTAGGGACCACACCACTTTTTCCGTCCAACATGGCGCCTACATCAACAAGTAAATCCAGAAGCTTCTAGAAGCTTCTGAAAGACGTTAAGGTGGCACCGAAGATGCTCCTCCAAACAAAAAGGACAACACGTGTCACCACTAATCGGGCGCCATGTAGACCTACGACACAACCTGGGGGCAGACCGACAACTGCGATACAATTTCTCCAACATGGACAAATGATGGCGCGCCATGTGGACCACTATCCTGACCACAACAGAGGAGACCAAGAGGATATTCCCCTTAGTCGGACAGCTGGCGCCCAATAGCAGCTGGCAAGGTCGCTCCTACCTCCTTCACCATCCGGCTATAAATAGGACCCTTCATCATTCAGGTTATCCATTTCTGTTCTCCTCATTCATCACCTTAGAAGAGTACTTATTCTCACGCCAGAGCCCGGTTAAGAGGGAAACCCCCATATTCCCCTCTTAACGAGCTAACGGTTTGCTGTTTTGCAGGATCACAGTCACAGGCGAGTAGAGAAGGAGATTGACCCACATAAGAGACGACCCAGCTAGTTAACCTTCGGTGTTAACCAGTGTTTTATCAATATTTTAATTATTTTATTTGAAAGCGAATTATTACTTTCATACTATTCTTTTATCATCATAGTAGGTGCATTATGTAATTATAAAAATATAAGACACGAAAAGATAAATGTTTAAGAAAACTATAGCAATAGACTACTCGAATTAAAGAGAATAAAATGCTCATTAAGACGGTGTAATTAAAAAAAATATTAACGTATAAAAAGTTATAACCATTTGAAAATCAAGAAGAAAGTTCACTTGAGAAAGGACAAGAATACCATTCCTGCCATTGACACTTCTCCTCTGATTACACTTTTTGTATGAAATTATTGTCTTGTACAAGATCCAACATCAATACTTTGTATTAAGAATACTTGTTTTCAACATAAATATATGAAATATTGAAATAATATATTTCACATGCAAATTACAACTTCCTTATCCGAACATAAAAATCAATAACCAATTACCGATACATTAAGATTAATACCATGAGATTTGTAACCTCACTTGTTTCACTTGTGAAAATATTGACAGTCAATGAGTTTGGTCTTCAAATAACTTCTCAGGGTGTCCGGGGCGTACTCGGGGAGTGGGTTCGGTGACCACTTTCCCCGATCGGGAACACCGCCGCCATCACCGCGGGGACCCGAATCGGGGAGTGGTTTCGGCACTTGTTCACCGCGTGGAATTGGCACAAGGTTTGAGGAACGGTAACTTGCAACGGTCGATTTTTTTTTTAAAAAAAATCACTTTTTAAACAAATATAAATAACCACACCCACTTCTCACTAATTTTTTACACTCTCATCAAACCACACCCACTTCTCACTAATTTTTTATACTCTCAAACCACACCCACTTAATTTTTTATACTCTCAAACCACACCCACTTCTAACCGAGCAATGGAGAACCAACCCCGCGAAGCCAAGAAAAAAACTAAGGGACGGGGCAAGCAACCGTCTCGTGGTGGTTCGAGCGGTGCAAGTGCACAATCACAACCCCCTTTCGGATATACTCCACAGCCCCCGTTTTTTTTCCAACAACCTTCACACCCCTCCTTTTACAACACTCAAGCAACCAACCTTCAACCCAATTTCGGCTATGGTTTTCAAAATTTGTTATCAATGGATGCTCCTCCTCACTCCCCCGCCTTCGACCCATATGGTTTTCGTTCCCCACAAGTTCCATCGGTCCAAGAAAATGTTGAACGTCCTCTACCTATTTGGGACGACGAGGACGATGAGGTAGTGCCCGAAACTCAAAATTTGGGCGACGAGGACGATGAATATAATGTGGATGCAGATTTGGGCAACGAAGAAGATGACGCTCGGGATAAAAAGGGAAAAATGACGAGCGAAAAATGGACAAAGCTCCAAGAAGAGGCGTTGGCGAAGGCGTGGGTACATTGCTCTACCAACAAAAAGAAGGGCAATCAACAAAACCGCGATAGTTTTTGGCGTAAGATTTTAAATCATTTTAACGCCACCGTCGGTGGAAGTAACCGGACCGTGCATCAAGTACGGTCTAAATGGGGCCCGATGCACACGAAAATAAACTTTTACAACGGCCTATACCAACAAGCGGTAAAAATTATATTTTTTAACATTGTATATTTTTTTATTTTCTTTACTAAGTTCATATTTTTTTAACACTTATTAATTTATAATATGTAGGATCGCGCACGAGGAAGCGGAGTCAAGGATCTCGACGTGATGAAAGTCGCTTTAACAGAGTTTAAAGAGAGATTTCCGAACGGTTTTCAACATGTCGAGGCGTGGGAGGTCCTTCGAAAACACGACAAATGGGCCCAAGTCCCATTGTTGGGTGAGGAAGGGGAAGGTTCGGGACATAAAAGAAAGCCCGTTGAGGTGGACCCTTCCATACCCGATATGAACGAAGACCCCTCGCCACAAAGAGCACAACGGCGAGACAATCGTCAAGCGACATCGTCCGAGGGAAGCTCGGCCGAGTTGGCGGCACAATTCAAAGAGTACACCGCCATGAAAGAAAAGAAGCACGCGATTGAATTGGAGGCGGTTGAATTGAGGAAGCAAAGAGAGGCGCAGGCTCTCGAGCTCATATCGGAACAACGCGAGACGATGAAAAACTACAATTACGATCGAGATATGGAAACATTCATCAAGCCGCACGAGGATGCTCCGCCAAATATGTTGCCGTTCATCCTCGCCCGAAAACGCGACATCGCTAACAAGTACGGGTGGCCAATCGATTTCTAAAATTATTATTTTCTAGTTTTAATGTAATTTTTATTTTCTAGTTTGAATGTAATTTTAATTTTCTAGTTTGAATTTAATTTTTATTTTTATTTTCTACTTTGAAATGTCTTTTGTTAAATTTTATTTAATTTTTATTAATATTTTTTTATAAACATGCATAAACAACAAATAAAAAAAAAAAAAAAAACCAAGTCCCTAAAGAGGGGAGTGCCGCCATCAAAATGGGGTGTTAAGGGAGTTTAAGAGGAGAGTTGACGTGGCACTAGCTGGTTAGTGGTGTGTAAGAGAGGGGACTCCCCTCTTAGGGTGTAAGGGGCACTCACCTAAGAGGTGAGTCCCCTCTCTTACGCCCAACCAACCAACTAGTGCCACGTCAACTCCCCTCTTAAACTCCCCTAACACCCCAATTTGATGGCGCCACTCCCCTCTTAACTCCCCTTGTTTTTTTATTCAAAAAAAAAAAAAAAAGAACAAAATGGTTTGATTGGTTGGAAAAATGGGGCCCACCATCTCTCTCCCTTCCCGCTCGCGGTGAACAACCACCGAAAATGGTCCCCGATTTCACCCCCCGCCTTAATGGCGGCACCTCCCATTTCGGCAAAACCGGTCCCCGATTTCACTCCCCGAAGGTGCCCCTTACACCCTTAGAGGAGTGCCCCTCTCACCCTCAAACACGTGATTAGAAAAAGTTGCCTGACATAGATCGGTCAATGAGAAAGAAAATAAACTAATTAAGAAAAAATAAATGAAAATATATTTTTTTGTTTTGCACTTCCATCCCAATCAAGCTTTTGTTCCTCATTTGAAAACTTTGACTTGTTAAAAGGGCATTATTTTTTCAAAAGTTAAATTATAAAAGTTTAATAAATAGTAAATTATTATTCCATATATAAATAAGCAAGTTTTTTGTGCATAACCACTTATACTTTGTGCTTTGGAGTTTTGTTTAAAACAAATTTGATTTTTTACTTTTAACCCAAAGGTTTTTAGCTTTTGTAATTTTAACCCTACATAATTTATTTTTTTAACTTTAACCCAAAACTAAACTTGATTTTTTACTTTTAACCCAAAGGTTTTTAGCTTTTGCAATTTTAACATAACATAATTTTTTTTTAAAACTTTAACCAAAAACTTTTCATTATTTGCAATTTAACTTCACAACTTTTGTCACTTATACTTTTCATCTTTGGCAAATTTTCGTTTTACGTATAGCTCTAAATTTTTTGACTTAATACAACGCAACGCAACGTACGAGTGTGGTTAAACTTTTTTATGTTTTGTTTCAAATTTTGCAAGTTAACACGGCGCACCGTGCATGTGTGGTTAAACGTTTTTACCTCTATTTTTTCATGTTTGATAGCTCCGTCGCAACACACATATCCTAGATCGAGTCAGTGTTGGTGGTCGATGACGGTTGTGTGACATTAGTACTATTTGACACCGTTTTATGCCCCACCGCAACGCGGGGTGTGCTTTGGGGGTTTTCTAAATAAAAAATGGTTATGCATATGGTTGTTGTGACATTGGCTTTGGGGGTTTTCTAAAAAAAATGATTTTTTTACTTTTCACCAAAAAGTATTTCATAAATTACTTTTAACCCAAAACTATTTTTTTTTACTTTTAACCCAAAACTATTTTTTTTTTTACTTTTAACCCAAAACTTTTTATCTTTTGCAATCTATCCTCGCAACTTTTTTTACTTTCAACTTTGGTCCTTTATAGTTTTCATTTTTCGCATTTTTTTCGTTTTATGCTTGGTTCTAAATTTTGTGACTTAACGCATCGCAACGTACGTCTTTGGTTTAACGTTTTTACGTTTCGTTCTAAATTTTGCGAGTTAACACGACGTAACGTGCGTGTGTGGGTGAACGTTTTTACATCGTCTATTTTTTTCCCGTTTGACAGGTTTAACATAACGTGCGAGTCCTAAATCGACTTAGTTATAACTAAAGAATCTCCGCTGCATTGCAGCGGGTCTCAACTCTAGCTAATACAAATTAACAAAGTATAAATTAACAATATATTTAGGCATATAGGTGTTGTACTCAAAGTTTTGGTAGTTTCTCAAAATTGATATTACACTTTTAACCCAAATCTATTAGACCTTTTTACTTTTAACCCAAAAGTTTCCATCTATTACAATTTAACCTTACAACTTTTTTACTTTCAACTTTGGTCCCGCACACTTTCACATTTCGCGGATTTTTCGTTTTAAATTTTGCGAGTTAACACGGCGTAACTTGCATGTGTGGTTCAACGTTTTTACGTTTCGTTTTATGCTTCGTACTAGATTTTGCAAGTTAGCACGGTTCAATGTACGTGTGTGGTTCAACATTTTTACGTCGTCCCTTTTTTCCCGTTTGACAGGTTCGTTACAATGCGTGAGGTCCTAAATAGACTTAATTATTATTTTATATGTTTTATGTTGCAGTCTAATTCCTTCACATTAACACACGTAACTTCAGTATTGGTTGTCGCTGGCGGTGATGTGTCATTGATGCTATTCGACACGATTTTACGCCCCTGTCGCATTGCCGCTAGGGGCGTTCAAAACTATCCGTATCCGAAAATCCGATATCTGAATCCGAAATATACAAAATTCGGATATTCGGATATCCGAATTTTCGGATTCGGATAGTGATTTTAAAAAAATATCCGAAAATTTAATTTTTATTTTTTTCGGATATCCGAATATCTGAAAATATCCGAAGTATCCGAAAATATCCGAATGATCCGAAAATATCCGAAAAGTATCCAAAAATATCCGAAACTTATATTCGGATATCCGAAACTATCCAAAATATCTGGTTCTGAATATAAAAAATAAAAATAATAATAATAATAATAAAATAAAAATCGGATATTTGGTTATCCGAAAATTCGGATAGTTAAATCTGGTATCCAAAAAATTCGGATATTCGAAATTCAGATATCAGAATTTTCGGATATTCGGTTTTAAACATCCCTAATTGCGGCGGGTGGTAAATCTAGTCTAGTATATAATAAAACAACATAATTTCTTGTTAAGCATGAAATCAGTCAAGCAATAGATATTAATTTACGACTACGAGTGAATTTAACGATTTGCTATGCGTTTTTATATCTTTCTAAGACTGCCCGTAGTGGGGCGTTTTTTTTTTTTTTAAATTGAAAAAAAAAACGCTTAAAAACGCCCCTCCCCCCATTACATGGGGCGTTTTTTTTTTTTTTTTTTTTTTCAAAAATTGCTTTCCAGCGTTTTAAATATAACGCTTTGAACAAATATGGGCAACCAATCAACAAGAGCATTCTGACAACTTCCCACTTTTTGCATGTGTGCCACTTTGACCAACCAATCCCATCTCTTTGCTTTTTTTTTTTTTTGTTTAATAATTGGAAGGGGCGTTATTAGAATAATGCCCCACTACGCCACTTTTGCTATAATGTCCAACGCTGACTAGGATGCCACGTGTCGGATAATGCCCCATGGTGGGGGCATTATTTTTCTCTACCACTACGGGTGGTCTAAATATGGATGCAACATTTTCATATAACTCCAATATTAATACATTCCACGAAAAATAAAACCTTACAAGAAGATATTGTGTTTCTAGAAGCTTATGACATTCTTCTATTGCCGGAGAAATAGACTGCAAGAAAGTTTTAAAAGCAAAAAATTTTCTACGCGTGCAAATGGTTGAGGGATAATCAATAATGTGTTGAGTTACATATTCTGATGGAAAACTTATTAAAGAGATTTAATAATACTGATTGTCCTGTTAATAATGAGTTGGGGTTTTTTTTTTTTCGAAATGTATATTTCATTCACACAGCCGCCTAGACCGAAAGGCTAGACGCCAAAAAAACCAACCGAACCATATCAAGAATTACAAAATCTCAAAATTACACCAATTTGTTTAAGAGATGGACTTAAATTTGGACCGATTCTTGAGCCATAAGTATCCATACGCTTTAATAGAAAACACCTCGTTCCTTGCTCTACAAATACACCGACAAGAGATAACAATAATCCCTTGCACTATCTCCTTCTTCTTCTTCTTTTTTTTTTTTTTTTTTCTTTTTTTGCAAACTCGACCCAGTATAGTTGTGGAATTCAAATAGGTCTCTAACGGAGAAGGCAAAGATGTTAGAAATCTTGCACCAAAGGCTAACCCATTGCCATATCACAACGGCAAAAGCACACCCCGTGAAAATATGGTCCGAAGATTCAGAATCGCAGCCGCAAACCCATTGCCATATCCAGCCGTACTAACCGTGATGTTACTTCTTTTAAGAGCCTCCACCGTAGGAAGGCAATCCATCTTCGCCCTCCAAGAAAAGATATAACGAGCTCGAGTCTAGGGGCAATTACATAGCCTTTTAACTGCTTTGATTGAGAACTCGTATTCTGATCGAAGACAACATACTCGTCGGCCTAGACCATTCCTCAATCTCTCTCATGCTGATGAAACAGTGGTTAACCAAGGGAGGTTAATTCACTGGTCTCGTCAAGTAGGGTTAATCCCTTCTTTCCGAGGATCGATGGCTGGATCGTCCGTTGATCTGTCTCCTGCACAAGGAAAACACACCGTGACTCGCAACAAGGAGGATGGGGGGGGGGGGGTGCTCCTTGTTACCACTCTCCGGCGTGAGAATCAGTAAATTGCTTGAGAGCAAAGTGTGTGATAATAGTAAGAGTGAGAGAACTTGATAAGCGATACCTCAAATCTGGTCTGGGATGGGTATTTATAGCCGAGGAGTGAAAGAGGGTAATTGAGTGGCTAGACTGACAACGCGCAGTCCCTTGCAGGTGTGTCAGGCTTGTCGGTCACAGAGGTGATGCCACGTCCCACTGTGGTGTCAGTCTGTGCGCCAGTGTCGTTTACATATGGGCTGACTGATGACCGTCATCAGTGCCTCTTGCTGTTTTGGCTATCTGAGTCAAAGTGTCAGTCCCACTTGCGTCGTCAATAGGATGCGGTGCTAGGCCGCATCGCTGCCTGCGGTAACCGCGGTTGTCTCCGCGTTCCTTGGCTTGACGATGTTTATGGGATGCGGTGCAGAGCCGCATCGCCATACTTGGTAATTGTTTTTTTCTATATCCCGTGTCGTGACGACAATGTTCATAGGATGCGGTACTAAGCCGCGTCGCTATGTGCAACACCCATTTTCATACACAAGGTAAGTTTTCCCATCACTTGACAGATTAGATTCGACCGCTGCGTTCGCGTGTGCCCGCACGGACGCATATAAGTTCTTGCCGGTGGGAGTATTTGAGAAGGGTAATGGTCATTCGCGACCATGTTGGTGCGAGATTTGGGACCATACCCCTTCACGCGCTTGATGAAACCGACCTCCATCTCCATTTCCACCCCGTAGTGTTGTTTTCTTTGTCTACATGGTCCTCAACCATACCACATTTCTCATGTTCCAACCTCAATATAGCAAGACTTAAGATAACATCTTGGTTTTGAATTTTCAGAACATGTTGAAACAAGAACTTCTTTTAGGTATAAAAACAAGTTTAGAAACTTATAAATATCAAATGATGAAAATCCAAATTATATTACAGTATTCAAATATATGCAAATGATCAATAAAATTAGACGGATCAAGAGCCCAATAAAAATAGAAAATGGATGGCCAGCTTACTCTACTTTGTTTTTAATTGCATAAACCCAATAAAGATACATATTTTTTGAACGGCAAATTTGGATCACCGACAGACCACTGTAATATCATCGTGCCACCAGCCGAACCACCCGATTATATCTATCTCCACTAGGCATAATGCTCAGGAGTAAACCCAATAAATATTTTAATATATGTGTATAGATTTGTCAATTATGTTAAAATTTATCTCAGCTACAATTGTTAATTCAAAACAATTATAAAACAAAATAACATTTGAAAACATATGTTTTTTGTTTAACGACATAATTCGATTAATATAAAGTGATTTTTCCTACTCAGGAAGTTTCCGGATTATAACCTAGTAGTTCTTATAATAAAAAAAAACCTAGATTCTATTAGCCTATTAGGATTTTTCGTGATCTAGTAATTTTAAACCGTTGGTGTAAAATTTCCTCAAATAAATAGAAAAAAAAAACTGTTAAAAACTTTTTAAAATTTTTCGTTCCTTCGGATTAAAAATTAGAAAATGGCAATAGGGACGAAATGTCGCAACTTTTTTTCATTATTTTATAACCAACGAAAGTCGCAACCGCAAACTATACCTTGGTCGCGTTCGTCGTCGCCGCCGCCACCGTCACCGCCGATCGACCGAGATATGGGAGCAGCACAAGCGATGAAGAGAATTCCACGGATCAAGTTTCCTCAGCGTCATTCCAAGCCTTCTGGTTTGTTTTCGTTTTAATCTCTAGGTTTTTTTTTAATCGTTTGATTTGTTTGTGTGAATGTGTGGATTGTTTGGTTATTGTTAATTTAGGTTTGGATCATGATACTTGTTAGATTGAATTGCTTGATTGAATGTAAGAAGATGTGTTATTGGTTAAGCTAGGGTTAGGGTTGGAATAAGAGGATTGGATTTGTTCTGATTTGATGAGAATTGATGTAAAGTATAGGATTATGAACTGTTTGGTTGTTCGATCTAGTAGAGATTAATATTAGAAATTAGGTTATGGATATTGAATAGTGAAACTGATAGATGTTTGTATCAGAATGAATTTTTACTTTTTTTGAAATATGGTTGTCATAAAATCAGGAGAACATAGAGTGGTGTTGCAAAGAAAGAGATGACTTTGATTTTTGAGTTTCAGTTGGTTTTCGATGAATTGATTATATAAAATTTCAAGAGATTTTGATTTACTGGATTTTACTATACAGAAAGCATACAAATGAAAATGTGTTAGTATTGGTGTTAATTGTGTGAGAGTATAGACAATAGGGCGTTTCTTTAGGCTGGGTTTTAAAAAGTACACCTAGGTGCGAGACGACCTTAGGCGCAACTGCATAGGCTTGTTAGCTGCTTAGCTTCCGACTCGGTGAGCTGCAGGCTGTACAAAAGGCACAGGTGAGGTGCACGTAAAATGGGCTTGAGGCGCACCTCTTGTACGTTGGAAGGTGTTTTTGCATCAGGGTGTTGTTGATGTAGCTTTTTAGATTGTACATATTGGTCATTTACATTATAACAAATTTAGAGCTTATTTATATCCAGGTTTTGGTTAAGTGTGATGCTAGAAACCTATGAGAAATAAAAAAAAACTTATCTAAACATCTTGCGCCTCGCATACGAAAAGCGGTATTGCCTTGTGCTTTTTAAAACCAAGCTTTTAGGAGGGAGGTGTTGATGTGGTGAAGACTGAAGAGAGGACATGATGTGGGTGGGTGTGTGTGAGATAGAGGGGTGTTTTTGGCTGGTTTTGATGGTTATGAGAGGGCAACTGCTTACATGGCCGCATTTTTGTGACCCACTATTGTGGATGCTCTACTATCATCTTGAACTCACAAGTCATTCCGTATTTCGGTGATGGATGGATTATAGTAACAAATCCCGGCAATCCAAGATGTGGATGTACATGGTAAAAGTGAGCTTTGAACAACCTGTAAGATATCAAGCACGGCAAAACTCACTTATACCATTAGCTTATGCAGCCAAATGATATGATAATGTATATAATATAAGATAATTCAAGAACTATGTTACAAAAATACTTCACTCAAATTAATTGCTCATATATTATCAATTTTGGGACATTTAAGTTGTAGCTAATTGCGTCGTCCACTCGTCTTGCAGGTTCAGCGACTCAGACCCAAGCAACACCTGCCGCCAGTGATGTTCCTTCCACCTTTTTCTCAAGGGCTGCCCCATCTGATAAAACTCTAGGTGGGAAAGCCTCTCTACAACCCAAAAGAACTCCAATGACTCAAGAGGAGATTGATGCTATTATGGTAAGCAATATCTTATTTTGCTTCTTTATACTTTATGCTGGGAATCTCGAGTCACTAAGCACCCTGTGATCTTGATACTTGTTTTTTTTTTTCTTGTTTTGTTTGGCAGTTGGGTGGATGTATATGAAGCTGATGAGGCTTTTACAAATCATCTTTTGGTTTCATATTTTTTTTCTATGAACAATTGCTGTATGTTATCAGAACTGAAAACCATTTTGAAACTTTTGTCCATAAGATATGGTTGAGCTGTAATTCTCCATTTCATGTATTATGGGTTGTTCGCAATCCGGACACTGATAATTACTTCATTCGGTGTGAAGCAACATACGAACTTTGTGTTGCATAGGCTAAGAATATCAGAGCTATGAATGTATATTGCGAATGATGGGTGGGAAATCTTGTTGTTTTGATTGATCTTGAACTCTTTTTTTTTTTTTCGTATCGAACTTATACTCGTAAGTTTTGAAAACCATGTTTGATGGCTTGAAGACTTAACTTTGTCTGTGTTCTATAGAGAGTAGTGTTTTGGCAGAATTTAAAACCATTTAATTTGAAGGATCAAGTATGAAAGCCATTCTGAGTGTTAAGTTTTCCATTCAACATGACCTCACCTTTCATGTTTGATACTGTATTGTCATTGAATCAAAGTTTTTGACATAATCCATCATTATTTTTACTTAGAAAACCCTGCATTAAACTTTGACCTGGAAACTACGAGGATCAATGCCACTAAACAAAATTGGCAAATTGAATTTAGAGTTAATTGCCATTTTAGTCCCTGTGGTTTGGCCCATTTTGCCAGTATAGTCCAAAGGTTTCATTTTTAACATCTGGATCCAAAAAGGTTTCATCGTTGCCATTTTGGTCCAACTGACTTAACTCCATCCATATATGTTAAAGCTGCCAAGGGCATTTTTGTCATTTCAGTTTTATTTTTATTAACCTTTTTTTCTTATTTCTTTTTCTTTTAATTAATGCCTTTATAAGCTCTTTAAATGACATACCTGCTTCATTTCATCGATCACAGACAATTCCCACAATTTTAAAACCCTAACAACGAAACGAAGACGATCGATCAAAGGCGACTGAGCTGTGAACGAGCATTGTGCGGTGGTTTCTGAACGATGAATGAGCCTTGGTGTGTTCGTGATCCTAATGAAGTATTCAATCCAGAAGAGGCATATGGTAAGTTCTCTCTAATACTCAACAATGTTGTTTAAATTTTGCCTTTTTAAAGTGGATTGATCCCTTATTTGAAGTTTATATGTTCATTTATGCAGTAAACTACCCTGAAAACTTTTCAATCGAAATACACCATGGAGGTGAATTTACAGAGTATCCTGGGATGACATATGCGGAGGGTAAGGTATCTTATGTTGACAAGGTTAACTCAGATTACTTTTCAGTCATTGTACTGAAGGATATGATGGTGGATATTGGGTATAGAGAGGAGGATGATATGAGATTTATGTATAGATTGCCAGGAGAGGATCTGGATTTAGGGCTAAGACCACTGTTAAATGATGGCTATATTCTTGATCTTTTAAAGCTATCTAGAACTACTAAACTGATAGATGTGTTTGTAGAACATATTAGACCTGATTATGAAGGTTTGCAGTTAAGAAACAATGCAGAGCATGATATTAATGAAAATGTTGATGATGGATCAGAAAATAGTGCAGCTGACGGGGAGCACATTGTTGAAGAGATTTTAAGTAGTGATGGATCTGAAAATAGTGGTAGTGATGGATCAGAAAATAGTGGTAGTGATGGATCAGATGATAGCAATTTTGAACCTAAGGCAGGTGATTATGAGCAGGATGATAGTAGTGATATAGATGAGGTTTCTAAAGGAAAGGCCAAAGTAGATGAGGTTTCTAAAGGAAAGGCCAAAGTAGATTATGTATCTGATGAAGACTCAGACTACATTATGGATGTTGATAACATTGTTGAGGAGTATGATGATGATATGGATGATTTTAGGGCTGTAGTAGATTTTGATTTAAGTGATGATGGGGCAGACTTAGATATTGGAGATGATGTGAACATGGATGTTGAGATTGACTTAGATGAATTTGATAGTTTGAGTGATGATGAGAATGACACAAAGATGCAAAAGAGAATGAGGGCTCATAGGAGGAAGTCAAGATGGTGCAAGTCAAAGTGGTGCAGGTCCAAGTGAAAATGTTGGTGCAAGTCAAAGTGGTGCAGTTTAGGTCTTTTGGTACTTGCAGTTTAGGTCTTTGATATGTATTTTGGTAAAACAATTAATGGTTATGTATTTTGGTACTTGTCATGGGTTATGGTTATGTATTTTGGTAAAACAGTTTAGGTCTTTTGGTACTTGTAATCTGTTATGGTAATGGGTCAGTTAGTCTTTTGGTATGTAATCGTCAACTGCAGTTTAGTTCAGTAATGGGTCACTTTGTATTTTGGCAGTTTAGTTCAGGTTTGTAATGGCTGCAGTTTACTTCAATATAATGCAGGTTTGTAATGGGTCAGTTTCTTTTAATGGCCAGTTTGTATTTGGCAGTTTACTTCAATATAATGGCCGCTTTGTACGATACAATCTATCGGCAAATTTACATCATTCATACCATTAACATAGTTCAATATAATGCAAGTTTGTAATGGCCGCTTTGTACGATACAATCTATCGGCAAATTTACATAGTTCCATTAACTAAACCATCAACAATCTTATATCATTCATACCATCAAGAATCATTCATATAACACCATTAACATAGTTCCATTAGCTAAACCAAAAATCTTACAACATTCATCCCATATTCATGAACTACAAACACTCGATTACCTAAATACACATCATTTAACTACACACATAGCACAACATCAATAAACCCCAAGTAACACACAATAGCCACTTCAATCTCCTGTTCTCTTCTTCAAGCCTGCGGATGGAGTTCAACTGCCCTCTTATGATTCATGCACATCTTTGACACAACTCAGCCTCAGCCCAAGCAACGAATCCACAGCCCATTCCCCCCTGTTAACAAAAAATGATAAAAACATGAACAAATCGCAGGTGATTATGAAGATGATGAAAGAAACCCAAATACCTGTCTATTGCAACAATAAAAACGTCTGCCGGGGTTCAAAGAGGTCCACGAAGTTCGAATTACAGTATGGGCACCACATGGACATTGCACCATTGTTGAAGATTGAAGGTAGGTAGGAGAGACGGTTTGCTTTGCTCTAGTTAATTAGGATTTTAGGGTTTCTATCGATCTGGTCATATACAGGGTGAAAAGGGCGCCAAATCAGAGGGAAAAAGAAATAAGAAAAAAGGGTTAATAAAAGGAAAACTGAAATGACAAAAATGCCCTTGGCAGCTTTAACATATATGGATGGAGTTAAGTCAGTTGGACCATAATGGCAACGACGAAACCTTTTTGGATCCAGATGTTAAAAATGAAACCTTTGGACTATACTGGCAAAATGGGCCAAACCTCAGGGACTAAAATGGCAATTTACTCTTGAATTTAAATAATTTGAACTGATTGTTTTTGGTCAATAATAATTCCATCGAAGTTTATTTCATACAGTGATCCCAACTTTTTTCATTTTGTTTGTATAATGGTCCGTCGTTAAAAATAACTTAACGGAGTTAAGTTTTTTTTCGAATTACAAACCGATATATTAGAGCTTTTGATCCGAACAAGGATACGAGTCGACTGATGTAAAACTTACCTCGAAACCTCAAAACGGTGCTCCAAATGGCTTGATTTTTGTTAATTGGAAGTTTAAATTGAAGCACCGTTTTCGTTGTTTGGAGCACCGTTTCGAGGTAAATTTTACATCAATCGCCTCGTATCCTCGTTTTAATCAAAAGCCCGAAAACACCGCTTTGTAATTTGGTAAAAAAAAACTTAACTCTGTTAAGTTATTTTTAACGACAGACCATTATACAAAAAATAATGAAAAAGTTGGGACCGCTGTTGGGAATAAACTTAGCTGATATTATTATTGACCAATAACAACTAGTTCGGATTATTCAAGGGGGTGTTTGGCTTAGCTTTTTGAAACAACTTATTGGTTTTTTTGAAAAAAACCAATAAGTTAAAATAATGTTTGGATAAGTGAAAAGGACCTTTTGAAACAATTTTTGTATAAGGTGGAAAAGGCATTTTGAAAAGCTAGGAAACCTTGGCTTTTAAAACTTTTTTTAACTTTTCATGAAATATTACCTTTTCACACCTCATAAGCTCATCCAAACATTTTTTTAAAGCAATTTATTGACTTTTCCCATCTTATAAACTCGTTCAAACACTTTTTTAAAATCTCCTTTGAATAAGTCACAAGTTAAAACATACTTTTGCCAAAAAAAAATTACTTTTTAAGTTAAACTAGACGCGCAGTCTTGTGCTTCTGACTCAGTGAGGCGCATAATGTACAAAAAGTGCACGGAAAAGTGGCACGAGGCGTAGTCTTGTGCTTCTGACTCAGTGAGGCGCATAATGTACAAAAAGTGCACGGAAAAGTGGCACGAGGCGTAGTCTTGAGGCGCCCCTTTCATATGGGGAAAGGTTTTGTGCATGAGGATCTGTACATATAGCTTTTTAGATTGTAAGTATATGTTATTGATATATCTATAAATAAATTGTGCCTCGCGTATGAAAAGCAGCGTGCTTTGCGCCTCGCGCTTTTTAAAACAAAGCATTGAGAAGCAATTGATGGATGATAAACCTCATAGAGTGCAAATTACAACAAATGCAATACAACACAAAAGGGAAGCATCCACACGCCTTAAGACTTGTACCTAGAGGTGTTCAAAATAACCGGTTAATTAACCGTAACCGGTTATTAACCGAAACCGTAACCGGTTAATAACCGATTTAGGAATAACCGGTTAGTGGTTATTTTTAACCGTAGGTTAGTAACCGGTTACAAGTTTTTAGTATAATAACCGGTTATTAACCGGTTTTTTTAAACCGGTTTTTTAACCGATAGACCGGTTAACCGAAAAAATAACCGAAAAATTCAAAAAAAAGGCAAAAAAAACCGGTTTTTAACCGAAAATAACCGGTTAATTAACCGGACCGGTTAAAGTAATTAACCGGACCAGTTAATAAAATAACCGGTTAAAGTAATAACCGGTTAAAGCATTAACCGGTTAAAGTCAAAAAGTCAAATTAACCGGTATAACCGGTTAACCGGTCCGGTTATTAAAATTAACCGGTTTGTGCACCTCTACTTGTACCCGAGACCTTCCAGATTGCTCCATGATACCATTTTAATTAACATTAAGAGCTTTAATCGGATAAAACCCATGCCTATAAGTGTTGTCAAACTAAAAGCATTGTTTGTGGGAGGGTGATGCCATTCATTATGTTGAGGATGACCTTGGACAAAACTATGGTTGGTAGGAGGTTTATATGTAAAAACAACCTAAGGGATGTAGAAATTGTGAAGGGTTTATGATAGGAGTAAGACCCCGAATCACCGGTTTAAATCAAACAATAAAATAAAGGATAGATCTACGGTTCGTTTTGGATACGGATTCACCACCAAAACCTACGGTAGGGCTGCGAATCGCTCCTGAAGATACAGAAATCACCACTCTGGTTATGAATTCGAGTCTAAGAACACCACCCAACGTGCCACGGTTGAGCTAGCATAAACACAATCAATTTAACTCAAATTCCATTGAGATAAACCAATTACCAACCAAAGAGATTTTTTTTATGATCAAAACGCACTGCCTTTTTTTTCATTTCATTTTCCCAAATACATAGAGTGAAACGAAAAGAAAATTCAGTTCACTTAGCTTAATTCTAGGAATAAGAAACTGAATTAAAAACCGACTAAACATGGAAATTAAAGGAAACACAATTACAAATAAAAACATTAATTTTAAGATAACAAATGAAGCACTACGTGGGGTGAACTTGCATGGCTCAGAAAAGTTTGTGTTCTTGAATTCACCAATCAAATGAGCTTGGGGTCTTGAACCGTTGTCTTGTAACGATAGGTCCATAATCGTGAGCGGGTCGGTGAACCGATATACAACAGTTTACTTAATAAATAGGTTTATATGTAAAAGAGATGAGAAATATGCAGTTTTCGGTTGTATATAAAGCTTATTTGGTACATAGACGCACGTCTCGGCTATTGGGACCAAAACGCCGTGGAGTGCCTCACGCTTTTTTAAACCAAGAGGATCACAATGATGTTGGCTGCTTGTTTGATCGGTTGATCCTTAAACTTGTTAGAAAGAAAACTTGAAATCTTGATTGCAAATAAACTTATATTCACGACACAGTGTCAATGAAGCACATGAATTAGGATAGGCTTTGTATGTAGAAAATGTCCTCACTTTCCCATTTATTACTAATTGCATTTTATTACATTGGCTCATTTACTCTGTTTTTAGCATGTTTTAAACAAGTTTCTAATAATAAACATGTAGATAGTGTGCCTAACAGACCTGGAGGCTGACTCCATGAACCCGTATGATTCATCGGCTCGCATTAACGCAGTGGTGATTCCCGAGATGGTGGTCCATGGTGTATGGTGTGCTCTTTTCCTTATGACAGGCCACTGGGTCTTATTTCTTCTTACACTCCCCATTACGATATATAATACTATGTTGTAAGTTTCCTTTTGCCGATCAACCATGGTTTATCTATATTATAATGATACATTTTTCTATCTTTTTGCTGATCTAAGTGCTTCTTTTTTTGAATTTATGATAAACCCCTATGTGTTTGTTATATTTATTTATGTTTCAGATACTCGAAAAGAAGACATCTTATTGACGTAACTGAAGTTTTTAGATCCATTGATGCTGAGAAGAAGCTTCGGATCGTTAAGCTTGCCTTTTATTTGCTCCTCTTTGTTCTAGTCATTATCGGGTCAGATGTTTTCTATTGCTTAATTACATCCCCATACATTATATTTGAAAATAGAGATAGTTTGACTTTTGTAGTGAAAACCTCTTTTCATACACGTGTTATCGGTGTTAATTTATAATTATTCAAAAACAAGTGTATAATATCATCTTTAAAGACCTACTAATTTGTTGTTGCTGATGATCGTGCAGGATGGTAATAGCGATTGTTAACAATTTGATAGACGACAAGGAAGAAGTGTTACATGGGTACGGAATATATTGATTCTTGGGTTTGTAACATTAGTTGTAGGTTTTGTGGGGCAGATAAAACCACATATTTTGGACATCTGTTGAGCAGGTTTTGTAAAGTTGTTGTACTGTTTGTTATTTGTTTTAAGCTGTGTTTGCTAACTATTGCCATGATGGATCAATTTTGACTGTGTTTGACCTTGTATCGGTATGTTTGCCCATGGAAATATTTGTTTTTAGAATATATTTTTATTTGGTGATTTTGCATTCTTGCTGCATAAGGTGATTCAAAAGCAGACTACGGTGCTCAGCGACTCGGCCTCTTTACTATTTTTAATAAGATCAAACCGAATCCGTATGTATACATCTATCTGTTCTGTAGCCTGTTTGTTGTACTCAAATTCTGTGATTTTCAAATGAAAACTCCATGTTAACTGAACTTTCCTTTTGCTGATTAAATGTTTTGAAAGACTGATTTTCTGAATGAGCTTGGTGTTTGGAAAGTTTACGATGTGAACTCTACCAAACGCTGCATAACTACCTTTACGGGTTTATTCATCCATTGTGATAACCCAACTATAATTAGATTGACTATTTAAAAACTTGTACATGGTGCTTTAAAATAAATTTTTAAAGAGAGTTGGTATCACAAAGACATAGTTTAAACTCTGATTCTGTTAGTCTTAGACAAAATACGACGCATTTCCTTTTAAGTTTTAACAAGTAGAGAAAATCAAATTTATATAGGCACGTACATCAAACTATGCACGCACGTGAAAAAAAATTAGTTTTTCTTAAGTAAAGGAGGTATAACGGTAAACTCGAAACAAATTATTAGTAAAAAACTTAATAGGTTAAATACGTTAGTAAAATTGTGCCAAGTAGCACTAATGCCAACCACTGCCAATGAACACCAACATCAGAAGAGCTTGTAAAAATAAAATAAATAAAAAAGTATAAAATAACACCGAACAAAAAACATACGTAAAATCGTTGAACCACGCACTCCAGTAGCGGCGTGTTAATGCGAAGAAATTATATAGAAACGTAAAATGTAAAAAAAACAACTAAGTCGATCTAGGATTCGCGCGTTGCGATGAACTTTTCAAACGTGGGAAAAATAAACGTGCTGCGACTGGACTGTCAAACAGGGAAAGCAGAAGAAAAAACGTTGCACCCTACACGCACATTGCTGCATGTTGACTCGCAAAATTTAGAACGAAACGTAAAACGAAAAACTTGCGAAAGATAAAAAGTATAAGGGATCAAAGTTGAAAATAAGAAAGTGTTGGGGTTAAATTGAAAAGTTGAAAAGCTTTCGGTTAAAACCAAAAATGTCAAAGGGTTTAAAATGAGAAACATAAAAGCCTTTGGGTTAAAAGTTAAAAATGCAAAATTTTTTTGAAAAACACCCAATACACATCTTACAACAATTAAAGCAACAAAAAGTTCCTAATTTATAGTTTGGAAATAAGCTTAGCCAAATACCCCCTAATAAAGGCCTAAATGTAATTCTCTATATATTAAAAAGACAAGGCAATGAAGAGTCTTTTTAATATATAATAATTGTTTTATTATTTTAATACTATAAAAAATTTATTTTCTTTACTTTTAAAGTTTTATAAGTTTGGTGTCAACCGGTACTTGTATCAAAAATACCAGTTCGTTATCGGTACATGAAGGTAAAAAACAGCACCAACCTGTTACATAAAACGCCAAAAGTCGGTACCGGTTTGAGTTTGATAGTCTTTTAGTTCGAGAAATTTGGTACTGCTACCCAGTACCATTTGTTCATCCCTGATCACGGGTACCGTACGAACAACAACGATATCGTACAACTTTTTTTTTAGTTTCAGGGGTAGGGATGAGCTCGGTACCAACTGATACCTCGGTTACTGTATCGGTATATGAAGGTAAAAACCAGTAGCGAACCGGTACCAGGAACGCCAAACGTCAGTACCGAACTGGTACGTAGGATCTTTCGGTTCAGGAAATTCGGTATCGGTACCCATTACTATTTGCTCATCTCTGACTATGGGTTTCTACCGAACATCATTACCATACAACTTTTTAGCTGATTTTCTTTCGGTTATTTTTTAGTGTTTTTTTCTACATTTTCTTTTTATTCTTGTCAGCGGTTCCGTGTGCAACGCGCTCGCAATGATTTCAAACACATATAAACACATACTAAATAACAAAAGGTTGCGGCGACAGTTTTATAACTAGTTTCATTAACAAAAAAGTTATTTTAAGAAAGCCTATCTCTACTCTCACTAATAAACCCCGTCACTATCCTCATCGTCTTCTTCTCTCTCTACTCTCACTCTAAAAAAGGTTTTTCCAATCTGCAGCATTACAAGGCCCACATTCAGAAGTCGTAAGTTAACCATTATCATGTGATGCTTCTCTCTCCAATTTTAACATCTCCTTTCATATTAATTTTGATGATGGTGCATATTATGAAATTGATTTCCCCTTTTTACACTGCTTGCTGGTTGGGTTAATTAGCAGATGATGAACAATTGTTTATGTTTTATGTAAGTAAGCATAATGTTTGTTTAGGGGAAGAACACCCTTGTGGCTAGGTACTTTTGACTTTTGGAGGAATTGGGGATTCTAAGTTTCTAAGACTGGGGGTGTGGGGGGGGCTTGGGTTGACATGTGGCACAATACCAATGCTAGAGGGTCAACGCCCAAAGCCAAGCCCATAGGGGATGATTTGCAAGGCTTGGGTGGGTTTCCCACGCCCAAACCCAAGTCCCACACCCAGCAGACTAACTGTCACATAGGTTATCATTTTTTTTTCGGCTAAAATTACGAGGTTTCATTCCAATAATTTGGGCAAATTACATAAGGATAGCAGGTAGACGAGCAACAAACTGCGCCGCCATCCCTTTCTGAATAGAAAACCCTAATCTACTAAAAACAAAGCCTCGCCCCTGAGGGGTCGAAAAGTTGCTGTGGACCACACGCTGAACTCTAGACAAGAACCGAACTGCCTCCGGCGCCAAGGAGCCGAACGTGTCAAACGCCAGGGTGACAAAGGCATGCTGATTATCCTCACAAGCTTTCGCATGCTTTGCCACCTTCTTTGACTCTGCTTTTAGTACCGCTTGCCCCACCACAAACCCATTTTCCCGGAACCCGGCTAGGGGGGATACGCCTGTGAGATCGACACAAGCATGTTTCCCGCCCTCCCAACCAAAAACTAACACGTCAGCCGGGCGTAGGGTGGATCTCCCCTCCGATGGATCGGTAAGAAAATTAACTGGTGCCTCTTTCTTTGCTGAGATCCCTGCACGTCTGAGAATATCCATTAACGCGTCTCGAACAAAGTCATGGCGATACTTAAATCCCGACAACTCTCTACAGTGTAACGCATGCTCCCCGTATTTATCCAGGCTTGCTTTACGGCAGACTGGGCAAGTTTCATCATTCGGGAACATGGGGATCATCAAACGGTACTTAAGGATTGACCGGTACTCAACCGCTGACATACGTTGACCCAAACCTTCAATAGGAATAACAGTTAAGAAATCCTGAGCGTGAGGCCTCTGTAGGCATTCAATGACGGCTTTCTGGCGGGGGGACAAATGGAAATCTTCTCCCAAACTTTGTGCGATTCGACAACAAAAGGCATTCGCCAAAGTTTTCTGTGGCTTTTTGGGGGTGGTGTCCTTGTTAGAGAAACCGCCGAGATCAAAGTCAGGTAGAGATTCATGCAAGTGTTCCAAGGCGCTGGCATAATCCGGATCAGTGTTAGCAACCCCACTGTTACGTAAGATGTGGTCCTGCAACTCCCAAGATTGAGACCTGGAAGCCATAAAGGCATAGGCAGCCACATCCCGGGCCGAAAGAAGGCCCAACCCACCAAGCCGCATTGGCAAGGTCGCGATCCGCCACTGTAGTTCACCAAAAAAAGGACCCCCACATACGACAATGTCTTATATTGCCTCCCGAAGCCAAAACATGAAACAGCATCATCCACAAAGGGGGGCTGGCAAGTTCGCAAACCAAATAGCAACTTTGCAACCCCCATACAAGATCTAAGCAAGAGGAGTTCGCTTTGAGGATCCCGCAACAAGGGAAGGTGTCCCATAATGTCAACAGCACGCGTTGCCCTCTTAGCCGCTAGACCACTAATAAAACTGGCATCACGGCTAACTGCCCCTCCTAGCAGTTTGACACCCATCTCCGGCCTCCCAATCTCACTGGGGAAAAGCCCTGGCCGGACCTTCACCCCGTTGCATGTCGGCCAAAATACTTCAGTTTTTCTAATATTAAGCCGTAGCCCCAAAGCTGGACCCTCCGAACCGATGATGTCGAGAGCTTTAGCAACCTGAACAGCGTCCCCGATAATCGTCCCGTCATTCAAGTACCAAGCATGGAAGGGGAGTTTACAGTTTTCCTGCACCTGAAGCACTAAGGGGTGTAAGGCTAGGGCAAAAAGCAAAGGTCCCAAGGGATCCCCTTGCTGCACCCCCGTAAATGCCCCGATGCGGTCATTCCCCACGTATAGCCTAGCAGGCTGAGCATACAGAAATTGAACCCATGGGAATATGGAAGGGCAATGGCGATGGACCTCGCGAAGCAAAACCGAACGATCAACTAAGTTGAAAGCGTTGGAAAAATCAACCGTAAGCATGGCTAGCGAGTCATCTGAATGAAAAGAATTAAGAAACCTGTTAGCGTTGTGCAGCACCGCCTCCGCCCCATTGGGGACCCCCACCCCAAATTGATAGTCCCCCAAGTACTTAACAGCTTCTTTCCCAACTTTCTTCATGGCTACTTTGGAGACTAATCTTCTCCAAATTGCCCCCACAGCAATGGGGCGAATTCCATTATCAGGCTTTAGCAAAGGGGTTATCATTTGCATTCCTCTCTTAACTCACAAACAGATTTCTATTTGCTATCAGCAGATACATGATGTTGGAGCACTCCCAAATTCTTAGTTTTGTACAAATTTACATCAATTTCCTCTCTTTTGTATTGACTACTTGAGATGTTCACTCTTAACTGTCTTTAGGACCCCAAGTCACAAGACTGACTAGTTTCTTAATTCGACCTGGTCTATCCGCCACCCATGCCAGGGGCCGTACAGAAGCATGCTTCCGATGTGGACATTCCAGAGCTGCCACAGCCACCACCACCGTCCGGGGCGCCTCAGTTTCCACATCACGTTGTTCCAGGTCCTGACCCAGGAGCAGCAGTGTATCAACAGTTACAGGCTGATGTTGACTGGCTTGCTTATGCGTTGCAGTGGTTAGTTGAGGAGGCGCAGGAGCGACGACAGCGTGAGGGGTTACCTCCCCGACCGTACCATCCAAGGGCCGTACAGAAGCATGCTTCCGATGTGGACATTCCAGAGCTGCCACAGCCGCCACCACCGCCCGGGGCGCCTCAGTTTCCACATCACGTTCCAGGTCCTGACCCAGGAGCAGCAGTGTATCAACAGTTACGGGCTAATGTTGGCTGGCATGCTTATGCGCTGCAGTGGTTGGTTGAGGAGGTGCAGGAGCGACGACAGCGTGAGGGGTTACCTCCCCGACCATACCATCCAAGGGACGTACAGAAGCATGCTTCCGATGTGGACATTCCAGAGCTGCCACATCCGCCACCACCGCCCGGGGCGCCTCAGTTTCCACATCACGTTCCAGGTCCTGACCCAGGAGCAGCAGTGTATCAACAGTTACGGGCTGATGTTGGCTGGCATGCTTATGCGCTGCAGTGGTTGGTTGAGGAGGCGCAGGAGCGACGACAGCGTGAGGGGTTACCTCCACGACCGTACCATCCGCCTCCAGGATACCATCAGCAGCAGGATCCATAGCCATAGACGAGCCTGTTGCTCTTGTTTTTGTATTCAGCATTCGGTTATATTTTATCTTTTGTTATGTATGTATAAACTTATGTTGTCGTTTTTATGTTGTTGGTTTATGTGATGCGTGTTTGTATTACATAATATCTCATAATAATTTTATATTTTTTAAACAGTAAAATTGCTTCGATGTAATATTTTTGAAACAATAAGATTGAAACGGTGTAATTTTCAAACGGCAAACATTCAAACGATATAATATTTAAAACGAAAATATTGAAACTGTATAAGATTGAGAACGGCGTAATGTTGAGACGATAATATTGAAACGGTATAATTTTTTGAATGATATAATATTGAAACGACATAAGTGTTCGAACCAGACAAGAGTAAAAAAAAACGTTATAATATTTTAAACGATAAAGTATTGAAACGGTAAAGTATTCGAACTGCATCGGAGTTTATCAAACAAATTCATGGTATAATATTTTAAACGATATAATGTTGAAACGGCAAAATGTTCGAACCGGGGCAAAGTTAAAAAATATAGTATAATATATTCGAACCGTACCAGAGTTTTTCAAAATAATTAACGGTATAGTATTTTTAAACAATCTAATGTTTGAATCGGACGAGAGTTTATAACACCAAATTCACCAATCTAAACCTTGTACGTGGTGGCGTATACAACCTTTAAAATTATGTGCTTGACTGGTGTCTGGCACTAAATTTTATGTGGCGTACAAAAAACCCTGAAGCGTGCATATGGTTGACTTGGGTGTGCCAATACTTTGTGCATAAACCCCATCAATATCCTCATCGGCTTCTTCTCTCTCTACTCACTCTGAAAAAAGATTCTTCAGTCTGTAGCCTTCCAAAGTCCACAGATTTAGAACTCGTAAGTTAACTATTATCATGTGATGTTGTTGCTCTTTGATTCTGTGTTTCTCATCTCGAATTTAAGTTGAATAGGTTCTATCATCTGATCTGAACATCCTACATGTTCTTAACAAGAATCTTAACAAGAATCAATGTTGTTGTATGATGATGACAAGAATTCAATCCTACATGTTCTTAACAAGAACCTAAACAAATTCAACCCTACATGTCTTAAGAAGTATATGCACTGATGCAGATGAACTAAAGATGTGCTAGTAGAGATGAACATTAACTGATGATGATTTTGCAAAAACCCACCAAAAATCTTCAAATTTCCAGACCAAAGATGTCCATCAATCTCCCAAAACCGTGATGAATTTAGAAATTCTATTCGGCGGGTTTTGTTCATCTCAAAAAGTTACACAATATGCACCCAAGAACCGCTTGATTTCTTAAGAATTGAAGGACATATAGTCAGAGTGTCACCGAGAACTTACAAAAAAATTTGGGCCTCGGACGATAAAAAGAATTGGGCCCAAAATTGTGGTTAAGTGGAAATGAATTAAAAAAATAAAATCTTAGTGGTGGAGCCAAGACTTGAACTTGAAATCTTTACATTATTTTTCCACCCCACCACCAACATTTCTTGCATAACAAATGGATACATATACTAAATATATAATTTAATAAATATATATAAAAAGCTTATCGTGTGACGGCACGGATTAGCCGGCCCTGCATATCGTGTCTTGAAGTTCTAGGGGTATAAGACTTTTATGAAGAACTTATGATGATGATGACTTTTGAATTTAAATCCAAATCTGGAATTGAAACTATTTAGGAATAAAAACTGTTAAGGGACTCAAATAATAAATGGTAATAAACTATAGGACGCAGATTAATCAATGTGGAAAAAGAGTAATATAGTTGTTTCTTTAATTTAAACTAACAGAGTTAACTTCAGAGTGTAGCGAATTTCAAACAACGACTCAGACAACGGAATTTTCATTTGGGGGACTTAAGTTTACACCGGCCTGTAATAGGGGCGCAAATTGTAGTTTACTCTTCTATATTTAATCATCTGGTTGGACTTTAGTCTATTTCATCTTTATTTTTATGTTGATAATCTGATGCTACTGTTTATGCACAATGCACGTTGCTAGAACCGGATATTATTGAGCTATGATGTATTATTATTATTATTATTATTATTATTATTATTATTATTATTATTATTATTATTATGATTATGACTAGTATTTTACGTCGCGCGTTGCGGCGAAACCGAACAAATTATAATGTAAAACAAAAGTGTTTTGAAAATAAAACATGTTGTTTAGAAGGCAAACCATTAGAACGGTTTAGTTTATCATCGTACAATTTTTATGATACCAAATAAATACTTTATTTTGAGTAAAAAATCGTTTTTAACAAAACTTATAACGGAATGTCGAGAGAAAAATCAAGCAAAACTACGTACTTAAGTTTTTAGAAAAAATTATAAACGTAAATTGTTAAAGAAGCATCAAATTAATTGATAAATTAATATATGTTCTAAAAAATTATTAAAAAATGGTAAAGAGAATATTATATGGTTTTAAAAAAGGAAAAAAAAAGTTACAAATATGTTATTAAAAGTAAATATTACAGTAAAGTATTATAATATATTAAATAAAATAATAATAATAAAAAGCTATATATTATTATAAAAATAAAGTTATTATTAATCAGCCTTCGTAAACAATATTTATAATTATTATTATTACTTTTTTAATCCTCTTCCAATAAGGCTCTTAAAATCTGCATTTGATTGTCATTGGCGGAACTAAAGGGGGTCAGGGGGTCCGCTGACCCCCCGGCTGTCGGACGGCCATTCAACGTTTGATCCTTCAAGTTGTGGGTCTCTGGATTTTGACCCCCTTGTGTCACATAGTTACAGGCTTACGAGATTGTTATTAAAGAGTATTTACATCAAAAAAGAAGAAAATAGAAAGGTGCTCACCGGAGTTCTTTTTCCATCGTGACAGTTACAAGCTTACGAGAGTGAAACTTGAGAGTGTGTGATAAAGATGAATAGAGAAGATGAAGGATATTTTTGTAATTAACCAATCTATTAAAAAGTCTAATTGTAAGAGCACTCACTATCACTTGTACATTTTTCTTTTTATGTTCAGATGCTTTCACTTGCTTTTCGAGTATAAAAGTTTAATATTGAATTGAATTAATAATAATATAATGTAAAAAATAACTATTTATAATTTAACGTAAAATAGGTTATTCTTTGATTTAGTTTAAAAACTGTTAAGATTTTCAATTTTTTTCATTGTTTTTACTCTCTTTTTCTCTTTTACATAAGTAAAATAATTATTATGTTAACAACAGGTGTGTATTTATATATTTTGACCCCCCAGTTAAAAATTTCTGGTTCCGCCACTGTTGATTTTTATACATCTTTTCAATGGAAAGCGTGAAAACAAAGCTGAATTTGGGAAGTGGTGGGAGACGGTGGTGACTGGAGTTCTTACCTGGTGATGGTGGAAGGTGGAGGAAGAGGTTGAAGATGGTGGAAGTTGAAGAGGGTGTAAAAATGATAGAGTAAAAAAGACGAACTGTTCCCGAGTCTCATTTAACAGGGTGAGGGGAAAGAAAAGAGATGAAAATATGAAAAAACCATGTTCCCGAGATTTTTTAAGAATAGAAGGGGAGGGGAAAGGAGAGAAAAGGAAGAAAATTTGTACGTGTATTTATCCTCCCAAATCGAAGAGATTATGAGAGAAAATCTTATCAATTACTAAATTACCCTCATATCTGATGGTAAAATTGTTTTATGTTTAAAGGGTATAATGGTAAAATTGTTCCTTTCTTTTCTTTTCCTCCTAACTCAGGAACACAAAAAATGCTTGATTTCTTCTCCTTTCCTTTACTTTTCATTAAACTCGGGAACACGAAAAAAAATCACATATTTTTCTTCTTTTTCTCTCTTAATTCATTTTCCTTCCACTCTTCCTGTTAAGTGAGACTCGGGAACACAATGCATCCATTTTTTAGTCTTCAACCGTTGGTGGGTAACAGAGTTGATTTTTAGTCTTCCTGTTAAGGGGACACGGGGTGGTTCACTAGTGATAGAATCTATCACTCACAAGCATCAATCAAGTTCCGCCATGTCATCAACCATTTTTTCATCACTCACAACCTTTTTTAGGCGGGGTGGTCATCACTCACCACCACACCCAACAATTTCCCCCCAACCAACAATTCCACTCACAAAACCAAACCATCACGCGTTGAAAATATAACGAAAATGGATTTTCGTTAATATATAACGCGTTATCTAAATGAGGCGGGGTGGGAAAAATAAACTTCCACGCGTTATACTTTTGCCATCACGCGTTATAAGCTACCGCCCCGTGTGCCCTAAGTCCAGAGTCCAAGATTGATGCAATTAGAAAACGTCTGGATGTAAGGCAACAAGATTTTGAAAATAAAAGATAAGAGTGTGAGTGCCTAAAACCGGATAAGACTAGAGTTTAGTCTTAACCTTTTGTTAAAAGAAGTTTTGATTTTAGAGTAAAGTAAACCCCGTGCTAAACTTGGATTAGGGTTAATTTGGTTCGGTATTCAGGTGAAATCGACACCTCTCCGGTCTCTATTATCTAGTGGGACAATATAGTAGTAACTGCAGAAATCGACAGCATACATACATACATACGTAGGGTTTGATGTTGTTTTGATAAACCCGTCACCATCCTCATCATCTTCTTCTCTCTCTACTCTCGCTCTAGAATAATAAGCTTCTTCAATCTGCAGACAGATTCAGAACTCGTATTATCATGTGATGTTGCTGCTCTTTGTTTCTCTCTCCAATTTTAACATCTCCTTTCATATTATATTCATTTTGATGATGGTGCAGCACATTATGAAATTGATTTCCCTTTTTACACTGCTGCTTGCTTGACTTAATTAGCTGATGATGATGAACATTTGTTTATGTTTTATATAAGCAAGCAAGCAAGCAAGCATAATGCTTGTTTAGGGGAAGAAGAACACCCTTGTTTTGTCTTGTTAGGTTAGGTGTTGACTTTTGACTTTTTGGAGGAATTGGGGATTCTTCTAACTGTCACATAGATAGATCATCATTTGCATGCTTCTTACTTTTTTACTATCAGCATTAATATGATGTTGGCCACTTCACTGTAATTCAATGCTTGGAGCACTCACTAATTCTTAGTTTTGTACAAATTTAAATCAAACTCTCTTTTGTATTGTCTACTTGAGATGTTCACTTTTTTAAGCTAGGCACAGAGTATAAAATACCATTTTTATTTGTTTTAGGTTTGTTTAGGGCTAGTTTTGGTTGATTTCATGTGTATTTGAGTTTATCAAGGCTTATTTCGGGGTTTCAAACGATTTTTCGGCGGAGTATGTTTGAAATTGGCCTGAATTGGTGCTTGGCTCGCCTTTCAAGGCACAACGCAAAAGCTGCGCTGGGCTGCACTTCTGCGCCTAGGCGCGCACCTTGTGTGCTTTTGACAACATGGATTTAATCTGATAAATTTTACTTCACTTCCGGTAAGAAATGTTATTTTCTGGTTGGCGCTACTTATCTTTTAGAATTTTGTTTAGGAAAACTTATATTTACCTTGAAATCTAGCAAACTTTCAATCCGAATGCTGAACATGAAGAATCTCATTTTGTTCAAAAACCTAGATAACTTGGAGCTAAAAAAAAGCTTCACATATGTGATGGTGCTAGATCGATAAAATTCTCCAAATCATTTTCAGGCGTCAACTTTTTGTGTAGAGACCCCTCAAACAAGTTTATAATTTTGCATGCAAAAATCAAATTTGATGTGTTGATAACAGAAATCAAGCAATCTTATACGTAAAGCTTATTCCTTATTAGTATTTCATAAATAGAGTTGAAGGTACTTAGAATTGATTGTATTTTGGTTGCTTTGATCTGCATTAGCATAACTACAACAACCGGTTGTGGGCTAGAAGAAGATTAAGAATTGTTGCATCCATGTTGAACTTGTTTAATCTAAAGAGGCTATCTTGGAAAGACACAAATGGGCAACAAAAGGTTGATATAATACAACATTTTTCAACCTAATTCAGTATTTTAATCCATGCTTTATTTGATCACTGTTATTGTGTTGAACAGGTTGTATTATCTGCTACAGAAGTAGAATCACTTCGGTCAGAACTTGCTGATCTAGAGGAACGAGAAGCTCATCTGAAAGCTCGGTAAGCAGTAGTTGATTATGGTTACTGTTTCTAGGGAACCAATGTTTTCCTAGCTCAATGGCAGCTATTGCTCCATGCAGATTGGAACACATTGATGAAATTTTACGTGGTGCCCGTCTTTCAGGCTATCTACAGATGCGAACGGTATTTCCATAAACTCATTGTATCTCTTTTATTTTATTGACATCTGCAGTCGGCTAGGTATTGATATCTTTCTTTACAGAGATGGGAACCACTACCGGGAGAACCACCTGCTCTTGATGACTCAGACGTTGATGACTGGCGTCCATTCTTTGTTGTTCTCCAAGGACCGAGCATTTTCTTATACTCTACATCCACAGGTAACTAACTATCTATCTCAACTCATGATGACGTGGCCTTTTTTTCATTTTAACTATTTATCATATAGGTTGACTATTCTGAAATATCTTTAGATATAAGTCCACAAGACTCCACCCTTTTGTCTGATGTGGTGGAAGTAGGATGCATGCCATGTCACACTCAAGAAGACGGGGAAATTCGATATTACTTTTACATAGTAACTCGCCGTGGATTGAGATATGAATGTTCAAGTGCTTCAAAATTTCAGGTGTCATCTCATTCCCATGAAATATTTCATCGATTACGCCCTTGTAAATCGCTTTGTTTAAAGATTTAGATCATTGTTTTGTTCATATATTTTGAAAAGTGTTTAACACGTATATTGTGAATAAAATGAACATAAAAGATGGACAAAAAGTGTTTTGCGTCTTGAACGTTTTTTACATTCTTTCAGGTGGATGCTTGGGTGACGACGTTGCAAGATGAGTGCAAACTGGGATCGGATTCAATTACTCTCGAGTCTTGATCATTTACAAGATCTATGACATTGCGCAAATTTAAGGTTTTTTAGTATAATTGCTAGTTGTTGGATCGACTGATAAGCAACCGACAGCAGTTGATCACTGGATCATGGTTTTTTGTTTGTACATACACAATGCACTCTCTTGTAAGTTATAACATTTTTTAGTTAATAACTTGCACAAATAAGTTCAAGATGGATGACTGAATGTATGAAACATGCAGGCTAGATATTTTTTGTTTTTACTTGGGAAAACATGTTAAATAATACAGTATTATTATTATTATTTTTTTTTTTTTGAAGTACACAAATCTGATCTGATGGTGGATATTACATCCCAGCTTTATTCGGGTCTGACCCACTAGTTCGGATCTAAGGTGTTCTGAGCCAAACAAAAAATAACAGTCAAAAGGGAGTATTTTTAGTGTTTTTACCCTCCAAAAGTTGTAATTTATACAAAAACCCATGCAGTTTACAGCATGACAAATAAAACCCTTGCTTTTCAAACACAATCACACAGACATTCACTGATTTATACGCTATCACTTTCCAGACTATCACATGCTTTCTTGCAGTAGAAGTTTTCTCATAATCATTAAAAAGCCAGTCTCTGTCATAAACACCAACACAACTACAAAAATGGAAATTAATTTTAAGATGCAATAATAACTTTTTAACTATATTGTATTCTAATATATTTATGACAACTTTTTTAAATTCCATCGGTCGTGGACATGAGATGTGTGGTCATGATAAATGTCTGGTCTCGAATATTACCAATGCATAAACAACTTCATAGTTCAACGTGTTCAGTTGCGGATCCAGGATTTATTTTCTGAGGGTGCGATCGAGATTTTTGCTTAAATAGCGGTTGCCCCCAACTATGGCAGTAGGTCCACCACTGAACATGTTCCAAGTGGTAAAATTTTGTAGAGTAACTAATAAGTATGAGTAACTAAAAATATCAACGCCCTAGGTAGTATATATTTCTGGATTTGTTTAAAAAAATATAGAACCAACTTTAAGGTAGGACTTAACCAAAAGGGTCACCACCTTCTAACTTTAACTATTTTAAAAGCCAATGGGTGTAATTGTAAATAAATGCAAACCTCGGGGGCCATTTCATATTTCCAACATGCAAATCACGAGTTTAAGATCCTTTTCTCCATACTTAAACTAAACCAAATACACTCATGGTACCTTTCTTTGGTTTACCTCCATTTTGATCTATAAATAAACGATAACATAGCTTTCAATTCCGTTTTCTTTTCACTGTTTGATCGATTGAAAACGACGATGAGTTCCGAAATCTATAGATCCGCCTCACGAGCCGCTAGATCTCTTCTTTCCTATGCTTCCAAACACAAGCATCATGTTCCATCTAGTGAGTTTTTTTTATTTTCCATTTTGTGAATTCAAACAATGTGTGATATATGTAAATATTGTATATTATTGAGTGTAGATCTTGTTAATGGCATTTGTTAACGATGATTTCGTTAGAACGTAGAGATTCATGTGAAATGTTTGTTTTTAGACAGTATAATCATTAGTGTGCAAATCTGTTAGATAAATCCAGACGCGTAGTTTTTAAAATCTGGATGTGTTAAGCGTGAAAATTACTTTGTTTGTGTTTGTTCGTGTAGAAGGACGAACAGCTGCTGCAGCAGCAGCGGTTTCATTCAAAGGAACGCTGCCAGCTCTAGCTTCGTTCGCTGATTCCACAAACGCCTCCAACAGATGGATCGCAGGAGCTCTTGCGCTTCCTGCTGCAGGTACTTCAAACTAACAATTTCTATGATTCTGATTTATTTGTAGATTATAATTGTTTCTTTAATTACACATTGTATAAATCAATGCAGCTTACATGCTTCAGGATCAAGAGGCACATGCATTACAGGTGGTCATTTAATTGTCAATTCCACTTGTTTTAGTTGTTAGAGTCATTGTTTTCACAAATGGACCAGACCGGCTAGTCGGATTGGGAACCGGGCTTGGTACTGGTTCAGTTAAGTCTATTTGGCTTTTCCCTATTTGAGAACTGGCCGGTTACCAGTCCAAACGGATTTCCATTTTTTTTTCCTTCAAAATCTCATTTGTTACTAGAGACTCCATATTTTATTTATCTAACTCTTATTATTTCATTAAAAATGCAAAAATATTGGTTTGCATTATAGGTTTTAGTTAAATTGTCTTGCCTGTGCAGATGGAGCGCACATTCATCGCTATCAAGCCTGACGGCGTGCAAAGAGGACTGGTAATTCAACCCTCAGATAAACCATATTTCACTATCATAGATTTTAATCTTTTTGTTATCTAGATTTCAGAGATTATAGAGCGGTTTGAACGTAAAGGGTTCAAACTTGTAGCTATTAAACTTGTGGTACCCTCAAAAACCTTTGCCCAGAAGCATTATCATGATCTCAAGGATAGACCATTCTTTAATGGCTTATGCAACTTCCTCAGCTCTGGTCCTGTTCTTGCAATGGTAGGAATAAACCATTTACAATTATGAACAATAGACATGAAACAAACAAGAAAACTTATTATAACATTTTCGTTCACTCATTCAGGTTTGGGACGGAGAAGGTGTGATTACTTATGGCCGTAAACTTATTGGAGCTACTGATCCACAGAAGTCAGAGCCTGGAACCATTAGAGGTGATTTGGCAATTGTCGTCGGAAGGTAATGCTTCTATAGTAGTCATCACACAAAAATTGTTTCCATATATCATAGTTTTACTATCAATTTTGCACTTGCTTAAATGTCACATTTTGTATAAATATGTATAAAAATATGTTTAACAAATATTTATAAAAATATGTTAATCTATGTGGTATTTGACATATGACTTACAAATTTCCCTTCATTTTGTCATTTGTCTCATTTTCCTTTTTCGACATATTTTTATACACGAGTTTTTAGACATAAGAATGATTTTTCGTTTCGAGATGTTGATACTAGACGTTAAGTTTCTCTGTTGCTGTGTAGGAACATCATCCATGGAAGCGATGGTCCAGAGACCGCCAAGAACGAAATCAACCTCTGGTTCAAACCGGATGAGTTGACTAATTACACCAGCAATCAAGAAAAGTGGACCTATGGAGTGAACTAAGCTAAACCAACTTTTTTTATATATTTTCAGATGCCATCTAATCTAGATAGCGGGTCTTTTGAAAAATAAACCACACTTTGTACAATAAGATGAATGTTTTTCTTATTATTGTTGTCAAAATTAATAAAAGTCTGGTCTCTTTTTCGGTTTCAAAGTATAATCTTTTGGTGTTTATTGTAGTTGCAACATAGTATGTTATCTGTTTTTTTTCCATCTCAATCTTCCGGTTTCAAAGTATATATAATCTTTTGGTAAATACGTTTTTTTAAAGGTTATTGATAAACTCAAAATTAGAACAACAATACTTATCACATAAATTATATTCACAATTTAGGGATGTCATGGGATGGAGATTGGTAACTCCAGGATCATACTTAATTGTAAGACAAAAGATCAAATACAAATACCCTTATCATACAAAACGTATGAATAGGGTGAAAAGGTAAAAAAAAAAAACGCGGTGGTATTTTCGTAATTATTTACTCGTAAAGTAATTATTAAAATTACCTTACAAATGATGTTGTAGGGTAATTTTGATCTTGTAGGGTAATTTTGTAAAATGTTCTTGTAGGGTAATTTTGATCTTGTAGAGTATCATAATTACTCTACAAATGATCTTGTATGGTAATTTTGATCTTGTAAGGTAATTTTGTAGAGTATCAAAATTACCCTACAAGAACATTTTACAAAATTACACTACAAGATCATTTGTAGAGTAATTTTAATAATTACCCTACGAGCAAATAATTACGAAAAATGTCACCGCGTTTTTTTTTTTTTTTTTTTTTTTTTTTTTTTTTTTTCATGCCTTTCGTATGTTTTATACGATAAGACTATTTGTACGTGAACTTAACTCTAATTGTAAAACTCTCTCATATACTGTCACATGCCCGATACATAATTAATCATTACTCGTCAAATATCTGGTATAAATGTTAGTTTCTTAAAAGATACTCATTGAGATTATCATGTAGATTTCATTGGCATGGTAGATTACTCTATTGCCCAAGCATATAGGTTAATACAAAAAGAAAAAGAATGTGTTTACGGGAAAATGAGTTTGAATGTTTCGGATAATCGAGTAGAGTATCCCTGTTTAAAAAAAATAATAATTTTGTACCATAATACTTGTTACTCATTCTAAATGTATTGGGTTTTTGGTTAATGTTTCGGGCTCTGGTTCGTGTGTCATCCTTAACGCGGTTATTGTTAGTAAGTTAACCATGAAGAAATTCAATTGTTGAGCATAAGGTTTATGAAATTTATAATTTCTTTTGGAAATTTTAAAAGATTTAACGACCATTGTTCATTTATATAACCAAACATGTTACGAAAAGGTTAATTTTACTACTAAACCCAAAAATACGAAAAAATTCAATTGTTGATCACAAGGTTGTAGCGTGGTTTATAAACAAGTCAAGATCGACTTGAGGTTGGCTTGGTTTGTAATTGAACCGAGCTCGAGATGAGTCTAGCTCACTCGTTACCTCGCTCGAATTACTTTTATTTTTAATTGTAGACATTCAATTGTTGATCACAACTAGTGTTTTTCAATGACGCGCGTTGCGCGAAAGACATTGGTGTTTTCTACCGACATCATTCTTCAAACGATTCGAGATAAACGATGCGTAACCAGCCATATCCGGCATCGTGGAGTGTATTAAAAAGGGAGCAATTGGACGATTGGATGCTGGGCTTGGTGTTTCTTGGAATGCCCACGGATTGTTCGGGTCAAAACCACGATTATGAGGATTCATTTTTCGTATTGTGGTTGGATGAGATTTTTTTTTTTTTAAATAAGATAGAGATGATTATAGAAGAGGTGGAGTAGTGGTAAAAAAATGAATACAAGTGTGAGTATTTATAGTGAATAATTTTTTTTAAACACATAGCCGTTGGCCAACGGCTAGCCCAAACGGCTACTTGTCTTGGCCAATGAGATCCTGCCATGTCATCTTGATAGCCCCGTCCAGCGTGGTTTATAAACAAGTCAAGATCGACTTGAGGTTGGCTTGGTTTGTAATTGAACCGAGCTCGAGATGAGTCTAGCTCACTCGTTACCTCGCTCGAATTACTTTTATTTTTAATTGTAGACATTCAATTGTTGATCACAACTAGTGTTTTTCAATGACGCGCGTTGCGCGAAAGACATTGGTGTTTTCTACCGACATCATTCTTCAAACGATTCGAGATAAACGATGCGTAACCAGCCATATCCGGCATCGTGGAGTGTATTAAAAAGGGAGCAATTGGACGATTGGATGCTGGGCTTGGTGTTTCTTGGAATGCCCACGGATTGTTCGGGTCAAAACCACGATTATGAGGATTCATTTTTCGTATTGTGGTTGGATGAGATTTTTTTTTTTAAATAAGATAGAGATGATTATAGAAGAGGTGGAGTAGTGGTAAAAAAATGAATAGAAGTGTGAGTATTTATAGTGAATAATTTTTTTTAAACACATAGCCGTTGGCCAACGGCTAGCCCAAACGGCTACTTGTCTTGGCCAATGAGATCCTGCCATGTCATCTTGATAGCCCCGTCCAACGCCCGGGCTGAAACCCCGACCCAAGGGGCCACGCTGAAACCCAAGCCCACCCGGGGTGGTGACTTGGGCGTTTGTACCCAACCCACGCCACAACCCCGCCCCATACCCCATATTTTAATATACCCTAAATTCACTGTTCATTTACTTTGATTTTTATCATATATGAATGTTTTAAAAACTGGTTCAAACCGGCCGTCAGTACCGGTTGAACCCTCCGATGGATATAATTAAAATGCTCGGTACACCTGATTGAACCGCCCGATATATCCTGTTAAACCGTTTCTGAGCTCAGTGGTTTAACCGAATTTGACGTCCGTTATTATACGCGGCTTTCGCTTTCATTACAAAATCTCAAAACCCTAAAGAAGATATTCGCTCCGTCGTTAATCGGAATATTAATCCAATCACACGCATCTCCGTCAAGCATCTCAGGTAATCAATGGTTAATCTTTCTGTTTCTTATACAAATCCTTTTTAATGTGCCTGTATCAATCATATCGTATTCCTTAGGATGAATTTATTCAATTAGGTTAACACTTTTATAGTGAAATTGATTGAATTTAAGTTATTTGTTTGATAAAATTAGGGTTTTTAGCTTGATTATATTAGCTAGCTCTGAAGGTTAATCATATTATTGTTCTTAATATTATGTTAGGGTTACATTACAAATCTATGAATGAATCTTAATTGTTTATTGTGTATAATGTACATATAGTGAGTGGATTTTTGTTCATTAAACCATGCTTACATGTATTGGTGAACTTGTATAGATGGCAGCAAAACCGCTTACAACTGCCGCAATTGCAATGACAGAGAAGAAAATGGACATGTCATTAGGTACAATTGTTCAAAAAAACATGAAGTTTGATTCAGTTGATATTATATTTTCTCTCTGTTAGATTGTTGTTTGACCTAAAGATGTATAACTCTGTTTGCTGTAGATGATATTATCAAGATGTCTAAGAATGGAACCGGTGTTAATAAAGACAAGAAGCAACGAGTTCCTGTAAGAGATCTCCTATTTGTCGTATATTTTTTTGTTTCGTGATCTTATTTTATTGTTTTTTTTATTTCATACAGAATAAGAATCAGAAATTTGCAAACAATGTTGTTCAAGATAGGTCAATGAAGTTGCGCCGCTATATGGATACAAGATCATCTCTTAGACAGGTGTGATGCATGTCACGACACAATGGCATAGTTTTAGACATGAAACTGTAAAGATACATGTTGTTTTGATTTGTATATTAAGTTTTGACACTTATTTTCATGATATTAGGGTGCTCTTGGTCAAAGGAGAACCAACTTTCAAGGTAACGGGTTTCCTTTGGCGGCTGGGGCTGCTAGAAAGGCTGCAGTTGCTCCTCTTCGCAATAATAACTTCAATCGGAACCAGATAGTTACTTCATATAGACCAAGGCAAGTATTGTATTGTGATTTTCTTTGTGTTCATTTGCACATGTATATAAATTTCTGATAAAATATTGCTTGTGCTTGTGAATTGATATAGGTAAAGTGTGGTTGTTCTACCTAGTCAAGGATACATGCTTATCAGTCTTATGCATGAAACCATTATCTTTAAAAAAAAGCTTGTCTTGTCGGATTTGAGCTTAAAGGAAGTTCTTTGATTGATTAAAACCCCTGAGTCCTGGCACTTGGAAAGATTTCTTGTATGCTAAGTTTGAAAGTTTTGATGTTTGGTTTGGGATTTAGTTTGCACACTGCACTTTGTCTCCGTTTGGTTAACATGCATGATAGGATCACTCTGTATTAGATGGGTTTAAAAGAAACATAGCATACTTGAAACGCGGTTGAGGGGGAATCTGTGTTTTTGAGAAATCAGCAGCAGGTCTATGATCATTAGTTCTCCAAGTTTATACCTTCTATGTAATCCTTGGGCCAAAATCTGAATTCTGATCTTGAAATTTTTCTTGACTTAGTAGTTTTCTGCTTTTCATATTATTGGAAGATTTCCCAGACCTTACCGATAGCTTTGCTATGGGTGGGATTTACTAGGTTCGGTTGTTGGTTGTTATATCATTGGAAGAGTTCTCTGGAATCATGTTTTTGGATGAGCATGTATCCATGTCGTATGAGATAGTGTGACGCATACAGTTTGTGCTGAATAGAACATAACCGTTGAGGAGTGTCACTTCTTCCTTTGTTATGCAATCTAGACTTCCCCTAGGAACCCTTGATTTATCAAATCATAGACAGTTTAGAATGCTTTTAGCAGACTTTGATGGTGATACTAAGATGAAACCATGCATGGTTGTCACTAAAGACGTGCTTCTTCTGAAGGATGATGGTTGGATTGCAATGATCTTGTGAAGAAGATTAGGAGTTATATAGGTGTATATCAAATGATATCAACATTTGGAAAGATAATGTATAAGTTTGAACTAGTGTTACATGCTTACATTCTATCACGTGATTGGAGATCTAAGTTTGAGTTACTCATTCCACCAAAGCTTGTAAGGTGTTAGGAGATCATACATTTGCATACAAGACATGGCACCATGGGGGTTATAAAGTTTTGAACCTGTTGATCGCACTTTAGTTTTAGTACTTAGGGGGGCGGGCCTGTTATCTGCTATGGCTGCAATTTGAGTGTCCAATTACAGTCAAGACTCTGCATGCCTGAAAACGTGCTCTGATTGTCCACCCTCTCCTGTGTTTTTGGTTTGTTTTGAATTATTAACAATTTAATTAAATTGATTAATGGTAAGTACCGTGTTGGCTCTTTTCATGGTCTGTGCAACTACTGGTTCATGATATGGACTAATAGTAGCTGCAATACTACTCCAAGAAATATCATCCGTCTTCTTTCTCAGATAACTGTTAATGTGTTGTGCAGGGCTGTGGCTCGACCCGTTCTAAATAGGGCTTCAAACGGAGGAGGTTTTGCTGTCATGGTACTGTATCTATTCATTTACTCAAATATTACGTGTTGGTAAGAGAAGAATTTATGTGGACTGGTGAATGTATGCAGAAACAACAAGGGAAAGTGGTGCCAAAACAGAAGGGTCAGACTTTGGATTCATTATTTGCAAACATGAAGGAGCAACGGATGAAGGTGTCATCTCAGCAGCACCAAAACAACAACAGCAATGTAGGGAGAAGAAATGGGCCTGGACAACAAAGGCCCAGACCCCCATGGGCCAGATATCACAACTGACTATCCACCAGTAGGCGTCCTGCAAATTTGCCATTTTAGTTACTTCTTTTATGTTCTATCTGGGTAAAGGCACAAATGTAGTCTGAATCGGTTCAACGCTCTAAACATTGTTTTCCTTTGCTACGTTGGTTGATTCTTGTTGTTTTCATCCTATAATCATAGAGTGGTGTGTTAGTTAAAAGTAACCGTTTTTTTTATCATAAATAGATGCTAGGATCCTTGTAATTCTTGTGGTGTTTCTTTTATTCTTTTTGCTGCTTGATAACTGTCAAAGCATCAAAAGTGGGTAGTTTTGTTCGTTTAGGTATTTATCAACAAAAAAGGTGATAAATTGGGTCATTCAATTTGACATGCACAAAACGCTGTTCCTGTTGTGTGTATCCGTTAAACATTGTAACTTTGATCTTCGAATTATTTGCCATGTTTAATTGATGACCAACTTGAGATTTGATATCTAATGGGTTGAACAAGGCGAACGCTTGTTCAAAATATTTAAATGATTATAGGACCAAGCAAATTTTTTTAGAACTAACTTGGAATACAAAATCTATATGAAAAAAAGATGTAAATCACGGAAAAATGGAGATGCGGGGAATTGAACCCCGTGCCTCTCGCATGCGAAGCGAGCGCTCTACCATATGAGCTACATCCCCTGTTGCTTATTAAGCTATAAGCTTTGATTTAAAATAACTTATACAGCTTTTATTGTATTACAAAAAAAAAAAAAAAAAAATGGCTATACAGTTTGACTTATTATTACTTTTATAACTTATACAGCTTTTATTTTATTACAAAATTGGCTATACAGTTTGACTTAATATTACTTTTATTAGTTATCCAATCCCTTTAGTTCAACCGGTCAAAATATAAACATATGTTTAACAGGAATAGAGACTCAACCCAAAAAAAAAAAAAGCAAACAAACAAACAAACAGGAGGAAGTAAAGGACCCTATGAATTATCTATTAATGTGTTTACGTTAACAAACAACAGGGGATGTAGCTCATATGGTAGAGCGCTCGCTTCGCATGCGAGAGGCACGGGGTTCGATTCCCCGCATCTCCATTTTATTTTTAAAACATACTACGGATTCACATGGTACACTAGAGTTAAAAATAATTGACATACAGATTTTTATTCAACCAAATCTTAACTGATATATATGTTGGGTTACCATAAGAAGTAATAACCGAGGAGGGTTATTTTTTTTATTACCATAAGATTATTCATGTTTTCATGTTAACAAACTTTTCAAGTAGGGTTATCAAAAATACTATATGCCTATGATTAAAAAAAATGTTACATACTTACATCATCATCATCATCATCATACTCAGTATATCCCACCAATAGCAAAAGCTAAGGTAGGGTCTGAGGAGGGTGAGATGTAGACAGCCTTACCTCTACCCCGTAGGAATAGAGAGGCTGCTTCCAATGAGACCCCCGGCTCGATTGTGGTTTTGCATCAAGCCTTGGACATAAGGCACATAACACTCAGCAATTGAGACAAACGCCAATTGGTGCATGTACCCCCTTGTCTTTCGGCTATCAACGCCACCACATGATGCATGATTAACCATCCCCTCTTTTAACGTTATTTTCACGAAATTAGTAAAATAACGTTAAAATTAGTGCACTTTTGCTTTTGCCCCCCGAGCGCCCACACATATATACATTAACGCCACCACATGATGCATGATTAACCATCCCCTCTTTTAATGTTACATACTTACATGTCCATTGTTAATTCTTGCTTAGTAAAATAACGCCACCACATGATGCATGATTAACCATCCCCTCTTTTAATGTTACATACTTACATGTCCATTGTTAATTCTTGCTTAGCATGAAACTAATCATATCATTATCTCTAATACAAAGACGATACTTTAGCGGTATGCAACTATAATCAATACGTGACTATCCAATACAATACCTCTTTATATCTCATTTTCTCCGTTTTGGCTCTCCAAGCTCGAAAGCTTGTTTCACTCAAGAGGCATTCAGTTATGACTCACATCTAGAATATCCTACTATCTCAAGCTTTTAAATGTATGTTTCTTTTGTTATTATTATATTATTTTTTTTCAGTTTTTGCATTCATATTCATAGCTTGTAGTTCCTTGTTTCGGGGGACATTTTGATAGGTCTTGGGGTTATTTGAGTTGCTAAGAGATATTAATATTTATTTGGTTAAATCAACTTAATTTAATTGTTAGGGTTTTTTGATAAATTAATCTATCTAATTTGGCTCTCGAAATGAGTTGATTTATTTTAGTTAGACATTATAAAGATTAGTCGAATTAACTGTGTACACATAAAATTTCAAAATTTGATTAACAATTCTATATGCTTATACTTTCAAGCGCTATTATTATTATACCTATAATCTAGTGATATTATGTTTCTCCATCATAAAAGTGGTAGAGAGTCCAAATGCTTATAAGTGAAAGGTTATATGGTATTAGACTGTGTTGTGGGAGTTGTAGCCCTATCATGTCGAAGTGGTGTGGGCGCCAAAGACCACCACAGGGCAGAAGTTGGCGCGAGGCGTCCCTATGGCTGGGCTAGCAAGCGTGGGGTGAGGAGTTAGCGACGCTGGTTGGCGGGGATAAAGGCTGGGAGAGAATTCTTAAAGCCCTCAATCCCCGTAACACATACTTATGTATAAAAGAATGATGTTAAAAATGATATTGTTATTACATATTGTTTGACCAAGTTAAAGTCAAACCCAACCCAACTTCAAAAAGTCAAACCCAGTTCAACTTATGAACTGCATTCCAATTCTGGTTATATGTGTTGATCTATTGTTGTTGTTGTTGTTGTTGTGTTAGTACCTCGATATTGCTGTTTAATTTTCTGGTTACATGTGGTTTGTTACTAGATTAGCAAAAACATTTGAAAATGGAGGGAAATTAAGAAATCAACCAACAGGGACTGAAAGTGTTAGTAAACATTGGGGGTATTTTGGTCTTTTCACATAAATACAAACGGTCAGTTAGTGTCAAGCCCTTAATTGTGAGTAATTGAATACGTTAGGGACTGTAGTGTTGATTTTTTCAAAATAGGGACTGAACCTGAGAGCGGGTGTAAACCTCAGGACTGAAACTGTACTTTACTCTATACAAAAAGACAAAGAAAAAACAAAAAAAAAAGCATAAGCAACTGTAGCTAAGATGTTTGCAAATTATATATATAATAATAAGAGTAAATTACAAGTTTTTGTCCTTTATGTTTACACCAAATTACAAGCGTTGTGCTTTAGCGTAAAAGTTGACAACTTATGTACTTAATGTTCCAAAATCTTGCATGTTATTTCCTTTAGGCCAAAACCCAGTTAGATTTTTTGGTTAAATCTGGTCATGTGCGGGCATTGTTGTCATTTCATCACTTCAGGGACTATTGTGTAAAATAACTTATGTAGTTATGTTTAAGGACTAGTTTGTAAAAAATTGAAAAATCAAAGAAATATAATCTTTGTCTCTTTCTCTCTCTCACCTGAAAGTCCCCTCTCTCTGTCTTTCTCTTCTTTATCCCTAACACAATCTGAACGGCTAAGAGTCAAGACCCAAACACAATCATCACCACTATAAATTCCAAATACAACCATCACCGTATTGCTTACCCTATCAATTGTCGACATATAATCTAACCTGATAGTGATTTTGGAAGCTTCTCGTCACTGGAATCGAACCTTCTCTCTCTGTCTTTTATGGAAGAAGAAGAACAACAACAACAAGAAGCTGGAGACGACAAACCCTAATTTCACCAGAGCAGCGGTAGCACAACCAGGCGCCGAATTACGATGTTAGAGAGAAGAGAGAGAGAGTAGGGGTGGCAGATGGCGGTGTTGACAATGGCGGTGTGACAACTGTCACTTTTCCGTACATTTCGTACACTAATTGAACAGTAATCTGTGCTTAAATAACTGTGCATGATCTAGTTTACAAGACAAATGAATCTTTGATTACTGTTATATACATACAATGGCATTTCATGTTGCAAGACTTTTATCGTTGCTACATGCAACACGAGATAGTTCTAATGATACACAGAACAGAATTGGCACCATTACCAGACAAACTAAAAATGCTGACGATGTTCAGTACAAAGACAGACAATATTTTGAGACCCAGAATGAGTCAGAGACGACGTATTACACTAGTATAGTGTGTGGGGAAGTAAGGACCACAAAACTGCTTCTCTAGGTGATAGTTTAAGTGACGGGAAGTGCCTAAAACTCACCCAAAGTGCAGAATTCTGCATATTTCACAAAATTCAGCATTTTAATAAACTAGTAAGGTGCAAAAATATGGCAAAATGGTCCTGTATGCTTTCCTAAGTGTCGGGAATTAAAAGTGTCATAAAAGGGTACTTAAAAATCACTAAACGGAATAACTTGACACCTTAACGAACCGGTATCTAACCGAACAACTGGACATTACCCGGAACACCAACATATTGCTAGAAGCATTGTTTTATTATTTTTAAGCTAGTTATGGTTCCCGAACACTCTATCATACTACATGATGCATCCTATACTTAAAACACTAGACTTTTACACATAACCTTCAACTAATTAACACCATTATCATTCAAAGTTACACATAACCCCCCCCCCCTCTATGTCTACGGCCCAAAGGAGGACCCCACCATAGATCCCACTAAATCTTCACTTGATTCCCTTAAATCTTCCATAATCTTGTGTAAGATATTGTTTGTACCATGAGGAACATTATACCCTTTGGACAATAGAGAATTGGTTATAAGTACCCATCATTTTCTACATCTTCACAACACACTAAACACTCTCCCTCCCTCCTCCTAACTCACGGCCGTGAGCCACCATAGCACCACCACCATCTTCAATTCAAGTCCATCCATTCCAAGCTCATTTCATGGTGTAAGAAGGTGTATAAGGAAGTGTGGAACTCCTGAATCTTGAAGGACCTCACCCGTTTGCTTTTATCCACTCCATATTCATCATTGTTCTTCCCTAGCTTGAAGATAGTAGTAAGATCATCTTAACTCTTGTTTACTTCTATTTTGAATGAATAAAAGATGTAATATGTTGAAATCACTAGAACACTAAAAGACTTGAACTTGAATCTTGAACATGAAACTTAGCATAAGATAAAATCTTGTTGAAATGATGTTGTTTAGTGCATGAATGATATTTGTTGGTTGATTTCTTGAGTTGATGATGTTAATCATCACATGAAGCTTGCTAGATGATGTTTAAACACTTAATCTAGCAAGTGGGAGGATGATCATGTAACAACATATGATGATCATCTTCTAGTAAAGACATGAACTTGATGAATAAAAATGGTTTCTTGAAAAGTAATAAACAAAGTGAACTAGTAAACTTGTAGATCCAAGATTTGTGAATGATTTTTCTAAAAGAACCAAGTTTAAGAAGGTGATTTTTGAAAGATCATGGTTTTTACTAAACTTACACCATTTTAGTGGAAAAACAAGTGTATAAACACTAGAGAAACAAGAAGGTTTAATAAACAAACATTTTTGTAAAATATGTTTACAAGTTGTAAACATCTAAAATCTTCAAGAATGAAGTTTACCAAGTACTAAATATATTTTGGAGGGTAACTAAGGCTACTAAAACACTTTACCAAGCTACTACACATTTTTGTGAAAGATCAAGTTCATGTTATATTGTAAACGGAATAGTTTTTGCACTTGGTAAGTACAAGATGATTAGTGATTTGTTGTTGATTGTTTGAATGATTTTTGAAAAGAAAATGATATGCTAAATAGCATGGACACCTCCATTTACAAAGGAACTATGGCGAAATTTTCTAAAAATTCCAACACTTAGAAAATATTTTCTAAACAAGTGTGTTTTAAACTATGATTTGTAACATAAATTTTGCCGTAAATTTTTGTAACAAAAAAGTACAAGTATTGGAGGTTGGTTTTTGTTGTTGATTGTTTGAATGATTTTTGAAAAGAAAATGATATGCTAAATAGCATGGACACCTCCATTTACAAAGGAAACTATGGCGAAATTTTCTAAAAATTCCAACACTTAGAAAATATTTTCTAAACAAGTGTTCACAAGTGTGTTTTAAACTATGATTTGTAACATAAATTTTGCCATAATTTTTTGTAACAAAAAAGTACAAGTATTGGAGGTTGGTTTTTGTAAATAAAAATGGGTGAATATATATTTAGATATATGATTTTGAGAAAAATATATATTTTCTTGACAATACATTGTTTTTGGACAAAACAAGTCTATATATATTTTCTAAGTGAAACTTGAAAATATATTATTTCGGGAACTACAAATACAAGAATACGAAAATACATGTATGAAATACTCCCATCCTTGGGAAGGAAATACGAAAATAAATACTTGAGAAGTATTGTCGCAAAACCTTGGAATAATATTTGAGACATAAAAGAAACGTAACTCAAAACATGAACACTAAGGCAAGGCACGGCCCGCTCGTCTAATAGACCCTAGCACATTGTAGGTAGTCGTGTTTGCTGACGAGAATTGAGTTACGAGTACTGAAGACGCAAAATAGTGAGTTCATGCTCCCCCTTTTCTTTAACTGTTTTTGGTTTTATAACTCTCGGGGGTGAAATACATGTTACGAATGCTTAAAACGGTATGAAATGCCTATGAAATACTAGATCATGTGAGCATAGACTAAATACAGAAATGCCATTAATACTTAATTAGGGACGAGAGTTAGATCTAACGGGTACGGCCGAACCCCACTCATGGTCACAACTAGTACCTAGTAGTGCTTCGGAGTCCCAGTCGAGGTTAATCGACACAGTCGAGGGTAATCGACACAGTCATGGGGAATCGACATTGTCAAGGTAAATTGACACAGTCGAGGTTAATCGACACTGTCAAGGAAAATCGACAAAGGTAAAAGCCATTACGAGTGCTTCCTATGTCCTCACATGCCTTAAAGTCCTTGTAAAACATTCATGTTCATACACGCTTTTCATACCTGTTTACAAAGGAGTCTCTCAAAGATTTACAAGAATACAGTACTCATACAAAACGCATGAACTCGCTCAACTTTTGTTGATGTTTTCCAAAATTACATGTATTTCAGGTAACAGGATGGATCTTGGGCGCAGGTGTCGTAACTAGAAGTAGACTTCAAGTTTAGATGTCATCCACTTTTGTTGGTTCGTAACCTAGTTGAAGGTTGTGTTTTAAAAACTTGAATAACCAGTGTTTATAATACTTAAATTTTATGAATGGATGAACATCGTTTTGATCATGTAGTTGTTTATTACGATTGAATGCAATGATATTAAACCAGTTACACATCATACGCTTCCGCAAAAGTCAGGGTGTGACAGTTTGGTATCAGAGCTTCGATTGTAGTGAACTAGGATTCCTTCTCGAGTCTAGACTACAATCACTAGAGTTCTCTCACAAAAACATTTTACAAAAGGGTTTTTCATTGCATTCACGTAAGCGTCAAGATCCATGAGTCAAACAATTTTCAAAGAAGAGACAAGGCAAGGACATTAGTTGGGAATACCCTCAAGATAAGGTGCCAACTAAGGCATAGTCTACACGAGTTAGACTTGCCAAAGATAAAATACACCCTTGGTGATAACCAGTACCAAGTAGTGTTTTTGTGTCTCAGTCGTAAATCGAAAACTAGAAAAATGACCCCCCCAAAAACGAGAGTTATACGTGATATGATGCATCGAAATGCCTGTTTATGCTAAGTAACATATTTCTTTATCGATACATACATACTAATAAGTGTACGGAATAAATATTGACGTGAATACATACAAATAAGTGTACGGAATGATTATTGACGTGAACAAGATACTTTCAACTCCGACTCCTATTACTGTATGTAACTCGCACGATGAAGCTATCGACCTCGCGTTCATTGCAAAGCTCATGGCTGGAGTAATTACCAAACAAGATTCTGAGCTTGCTTCCGAAGGAAATGGCTGCTCTTCTCTCTTGATCGTGAAGGTGCCTGACTACGATAGTGACGGCGAGGCAGAGGCGGCAACCTTGAACGAATTCTTATCAACGGGACGAGATCCCTGCAGCTTATGTGAAGCAAGATTGACGACACACTTGACCAGAAAAGGAAGATGAAGTATTCATCTTGAAGGTGCCCCTCCAACTATTAGGAATTCTCATTATTCCTACTTCATCATCGTGCCTATTCGCGCGTAACGATAACGAGTGTTAGCGCGTGGACCACTGCAATGGTTCTTTCCATGATAGAGGTATAAGGACAGTAGTGTCCCCTCCTTGATTGATCATCTGCTTGGACGAGAGAAAACTGGGGTAACTATGCAAGACAATTTATTATTACGGGGGCCCACGTAATAACAACTTGTAGTGCATGGAAATCCTGGTGGACTCTGCGGGTCAGATTGATGATCACCATCCCTTCAAAAATAAACTCTGGATGTTCACACCTTCATATGGTAGAACAATACCTAGACTAGTGCTTTAGCAATTTATAAAGTAGGAAACCTGTCTTGCCTACTTCGTGTCTACACGTGTACGAGACGTTTGAGAAATGATATTTAAGCAAGAGAAGAGGAATAACATTCAGAAAGATTCAGTGACGTTACACTCTACCACTTTATGAAACTTGTATGACCAGGGCGAGGTAGCCTCAAGTACATTATTACAAACAATAGGCCAGGTCACCAAGCCTATGTGAAGGCTCAATAATTGTTTCCTCGCTAATACAATGTTGATTTTATATGCATGTGATATTGGGAGATTACATGATGCTTGCGATAATATGTACCCCGTAGACAATTATGGGATATTGCCTAACCCACCTCATACCTTTTGACAGAAAAGGAATGCCGCCCAGACGCGACACAGACACCAGTACGTTACCAAGGACAGAAGCCGAGCTTCAAGAACGAATCTCACAGGCAATTGCACGACATGAAGCCCTCCGCTCCGAACACAGCGGTGGCACTACCGGAAATAACCCTCCAACTGGCTGCACCTATAAACAATTTCTGGACTGCAAGCCCCTGAATTTTGATGGCACAGGAGGTGCCGTTGCATTTGTACGCTGGGCAGAAAAGACTGACTCCGTGCTAAGAATGAGTAATTGTTCACCCCAGCAGAGGGTTACCTTTATCTCAGGGTTGTTTTTGGATGGTGCACTCTCCTGGTGGAACCTTCAGGTTCAGACCCTTGGAGCAGATGCTGCTTATGCACTGAGCTGGAATGAGCTCAAGGAGATGATGGAAAATAAATACTGTTCTAGGGCTGAAATCCAGAAGCTTGAGGTGGAGTTCTGGAATTTGAAAATGGACGGACCGAAGATTCCTGAATATGTCCAGCGATTTCACGATTTGTCTAGGGTCGTCCCCTACCTAGTCAAACCGGAATTCAAGAGTGTTGAACGATTCATTTGGGGACTTGCACCTCAAATTAGGAGCATGGTTACTACCTCAAAGCCCTCGACCATCGAAGAAGCTATCAATTTGAGTGTCACTCTTACTGAAGAAGCTCTACGCATGGGGAAATTTTCGGAATCTGAGGATAACAAGAAAGAGACTCATGTGGAGTCATCAGGCAACAAGAAAATGAAGTCTTCAAACCAAAAGATGGGCACCCAAGTCAGCTATGGAAGCTCTAAAGCAAACAAAAGAAAGAAAGTGTATCCGCCGCATGGCAGGAAAGCTGATGGAGTCACTAATAAGGCTAGTGGTAAAGTTTACTCGGGGACTAAGCCGAGGTGCGGGGAATGCAATTTTCACCATGAAGGTCGATGTCTGAGGCCTAAGTGCGGAAAGTGTGGGAAAGAAGGACACATCAAGGATGCCTGTTGGGCGAAGGATCCAGATAAAAGAAATAAAGGTAGAGTACCAGGTTGCTACAAATGTGGTGAAGCAGGGCACTTTAGGAAAGATTGCCTTAGGAAGAAACAAGCAAGGAAGGGTTTTCACGATCGAAACTCGTGAAACACGCCAGGATCCAGATGCGGTTACGGGTACGTTCCCTATTAACCAACCTTATACATCTATTTTTTATTAATACTGGCATCAACTTTAACCTTGCATGCTTAAGACTTAAGAAACTGCTTGACCTAGTTTCGAGTAGAATAGACGTCCCGTATTCTTTAGAAATGGGCATATAGAAGGCTAGTTTAAGCAGACGAAGCAATTTTGGGGACTCAGAAGGCCGGAATCTTCTGTTACCATTGACTTGGGAAGTCATGATATGATAGTCAGCATGGATTGGATACCCAAGTATAGAGCTGGATCTAGAAGACAACCCCATGGTGGAGGAACTTCCAGAAGCCTTTCTGAAGACTTGCCAGGAATACCCCCGCAGCAACAGAAGGAGTCTAGGATAACCCTCGTTCCAAGAGCGGCACCAGTGTCGAATGACGCCTTACCGACTAGCTTCGTCCGTGAAGCATGAGCCTCCGATATAACTGCAAGAGCTGCTAGACAGAGGAAATTAAGGACATGACATCCTTAGTTAAGGACACAAGGAGAAAGTTGATAGACTCCACTTTGCATAAATTTCAGAAAATTGAGAATCAGAATCCTTTGCCAAGGACTGATGACATGAAACAGACAAATCGTAAGATCCTAGTTACCACTCAAGGATCGACTTGAGGACAGGATGTCCTCAACTGTGAATACAAGAAGGAAATATCCTTAAAACGACCTTTAGGACTCGCTTTGAGCATTACGAGTTCCTTGTCGTACCATTTGGCTTAACACATGCATCGACAATATTCATGTACCTCATGAATCGAACGTGTAAGCCATACCTGGATATATCATGGTTACATTTATTGACTACATTCTTATATGGCCAACAACCAAGGAAGGACGTGAGCAACAGCTGCAATTATCTTACGACTCTTAGAGAAAGAACATTTACGTGCTATGATGACGAAAAGCGGATTTCGAATTTGCGAAGTGAGAACCTTAAGATACATGCTGGATAAAAACGAGATTCATGCCAACCCTGTGTAACACCCCGAAAACGTAAAACTTTATATTAGAATTGTTAAGTGTAAAATAAAGGAGAAATAACCTAACTAGGATAAATAACCTGATTAGTTAGGATTCTTGCAATAACACATGAATGAGGTACAAAGCCTAAATTATAAACCCAATTGAAAGTTGAGGGGCCTATGTTGTTAATTGGCCGGGTTAAACCGGCCCCTGAAGACAGGTGTGGGGTCACCAAAGGAGTTGTGCGATAAAGATCGCTGTAATGGTATGTATGAAGGTTGAGGGTTGTTGGGCTCATTTTCCGAGTATGGCCCAAGTGAGTTATGCACGGGAGGTGTCGAACTGTGCGAGACCGACCGTCTAGCCGGCTCGAAGAGGTTCCTCCGGTTCTGCCGGGGATCGTCACTCTCCGTGGTAGATGGAGCTCGCACATTCGAAGGTCCAGCTTCATTATCATTGGGGGCGGTGACTGGTCCCTTGCCTCTTCCTCTTCTCCTGAAGAATCTTGGCGGCATTTTTAATTCCTGTCAATATATCATGAGATAACAACAAAAACATATGTAAAATAAAGGACACACAACAAAGTGGAATTTGTCCTAAGTTATAAATCTAGACTCGAAAGTTTAGAATTGTGCAATTGTGTAACTGAGATTAAACACAAAAGGCTAGTGTTTAATTCACTCAATGTTGGCTCTGATACCAACCTGTCACAACCCGATTTCCACGTGTCACCGGTGGGCCCGGTGGGGGAGTATCGTGACGTGGTTGGCAACATAATAGTCAAACAACACAATATTTAATATGCACAGCGAAAGAAATTTAAAAGATATAATACAACCGAATTTAATATTGTAATATCAAATGTCACAATATTCGGAAGTTTATCCACAGACGGATCGGAAACAAAATGGAAATAATAGTTCAACAGACTTTAGGCATCTTAAGCTTGCGAGACTTCTAGTGATGCTAAGGAGAAATCCCAGCCAATTACGCTTAGTACCTGCATTTAATCTTTTTGGGAAAATACGTCAGTTTACACTGGTAAATACAATCAACTGACTCATTTTGGAAAATGATTGAAAATTGGTTTGGATGCACGTGGCATAAACATTTTATTTAACTTGGGAGAATTATTTAAATATATAATCTTGTGAACGAATTACATGTTCCTTGTGCGTTCAGTAGCCCGGATCTTGTCCGGGTTAAAGATCAATAGACACACCACATTATTCTTTTGTGCACTGACGGGTGTACGCCTACACCCCGCGCTTAAGTCGTGGCCATTTCGTAAAATGATGCCAAGGATATCCGGGACATGGTCATTAACCCCCCAAAGGCTTTAAGTAACAAGACTGTTTAAACGAGCCGATCAAATTATTCAATTAACCACCCAACGATGGAAGATTTGATGCCCGATCAAGCGGTATGCTATATACCGTAACCCAAGCCCGTATAGGGAAAATAAGTTAAAAGTATTTACCTGAGCAAAGTATAAATCACAATAAGCAAATGCACGTAGCTTTTACTGGTACTCCTAATCTGGAACGAAGGTTTATAATAACCTATTAGAATCCTAACGGGTCTTTAGTTAAGCATAAGCTTAGACCGGCTAGTTTCAAAGATACGGTTCGTACGCACGATTAAGCGAAGACCGCATAGAATGTGATTTAGACCCGACAAGTTCAGAGACTTGCTTAATATGGGTATTTCATACACATTCTGGATTTTAAGATAAAACCGATAAGGTTTGACCCGTTTAGGCTATTTTATGTAAACTAGTTACATAAACCGAACCGAACGCGTAATAAGCGTAACGAGTATTCATATGAGCCTTTTACAGGTTTCCTAAGTTAATATACTTCAAATATGTTGTGACATCAGTAAGATGTCTTTTATTATGCCCGAAACGAATTTAACCACAAACTATGCCCCGTAGGGGTAGTTTGGTCATTTAAAAGGTTATAAAAGAGTTTAAGTATTAACCTGAGTTACAGGTCTGATATAATCAGCCAAAATACTTAGTTTACTGATTTATAACAGTAAGGTACTTTAGATATGTGAAATTTGTCAATTATAACCAAACTATGCACCGTAGGGGCATTTTGGTAATTTCACATAAGCCGTAAAGCTCAAAACTGAAATCTGAGTTAAACAACTTTTGCTTACTATTAAAATATTATAATTTGCCTCAAATATCAGTAGGCATCACCCTTGTATGTTTAAAAATGGTCTTAGTACATACTATGCGCTAAAACGCTTAATAAGGCGATTAAAAGCCATTTCCGGGTTCGATACTTAAAGCTGATATTTTTATTATTCCAGAAGGCTTAAAATAATTTATTTATCAAGTGTGATCAGTAGCAAAAGGTTTGGAGTCGTTTAGATATGTAAAACTCATTTTATGGCCCGTAAGGGCAAAATCGACAATTACCGGATTAAGCCTACGACTATGAGTTATGCTCAGCCTAAAATTAATTAAAAATCTTTAAAAATCCCAAAATAATATATTACATCAGTGGGTAAAGATTTTGATATCAAAAAGTAGGCTTAACTAGGCTATACGCTAATTACGCCGTTTTATTAACATAAAGCTTTCATTTTACGCCAACGAGCATAACTCTTAATCTACACTTCAAACTGATGTCAAACTTTGCATACAAGTTTATATATCAGTAATTAAAGTTTCTACTCTTTTACATTTCCAAAAATCATGTTTTAAGGTAATAAGGGCATAATGGTCAACATATGAGCAATTAACGGAATCATGCATTTCAATTGGATAACTAATGATCCGAGGTGTATAATCACAGAGGGTTATACTAGCATGTAACCTAGTCCAAATAAAGTTCTAAGGTATTTCTAAAACATACCATAACGGGTCAGAACTGAAAGTCAAAGTATAAGTCAAACTATGCGACTTTCGGTTCCGAACCGGGTCAAAACAGGAAGTTGTCGGGTTGAACATGTTTAGACATGTTCTTACACTCATTACCAAGTTATATTAATGATCAAACAGGTTATATGTGTTCTACATTGCTAATCATGCATAAATTGTAATTTAAACATTCTGTTGACTTTTTATTAACACGTTTGACCCGACATTTGACCTAGTTAGTGTGGGAATCAGGGGGAACCCTTTTAAGGGTTTATTACCCACATAATTACCAACTTATAACTACTTTTGATTCGAGATTTGACTGAGCCATTATTAATTAATCTCGAAGTCAAACCGTAATTACGACGGTTTGACTTTTAGCTAAATAACTAAGCTAAACTCAATAAAAGAAGGTTAAGCAAACTTACAAGAGTCCTAAGCTTGATTAGTGATCACTTGAGAGGGGTCTTGAGCTCCAGAAATGATCAGGAAGTGCAAGAGGAGATGTGAGGAACTTGTTGCAACTAAGGGCTTTATATAGTGATTTTAATCACCATAAGAAGTTGACACACAAGTCTACATCCCACCACAACTGATTAACAAGTGTTCCTAGTGCTTAGGGGGTACCTAGGGATCGCACAAGATGTGAAAAATCAGTTAAAGGTCGAGCACAAGGGCTATGGCAGACAAGGAAGCAAAGAATTCGCAATAGATGGGCCTAGGCGTGACGCGAAGGACCCCCCCTTGGGCCTCGCGTCGCGCGATGCCTTGTCTGACTCAAATCCAAGTTTTAGATTTTTATGTTTTGATCCTTGCCCCTTCAAACTTTGCTTAGACTTCCTTTCTTGCATTTTGCACCCTCCACATTGATGTTTAAGGGTTCAAGACCTTTACCCACTTTGTTTAGTCCTCGGTTAGCTTTATTGCTACCCAAAAAGTCCTAACTTTCAACGTTTACGCTTTAACCCTTCGCACACAAATTTGATCATAATTTTCTCATACGATAACGAAACTTTACGAAATTTAAAACGTGTATTCTAGTGAGCATAATCAACCGTTACAAAGCTTCGGGTTTGTCAAAAGGTCACTCAGAGGTATAACTTAAACATGTTGACATATTTAGCCCCTGTAGTTTGAAATCTCTCACTTTTAGCTTCGTATGATCCATGATTTATTCGTTTGAAGGTATGAGCATCATGTAGGGTTAATATACAATATATTTATTCACTGTTGACATTTAGAATACGTATATTCACATACTTTCCATGATTGTCAACTTTAGTCCTTTCATAACATTCTTTCACACGTTCCAACATTTGACACGTGTCAACACATTATAGGACGTGAATTTTCTAGGTGTTACATCCATCCTCCAAAACCCTAACATTCACAAAAGCCACAAATTGAAGGCTTAAATCATGTCCAAATCGATTTTCAAGCATAAATTAATGATCACCTAGTCGAAGGGATCATAAGGTATGTAAAATCTTGAAGTTTTGATTCATCTCAAGTTCTAGGTTAATTATGAAAGATCGAAATTTAGCTTGATTGTGTCATGAATGAATGTAATTAGAAGAGATATGGTGTCTAGGGATGAACCCTAGGTGAAATCTTGTTAAAAGATTTCATGATAATTATAGAGTTTATAACCACCATTGTAAGTGATTAATAAACTTGAAGAAAACTTGATAAGCCTTATAATTGTGATCTCGTTCTAACACAAATCTGAAATTTGATGTTAAGATATATGTAGAGTTGACTAAGTAAAGTTAGTTTAGATGATAATTACAAAGTCATGAACTTGGTTTTGTTTATATAAAAATCTGACCCGCTAGGTGTTTGTTGGAACGCCTAAGTGAGGGTTAAAATGTTAAAAGTTGGGTAAAAACGCAGATTTGATTATTGTAGCAAATTATGCGTTAAAGCTTGTGAAAGAGTTCTAAACTTATTGTGAATTGAACTCTTTAGGCAAGGAATCCGGAACGTCAAGCGGACAAGCCGGAGGTGATACACGCTTGAAAGGTGTGCTTTAAAGGTACGTAGCTTCGGTTTCGTTACATTATGCATAAACAATAGTCTTAGAAATGTTAATGAGAATGTAGTGTCAATTGCGAGTTGGTATGTCATAGAAGTGATGAAGTTCACTTGACAAACAAACGGGTCAAATAGTTAATTAGAATTGTTGATTGATAATGTTGTTTAATTATGTGAGTATGTAACTTGAACCGTTACATTAATCGAAGTGTTGTTAAATTGTGTGTAATTACATTGTAGGATAGTTATGGTGTTGATTGTAGCGACCATGATCGCTACTTGTGTTAATAGGCATTAGAATTGATAGGGAACCGTTTGGTAGTCATCATATTGGAGATTTTCCACAAGATGAGCCAACGGGTCGGATAATTGTGTAAAACGCAGCATTAGTGTTTTAATTGGATAACAATGGTGATATCAATCATTAACGCATTGAACCATGGAAATTGGTAAGGAAATGCGAGTGGTATTATGTCACGACCCCCGACCCACCCTGGACAGAATCGGGAGTCGCGAACAGCCCAGTGGTACCGGTGATTATTTTGAAAACGTTGCAGCGGAATTTTTATCAGGACCGTGAGTTAGGAAAAATATCAGAGTTTAGAAAACACCGGATTTTATTTAATAAAGATAAATTTGATTACATAAAACAATATTTCTTATTTTGATTTAATTAATAAGCCACTTCTTGATGCCTTTCAGTGCCGTATCCATCTCTTACTCCAATCTACTGTAATAACCTGGAAAATGTTTTAAAAAGGTTTTGTCAGCGGGAAATACTGAGTGAATCATTCTATTTTGCATAATGATGCATAGTTATCAATTACAGCATAAGAGCGATTACAATGGCTTCTATCTTATTTTTATCTGGCGTTCTGTCACAATGGTGACGATGGTCATACCACTATTAGATCAATGAACCTAAATAGTGATGATTATCCCTGTAGGTCAATGAACCTAACAGTGATTATCCCGAGTAGGTCAATGAACCTAACTGGGAGAAAATTAGTAATGTGCACAATACCCCACTAACCAGTAATTCAAGATATCCACGACTTAGTCCCTGTAATTATAACCTTGAAAATAATTTGAGGTATTGTAAAACAGTTGAGAAAAAGAGAATGACTCACAGATAATCATGCAGATTCATATGAACACAATTTAGTCTACAGATAAGCCTTGATATCATGCAGATTTATACGGGCAGAGCTTAGCTTATTGATTTGACCTTGTAACCTAGGGCCATAAACTAGGTAAATAACTAATACAGCATTTACGATAACTCACGAGATCAACCCTCACAACGAATGACAAAGTGCTATGCTTAAACATCCATCGGATTCACAACGAAGGACAGAGTATTTCCCGAGTTCGGGTGGCACTCAACATCCTGTCGGAATCACAACTAATGACAAAGCATCACCCTAATGTGGGCAGTACTTAAACATCCATTGAGTACATTGATCGATCGGACATTGAATCGTAGCAGCGATTGAGTTAATACCCTGTTTGTGGCAGCACCCCGCTATACTAATTAGTGTTTCTGGTAGTAATCGGACGATAACTCAACGTAATTTTGGAGTTTGAACGTCGCTCAATCGCCCAGAATCAAGTCCCAGACTCTGCTATTTATAGTCGAAATTTGGTCAGGCTTGCGCACCGTAACACTAATACCCTTACGGTCCGTAAGCACCCTTGCGCACCGTAACACTAATACCCTTACGGTGCGTAAGGAACACCTAAGCACTATAGGTTTGCCACGCGTGGGACTAGGCCTGCTGAGTCAATGGATTTAATAAATTCGAATTATATAACGATTTATATGGATAATCGTTGAGTAGGGAATGCCCCCCCTGAGTTTTAGGGGCCCTGATCCTGATTCTAATTGTTCTGATAATTTTAGGGTTTGTGTAGAATCACTTGGGTGTCTTAATTATGGTTTCCTATTGGATAAAATAATAAAATAAATAGGACTTTTAATGAGGTTTGTTATATCAAGGTCCGGGTTTATATTTACGGAATATTTTTAGGACATTTTTTTGTGAGTTGTTACATATTAAGCCCCGGATGATGGGCATAAGGAACCATAAACTTATTAGTAAATGGTAAAAATGGGTAAAGTTAGAATGGGTCAAATAAATGATAGTATAGTAACTTTTAGCCGCATGATCGGTGAGTCAAAGATTGGTATGATAGTCGAAATGAACATGTCCGTAATGAATTTACAGACAAATAGGGAAGAAATAGCCTAAAACGGCATGCGGATTTGGGCGAAATCAATAAAATAGTTAAATGGCAAAGTTACAGAGCCCACCGTAAATTACGGTCTCCACCGTAATTTACGGTGGAAAACAAAAGTCCTACGGTGGATCCCTACTGATTTACGGCAGACCAAAACAATTTAATGTCTACCGTAATTTACGGTAGATACCGTAAATTACGGTAGAGCCCGGAAAACTTTGTATTTTATTTAAATTTCGATGTCGGGATTCGTTTACATGTACTATATTAATGTCAAAACTAATGTTTTTAGTGGTTTTGACCCTAGGTGATTATGTGGATCTTACGGATGGCGGTCAAGCAAGTTTTGAAGAACCGAACACACTTAGAAGCTTCCGCAATATATATAACTTTAATAGACAATGTTTTTGGGAATGTAAACAAATTACTAAACAACTTTGGAATGTTTCGAATTAGTCGTTAGTTGACTAATGTTTTGCTACTTTGAATCTTAATTATGGAACTTATGTTATAACTTAGATATCTTTTATATAAAATGGTATGAATTATTATTAAATTCAAGTGAAATTAGACGGGTGTTACAAGTTGGTAATCAGAGCTTAAGGTTGTCAACAAAGTGTTCGGTTCAAGCTTGATCGATCGTCCAGTAAGGATTAATTATTTATTTCAGTAGATCTTATTCTATGTAAGTGAAAGAGATGGAAATAAATGTGCACGGGAAGGGCGTGTTAATACACTCAAACCCGGAAAGTGCACTAAATGAGAACGGTCAAAGCAAGTTACGAACTTGACTAAACCGAAACAAACAAAGTTATGTTATAAATGAGATGTTTAATAATCGATGTAAACATTTCAGTTTCAAGACATCCGGTAAGAGTTACTTATAATTAAGATTAAATGATATGAATTATGTGAAAAATGTATGAGAGGAGTGTATAAATACGCTCGAGCCTGGGAAATACACTAAGTAAGAAAGGTAAGGCAAGATATGTACTTGACCAAATCGAAAAAGAATAACATATTACTTATGATTAAGTAAGAGCGATATAAATTTTCGTATAATAAGATGGAAATGAATTAAATAATTATTGATTAACCATGATGGATGTTTCAGCTAAAGAAATGTCTGGAGTAACTGGAGATGATTCGACATCTCAATTGACTGAACAAATGAAAGCTAAGATTTCCGAGGCAGTCGGAAAAGCTCTAGAAAATAGTTTATCACATTATATTGATAGATTACAAACCACAATCGTGCCGGTGATGGACGATGTGATGGCTGAATTGAAAGACAACATATTACAAGAAATAGAAGAAATGAGGGTGTTGGATATGAATCCAAGTTCCGTAAAGAAATCCAAGTATGATAAAACTCCCAAGAAAGGAGTTACAAAAAGTGTAGTACATCAGTGTAAATTTTGTGGAAAATTTCACAAGGGCACATGTGGTAAGCCAAGACATAAGAAGTCTAAATGTCCAGAGAGACTTGGAACCAAGGACGCAACCGACACAAAGTCTGATGCCCAGAAATCAAGGACAAAGTTGTTTTATATAACAGCCACAGAGGCTAAAGCTGAACCTGATGTCGCTTCAGGTATACTCTTGTAAATTAAATTTCAGCATGAAATTTTAATTATTATGAGTGCAAATAAATCGTTGTTTTACATCGATTTATTCAACATCCTACATTCGCGTTAACGAAATTACCTATGCTTTGAGAAATAAGAAATAGGTAGTAATAAAAGTTCTATTGTTTATAAGAGGTGCTGAAACTGTACATTGAGCATCAAGGTAAAAGTAATCTCGATAGATATTGCAACGGGAAGGAGTGCATCTACACTCGAGCCCGGAGAAGCAATGAAAGACAAGTGTCATAATGGGAAGGAGTGTGTGTACACTCGAACCCGGGGAATGAATGAAGTGAATAAATTTTGCGTTGGGAAGGAGTGTAATTACACTCGAACCCGGAAATTGCAATAATAATAAATAGCGAAGGCAATGTTATAGACTTGGCCAAACTAAATAAAATGTGTAGAAGCATTATTTACATCAACAAACGATGTGGATAAATTTCATGCAACAATAAGGAATAATAAAATTAAACGAATTAATTTTGTTACAGTTACAGTTGGACTGAGGATAAGAATGAGAAATAAAGACTTGGGCGGAAAATATCCTCAAGGAAAACCAAATAAACGATACATATTATTCGCTACTACGAATAAGAAAGTATCGTTAAATGCAGATTTAGAAACTTGAGTATGGGTAACCATCCAAGTAACATATTATTAATCAAATCCTTATGAGGAACAACGATGATCACAGTGATGGAAGTGATTATATATAAAATATTAGTAAATAAATGTTATGAAGGTGTTAGAATAAGAACGGGTAAACCCCAAAAGCCGTATAACCACAGTAATGGTTTTACCAAATAAGACTTAAGAAATGGGCCTTCGGGACATTAGTAAAAAGAAACAGACCTAAGGGTCGCTAACAAAAGGAAGGTGGTGTTCGGATCAAATACGTATAATACTTGATATTCCAAGTAAGCGCAACCCGAATAATGAAAGTGCGAAATATTACTGAATCTATGTGTTATGAAGTAAAAGAGTATAGAAAGGAAAACGCAGACCAATAAAACCAGAGCGTTAAAAACATTAACATAAAGAACCCGGTAACGAGTTGAAAGGAAATAGGGGCATAAACCAAATAACGGTATGAGTAAAATAAACCGACACGAAGGACACATAAGAAGTCATAGAGTCGGAAAGATAATCCGAAAGAAAATGAGTGTAACCTTAGACTACGGTCAAGGTCAAATGAATAGAAGATGATCCATGGGATCACCATAACCTCCAGATTATAAACAATGTAAAGGTCTACGGGAACAAAATGACCATTGGGTCGCAAACACAAAGGAACATACTAGGGGGCCTCACCCTAAAAAGGTGAAGACCTAATAGAATAGTCTACAAGGCTAAGTAAAGGAACCTACAGGTCGATAATATAAAACGTGGGGAGCCAATTATGATTTCTCGCGTAAAATGATAACCCAGAAGAATAATCCTTGTCATCAATTCCTTGATATGATTAATCGACATGGGTTAAAGAGAAAAACATTAAACTAAAATTCAGTTTTAGTAAAGAAACGATGTTCTAACACCTATAAATACCGTGAGAGAAATTAGAAAATGGTTAGTACTAAAGAATATAGGTCTTAACGCCGAAAGCTGTAAGATGATGCATTCGGAGGAAAGATTCTTAAGAATGAAAATCCGATGTAAAACTAAACATGACGTGATGTGATCACGGACACAAAAAGTAATATAGAATGTAATCACGTTATAGTGTGAATGACTAGATATGAAATTATAAGAACGCAAAGGGCCGATGACGGCAATATTGCATACCCGAATGACGAGGTATAAGGTAAAATGGTGACCAATTAGTTTAGGCAATAAAACAAGTTGTAGTCTAAATAACGCTGTGACCTATGTAGAGAGCTTGTCAATATAAGACTAGCGTCAAGTAAGTATGCTGACGGACTCAGTGACTGGATGGTCAAAAGGCAACCCGGTCAAATAGGCAACAAAGATAGGAAATAGATGATAAAAGGTTACGGTCCAATAGGACATATGCCTAAAAGACGAACATGTCAATATGAATAAAAACCTTATGTCGGAAAAGAAATAATACCTTGAAAAACGAAACTAAGATGGATAGGTCCAAACCAAAGGCCTACTTAAAGGAGGTTTCGGGGACGAAACCCTTTTTAAGGGGGTGGACTTGTAACACCCCGAAAACGTAAAACTTTATATTAGAATTATAAAGTGTAAAATAAAGGAGAAATAAGCTAACTAGGATAAATAACCCGGTTAGTTAGGATTCTTGCAATAACGCATGAATGAGGTAAAAAGCCTAAATTATAAACCCAATTGAAAGTTGAGGGGCCTATGTTGTTAAAAATAAAACTTAATTACATAAAACAAAAACCAAACTCACTTTTTGTGAGGTCTGGTTCGATCAGAAGCAGGGAAGGGCGACCCCCATCCTCCAAAACCCTAACATTCACAAAAGCCACAAATTGAAGGCTTAAATCATGTCCAAATCGATTTTCAAGCATAAATTAATGATCACCTAGTCGAAGGGATCATAAGGTATGTAAAATCTTGAAGTTTTGATTCATCTCAAGTTCTAGGTTAATTATGAAAGATCGAAATTTAGCTTGATTGTGTCATGCATGAATGTAATTAGAAGAGATATGGTGTCTAGGGATGAACCCTAGGTGAAATCTTGTTAAAAGATTTCATGATAATTATAGAGTTTATAACCACCATTGTAAGTGATTAATAAACTTGAAGAAAACTTGATAAGCCTTATAATTGTGATCTCGTTCTAACAAAAATCTGAAATTTGATGTTAAGATATATGTAGAGTTGACTAAGTAAAGTTAGTTTAGATGATAATTACAAAGTCATGAACTTGGTTTTGTTTATATAAAAATCTGACCCGCTAGGTGTTTGATGGAACGCCTAAGTGAGGGTTAAAATGTTAAAAGTTGGGTAAAAACGCAGATTTGATTATTGTAGCAAATTATGCGTTAAAGCTTTTGAAAGAGTTCTAAACTTATTGTGAATTGAACTCTTTAGGAAAGGAATCCGGAACGTCAAGCGGAAAAGCCGGAGGTGATACACGCTTGAAAGGTGTGCTTTAAAGGTACGTAACTTCGGTTTCGTTACATTATGCATAAACAATAGTCTTAGAAATGTTAATGAGAATGTAGTGTCAATTGCGAGTTGGTATGTCATAGAAGTGACGAAGTTCACTCGACAAACAAACGGGTCAAATAGTTAATTAGAATTGTTGATTGATAATGTTTTTTAATTATGTGAGTATGTAACTTGAACCGTTACATTAATCGAAGTGTTGTTAAATTGTGTGTAATTACATTGTAGGATAGTTATGGTGTTGATTGTAGCGACCATGATCGCTACTTGTGTTAATAGGCATTAGAATTGATAGGGAACCGTTTGGTAGTCATCATATTGGAGATTTTCCACAAGATGAGCCAACGGGTCGGATAATTGTGTAAAACGCAGCATTAGTGTTTTAATTGGATAACAATGGTGATATCAATCATTAACGCATTGAACCATGGAAATTGGTAAGGAAATGCGAGTGGTATTAAGCCCCGGATGATGGGCATAAGGAACCATAAACTTATTAGTAAATGGTAAAAATGGGTAAAGTTAGAATGGGTCGAATAAATGATAGTATAGTAACTTTTGGCCGCATGATCGGTGAGTCAAAGATTGGTATGATAGTCGAAATGAACATGTCCGTAATGAATTTACAGACAAATAGGGAAGAAATAGCCTAAAACGGCATGCGGATTTGGGCGAAATCAATAAAATTGTTAAATGGCAAAGTTACAGAGCCCACCGTAATTTACGGTGGAAAACAAAAGTCCTACGGTGGATCCCTACTGATTTACGGCAGACCAAAACAATTTAATGTCTACCGTAATTTACGGTAGATACCGTAAATTACGATAGAGCCCGGAAAACTTTGTATTTTATTTAAATTTCGATGTCGGGATTCGTTTACATGTACTATATTAATGTCAAAACTAATGTTTTTAGTGGTTTTGACCCTAGGTGATTATGTGGATCTTACGGATGGCGGTCAAGCAAGTTTTGAAGAACCGAACACACTTAGAAGCTTCCGCAATATATATATAACTTTAATGGACAATGTTTTTGGGAATGTAAACAAATTGCTAAACAGCTTTGGAATGTTTCGAATTAGTCGTTAGTTGACTAATGTTTTGCTACTTTGAATCTTAATTATGGAACTTATGTTATAACTTAGATATCTTTTATATAAAATGGTATGAATTATTATTAAATTCAAGTGAAATTAGACGGGTGTTACACCCTGCAATCAAGAGCTAAGGAGTAGAGTTGCAATTATGTGACGCTTCTCGACAAAGTCTCGATTGTGCGTCGATGCAACGGGACCACGACATTGCATACACGTCACGTTGATTAAAGGATCATGAGAAGAAACCTTGATCTAGATACAGTAATTGCGCGCCGCAAATTTGACAACATTACTTGTAAGAAAACGCTGCACGACCTTTACTGATCACAAGGATGGCAGCACACCGTTAATCGTAAGAACATAAATACTAACGTAGATGGACTAAGCTACTGAACGATGCAGACTGTATGGACATGGTACGTGCTTGTGTGATAAACTTTGATGAAAAGTTGGAACACTCACTTGCCCTTAGTGGAGTCTTCCTACAACAGTATTTATCACACCGCCGTTTAAACCGCTTCGTGTGAAGCTTTAGTTGGAACATAATAAGTCGATTCCCGTCGTGTTGAACGGAGACCAGAGATAAACAATCTACTGGCCCGAGTTGGTCCAGGAAAAACTAGAGGCAAGATCGTTCAGATATGTGACCATATCGAGATAGCCCGCGGAATACAGAAAGATTGCGCCGATGGGCGGCGGAAATCGTAAGAATTTGAGATAAAAAGTATGACTTTAATGGGAGCCTCGCCTAGAGAAGGCGTGGCGTGATTTGGAAAACGTAAAGGTTGGACCCCCGATGTAGGGATCGAAACCATTGCTCACAAGATGAAACTTCCAGAAAAAGATCAGTAGTGATCGCGACACATTCCATGTGTCTAGTCTTTAGAGGAGTCTGACTCAAGGAACAGTCGTTGTTCCCACAAACAAGATTCACGTCAATGACAAACGACAAAATTACTATAAAACCTGTTAAGGTTACGGACCAAGAGTCCACAAGACACAGAAAAGACGTAATTGAATTACTTGAGTACGATAGAATTCATATCATGACCCAGAGTTACATGGGAACATGAAGGCAAATTTTAAATCTAAGTGACCACATTTGATTCACAACTCTCCTGCGACCGATGGGATCGCTTGAATTTCGGGACGGAATTCTTTTAACGGGGGGAGACTGTGACAACTGTCACTTTTCCGTACATTCCGTACACTAATTGAACAGTATTATGTGCTTAAATAACTGTGCATGATCTAGTTTACATGACAAATGAATCTTTGATTACTGTTATATACATACAATGTGTAAGACCCTAACACGTATTTGACAAAAGTCGCAGCGGAAATTCGTGCCATAAAATTTCTTTCATTACAAACGTCTTGACTTACTTGAAGGTTTATTTTAAAAATATCTCTTTTACAAAGCAAAAGCATAACTCCCGTTTACTAAAGTACATACTCGATTATTCCCGTACAATCTATCTTGTGACTCGGTCTTCGATCTCTATTCCATTTGATAATCGCCCGTGATCCGTACAACCTGCACTCACCACATACATTCCTAACATTAGCACACATTATATAAACAAGATTCTTTCACGTACACTTCACATTTCGTCCTTTTCAAACTTTAAGCATTTCATCTGCTTATCCATTTCCTGGTGAGGCTTCAATAACGTACCTGCATTACTTTTCATTCTCAAGGTACACCATTAATAACGTTAACAATCATCGTGTCTAAATCATGCATACATACGTACTTACATACATACATACATACATACATACATACATACATACTTACACATCTACATACGTACATACCTTTCCTACAACTTTACATACGTGCATACACTCATACATGTCTTTATACATACATACATACACAACTACATACGTACATACCTTTCCTACACCTTTACATACATGTATACACTCATACATATCTTTATACATACATACACATCTACATACGTACATACCTTTCCTACATCTTTACATACATGTATACACTCATACATATCTTTATACATACATACATACACATCTACATACGTACATACCTTTCCTACATCTTTACATACATGCATACACTCGTACATATCTTTACACATACCTACATACACGTCTACATACGTACATACCTTTCCTACATCTTTACATACATGTATACACTCATACATATCTTTATACATACATACACATCTACATACGCGTACAAGATCTTGCATACTTCTTACATACTCATGCGTTGATTACATGGGACTTAGACTTTGATTTATAGCCCATAAACATCTAAGGATCGATAAAAATCATGTTTAGGAAGCCCGCCGTAGTCCACGGATAACAAACCGAAGCCTACGATACATAAATCAACTTAAATAACAAATTTCATGTTTTTGGACTTGGGGAGGGCGTCGGCGACGGCCCTAGGGCCCGTCGGCGACGACCCGTGGTTCTTCCCGTAGCCAAAAACCCGTAGACAGGTAAATAACGCGTCAGCAAAAAAACTAACTTTCTAGAGCCCGTCGGCGACTACCCTTAACCCGTCGGCGACTACCTCTAGAAATGGCACTTTTCTGCAGTTCCGTTTCGTCGTCCGTACGCACTAAAACGCGCATAACTTTTGAACCGTTTACCCGTTTAACCTCCCGTTTCTTCCTACATGCTTGTAAATTCGCATTCTATCATATGAACTTAAAATCCCACATTCGGATTAAGGAAATTCTTAACTTACACGCTATCGTCTTATTATTCATTTATGATTTATTCGACCCGTTCATGCATTCATCCACATAACTTGTTTGTTTGACCATAACTTCTTATGAACCTAATAATGTCAACATTGTATATCATACAAGATTAAGTTCTCGGATGTCTTGCATCCTCTTGACCCATTTTCGCTCAAGAGCTTATTTTGACCCGTTAAGGGTATTTGCGCATTTTAAGGTCCTTAGCTTACGAAAACCATACTTCTCGCTTTCTTGCTTTTTCAAAACATTCATTTAATCAAATAGCTTGTTTGTAATCAACTTTTAAGACCATTTGCTCGTTTTACCCATCAAGGGCGTTTTTGTCAACTTTGCTCTATCCTTAACAACAAAGGACTCCCTTACATAAGTAACCAATCCTACTACTTAGCTACAATTCTTAATCACACATACCTTGCTCGGATCAAAGCTAAGATCCGTTTAATACTTCATCGGTCTCATACAATTCTTTCCTACTTGACCTCGATCATCATACTTAATTAAATTGCACATAACTTTACATAAACAACTAAGAAGTGATTACAAAAATCACTTACCTCGTGCGTCCATGTTCATACTCGTTTCCTTGCCACTTTTTGACCCGTTAGCCTTCCGTGCTTGATTCCGTCTCGACATGATTCCTATACTTCCATGTCATCGAAATCACATTCTTATTAGCATACATAATTGTACATGTTAACGATCATATCGATCGCATAATTCCCATTTGACTTTCATTAGTTACTTCTAACAAGCATATGACATATAATCCAATTCATATCCTTTCAAACTCATGAAATTCATCATGTAATCACAAATAACGCATATTAACATAACGTGTACCATACAACTTCCTATAATTCTACCTTTACGACAACAAACCAAATCATGCTTCTTATGCGTAGTTGACCTTCAAAAGTCAACAGTTCATCTTACAAACTTTCGTCTTATCCTCATGTATCCGTATCATCATTTATGCTATATCAATGACACTATATACATTTCTTACTCACAATGCAACTATGCTTACAACCATATGATCACCTAGTGATATTAGATACAACGTACAAGTCCTTAATGCATAGTCTTGACCAAGACATACATTTAACCCGAATTCTTGTATAAGTTCCATCTAAAGCACCTTCTTCACGTTAGTATACTACTAATTACATCATTACTTAATCTCAATCATATATATCAAGCTATTTCATACAATCTCACATCTTAACTTCACTTAGACATTTCATCATACACTTGGTGTGCGTACACCATTTAGTGCATATAGTACAACTAATTAAAGCACATTCTTCCTAGTTCATCCATTCATTAACATAATCTTTCACAAATCATTATCATAACCAAGCATCATATGTTTTATAACAAATTATCCATCTAACTACTTTCTATAACACTATTCTAACATCAACATTACATAGTTCATCATAAATCTTCACTAAACTTCATCTTCTTACAATTTCTAGGTGGGTTTTATCCCAACTCATCGATACAATAAAAATTGTACATAACACAACTTCTATATGATGATTCTAACACATACCCAAGCTCAATTTCATACAAATTCGCGATTTACATCAAAACCCACTTTGTGAAAGATCACCAATCTAACTTTTAAGGCATACCTTATGATTCCCTTGTGATGGTGATCATTAATCCATGTTCCTTCACGAATTTAAGCCTTGAATCATCCTTCAATTTGGTGATTTAGTTGAGTTTAGGGTTAGAGCTCTTTGGAGCTCCTGAACATTCGTGAACACACACGAAGTGTGTGTTTGTGTGTGTTAAACTTTCATTTTAATAACTCAACTTCCATCTTGTTCCATTTAACCCCTCATGTTTGCCACTTAACATAATGTGCACTACTTCCATCTTTTAATAATTGTTACCATACATTTAACTAGGTTAAATAGCCTAGTTATTTATTTCATGACGTGTCATATAGAAACACACGGCAAATATAAACATTCGGATTTTGGGGCGTTACAAGTCTACCCCCCTTAAATAAGGTTTCGTCCCCGAAACCTTTCCCGCTTCCATTTACACATACACACATCTACGTTTGACCTTATGATCACATCATAATTATAAGTAATCATCCCATCTCATTTCGTATTTATTCATGCAATTAACTTCTTAACAAGTGTATACTTTCCATGGCATATTTTCACCTAACATTCTTACTTCCTCGACCCGTTAGTAGCAGGTCAATATACTTATTCATTCAAACTTATAATAATACTTACACTCATATGATCCGTTTATAACGGATTTAGTACTTTCATCTCATCCTTTAAAATTCCATTCTATAGACTCATTGTATAACATTTAACTCTTGTTTTGTTATCACAACAAACTGCTATGTCATCGTCATACCTACGTGCTTAACTCCGTAGCTAACATCATTCTGCATTTCTATAGTCTTTTGTACCATACTTATCCCTTCGTTACTTACACATTCGGATATTTTCATTCCTATCATTCTTTTGTTCATTTGCTTTACATTTACTTATATGACTTGTTTGATGCATACATGGTCAAGCTATCGACTTCTTCTTATGTAGACTAGTTCCGTCTGTTATATCTTAAATCTGCTTCGCGAATTCGAACACATCATTCATACCTTTCGTACCTTCTATGTTTTGAATCCGTCTCGCGGATTCAAACATTTCATTCACATCTTTCATTCTTTGAATCCGTCTCTCGGATTCAAACATTGCATTTACGCCTTTCATCCTTTGAATCCGTCTCGCGGATTCAAGCATTGCATTATATCTTTCATTCTTTGAATCCGTCTCGCGGATTCAAACATTGCATATACACTTTTCATCCCTTGAATCCGTCTCGCGGATTCAAGCATTGCATTCATATCTTTCATTCTTTGAATCCGTCTCACGGATTCAAACATTGCATATACGCTTTTCATCCCTTGAATCCGTCTCGCGGATTCAAGCATTGCATTCATACATTGTTGATCCGTACTCTCTTACGGATTCAACATTCTTCATTCTTATCATCCATGTTTTTCATTCCTACATAGTACTCTCAATTTCCTGAGAGTCTTACTACCCACTTCACCCGCACGCCCACCTGCTACCCAATTCTAACGGACATACCTGCGATAATTACCACGGTCTCACGAATGTCATATGCTTCTTGCGTACTGGCCAGGTGAGCAATTCACATACTAATTTCGTGCCTTCAGGTAATCATCGCCTTATGTCTGCAGTAGTGGGTCTCAGTTCGTGCTACATTTTTACAATCTTATCAAGACAATATCGTTGTCTTCCATTTAGTACTTACCCTCCCAAGGAGATTTCTTCCTTTTTCTTTTAACACCGGTACCAAACATATTAACATTGTGTACCTGGGGTCCATCTGTCCATTCGCATCCTTGCCTGCCTTAGCATTCATCCTAGACTGCATTCAAGGGTCATCTTCTTCAAACACTTATACTTACCTTGCACATAACATACCGTCAGTTTCTTTATACTTATACATAAGTACATACTTACATTCGCTTCTACCTTTGGATCTTGATCGAGTCTTAGATTGTACGGGTTCCTTATCATAAGAGCACACAAGTTTGAGTTCAAGTACTTACTTTCTTGTACTTGATTCTCTCAAACCAGGGATCTGATACCAACTTGTAAGACCCTAACACGTATTTGACAAAAGTCGCAGCGGAAATTCGTGCCATAAAATTTCTTTCATTACAAACGTCTTGACTTACTTGAAGGTTTATTTTAAAAATATCTCTTTTACAAAACAAAAGCATAACTCCCGTTTACTAAAGTACATACTCGATTATTCCCGTACAATCTATCTTGTGACTCGGTCTTCGATCTCTATTCCTTGTGATAATCGCCCGTGATCCGTACAACCTGCACTCACCACATACATTCCTAACATTAGCACACATTATATAAACAAGATTCTTTCACGTACACTTCACATTTCGTCCTTTTCAAACTTTAAGCATTTCATCTGCTTATCCATTTCCTGGTGAGGCTTCAATAACGTACCTGCATTACTTTTCATTCTCAAGGTACACCATTAATAACGTTAACAATCATCGTGTCTAAATCATGCATACATACGTACTTACATACATACATACATACATACTTACACATCTACATACGTACATACCTTTCCTACAACTTTACATACGTGCATACACTCATACATGTCTTTATACATACATACATACATACACAACTACATACGTACATACCTTTCCTACACCTTTACATACATGTATACACTCATACATATCTTTATACATACATACACATCTACATACGTACATACCTTTCCTACATCTTTACATACATGTATACACTCATACATATCTTTATACATACATACATACACATCTACATACGTACATACCTTTCCTACATCTTTACATACATGCATACACTCGTACATATCTTTACACATACCTACATACACATCTACATACGTACATACCTTTCCTACATCTTTACATACATGTATACACTCATACATATCTTTATACATACATACATACACATCTACATACGCGTACAAGATCTTGCATACTTCTTACATACTCATGCGTTGATTACATGGGACTTAGACTTTGATTTATAGCCCATAAACATCTAAGGATCGATAAAAATCATGTTTAGGAAGCCCGCCGTAGTCCACGGATAACAAACCGAAGCCTACGATACATAAATCAACTTAAATAACAAATTTCATGATTTTGGACTTGGGGAGGGCGTCGGCGACGGCCCTAGGGCCCGTCGGCGACGACCCGTGGTTCTTCCCGTAGCCAAAAACCCGTAGACAGGTAAATAACGCGTCAGCAAAAAAACTAACTTTCTAGAGCCCGTCGGCGACTACCCTTAACCCGTCGGCGACTACCTCTAGAAATGGCACTTTTCTGCAGTTCCGTTTCGTCGTCCGTACGCACTAAAACGCGCATAACTTTTGAACCGTTTACCCGTTTAACCTCCCGTTTCTTCCTACATGCTTGTAAATTCGCATTCTATCATATGAACTTAAAATCCCACATTCGGATTAAGGAAATTCTTAACTTACACGCTATCGTCTTATTATTCATTTATGATTTATTCGACCCGTTCATGCATTCATCCACATAACTTGTTTGTTTGACCATAACTTCTTATGAACCTAATAATGTCAACATTGTATATCATACAAGATTAAGTTCTCGGATGTCTTGCATCCTCTTGACCCATTTTCGCTCAAGAGCTTATTTTGACCCGTTAAGGGTATTTGCGCATTTTAAGGTCCTTAGCTTACGAAAACCATACTTCTCGCTTTCTTGCTTTTTCAAAACATTCATTTAATCAAATAGCTTGTTTGTAATCAACTTTTAAGACCATTTGCTCGTTTTACCCATCAAGGGCGTTTTTGTCAACTTTGCTCTATCCTTAACAACAAAGGACTCCCTTGCATAAGTAACCAATCCTACTACTTAGCTACAATTCTTAATCACACATACCTTGCTCGGATCAAAGCTAAGATCCGTTTAATACTTCATCGGTCTCATACAATTCTTTCCTACTTGACCTCGATCATCATACTTAATTAAATTGCACATAACTTTACATAAACAACTAAGAAGTGATTACAAAAATCACTTACCTCGTGCGTCCATGTTCATACTCGTTTCCTTGCCACTTTTTGACCCGTTAGCCTTCCGTGCTTGATTCCGTCTCGACATGATTCCTATACTTCCATGTCATCGAAATCACATTCTTATTAGCATACATAATTGTACATGTTAACGATCATATCGATCGCATAATTCCCATTTGACTTTCATTAGTTACTTCTAACAAGCATATGACATATAATCCAATTCATATCCTTTCAAACTCATGAAATTCATCATGTAATCACAAATAACGCATATTAACATAACGTGTACCATACAACTTCCTATAATTCTACCTTTACGACAACAAACCAAATCATGCTTCTTATGCGTAGTTGACCTTCAAAAGTCAACAGTTCATCTTACAAACTTTCGTCTTATCCTCATGTATCCGTATCATCATTTATGCTATATCAATGACACTATATACATTTCTTACTCACAATGCAACTATGCTTACAACCATATGATCACCTAGTGATATTAGATACAACGTACAAGTCCTTAATGCATAGTCTTGACCAAGACATACATTTAACCCGAATTCTTGTATAAGTTCCATCTAAAGCACCTTCTTCACGTTAGTATACTACTAATTACATCATTACTTAATCTCAATCATATATATCAAGCTATTTCATACAATCTCACATCTTAACTTCACTTAGACATTTCATCATACACTTGGTGTGCGTACACCATTTAGTGCATATAGTACAACTAATTAAAGCACATTCTTCCTAGTTCATCCATTCATTAACATAATCTTTCACAAATCATTATCATAACCAAGCATCATATGTTTTATAACAAATTATCCATCTAACTACTTTCTATAACACTATTCTAACATCAACATTACATAGTTCATCATAAATCTTCACTAAACTTCATCTTCTTACAATTTCTAGGTGGGTTTTATCCCAACTCATCGATACAATAAAAATTGTACATAACACAACTTCTATATGATGATTCTAACACATACCCAAGCTCAATTTCATACAAATTCGCGATTTACATCAAAACCCACTTTGTGAAAGATCACCAATCTAACTTTTAAGGCATACCTTATGATTCCCTTGTGATGGTGATCATTAATCCATGTTCCTTCACGAATTTAAGCCTTGAATCATCCTTCAATTTGGTGATTTAGTTGAGTTTAGGGTTAGAGCTCTTTGGAGCTCCTGAACATTCGTGAACACACACGAAGTGTGTGTTTGTGTGTGTTAAACTTTCATTTTAATAACTCAACTTCCATCTTGTTCCATTTAACCCCTCATGTTTTCCACTTAACATAATGTGCACTACTTCCATCTTTTAATAATTGTTACCATACATTTAACTAGGTTAAATAACCTAGTTATTTATTTCATGACGTGTCATATAGAAACACACGGCAAATATAAACATTCGGATTTTGGGGCGTTACACAATGGCATTTCATGTTGCAAGACTTTTATCGTTGCAACATGCAACACGAGATAGTTCTAATGATACACATAACAGAATTGGCACCATTACCAGACAAACTAAAAATGCTGACGATGTTCAGTACATAGACAGACAATATTTTGAGACCCAGAATGAGTCAGAGACAACGTATTACACTAGTATAGTGTGTGGGGAAGTAAGGACCATAAAACTGCTTCTCTAGGTGATAGTTTAAGTGCCGGGAAGTGCCTAAAACTCACCCAAAGTGCAGAATTCTGCATATTTCAGCAAAATTCAGCATCTTAATAAACTAGTAAGGTGCAAAAATATGGCAAAATGGTCCTGTATCCTTTCCTAAGTGTCGGGAATTAAAAGTGTCACAAAAGGGTACTTAAAAATCACTAAACGGAATAACTTGACACCTTAACGAACCGGTATCTAACCGAACAACCGGACATTACCCGGAACACCAATATATTGCTAGAATCATTGTTTTATTATTTTTGAGCTAGTTATGGTTCCCAAACACTCTATCATACTACATGATGCATCCTATACTTAAATCACTAGACTTTTACACATAACCTTCAACTAATTAACACCATTATCATTCAAAGTTACACATACCCCCCCCCTCTATGTCTACGGCCCAAAGGAGGACCCCACCATAGATCCCACTAAATCTTCACTTGATTCCCTTAAATCTTCCATAATCTTGTGTAAGATATTGTTTGTACCATGAGGAACATTATACCCTTTGGACAATAGAGAATTGGTTATAAGTACCCATCATTTTCTACATCTTCACAACACACTAAACACTCTCTCTCCCTCCTCCTAACTCACGGCCGTGAGCCACCATAGCACCACCACCATCTTCAATTCAAGTCCATCCATTCCAAGCTCATTTCATGGTGTAAGAAGGTGTATAAGGAAGTGTGGAACTCCTGAATCTTGAAGGACCTCACCCGTTTGCTTTTATCCACTCCATATTCATCACTGTTCTTCCCTAGCTTGAAGCTAGTAGTAAGATCATCTTAACCCTTGTTTACTTCTATTTTGAATGAATAAAAGATGTAATATGTTGAAATCACTAGAACACTAAAAGACTTGAACTAGAATCTTGAACATGAAACTTAACATAAGATGAAATCTTGTTGAAATGATGTTGTTTAGTGCATGAATGATATTTGTTTGTTGGTTTCTTGAGTTGATGATGTTAATCATCACATGAAGCTTGCTAGATGATGTTTAAACACTTAATCTAGCAAGTGGGAGGATGATCATGTAACAACATATGATGATCATCTTCTAGTAAAGACATGAACTTGATGAATAAAAATGGTTTCTTGAAAAGTAATAAACAAAGTGAACTAGTAAACTTGTAGATCCAAGATTTGTGAATGATTTTTCTAAAAGAACCAAGTTTAAGAAGGTGATTTTTGAAAGATCATGGTTTTTACTAAACTTACACCATTTTAGTGGAAAAACAAGTGTATAAACACTAGAGAAACAAGAAGGTTTAATAAACAAACATTTTTGTAAAATATGTTTACAAGTTGTACACATCTAAAATCTTCAAGAATGAAGTTTACCAAGTACTAAATATATTTTGGAGGGTAACTAAGGCTACTAAAACACTTTACCAAGCTACTACACATTTTTGTGAAAGATCAAGTTCATGTTATATTGTAAACGGAATAGTTTTTGCACTTGGTAAGTACAAGATGATTAGTGATTTGTTGTTGATTGTTTGAATGATTTTTGAAAAGAAAATGATATGCTAAATAGCATGGACACCTCCATTTACAAAGGAACTATGGCGAAATTTTCTAAAAATTCCAACACTTAGAAAATATTTTCTAAACAAGTGTTCACAAGTGTGTTTTAAACTATGATTTGTAACATAAATTTTGCCATAAATTTTTGTAACAAAAAAGTACAAGTATTGGAGGTTGGTTTTTGTTGTTAATTGTTTGAATGATTTTTTAAAAGAAAATGATATGCTAAATAGCATGGACACCTCTATTTACAAAAGAAACTATGGCGAAATTTTCTAAAAATTTCAACACTTAGAAAATATTTTCTAAACAAGTGTTCACAAGTGTGTTTTAAACTATGATTTGTAACATAAATTTTGCCATAATTTTTTGTAACAAAAAAAGTACAAGTATTGGAGTTTTTTATTAGATATAAACATTGTAATCGCTCTTAATACTGTGAAATTATAACAATGTGTCTTTTTATAAAATGGAATGAACTCGCCAGTATTTCTTACTGATAAAATATTTTTAAAACGCATTTAAGGTAATTCGTTGTAAAAATAATAGAAGCCAGCTATGGAGCACTGAAGGCTTAAATAAAGTGGTTATAAATACCTAAATAAAAGAAGAAATTTATATTTTATTATTTGAGTTTATCCCTATAAAAACATTTGAAGGGAATATGGGTTTTAGCCCATTTGTTTAATATTAAAAGTTGGTGTTTTACAAACTATGGAATTATTTCCTAACTACGATCCTGATGAAAAAAAAATTCCGCTGCGTAATTAATAAACACCGGTACCACTTGACTGGTTAACGGCTCTCGCTCCCAGGGTGGGGTCGGGGGTTGTGACACATAACGTGCAAGATTTTGGAACATTAAGTACATAACTTGGCGACTTTTGCGCTAAAGGATAACGTTTGCAACTTGGTGTAAACACAAAGGACAAGACTTCTAATTTACCCTAATAATAATTAATGAACACATTAGATGTGGATAGACAAATGGGTACTTCTAACTTACGTCTCACTTACGGTATGCGCATATAATGTATATATGTGTGACCCTCGGAGGGCAAAAGTGAAAGTGCACTAATTTTAACGTTATTTTACTAATTTCGTGAAAATAACGATAAAAAGCGATGGATGGTTAATTATGCATCATGTGGTGGCGTTGATAACCGAAAGACAAAAGAGTACATGCGCTAATCGAGTTTTTTGTCCCAATTGTTGAGTGTTATCTGCCTTATGTCCAAGGCTTATACAAAACTACTATTGAGCGGTGGCTTCACTGAAAGAAGCAGCCTCATCAATTCTACAACTTTGCTATTGGTGAGATTTAATAAGTACAAGATTGTTTCTTATCTCTCCACTTGTGTTCAACCAACCGTAAGCCCCCAAACCCCCTCTCTTTCTCACTCGAAAACCAGAGTACTCCTCCTGCCACTGCACTGCCAGTTTGCCACCACTGCGCCACTCCGCCGGTCGCGGCGTCGCCGCTGCACCGGCAGAAACTCCGCCACCACTGTCCACTGCAGCACTAAGCAGGTATCGGTTCAACAATTTTCTACTTTTCTTATTTTGTTGCTTGGTTTAAAATTCTGAATTCCTAAATATGCAACTGGTTGTAACATGAAACTTATTTGTTGTATAATTTGGAAATCATTGAATTCTTAAAGTATGGAAGGTTGATTGTGGTTTGTGGATTCATCTCCACTCCATCTTCTAAAGTCAACAATACAAGTCAAAGACACCTTTATATTATGAAACCGAGAACGAAAATTCCTGGATCCGACACTGTGTTAGTAATTAATTTCCCAATTTAGCAAACCAACACTATTGTATCTAATTTTGAACACAAGTTGTTGCATTTGATAAAAGCTTGCATGTTTGAATCTACCAATTGATTGTCATATTTTATCATTCATCTTTGCAGTGCTTGAAATCATGCTAATAAGTGGTGTCTCATGGGGAACAACAACTTTACCATTAGTCCCATATGGCACTAAAAATGGCGTCATGTCTCATAGATTTCCGGAGAGCAGAGATGTGCAATCGATGCCATTTAACAGTCCCCGCAAGTTCACGGTTACACTATCTCAAAGGCAAGTCAATTAGACTATGTCAAGGAATATCCAAATTTGTCTAGTTATGATTCTAACTACTTCATCCTCAAAGGTGAAATACATAATTAAATTTATAACATTTACATGTTCAAATTTTGATGCAGTTTCATTTTAAGCAGTCGTCTAAACTGGGGATTTAACAACATTGGTGTATCATATGTAGGTTTGAAGTCCCGAACTCGAGACATGATTCCCTAGAGTCTAAAGAAAAATTTCATCTACTTAAGGTGCTTCAACTTCTTACTCTACTATCAAATATAATATTTGTCATCTAGTCTTCATCACCTATTTTCAACAATTACAATTGAATGCATACATAATTACATACATACGCCTCGTTTAGCTTAGCGGCCTGTCAATAGCCAATTATAAGCAGCCCAACCATTTAAGACCAATAACACCTAAAACTTTAACAAGTATCTGGCACCACAGTAGGACTCTGGGACCGCCCAGCTGAAACAAAACGACACAGGCACTTTGGAAGGGCATCACCCGCCTCCGAGCTTTATAGACTTATATTAGATAGAATATATTAGTTAGTGTTTATCGTGATATATTCACCATAATTAGGAGATATGATTTGCTTAGGTTTCCTTTGTAAGTATCCTTATATATAGTTCTTACGGGGTTTTCATTCTATACAGTATCAAAATCTTAAGGTTCTTTCCTTCTTCTTTACTCTCCCTTTTTATCCCTCTCCTTCGATAATTACAAAGGAAAACTAGTCAATACATATATCCTAATTATGGTAAATATATTTCAATAAACGCTAACTAATATACTCTATATTCTATAGGATAAACGCGTGTCGTGGAGGCCAGGAGGACACTGTATAGCGTTCATTTGTACCACCCACAAGTTTCTAGCTGACATTTCCAGTGCTTTACTATTAAACAACGAGCCCTTCAATATTAAGCACTGTGGTGAATCTTGTCTTTTGTTAACTCAATCCAGCTCCATCAAGGCCTAGAGTCATGCTCAACTATAGAGAAGCTGAAGCAATATCATTCACAGATCATCAAACTTGGTCTTTCATGCGATAACGATGCGATGGGTAGAGTCATCAAATTCTGTGCCATCTCAACAAACGGTGATTTGGGTTATGCTCTCAAGGCGTTTAGCCGCTTGCCACAACCGGACACATTCGTTTACAACACTGTCTTTAGGGGTTACTTGCAACTTCAGCTCCCCAAAGAGTGCATATCATTGTACTTACAGATGCTACACGCTTCCGTCACACTTAATAAGTTTACATTTCCTCCGGTCATCAAAGCTTGCACTTTCGACAATGCCGTTGAACTTGGCCAGCAAGTTCATGCTCAGATTTTGAAATTCGGGTACCGTTCGGACTGTTTTTCTCAAAACAGTTTGATTCATATGTATGTAAGTTTTAAGCGTTTAGAGGAAGCAAGGAGGGTATTTGACATGATGCCGCAACGAGACGATGTATCTTGGACAATTTTAATTAGCGGTTATTGTCAGTTGGGGTTCGTTGATGATGCATGTAAACTGTTCAATTTAATGCCTGAGAAGAACCCTGCTTCTTGGAATGCAATGATTGCAGCGTATGTCCAAAGCGACAGTTTCCATGAAGCATTTCTACTGTTCGATAAAATACGGCGATCCAGTCGGTTTAAGTTGGACAAATTTGTAGCGGCTAGCATGTTGTCGGCTTGTACGGGGCTCGGAGCGTTAAAACAAGGGGAGTGGATACATGATAACATCAAGAAAAGCGGGATAGAAGTGGATCCAAAACTCGCGACAACCATCATTGATATGTACTGCAAATGCGGGTCCCTTGAAATGGCGGTTAAAACGTTTAACGAGTTACCGATTAAAGGGATCTCCACGTGGAATTGCATGATCGGTGGATTCGCAATGCACGGTAAGGGCGAGGAGGCCGTTAAGCTTTTTGAGAAGATGGAAAACGAGTCGATGATACCTCCAGACTACGTTACGTTTGTGAACTTACTTACCGCGTGTGCTCATTCAGGGTTGGTTCAAGAAGGCCGTCGCTATTTCCGACAGATGGTCGAAGTTCATAACATTTCACCGGGAATGGAGCATTATGGATGCATGGTGGACCTATTTGGGCGGGCCGGACTGTTAAACGAAGCAATGAAACTCGTAAACGAGATGCCGATGGATCCGGACGTCAGTGTAATGGGTGCACTTGCCGGAGCGTGTAAGATACATGGAAACATCGAGTTGGGAGAGAAAATCGGAAAAAAAGTTATAGAATTGGACCCTCATAATAGCGGGCGATATGTATTATTAGCTAACATATACGCGACTGCCAATAAATGGGAAGACGTTGCGAACATCAGGAAGTTAATGAACAACAGAGGAGTGAAGAAATCGCGGGGGTTTTCGCTAATTGAAACGGATGGTGTGGTTAGTGAGTTTATCGCAGGGGGGAGAAGTCATCCGGATTCTGAAGAGATATATGCGAAAGTAAAAGAAATGTTGGCGTGCATTCGATCTATTGGATACTTGCCTAAAGCCGAGAGTGTTGTGCATGATATAACCGAAGAAGAGGAGATAGAGAAAGCATTGTTTTACCATAGTGAGAAACTAGCGATTGCGTTCGGTTTGTTGAAAACGAAAGCAGGGGAAACTTTGAGGATTACGAAAAACTTGAGAGTGTGTAAAGATTGTCATGAGGCGAGTAAACTTATTTCGAAGTTTTTTGATCGGGAAATAATCGTGAGAGATAGAAGTCGGTTTCATTGTTTTAAACATGGTGTGTGTTCCTGTAACGACTACTGGTAAGATGTTTAGCCGTCGATAATGCATGTTTTGAGAAACGGACAGGTTATCGAATTGGCTGCACTACTACTATATTGGTTGGACCAACGAACTTAAAAACCGGATTACGTTATAATTAGAGTTATATAAGATTTTAATATTATAGCAGATTAGCAGCACATCAGCCAATGGACCATGACTACAAGCAGTCCCAAAGCCCATGACTACTAGTATTCCAAAAGCCCGTGACTTGCAGCCCATGATTTTGATTTCGCTCCAACCCACCAACCAGAACTGCTTTTGATTTCGATCTAACCGACCAACCAGAACCGCGACCAACCAAAACGCAACGAGGTGTATCCGGTCCAGTCCTGGTCTAATTTTTCACATTTGTGGTTTCGTTTGGTTGGTCACTTACGGGTCGGTCAGGTTTAGAACCCATGAACACCCCTAACTATATCAAACTGGTAACCATAACCAATGGCGGCTTTGATGGTGCGTGGGGAGGACATCCGCACAAGGCCCGTGATTTCGAGGGGCACACGATTTAAAAAAATTCCAATATCTATATATATGCTATTTTTTTAAATAGTAAACATATACCAATTCCAATATAGGCCCGTTTACAAATCATGTTTATGGTTTAGAATTTAGCCCACTTGGCATTATGTTTATTGAGCTCAATACTAATTTGATTTTTATTTTTAAATAATAATAAAAGATTACGAAAGGGCATATTTTTTTCAAACTCGAACAGGGTACGTGAATTCTGAGAGACGTCTCTGACCATAACCGAATAAAAGAAAACCAAAATTTCTCTATGTGTCGAAGAAAAGCGGTACGGTTCATTAGTTTTCACTTTTAAGTTCGAACAAACCTTCAGGTTTCTTTTATTATAAGTTGGATTGGATGGTCAATTTCTTTGAAAAGGGAAAAAGGTAAACCATGCGTTGACTTTGTATTGTTGTATAGAATTGATTTACAATTAGTCAAATACTTAATCACACGTCGTAGAAAGCATATATCTCAAGTTTGTTAAATATCACGAAATTAGGCCACAATCCACACGTTAAAGGTATTGTTTTCATTATATAATTTTTCGTTTGATGGAAATAAACTAACTAGTTTATCGTGATAACTATTTATATAACCGCACTAGGTTAGAAACCCATGTATTACTCGTGTTGGATCAACGAAATATGAAATGCTTATTATCAAATTTTAAAATAAAGAAAATAGCAGAGAAAGAAGTATTAAATAAATAAAAGAGAAATGGAAAAATAATAATTTAATATAATAATGATTTAATAGGAAAAAGAAGCACGAAAATCATGAATTAATATTATTATTTAATAGAGGTAACAATTTATGAAGTCTCATTTTGTGCAAACCGTTTCCCTTTAGGTTTGAGCTTTGCTCGATCCAATTTAATGAGACGACTTACAAGCAACTTATGTTGATGTGGGATCAAAAAAATATCTCGTGTCTTCAATTAGTTGCACACTTACACCTCATCTTATTATAATAACTATAGATGTATTTGTGCATATAGCATATTATACCTTTATAATGTAATTGGGTAAGTATCATATTTGTAAAAGTAACAGCTCATTTCAACCAGAGAGCTTAATCAAACTCAAAGTATGAAGTCTCATCTTGAGCTTGTTTATTAAAACAATTTCCCTTTGGGTTTGAGCCCAGTTTGATCCAATTTTAACGAAACAAATTAGAGTAAACTACGTGCAACTTGACAAGTATAAAATGAAAAAAATGTAAATATAAGGTGCTCTTTGTTTTTTAAGAGAGAAAATGTCTGCAGTCTGTGGACCACATCTGTAGAAAAAGAGGTGGATTAAATCTATGCAGTCTGTAAGAAGAAAACTGTTTGTTTTTTAACATATGTAGACTTCAAAAATAAACTGGTGGTGGGTAATAGTGGTGCTGGACGGTGGTGGTGGACGATGGGTGGTGGACGGTGGTTCGGCCAAGTCTACACTAGGAAGAGCTCGCACAAACGTTTTTTAATGAAACGTATTCGGAAAAACAAACAGTCTTCAGCGCGTGGTCTGCGCGGCGCAGACAGAAGAGCCTGTGCTCTTTTTTAGAAAAACAAACACCACCTAAGTCTTTTATAAGATCGAAGAAGAATAAGAGTGTCATGATCAATAATACATTAAATGATCATCAACAAGAGTATTTAGTTTTCAGTATGAATAATTCAAGTAATCAACGACTCAAAACAGTCAAACAAATGTATGACATGTATAAAATTTATGATTGGTATATATGATTTAAGAAGAGTATGTGTTGTTATATTCATCATTTACTTGGTAAATAACGATTGTCGGTGTTTCAACCAACTGTTTTACAGATCGATAAACAAAACAAAATCATGGTTGTTTTCCAGACTAAAATGTATGGACACAAAGTGAAGAACTGTTGTGTATTGGACCCAAGCCTAAATTTTTGTCCAATAATAGATCAACACCAAATCATAAGACAACCAATTTAATTAAAAAAATAATTTCCTTTATTATTTCAATTCGGTTTTAAGTTTTATGTGTAACTAAACCAAACTGAACCATGTTAACCGACAACCGTTACCCGGTCCACCACACATACATGTTTTTTTTTTTTTTTTTGTTAGGTACACAATCATTACTATTACTACTATATTTTATAATTTATGTTTTTTTGTTAAATGTAACTTATGTGTGTGTATATATACACACACACAAATATGTATATATGTATGATCAGCTGGACTTCACATGGCCGTATGCAAACTTGCCCCACACATAATGAATCAAAAAGCTCACTTGCAACTTTAATTCAAACTTTTGTTAAAAAAATGTTTGATTTACTTGATATTTAAATACCACAGGCAGGTTTAACTGTTTAATAATGTGTTAATACTTAAAGGGTGAAGCAAATAAAGCCTAAACTCATTAACACACAATCTTATTTTTAACTTTATATTGTAAAATAAATAGGTAGTAAGAAATGAATGAAATAAAAAAAATACTAGGTAAGCCAACAAATAAAGTAACAATCAAAATTTCTATTAGTATTAGGTAATATAAGTGTTCGTATCTTTTTTTTTTACCTTTTATCTCATGATTTCAAAATCGAATTCTTGAGTATATGTACGTGGCGAATGCCGGTAAAATATACTGAATTTTATTCGGATAAAATATATTGCATTTTATGCAAGTTCATGAAACTTATTTTTTAATTTATATTAATTAATATACTCTTTTTTTTGTATATACAAAATACTTTTGATTATTTTATTGACAGGTTAATAAGATTATTCATGACGATGATATCACGGTATATATGACATGTCATATAACTTGGTGATACATTGAATGAAATGCCACCCTTGGCAATGACTTTTTGGTATGTGCTGGTATCACCCGTTTTCATTATGATATGCACATCCAAATTCAAGTTATACTCATGGTTGCAAAAGTCGCTAGGCGCTCCCTAGTCGGGCGACCGGGGAGTTGAGAGTACTCGGTGTACGCGGAGAGTACTCGGGGAGTACTCGGACATGTTAAATTATAAAGAAATTACTTTTTGGAGATTAAATATATGTCAAATAACACAAATTTACTAATATTTATAACAAAATACGTGAAAATGATATTCATTCTTTAATTCTTTAATATGATAGGCATATAAATTATGTTTTATTATTATTTAAGTCAAACTAGGCCCGAATTGACCTACTAGATCCAATTCTGGCCGAGGTTGACCGCGTTTGACCGACTTCGAGTAATTAGGCGGAGTCAAAGAAAGTCGCCTCGGCAGCCTGCCTTGTAGCGACTACTCGGGGAGTAGTCGGCCTTGGAAACCTTGTTTTACAACCATGGTTATACTATTAGTGAAACTTATCAAATTCATTGTTATTCATCATCTTCCTCTTCTCCTACAAGAACCATCTTGGTGTCTCTTTAATTCTTTATAACACATACATAACACCCACACTTGTTTAGACTAAACGAGGCTCTTCATACCTTTTACCACTTCAAAGTTTTGAAACAAAATAAAAAAGCCTCCTTTACACTTCATTAAATACCTTTTGTCACAATTAATCAATAGGTTCATCAAACATATCTTCCGGTCATTTAAGTATCAACGAAATACCCAAATCTTTATTATTCATCAACCACCTTTTATTATTTTGAGGTGTTAAAAATTCCATTTGAGTGACTTCCCTAATTAATGTTACAGATATTTACTTTTTTTGAAAATTAAACTTCATTAAAACAACTTCCGACCCAAACGGGCAAAAGGCCAAACAAACAACAACACCCCTGATCCAAACGGGCAAAGGACAAAGAAATTACTACATATACAGAGGGTATTTACACCATTTTGACCAACTAATATAATTACATGGAGATTTGTTTTTCAACCAATCGAAACCTCTAGATTTTAACTCCCCAACGATCTCTTGCGGGCAACACCTTTTCTGGTTAAAAACCACCTCGTTCCTTTCTTTCTATATGCACCAACATGCTATCAAAGCCAACCCGTAAATGATCTTCTCTTCCTTCTTACTCCGCTTACCGAACTTGTGGATTTCTAAAATGTCTTTAAACTCAAAAAGGTTAAGCAGCGTAATGTTACACCAAACACTGAAGGCCGACCACACCCTCAAAGCAATCGAGCAAGCAGTGAACAAATGCTCCACCGACTCCTCGGCCTCGTCACAAAACGGGCACATTACCGAAGATATGTTCACATTCTTTCTTCTTAAATTTAATCTAGTAGGAAGTCTATCCAGATTGCCTCTCCAATTCATAATGTTGCACTTAATGGGCACCCACTTGCACCACTCAAAATTTGGAGGGTGACAACTCTCACTATCATTGATCAGAGCCGATTTAACCACCTTCACCAAGAAACCGTTCTGACTATCATCCTTCCACAACCAAGCATCTTTACCGCTGAAAAGACTCACACTATTGAGGACCTCGCAACATTCCTTCCATTCCTTACGTTCCTCTACCGACTTAGGCAGCCTAGACCAGTGCCATTTGAAGGAACCATTTCCATTCCATGTTTCCATTCTCTCTACAACCCTGCACGATTTAAACATCTCCAAACCAAATAAATAAGGCCACCTTTCCAAGAAGGGAAGGTCACCCACCCACCACATGTCGTGTCGATCCAAAATTTTTAACATTAGTTATACAAATACCATAAAGTATTACAATTGAGTAAACATTAAAATCCGTGATATAATTTACCGAAGCTTAAAACTATAATCATATTATCTTACCAAGTTACCTCCTGTAACTTTTATATATATTTTTTTGAATAACAAATATTACTCTACACCATATAACACAAATGCTTATTTTGTCTAGATTTGAACCTATGAGTATGACATCTCCTCTAAAAGTAAGTTGTCTTTACCAAATGGGTTAACTTTTAGGCTGGACGGGATGAAGACCGGGGGGGGGGGGGGGGGGGGGTGACGGAGAGGACGTCGAGAAGAAAGAAAGGGGGCCCGCCTGTTTGCTCCGTCGCAAACGTCTCAATTCGGACGATGGGGACGGGACGGAGGGGGGGCAACGTGGTGTGCCGGGCGTCGCCGAGGGAGGACGGGGCTGAGGACGGACCATACCGTCCAACCTTATATTTAAAAACCTATTATATGCCATAACATTTAATCAAAACACGATCTTTTTAATTTTAATCCTAAACCAAAAAAATCATTTATTTACACAAACCCATATTTTCCACTTTACTTTACCCTATCACGAATACCGCTCAAAAGATTTCAACTTTGAATAACCAACCAACCCAACCCAACCCAACCTACATTTTTTTTTTTGAACGGTTGCAGACCAATTGGTCGAGCACGGCTGGCGAGTTGCCAGCCTACCTGGGTTCGAGTCCTGCACGGCCCGCAGTTAAGCGCCTTCCGTACCGGTCGAAACTCCAGCCCCCCCGAGCGGGAACCCCACCGAAGCGGGTAAACCCTCTCACCTCCTCTTTGCTTGGAGTGGGGATCGAACTTGAGACCTCTCACAAGGCCTAAGTCTTTTCCACCACTCCACCAAAGGATCATTGGCAACCCAACCTACATACATATATTCTTTTGAGTTGAAACCCCCCAATACTTTTCCCCCAAATTGGGGTTGCCAAAACTACACTAAAAAAAACCTACTTTTTTCATTCTTCCAATCTGTCATCACATGTATATATGGAACAAACAACATTGTCCCATTCAATTTTCCCATCCCATCTGTCTCTCACATATATCATTATTCCCTTCACAGATCCCTCATATAAACTCTCCCTGTACATTCCCAAAACCCAACCCCCCAATTCATTCATTTGCTTCAATCGGATTCCGATTTGATATACCCATTTGTTGATTATTACAATGGCGCCACCGCATTGCGTTTTGGTCACCGGTGGTGCCGGTTATATTGGCAGTCACACCGTCTTGCAACTGCTCTTAAGCGGTTACAAGACGGTGGTCATTGATAATCTTGATAATTCTTCTCAAGTTGCTATTAATCGAGTTAAACAACTCGCTGGTCATCATGCTCTTAACCTAATTTTTCATAAGGTTACTCTTCTTCACTTATAATTTGTTTGATTTGGGAAATTGGGGGTTTTGTAAATTGGGTTTCTAGAAATTTAGCTGAATTATGCCTTAATTATCATGTAAATTGATGTGGACCTGTTGCTTGAATTTGGAAAGTTGATTGGTTTAGGCTTTTTGGTTGGTAGGAGTTCCAGTTTTGTTGGAGGCATGTTTATACAAAAATATGAAAAAATTAAAATGCTTTTTATTTTATTTTTTTCTAATATTATTATTGATCTGTTTATCAAAGTGCAAAAATGAATGATTTTTGATAAATTGTGGAAATTTAGATACAAATGCAAAATGAAATGTGGAACTTGAGTTGACATATCCTGTCTAAAATTGCTAGTGTTCTTTTCTGCATTCCCACAAGAACAACGTTTAATTGTTATTTAGCGAGTTAATATATTGAATTAATCTATAATTTTACGAGTTAACGCTTGTGTTTATATTTTGTTTTGATTCGCTGCAGATCGACATCAGGGACAAGCCTGAATTAAAGAAGCTTTTTGCCTCCACAAAGTAAACTTACTCATTGCTAATATTCTTGGTGTATCTTTTGGCAATAGGGTAATTATAACGCTTATAAACAAGTGGGAATCCGTATTAATTTTGATTGGTACGCAGGTTTGATGCTGTTATACATTTTGCTGGATTGAAGGCTGTTGGCGAAAGTGTGCAGAAGCCATTGAAGTATTACGACAACAATGTTGTTGGCACTCTAACTTTGTTGGAAGTCATGGAAGCTCATGGATGCAAAAAGGTATAACATTTGTTTGATTTTCTACATATTATTAACAAATGACTTGTTAACGTGACATGTTTTTTCTTGGGTTTGCAAACGCTTCAGATCGTGTTTTCATCGTCAGCTACTGTTTACGGTTGGCCAAAGGTGTTACCATGCACAGAAGATTTCCCCTTATCTGCAGCCAGCCCATATGGACGAACCAAGGTACCAAACATTTCAAATTTTCTATTATTCTGTACATGTATCTCCTAGGTCTGCAAACGAACCGAACGAACACGAACAAGATCTTGTTTGTGTTCGTTGGTTAAAACATATATGTGTTCACGAACGGTTCATGAACACTGACTGAATGAGATTTTATGTTCGTGTTTGTTTGTTAAGGAAATGAATGTGTTCGTGTTCGTTTGTGTTTGTTTATTAATTTTAGGCAACGAATGTTGCTGAACACAAATGAACACAAACTAATGTTCATGAACACTGATGGAAATAAACGAACACATTACCGAGCGTTCACGAACATAAATGAACGAACACAGACTCTGTTCATGTTCGTTTTTTAATGAACGAATAAACACAAACGAACTTCCCGCCGAACAGTTCACGAACCGTTCGCCGAACATTTGGTCCGTTTGCAGCCCTACATGTATCTATATAATCACTTGCATAATTTTAATAAGTATGTACCTAATCTTTTTAAATCATCCAGCTCATGGCTGAGGACATTTTCCGTGATATTTACGCTTCGGATTCCGGATGGAAAATGATAATGTTACGGTATTTCAACCCTGTGGGGGCCCATCCAAGTGGATGTATCGGTGAAGATCCTTTGGGGTGCCCGAACAATCTTATGCCGTATATTCAGCAAGTAGCGGTTGGCAGGCTGCCTGCGTTAAAAGTGTTTGGAACCGATTACTCGACCAAAGATGGAACCGGGGTATGTTTTACTTTCAGTACTTTATTTTAATTATCACTCAATGTGGAAATAAATGTAATACGTTAATATGCTCATTTTTATTGTTGTTAAATAGGGTTTGTTTTGTAATTTTCAGGTGCGTGATTACATCCATGTTTCGGATTTAGCTACTGGGCATATTGCTGCTTTGAGAAAACTCTCGGATCCTGAAATAGGTTTGTGTCTTCTTTTTCATGTTTAATTACTCTATATTTCTTATTTATGCACTTACTAGTAAGTAGAAACCATTACAAGTTGAACACAATTATGTTTTATTTTGCTGGTTTGTATTTTATAACGCAAATGTGATATTTTTAGGTTGTGAGGCTTACAACTTGGGAACTGGTAAAGGAACATCGGTTTTGGAAATGGTGGCAGCGTTTGAAAAGGTCTCCGGAAAGGTATTGCCATTTTCAGTCTTTTTTTCCTTTTCTTTTAGAGTTCTTAAAATAAATCAATCAATTACTAATGTGAAAAACTCAAATGGGTTGCATTTTTCATTTCAACATCGAGATGACCCTTTCTATAAGATCAAATAGAGTCGGCGTGTCATTTTATTATAACAATGATGAAAACTAGTTAATCTTCGAGTACCAAAAAGGTCGACTTTTTAGTTAAAAGACTATTAATTTTTCCTAGAGTAAAATGCCATTGTCGTCCCTGAGGTTTGGCCTGTTTTGTGACTTTCGTCCAAAGGTTTGTTTTTCTGCATCTGGATCCAAAAGGTTTGAAATCTTGCTATTTTCATCCAACTCGTTAACTCCATCTATTTTTCTCCGTTAAATGAGGGGCATTTCCGTCTTTTTTGTTAAGTTAAAGGGCAATTCAGTTTTTTTTCAGGGGTATTCGGTCTTTTTACATAAAGTGGAAAAGACCGAATTGCCTTTTAAGTTATAGCAAAAAAGATGGAAATACCTCTGACTTAACGGAGAAAAATGGATGGAGTTAACGGGCTGGATGAAAATGACATGATTTCGAACCTTTTGGATTCAGATGCAGAAAAACAAACCTTTGGACGAAAGTGGCATTTTACTCTTTTTCCTAAATTAACCACTTTTTTATAGACTATAATTTCGGGGTTATACAACTTTTACACTCATTGAATTTTGTTTTAGGAAATTCCTCTTGTAATAGCTGGAAGACGCCCCGGCGATGCTGAGGTCGTATATGCTTCAACCGCCAAAGCAGAGCGTGAGTTAAACTGGAAGTAAGTTTTCTTTATAAGTATTTACCAGAGTTATTTATTTCCAAAATATAATAAAGGTTACTTGTTTCACCTATAACATTAGCTTATATGCGATATGATAATGGGTGTAGGGCGGAGAATGGGATAGAGGAGATGTGCAGAGACCAGTGGAATTGGGCCAGCAAGAACCCATACGGTTATCTCAGCAAATAAACCGGTGCACCAAAGGGCTGTTGTGGAATTTTACAAAGTCAAAGTCAAATTATTTAAGTAGTGTAGAGAAGGTTAGATAGGGTAATTATCATAAGTTAAACAATAAACATTTGATAGATAGTCATATTCTTTTTCAATATTTAAGTGTCCAGGGGTACCACCCTTTTACTTTTTACATATAGTGCAATTTATTCTTGTATATGACATTTGACATCTGGTGTTTTGTAGCTATTGAAGAGGCATGTTACATTATTTATTATTTAACAAGATTCTGTATTTGAGGCTTTTCCCTTTTTGTCCTTGTCTTACTGGTCATGTTTTCTGAAATGTTAAGTCTGGGATACATAAAAATGTTGATGTTTCATTGACATTTTACGTGTCGGTTTTGGTTTTCTTTTGTGAGATCCATTTTTATCTGGATTAGGTTTGGTCGTTGAGCGAGAAGATCAACGAAGAGAACTGCGAAAAGCCAAAAATATATAATTTTTTGTTTTATACTAAAATAAACCTTTTTAGCCAAGTATTTAACTTTAATAAAATCATAAATCTACCCTTTTTAAATACTATATTACATGAGTATATACTATCTTGTTACAAGTTTAATCTCTTTTTTTTTCCAACCTGCATTTTTTCGCAATTGCATTGTTGATCAAGGCAAAATAACATTCAAGTCGCTGTTAAAAATGGGTAAACTTTTATTTGTATTATTGTATAGAGTTAACTGTCATTTTCGTCCCTGTGGTTTGGTCACTTTGGCCATTTCAGTCTATTTCTCAAAAATGCGCCATTTTCGTCCCCCACGTTCTGGAAAGGTGCCATTTCAGTCCAAAAATCATAACCCAGTTAAGTCAGTTGTTAAATAAGGACTGATTGTGTAAATTTGTAACATAAAGGACTGATTGTGTAAATTTGAAAAATGGACTGAAATGGCAGTTAACACCACCACCACTAGCCCTGCCACCACCACCACTCCGCTGCCACCACCACCACCACCACCGCCACCACCGCCACCACCACTCCGCTGCCACCACCACCACCACCACCGCCACCACCACCACTCCGCTGCCATCGCCACCACCACCACTCCGCTGCCACCACCACCACTCCGCTGCCACCGCCACCACCACCACTCCGCTGTCTTATGTTAGGTGGACAGGTTAGCTTTTCACTAAGTAATCAGCTTATTCCAGCAAACTATCATTGGTTTCTAGCGCTAAACACATTAACACATTTTCTTTCATTCCTATACTAGGCCGAAAGAGATCCTGTAGGTCCCTCGGAGGTTGAGGTTTAACCTATTCCTTGTTATGTCTAACACACTAGCGAGTGCGGAATCCAAGCTAGCATGCAAACCGGGATAGAACAAGCACAATGATAAGCACAACACACAATATTCAACGATTAACACCACTTGTATTAATGCGTATGAAAGGTTCGGTTACAAGCACAAGGTTTACAGATGTATTCTATAAACTCTCTCTAACTTTCGTGTGTGTGTGTTCTCTGAACAGAATGCTCTCTATCTGTCTGGAAATGAAGCTCTAAAGTGCTAGTTTCAAGTGAACACACAACATGGGTATATATACCCGAACACAACAGGTCTGGTCGAAGGATAGATAGACTGATCGAAGGATCATCTATCGACTAGAAACTCATCGAAGGATCAACATGTACCACGAAGGATGGTATCCTTCGTGGTCTATCCTTCGAAGGTTATCTTTCGAGCTCATCGAAGGATCTAAACTATCCTTCGATGACACATCCTTCGTCCATTGTCTAACTGTTTGGCCAAGTCAAACCGGAGGATGGTTGACTTGGTCAAACTTACATCAATCTTACATCAAAGACATCGTTTTGTATCAAGACTAAATACAGACAAGGTACAGACACAAGTGCACCAACAAACTCCCCCTTGGCTGTAGCTTTGTCTGGCTGTAGCTTTGTCTCGATCTTTGTGACTTCAAGTCTTTGACGTCTTTTCAAGTCTTCAATGTCGGAGGATCTTTAAAGTCTTCACGTCTTGAAAGCAGAAAGTGTATCAACAAACTCCCCGTTTCATGTAGGAAGTGTGTTGACAAACTCCCCCTTAACATAAGCTCCCCCTTGAGTTATGCTCGTGAAAGTCTTGATCTTTATGAATTGAGATCCTTGTGGTGTTGATGATGGTCAGCGGCAACTCGATCATCTTCATCTTTTGAGCGCCTTCACGTCGTGTCTTCATTCCGAAGCTTGTCATCGACCATGTTCTCCTTGCCTTTAGAATCTGCACATACAAGAAATCTAAACGCGTAATGAGAACAACTGCCTGGAATATCATAATCATAAACAAACGACACACGTGTGACCATTGTTTAAACAAACACCGTCCGACAGTTTGAAAGTTTAAAGTATTTTATCAATTTCAATTTTAACTTTCAACACTTCCAAATTTCGACCGTTTATGAAGATTTAGTCGTTTCGGTTTTCAATCAGGTTTCAGGTAACGAAGACTCGAGATCCAACATCGTACGATCGAAAATAAGATAGAAATAAAATCTTTTTGGCTTTTATAAAGTTTATATTAAAACACACTTAAAATCTTTTTGGTAGTTATTTATTTATTATTTTTTTTTTTTTGAATATTTTAAATGTAAAGACTGAAAGCAGTAAATAAATATATACTAAGATGCAGAAACTGAAAGCATTAAATAAATATTTACAGACATTCTTTTTGCGAGTTTCGAGGGTAAGAGAATCATATCAGTGTACGGTCATGCCAAAACGCTCTTGTTGTTCAATTAGTTAACATTAAGATAAGCATCCTATAACGATTATCGGTATTGTTGTCCACATAAGCTCAACTTATCAGATGTAATCATGGCGAGGAGATACGTTAAGGTATGATTTATACTTACCGACCGGTGTTCATCCACATCACGACACATTCCCGTATCAAGGTATGCACGAGGGTTCATCTTACCGGTGAGTATACCGATTATCATCTGTTTGACCGTATATGATGTGAGATTCTCACTTATTTTGATTTGAAAACAAGCCCTATGTGATAGAATCACTTATTGATGAGGAACTTGGTTTTCATATGCATGAGGGCACAGGAGCAAGTCCGTGAACAGGTCAGTACTTTCGTACAGCAGAGAGACGAACTTGACACCCGGAAAGAATTTGTGATATTTTATCACTTATTTGTTTGGACATGTGATTGTTGATCACTTATTGAGGTCGTATGCAGTATGTACACGTATGTATGGTATCATGGAAGATCTAGACTTGCGTCCCCGTTATTTTTCGGTAAAAGATACAACCATGATACCCAGATGATAAGCAGCATAAAGACCGAATATCTCAGAACCTCGGCAATCTCTCAAACGGAATTTCGGTACCATGACCATATGCCAATGTATGGTTCCCACCTGGTCTTCAGTCGATTTAAGATTTATATCACCCTGCACACTTTAAAATGATTGTGAGCCTACCGATACATCTTATATAGAGCTGCTTATCGTTTTTCAGTTTAGGTTTAAAGAGGTTTAGACAGACCACCGATGTACTATCATTTTCTCTTTTGCTCGCCAGGAAACTCATTTTTGTTTTTCTATTGTTTTTGTGTTTTTGAAATTTTTCGATGTTTTTGGATTTTCAAATTTTGGATTTACTCCCCCTAAAATCAATAAACTAAGACAAATTTAAAACACAAAGGTATGTACAAAAATGATTTTCCGATGTTGGTTTTACTCTTGCTTGACCTTAATGCCGTTTACCAATAATAAATAGTCAAATCTTGATTTGTCAAATGCTTTGGTAAAAAGGTCGGCACGTTGGTCATCGGTGTGGACGTAAGCAACATCGATTAGCCTTTTCTCAAAGCAATCACGTATGAAGTGATACTTAATTTCGATGTGCTTAGTCTTTGAGTGCTGCACAGGATTTTTAGTGATCTGTAATGCAGCAGAATTATCAACGTAAATAGGAGTAGTTAGGAATTCAAAACCGTAGTCTCGCATTTGTTGTAGGATCCATAGGACTTGGGAGCAACAACTTGAGGCAGCAATGTATTCAGCTTCGCATGTTGATGTAGCGACGCACGTCTGCTTCTTGCACTGCCATGTGACTAGGCGATTTCCTAAAAACTGACATCCAGCCGTTGTGGATTTGCCGTCGATTTTGCATCCGCCAAAATCAGAATCACTGAATGCGATCAAGTCAAAGTTATTATCCCTAGGGTACCACAGACCGGTGTCAGGGTAACCCTTCAAATAACGAAAAATTCTTTTTACAGCTGCAAGATGTGAGGCCTTCGGGTTGACTTGATATCTGGCTAGCAGGCACGTTGGGTACATTATATCTGGTCTTGATGCTGTGAGGTACATAAGGGATCCGATCATCGCGCGGTAGTATGAGGGGCTAGTAGCTTCACCCTTCAAGTCTGGAGTAATTCCGTGATTTTGTGGCAATGGGGTACCGATGGGCGTTGCATCAGACATCTGGAACCGGCTCAAGATGTCACCAACATATTTAGTCTGATGAATGAATATCCCAGACTCAGTTTGTTGTACTTGTAGGCCCAAAAAGAAAGTCATTTCCCCCATAGCACTCATCTCGAATTTATCCTGCATTACACGCTCGAAATCCCTACACAAAACATCATTAGTAGAACCAAAAATAATATCATCAACGTATACCTGTACCAGTAGAAGATCTCCATCTTGTTCTTTGATGAAAAGAGTACAATCGATAAGACCTCTGCGAAATCCATTCTCCAGCAAATAATTGGATAAGGTTGCGTACCAAGCTCGGGGTGCTTGATGTAGACCATAGAGAGCTTTGTTGAGCAACCAAACCCGATCGGGATGGATAGGATCTTCAAAACCTGGAGGCTGTTCGACGTACACCTCTTCTTCCACCACACCATGTAAGAATGCACTTTTCACGTCCATCTGGTATACCTTGAAACCTTTGAATGAGGCATAAGCCAGAAAAATCCGAATTGCTTCTAGACGTGCAACAGGTGCATACACTTCGTTGTAGTCGATCCCTTCAATCTGACGAAAACCTTGAACGACTAGCCTTGCTTTGTTTCGAATAACGACTCCACGGTCATCCCTTTTGCATTTAAACACCCAACGGGTACCAATCTTCTTGTAACCAGCAGGTTTCTCTACGAGTTTCCAGACACCTGGCTTCTGGAATTGTTGCAGTTCTTCCTGCATCGCTTCAACCCAAGAGCTATCTTTCAAAGCATCTTTCCAAGTTCTTGGCTCTTCCTGTGAGACATAACACGCGAAAGACCAATCATTTTGTTGACCAGTTTCTCGGATAGTTGCATACAAGCCTGCATTGTTGTTGTTTCGCAACATGTTTCTTGTTTGAACGCCACTCTGTACATTTCCAATGATGTTTTGTTGAGGATGGGTATTGTGAATCCTTGTTTCTGGATTATCTTGAACTGGAATATTTGTACCCAGATTGTTGAGATTGAGATCAATAATCAATTCAAGGCCCGGAATTGACGAAGAGGATGATCCAGTAGCTTCAGCTGTTCTAGGGACATCCACTGGAGGTGTACCCTCTGAAGTACCATGTACTGCTGTTGTTGGAGCTTCTTGATCTGCATCTAGAAATTCATCATCCTCTGAAGATTCGTTCAATTCGGTAGCATCATGAAAATCCTCATTGTCGAGAGCATTATTGTTCACCGAAGATGGTTCTTGATTGACAATAATTGGACGAACCAGCGGTGAATCTGTTGCATTGTCACTCTCGAAAAACATCCTTGCCGCAGCATTTTCTTCAACTGCTTCTACATTGATCGAATTGAAAAAGTCATCGTACTCAAACATCCAAGGCTGACCAGGACATTTGACTGGTAAAGTGTGCCTTTGTACTCTGACTTCAGACCATTCCTCGACCCTTTTAGTCTCTAGATTCCAGACTCTTAAGTTCGGGGTGGAATACCCAAGAAAGTATCCTTCAATTGCTCTTGCCCCAAACTTTCCATTAGGATCGATTATTGTGCATGGAGCTCCAAACGGTTCAAGATATGACAAATCTGGTTTCCGTTTGTTAATAAGCTCAAAGCAGGTCTTGTTGTGCCTTTTGACTGTAAGGACTCGGTTCAACGTATAACATGCAGAGGACACAGCTTCAGTCCAGAATGGAATGGGCAACTGCGATTCTACCAACATTGTCCTAGCAGTCTCGATCAATGTGCGGTTTTTACGTTCAGCGACGCCATTTTGTTGAGGAGTATAAGCTGCACTAAATTCGTGAAGAATACCTTTTGAAGTGCAAAACTCCGCCATGGCATGATTTTTAAATTCAGTACCATTGTCGCTACGTATCCGCTTAACCTTCAAATTATAGAGATTCTCAATCTGAATGATCAAGTTTTTGATAATACCGAAGGTTTCACTCTTATGTGCCATGAACGCCACCCAAGAAAATCTTGAATAATCATCAGTTATCACGAGGCAATATTGATCATTCCTAATGCTTTTGTGCTTGACAGGACCGAACAAATCCATGTGCAAACGTTCAAGAGGAACATCCACCGTGTTGACTTTCTTTGTAGGGTGTCGCTTCTTCATTTGTTTTCCTTTCTGGCACGAGACACAGACGTCTTGAAGATGGAAGTTTTTAAGCGGAACACCATTCACCAATTCATTTGACACCAAATGATTCATTTTGCGTAAGTGAATGTGACCCATTCGTCTGTGCCAAGAGATTGTGTCTTTTTCTGTGGCTTTGGAAACGAAACAAGTTGCTTGTGCAGACGTTGTGATAGCTTGGCTCATATCAAGGACATACAAATCATTTATCCTTGGAGCCGACAAGAGAATCCATTCTTTTGGAATTTTGAATCCGGGTTTCAGCACATAACATCCATTTGCATCAAAGTGTACTGAGAACTGCTTATCACAAATTTGAGAAACACTAAGAAGATTGTGATCAAGTTGTTGTACGAAGTTAATCTTATCAAAACTAACAACCCCGTTGGAAATCATTCCTTCACCCGTAATATATCCGCCTTTATCTCCAGCAAAAGCAACATAACCTCCTCTAATAGATTTGACGTCGTAGAGAAGCTTCATGTCGCCTGTCATGTGCCTGGATGCCCCACTATCAACAATCCAATGACTACTGACAGTTCCTCCTGGAACACCCTGCACATGAACTCACATAATTAGTTGGAGATGGGGACCCAAGCCATTGTGGTCTTGGGTCTTCCATTTTCATCAACAACAATAACTTCTATTCTTTGATGATTCGAAAATTGTGATGGTCCCCCTGAGTTTGTGGTTATTTTAGGTTTCCATGTCTGTTGAAGTTTACCAGTTTGATTGTTTGAATGTTTAACTTCGTGATTGTTTGAAGTTTTTGAAAATTTTGAACTTTCTGGTTTAACTGGAACCGTTTGTTTTTGAACCACTTCATTTTTAAGTGCTTTTTCAACCACTTTGACTTGTTGGCGTTTCTGTTTCTTTTCCTATTCTCTTACAAGTTGGGGATCTTGTTTTACAGACACAGATCGCTTTTGGTGATTGCGTTCACGGGGATCATCAACCTTAGCTTTCAACTTATGAAGATACGGACAGTTTCGAATTACGTGTCCAATGGTACCACATTCAAAACATGATCTTCGTTCAACAAACCCCGAAGTATCATGTGATCGTCTTGCCGATGATGATGAACTTTGTGATCCCGAGGTACTAGGTTTCGAACTGTTTGGTTCATTTCTTTTCAACACTCTTGCTTGTTTAACAAAATCTAAGTTAGATTGATTTTCAAACTTTGCAATTTTGTCCGTTCCCCTAGATTTCACAAAGTTCACATTCTTTTTCTTTTTCTGATTCGGCTTCCTTTGACCTTGAGCCGGTAACTTTCCTTTTGGCTTGGCATGGTTTTGCTGTTTTTGCACTGTTGGTAATTTCTGATTGCCAAATTGTTTTCTAACTTCAGCCTTTGGGATAGGAGGGCACTGTGTTACTGTAACACGTGATCCTGTCTTTCCCAAAAACTTACTCGTTGAATTTTCAAAGACTTTACTGATTAAAGATTGATTAACATTCTTAATAGGAAAATCTTTGTCAGAATAAATTTTATCATCACCAACAAGAGTGTACAGCAAATCCACACTCTCCGACTCTTTTTCAGACGAGGACTCGATTGCAACAGTCTTAGCGGGTTTTGCAGGAGGATCACACAGAATATGATTCTCAAGAGGTATGTCCTCTTCGTTTATCACCGCATCAGACTTTGCTGAATCAATATCATCAGACTCATCATCAGAAGAATCAGCATCCTCAATCACAACTTGAGGATCCTGATTCTGTTCAGCAGTTACAAATGTATCTGCTGACACATCCGAATCTGATGATACTTCTTTCTTGTATCCGAGTCCTGCTGCAAATTCCTCAACGTCCAAAGGAACAGATGGTTCAAAATGAGTTCTATACTCCTCATCAGGCAGTGCATCAAAGTTGTTTCTCACGGGTGGTGGACATTTCTTATAACCTATGCATGTGACATCCTTTTTCTCTTTCTGTACATCAATGATGTGATCCAACACATAGCTAGAGCTCAAATAACTGTCTAACTTGAGTCGGATCGCCTCACTTTCTGTTTTAACACAAGCCATTTCCTTTTGCATTACCTCAAGACGAGTTATATAAAGGTTAATATCAGTTTGTTTTCTGGAAACCATTTTTGTCAACTCTGTTTTATCTTTCTTTAACGTTTCAATCATTGACTTAAATTCCTTTTCATGGTTTTCATAAAACATGTTGGCTTCAGTGCACTTCGAAAGATCTACGGTTAACTTCTGATTGTGGATGAATGTCACATCATATTTCTCTTGCAAAGCCTCGTGTTTGCTTTGCAATTCACACCACTTATCACTCAAAGATACATGTTTGTCTTGCAAGTCAAACAAACTAGCTTGTAAAGCATCATGTTTGCCTTGCAACTCAGACATGTTTGCCTCTAAATCAGCACATCTAACATGCAATCTATCACAGTTATCACAAATAGCAGCAGTGGGTTCATCGACACATACCTGACTTGATGAACTGTCGACATTAGCCATAAAGGCTGAATGGAGAGAAGACGAAGAATAAGCAGCTTGATCCACCAAGATAGATCTTCTTTCAGTTCCTGCTGCAGCTTCTTCCAATAGTTCATCAATATCTGCATTAACTGACGCAGTCGATGTCTCATCCACCTGATCATTGCCTGAAGTGGAGGATTCTTCATCTGAACTTCCACTGTAACCGGAGCTGTCTTCATCTTCAGAAGATTCACTACCATTGGTGGAAGATTCTCCACCACTGGCGTGTTTAAGATCCTTGACAACTTCAGCAAAACAAGCTGTTCCATCTGGAGCATCGTTTCCCAACTGAATAGACCAATCACAACCTTCATTTACTTGAACCACAAGTGCCTGGTTGGCATTTGATGGTCCTGCTTGAGTCTGGTTGTTGACAGGCACCAATGTGCGAACATTGTTCCTATTCTGGTTCTGCTGGTTGCCTTGATTTCTGAAGGGATTCTGGTTTCCATGCTGAGATGGCCTTGTACATTCCCTTTTAAAATGACCACGTTCACCACAATTGAAACACTTCACAGCCTGCTTATCAAACCCATACTTGGTGTCTTTCTTGCTCTCCAAGCTGGTTCTGCCTGTTCTTTCCATGAAATCCTTTGCTCGCCTAACAGCACTGGCAAAGGCCCACTTGATGTCCATCATCTCCATCTCCTCTTTATCAATCTGCTGATAGTCTTCTTGTGTCAGATTAATATTACCAATCTGACCTTCCACCAATCCACAGTATGCGCTCACCAAAGTGTTTAGCAGCTCCATATGTTCTTTTGCTACTTCAACACTGACTTTAGAAAAGCTTGAGGTGTCGAGCCGTACTGTATTTGGCTTTGATTGTTGACCAGCAGATGATGTACTTCCATAACAAGCTTGCTGTTGCTGTTGAGGAGGAAGTGGATTTCCGAATATATCAGTTGCTCTGATAGGTTGTTGGCTTTGCTGTTGTGGCACTGGTTGAGGAACTGGATTAATCGGATTTCCATATATGTCTGTTGTTGGAGGAGGAGTGCCATACAAGCTAGTGCTAGACACAAATGCTGTTTGAATTGGAGCGTGTGAAGAAGGTTTTGTAGAAGTGCTAGAAGCTCCATAATACATTTCAGGATTTTGTGGCACTGGAACTCTTTTAGCCTTGAGAGTTTCTTCCTGATTCTTGTTTTCCAGGAGTTGAGCAAAGTCACCGAAGTTTGTTGTATCCAAAGTGCCATTGTACTTCAGGATTTCTAAGAAATTATTCCATTGAGGTGGCAGTGCATCTGCAAACTTCTTCACTATCTCTGCTGAAGTTGTTACAACCCCAATATTTACCAATTCAGTCAGCAAATGAGTATATCGACTTGTCAAATCTCCTAAAGATTCATTCTGCATACAAGTAAAACCATCAAACTCTTTCTTTAGCAGGTCTTTTCTTAATTGACGTGTCGCTTCATTTCCTACGCCCCTTGTTTTCAATGCGTCCCACAACCTCTTCGTTGTCTTGTGACTGACAAATTGATGATAAATATCTTTGCTTAACGCCTGAGTAAGAATGGCTTATGCCTTCTTTTCCAAATCATAGACCTTCTTCTGATCTTCTGTAAGATCGGCAAACGTAGCAGCAGATGAAGCGGCAACCTCTATTGTTTGATCAAAATCTGTGATGAAACGCAACCACAATTCTGTATTTTGACCAAGGACGTATGTATGAAATCTACCAAACCATCCCGGATATTCACTTAAATGCATCAACTTTGGAGGCCTATTCAAACTTCCCGTTTCACTTTCGCTTAGCAAAATGCTTTGAACACTTGGAGCTTGATTTGATACGAATGCCCATTGACCGGTAGTTGTAGCATTAGCTTGCGAACCCGAATCCGGAGCCGGAGTACCAAAATACATCTCTGTATTTATCGGAACACCCCACATCGAATTCATTCTTGATCAAGAAAAAAATTGTTACACCAGCCGAAGGATCTGAGATCGAAGGACCATGAAAAACACAAACTTGTTAACCAAAAACAGACTAAGGATCGAAAGATCAAAGCTTGTTCGAAGGATGCAAACCGGGATAGAACAAGCACAATGATAAGCACAACACACAATATTCAACGATTAACACCACTTGTATTAATGCGTATGAAAGGTTCGGTTACAAGCACAAGGTTTACAGATGTATTCTATAAACTCTCTCTAACTTTCGTGTGTGTGTGTTCTCTGAACAGAATGCTCTCTATCTGTCTGGAAATGAAGCTCTAAAGTGCTAGTTTCAAGTGAACACACAACATGGGTATATATACCCGAACACAACAGGTCTGGTCGAAGGATAGATAGACTGATCGAAGGATCATCTATCGACTAGAAACTCATCGAAGGATCAACATGTACCACGAAGGATGGTATCCTTCGTGGTCTATCCTTCGAAGGTTATCTTTCGAGCTCATCGAAGGATCTAAACTATCCTTCGATGACACATCCTTCGTCCATTGTCTAACTGTTTGGCCAAGTCAAACCGGAGGATGGTTTCGTTTTGTATCAAGACTAAATACAGACAAGGTACAGACACAAGTGCACCAATAGATCCAACCCCATTGCACAAAGCAGCAAAAATACTAATTAATGCACAACTAGATAATGGAGATTTTCCTCAACAGGTAACAAGAATCAAAGTCCCAGCCTCTTTACTAATCATGGAAACAACCTCTACCATACAACTTTCAGCCAATCATCTCTATTAACATCTAAGATGAATTTTTCAGGAGGTTACTGGAGTTTACGTGAAGAATTGCATGTTACATTATCCAGAATACAGGAACATCTTCCCGCTTTGGGCACTTGGGGAATATCGCAAACGAGTTTGGATCAATTAAACTAATAGACTGAAGTGTCTTTGATGGCTGTGTCTGTACGTGGTGCTAGCCTCTGGCTAGGTTTGATGAAATATATTTATGTTGGCCATTCAAAAAACAAGACTGAAGTGTCAGGCTGGAATAATCCAAATCTACAAATGTGTGCAGATCATAATGCAGTGGTCCTGTATGTTAAATTCAGGTGTCTTGTGTTACTCTTTTATCCTAATGAAACTAAAACAGGGGTTGTAAGGTTTATGTGGGCATAGATATTAGACAATTATAAACATAAGTTATGTAATTATTATGTTAAGGTACAATATGTAAATTATGTATATCTGAAACATTATAGATGAACCGGTGTGTGACGGTGGTTGATAACGTTTCAAAAATAGCGGTTATTCCCGCCAAATTTAACCGCCTTCACAACCGTTCGTCTTCATCAAGTATTTACTGTGGTGGCGGTGGTGGCTGTGGTGGCGGTGGTGGCGGTGGTGGTGGTGGTGGTGGTGGCAGCGGAGTGGTGGTGGTGGCGGTGGTGGCGGTGGTGGTGGTGGTGGCAGCGGAGTGGTGGTGGTGGCAGGGCTAGTGGTGGTGGTGTTAACTGCCATTTCAGTCCATTTTTCAAATTTACACAATCAGTCCTTTATGTTACAAATTTACACAATCAGTCCTTATTTAACAACTTACTTAACTGGGTTATGATTTTTGGACTGAAATGGCACCTTTCCAGAACGTGGGGGACGAAAATGGCGCATTTTTGAGAAATGGACTGAAATGGCCAAAGTGACCAAACCACAGGGACGAAAATGGCAGTTAACTCTATTGTATACTAGCTTACAACCCCGTGTATTACACGGGTTGAATGCCGAAAAATGTAAATTATAAACTTGTATATAGTCCTTATTAATGAAATGATCTATTTAGATAAATTAGTAAAACAAAAGAACAATTATATTTTCGTTACTTGTACATGTGATTTGATACTTTATTAGTAATTATTGTTTATACCCAAATAATATATTTATCTTAACAAATATATATAGTTAGGGTAAAATAAAAACTTCAAGGAGTTGTGAGAACTTAGAGAACTAAACCTTACAAAACATTTTTTGAATTTTTTTAGAGAGTGTGAATGAGCGGTTAGAGACTCAAGGTGTTAAACTTTTTGATTTTGGATTCAAGTGGTTAAAACCACTAAAACATAGGGACTCAAAAAGTAATTTACTATTAATTAAATTTGAAATTATACGTTTGATCTCTAACTATATTAAATAATATTATACTTATTATATTATTGTTTGATACATTTATATTTGTTATAGATAATTATTAATTAAATTTGAATTTAGACGTTTATCTCTAACTATATTAATATTATATTATATTATATTATATTTTGTGTATAAAATTAATATGTAATACTATTATTAAAAAGAGAGGAGGCACTAGAGGGTGACACGTGTACAAAAAGATTTTCATTTATCAGTATAGGAAGATATTATATTATTTGATACAATTATATTAGTTATAGATAATTATAATTAAATTTGAATTTATACGTTTATCTCTAACTATATTAATTAATATTATAATATTTTGTGTATAAAAAAATTAATATGTAATATTATTATTAAAAGTGGGGAGGCACCATAGAGTGACACGTGTACAAAAAGATTTTTGTTTATTAGTATACTAGCTTAGAACCCCCGTGTTATACACATGTTGCATAAATTTAGTTTTATATAATAAGCAATATAGTTATATCTTTAAAATATCTCGTATATTGCACGAGTTAAATAAATATAATATAATCGATTAACACGTACTGTCGTCAAAATATGTATTTAAATGATAAATTCGTTGTACAATTTACTTATTAAAATTTTAATTTGTCTTTTATTTATTATTAGGTTAGAAACATATGCATTACATGTGATATAACCAATTAAAAATATTAGATGGTTATTAATAAGCTGAAAAATAAAATAAATAGTATATAAATGAAGTTTTTGATTTAATATAATTTTCTTATTTATGTATCCTATTAAATATTAGATAATATTAGTATTAAAAAAATTAACTAAATCTAATTTAAAGGAGAATAATAAAAAAAATGATAAAAAAGGTATTAACATTATCTAAATTATATTTAGTTAAACAATTGTTTAATAGGAAAAAAATTGAAAAAGAAGATAAAAGGAGATTATTAATTTGAAGTTTGATAAAAAAAGTTATTATCCTTATTTAATTTATATTTAGTTAAACTATTGTTTAATATGGAAAAGAAATTGAAAAATAAGATAAGGAGGCACCAGAGATTGACACGTGTCAAAAAAAAGATTTTCATTTATTAGTATAGAAAGATTTATTAGTATAGGAAGATTCAAGAATCTCAACTGAGGAAAAAAAGTAAATAGTAAAAGTTTAATGGTTATTTTGTTAAATTTTTTACATCTATTACTATAACACCATGTTAAAATAACTAGATCTGTAAGTTACCCTCAAATCTGACCATAAATATGCTAAATTTCCATTATATAAGGGTGTTAGGGGTGGTTAAACACTTGAGAATGGCAAACTAAAAATCAAACAATCAGAGTGTGCCACGTCAATCAGTGAAAAGTGTTGGCAATGGTTTAGACATTTGATGAAGTGGTAAACTTTTTAAATAAAAAAAAGAAAAAAGATGTGATTAGTTGAGATTGGAATGGACCCCACCCCACACCCCAAACCCCCCCTCTCTCTCTCCTTCCTCCCTTCCCCGCGTCGGTTATGCCTCACCGATTGAACACCCATTTCGTCAAACACTTCATGCGGCAAAGGGTTGGCATTGGTTTGCCACACTTTACCGAATCGGTAAAGTGGGTTTGCCGAAGCCACTCCGAACACCCTAAGGATTAACTGTCAACTTGAAAAGTCCAGATTTTCTCTATATTCCATACACCTGGCACTAGATGAGGGTGGATCAAATACTACATTTTTATTGGCTACAACAAAATCTTCTTATCTAACAAGAATAACTAACCCCACCTTATCCCAACAAACTTCAAACCCTCCATCTAATAACCACCACACTTGACACAATTTTCTTCACCCTCAAATCTTGATTCCAAATCTTCAATGGCAATGGCTACACAAGCTTCCCTCTTCACACCACCAACAATCACCAACCAATGGAAACAATCCTCATCCTCCTTCACCACCATCAAACCCCTCAAACCCGTATCCGCCCCACGCTTCACCGCCATCAAAGCCGCAGCCGCCGAAGAAGCCCCCACCAAAGAAGCCGTCGCTGCTCCAGTCGGCTTCACCCCACCCCAACTAGACCCCAACACCCCCTCCCCTATCTTCGCTGGAAGCACCGGTGGCCTGCTAAGAAAAGCCCAAGTGGAGGAATTTTATGTCATCACATGGGAATCACCCAAAGAACAAATCTTCGAAATGCCCACCGGCGGTGCTGCGATTATGCGAGAAGGCCCGAATTTGTTGAAGTTAGCTAGAAAAGAGCAGTGTTTGGCTTTGGGGACACGGTTGAGGTCGAAATACAAGATTAAGTACCAGTTTTACCGCGTGTTTCCGAATGGGGAAGTGCAGTATTTGCACCCGAAAGACGGGGTGTACCCCGAAAAGGTTAACGCTGGCCGACAGGGAGTCGGTCAGAACATGAGGTCGATCGGAAAGAATGTTAGTCCGATCGAAGTTAAGTTCACCGGAAAACAACCCTATGATATATGATCATTGATGGTTTTGAAACATGTTTGTGATTATGTAATTTGAAGTCAATTAACAAGCAGTTTAATGTTTTTTATATTGAGTTTACATAATATGTTTATTGGATATCATATGTTTACAATTAATCATATTACAAGCATGTAACTACATAAGCCAAATTCAGCAAGGAGATCTAAATAACAACATTGCTGATCATAGTTTTATTCTTCAGAAGAAAACTAGAAGCCACAAATTAACAAACTTTTTTTTTTGTGATGAAGTGAGTCATCCGGACATCATTTCCATCCAAACCAGATCAATTACATACATACATGACACGACGTGTATATGAGCCAGCCTTAAACACGTATATTCTCGAGTTCAAAATCCATGATTTCAGACACAATTTCAAGAAACGCAGCCTCGCCCATTCCTGTGAGTATGGAATCATGGGCTTTCTGAACCATCGTCTCGATCATGGATTCTTGGTTTACCTTTACTCTGCACATGATTTGACCAATGTCAAAGGGCGAGAGCCCTTTTGCTGCGCCTTTTTTCAAAAGCATGGTGGAAATGCGCAACGTACGTGCACACTCTGGTGAAAGGTCCCACCCGTACGAGCTCAAGAGCGCTATGTCTTGCTCTGCGTCCAATGAGTTTATGTAGTCGAGAACTTGTTTCGAGTATGGTTCGCGCGCTTGTGGCCAATACAACCAGTCGAATGTACAATCTTTAAACTATAAAGAAATCAAGAAATGTCGGTTATATTGTTATCGTAACTAAATAATGAAAATAGCAGAGTTGCGAGTTCTTACATTCTCGGGCAAGCAGTATCCATGATCAATAGGGGTTAGCACAATACGATCCCCCTCTCGGTTCATCAAAATGTTCCCCGCATGCCTATCAGCATTGGCGGTTCGTATATCGAAAACCGTGATCTTATGAACCTCTTCAACCGGAAAATCTCTCGGACCCATATCTTCGCAACTTCCACCGTTATTCACAAACATCTGTAACGATCCGACTTTGATGTTCTCCGGCCCGCCAACATACCCGAGTGGATGATTAAACTCTGGACTCAAACACTTGACCATGATGGTCGGTGGTACACCTGCAAAACCTTTCTCGGTTTCACTCTTTGATGACCGCGGCCCGGTTAATGGGTGGTCTAAGATGTAGGCTGCAACCTCCCTTAATGCACCTTCACCTACTTTAGTTCCTCTCTTGAGTCCTTCACCGTTTGTTGACGGTGGTAGCCCTTGAGGGTTATTAACCGCCAACGGTTCTTCATCTACGGGTTTGAAAACCGCAACTATCTTGTTACCTAATGCGTGTTGCATAAAGTACGCTCCCCCAGTGCCTTCAGACGATCTAAACGGTTTCTTCCCCATTTTCAACCCTTCAGACACCGAATTTAGCATACCCCATATGGTTAAAGGAATTTTCAAATTAGGGTTGATTATAATCGGTTGCAATGAGTAACCGAGATTCGGTAACTTCTTACGATTCTTTCCGTTCTCGATTCGTGCCGGTTTTCGAACAGTTAAATGAACAATGACATCACCGTTCTTACATATATCATCAATGAGTCTTTGATCATCAAGCTTCTTACCATTACACAATATTTCTTGATCCTCAACATTGACGAAAGCATCAGCTTTCGCTTTCGCTTCCTGTGCTATCTTTTGCTTCAAATACCGCACGTTTCTAAACCGGTCAACTTGGAACTTAAACTCTTCCTTAAACGCGGTTTCAACCGTTATCATAAGCAGGTTCGAAACCCTAAGAATCAAATGAAGAATGTCTCCACTTAAAACACCATAGTCTTTAACAAGACTATTATTTCTTGACAACTCTTTTCCTTCGAAAACCAACTTTTGTTTCTTCACTAAAAACCCTTTACATGTTTGAATCCTTAGCTTCACCGATGCAACCGATTCGGACTCCAAAATACACATGGGAATCACTGAACCGGCACCGGTGAGATATATAACAATCGATTCGTTCACATTACGAACGAAAGCGGACTCTATGTGAATCGGACTCAAACCAACATCAACAGCTGACATTGTTGATTTCTTTCAAATTGACCCACAAAAAGTCAAACTTTCAAACACCACTCTACCCTTCCTCTTCACTGTCTTCTTTACTTACAACAATATCTCACACATCTCAATCAAATTGAACATATTACTTACAAGTTACAATTAACCAATCAACAAATTACTTACAACAACAACCAAAACACACTAAAATGAGCAAAACCCTAATGCCCAATAGACTCAAATCAAAGGGCATTTTGGTCAATTAGCTCCAAAACACAATCCATCTCTAAATCTTGAATCTTTAAGCACAATTAACAATCTTGATTGTTAAAAAGTAACAAGATTTGGTACACAAAGTGGGAAAAATCTTAACTTTTTGAAATGGGTAGATTCTTACCTGATTGGATGAGATTAATGAGGTTATATTGATCGATTTTGAATGGATTATGAGGGCATTTGATGATGAAACGAACAGCAAAAGGGGAAATGCATGTGATTTGTGTTTAGGGCTCAAATCATTGTTGGGATTGTATGTTAAGTTGGATGAATGAGAGAGCGGAAATGTAGCCGTTGAGTGTGGCTTTTGTCTTGACCCTGAACATCAACAATGAATGATGTGTATGTATCAACGGCCCTTTGGAGCTTCTTGCTTTTTTAATTTTGTGCCTTTTTATGGTACCTTTGGATTTAATAAAAAGAAGAATTCATGAATGCTTTATGTGCATTGCACTTGTCAAGTGTCTTTTAAAAGTTGGTCTATGTTATGTTGGATGTATTAAAGTGAGACACCTTAGACCATCTTTTAAGCTCTAATGAGATGTCCGTTTAGACTGTATATTGTGGGCGTCGCTAGGGGTGGCGTGAGCCATGTCGGAGCCTAGGTGGCTTGCGAGCAGCGACGGGTGAGCATGGTAGCAGCTCTTTTTTAACCACTGGGCGTTGAGATTCCGAGCCACATTTTATAATTTACAAAAAAATAAAAATTTCAAAAATTCTATAAATAATCCCTTAACACCCACATTTCTCCATAAATCTTTTAAAAAAAAGCCTCTCTTGCTCCCATATTTCTCTCAATTTTTTTTTTTAAAAAAACCTCTCTTACTCTCATAAAATAATGGAATGGAATGCATTTTCTTCATCCAATTCTTCCAAAGAAAACGATCTTATTATTCAAGCGGGTAGGATAACAGTTAACTACTTGGTTGAGCGGTCTCAAAGGCGACGAAGGCTAACGAGACAACCACCACTAAATCGTGATCAAGAGAGAACTAACCAAACATTGATACGTCACTATTTTAGCCCCAATCCCGTTTACGATGGAGAACATTTTAGGCGACGTTTTCGAATGAGTAGACAATTATTTATGCGTTTAGCGAATGATTTGTCGTGCTGCGCTATGACAACTAGCGTATGAGATTTCATCAGACGCAACGGACGAATTTCTATAAATGTCCGAAAAAATTGTGTGCGATTCACTTGATTTTTTTGTCAATGTATATACATCTTTACTTAAATTATATTTTTAAAACTTTAAGTTTAAATTCGAAAACTCATGTTTAAATTATATATCTTTATGTAGGGATCATATCTACTTATGTAACGCCTCGTATTTCTGTATTCCTGTTGTTAGAGAGTTCGTATTCGCATTCTATTTTTAGAAACCTTACATTCGTATTTCAATTTCAATCTCATAATCTGAGGCGTTAATCTTAATGGAATTCATGTTTTATACCTATCATGTTAATATCCACACTTGTTCATTATCCAAACAATCATCCAATACGTGTTTATAAGCGAAACCGACACTTATTATACTTTTGGAAAGCCAATTATACGAACATCACACTTGCATCATACTTTGATACTGCTACCATGCTTGAAAAGTAGAAAAAAGCACAAGTTTGTAACTCAGATATCAAACAAACCAAAGTTCAGGGGGAAAAATAAAAGAAAACAAACTTTCGTGGAAAATGAGCACGTAGTGCCCCGCGGGGAGCTCAGGGTATCCTCCCCGCGGGACGCGAGGAGCCCTAATTCGCAGAAACTTGTTTCCTTCATACGGGTTGGTCAATTTTCTCACCTATTTTCCTCACCAATCAACATCCAAACTCCATTAAACACAAACCCTAAACCTCTACTATATAACCAAGCCTCCATTCACTTGTTTTCACTTTTCAAAACCCTTTAAACTCTCCAAACTCAGTGGAATATCAAGTTAATGGCAGATTACTTTCAAGTGTATAAATGTATTCTACACTCACTTTCTTCATATTTTCTTAATGTTTTCTACTTGTTCTTGCTTCTAGGCTCTTTGGACAACCTCTAGGGATGTTACTCAAGGTTCACCAAGGTATAACCAAGTTGTACATCACCATTTTGAGGCCCAAACTTTCTATTTTGATAAAATTTTTACAAACTTTATGATTCTTGTTCACTCTTGATGAAAACTTACACCCTCCATGCTTGCAACCAAACCCATAGTTGTGCAGCTTGTACATTGGCTGTTTCTACAAGATTAGAGGCCTAAAACCTCCATAAACCTACTGCCCTAAAGTCCCAAGAGACTTCCAAAGTGTTGGAGCTCAAACAAGCTTTCAACTTTCAATGTTGAAAGACTTGTTTTAAGCTAGGTATGAACAATGGAGGCCTTGGCCATCCAAACTAGTTCTACCACCACACTTAGACACCCTAGCTCATGTTCATCAACTATGCTGATGAACTTGGGCTTTGGTGAATCATACAATGAGGTTCAATGGATGTTCATCATCCTACCTCCTTCCATGACCATTTTTATGGCTCCATAATATTGCTAACGTAAATACATACCCAAACCAAATCATCACCTTAACCACATTATGGTTAAAAGTGATGTGTTATGGTAATGATATATCTTAGTCTAAGTTCCGCAAGTATGGATTCTAATAGGCGAATTGATGTCCAAGAAAAAACCTAATCAAAATAGTGTCCATACCATTTTTATGGCTCCATAATATTGCTAACATAACTACATACCCAAACCAAATCATCACCTTAACCACATCCATCGTTAAAAGTGATGTATTATGGTAATGATCTATCTTAGTCTAAGACTCTAAGTTCTGCAAGTATGGATTCTAATAGGCGAATTGGTGTCCATGAAAAAACCTAATCAAAATAGTGTCCATACGAGTGCTTAGATAAGATACACTTTTCCTACAAAATTCTTATTTTTATACTCATTAGCATTCCGTATACATATTTCCGAACCCATAATCCACAAAACTCATACGCCCTTATTTATCCTCTTGGAATGTAACTTGTCGTATCCACTCTCAAGACTCTTACTCGCGTTATTGGAAGCTTGCGAAAACCATGAGTATACATGACCCTTTTTTCCGTTTTACACACTTTTATGGTGCAATATATATACTTATACAAACTCACACATACACGCACATACAAATACAATATTCAATCAAACGAATCTAATATAAATGCTTTATACGTTTATGCTTAGAATTATATACATGCTAAAAGTCTTTCTTTCACGATACTTATAATTAACTTTGTACAAGCCTCCCTTAACATATATAGAGCTATAGGAGTAGCACACCGCCCATATTCTTGTGGTCATGTTAAATACAAATGATCTTGTCGTTGCGGCGACAAGACTATACTAGTGGAAACTTTGGTTTGACTTGTATGTGGTGCATGCTAGCTATGTTATGTTATGCCTTAGTATACGTTATTGCCATGTGGATTTCGTCAAAATTTTTTATACTTATGCTAGTAGCCAAACTTGTATGCTCACCAAACTTTAATTCATGTTATGCCTTAGTATATGTTATGCCTTAGTTGACATGTAACTTTAATATATATTGCAGGATTGTGATCCCAAAACGTTGAAAAGAATCTAGTAGGAATAGGGATGAGCTCGGTACCGACCGGTACCGAAAATCCCCAAAAGTGGGTGCCGGTACCGAATATACCCGGTACGGTACGGTTCGGTACCGGTATTTGAGGGTAAAACAGATAAATACCGGTACCGAAAATCTCAAAAGTTGTCCCTCGGAGGTTGAGGTTTAACCTATTCCTTGTTATATCTAACACACTAGCGAGTGCGGAATCCAAGCTAGCATGCAAACCGAGAAAGAACAAGCATAAACACAACACACAAGTTTTCACCGATTAACACCACTTGTATTAATGCGTATGAAAGGTTCAGTTACAATGCAATGTTTACAAATCAGTTTTGCAAACTCTCTCAGTGTGTGTGTGCTCTCAACAGAATGCTCTCTCTGTTTCTGTCTCCTTTGTCTAACTTGTCTAATCTGAAGTGAACACAACACATGGGTATTTATACCCGAACACAGCAGGTCTGGTCGAAGGATAGATAGACTGATCGAAGGATCATCTATCGACTAGAAACTCATCGAAGGATCAACATGTACCTCGAAGGATGGTATCCTTCGTGGTCTATCCTTCGAAGGTTATGTTTCGAGCTCATCGAAGGATCTAAACAATCCTTCGATGACATATCCTTCGACACAGCCATATTACAACCATCTTTCGAACTGTTTGGCCAAGTCACACCAGGAGGATGGTTGACTTGGTCAAACTTACAGTACTAACAAAGACATCGTTTTGAATCAAGACGAAATACAGACAAAGTACAGACACAAGTGCACCAACAAACTCCCCCTTGGCTGTAGCTTTGTCTGGCTGTAGCTTTGTCTCGATCTTTGTGACTTCAAGTCTTTGACGTCCTTTCAAGTCTTCAATGTCGGAGGATCTTTAAAGTCTTCACGTCTTGAAAGCAGAAAGTGTATCAACAAACTCCCCGTTTCATGTAGGAAGTGTGTTGACAAACTCCCCCTTAACATAAGCTCCCCCTTGAGTTATGCTCTTGAAATACTTGTTCTTTATGAATTGAGATCCTTGTGGTGTTGATGATGGTCAGTGGCAACTCGATCATCTTTTTCACTTGAGTGCCTTCACGCCGTGTCTTCATTCCAAAGCGTGTCATCGACCATGTTCTCCTTGCCTTTAGAATCTGCACATGCAAGAAATCTAAACGCGTAATGAGAACAACTGCTTGGAATATCATAAGCAAACGACACACATGTGACCATTGTTCAAACAAACACCGTCCGACAGTTTGAAAGTTTTAACAAATTTTATCAATTTCAGATTTTAACTTTCAACACTTGCAAATTTCGACCGTTTATGAAGATTCAGTCGTTTCGGTTTTCAATCAGGTTTCAGGTAACGAAGACTCGAGATCCAACATCGTACGATCGAAAATAAAATAGAAATAAAATCTTTTTGGCTTTTATAAAGTTTATATTAAAACACGCCTAAAATCTTTTTGGTATTTTTGAATATTTCAAATGTAAAGACAGAAAGCAGTAAATAAATATATATAGAGATGCAGAAACTGAAAGCATTAAATAAATATTTACAGACATTCTTTTTGTGAGTTTCGAGGGTAAGAGAATCATATCAGTGTACGGTCATGCCAAAACGCTCTTGTTGTTCAATTAGTTAACATTAAGATACGCATCCTATAACGATTATCGGTATTGTTGTCCACTTAAGCTCAACTTATCAGATGTAATCATGGCGAGGGGATACGTTAAGGTATGATTTATACTTACCGACCGGTGTTCATCCACATCACGACACATTCCCGTATCAAGGTATGCACGAGGGTTCATCTTACCGGTGAGTATACCGATTATCATCTGTTTGACCGTATATGATGTGAGATTCTCACTTATTTTGATTTGAAAACAAGTCCTATGTGATAGAATCACTTATTGATGAGGAACTTGATTTTCATATGCATGAGGGCACAGGAGCAAGTCCGTGAACAGGTCAGTACTTTCGTACAGCAGAGAGACGAACTTGACTCCCGGAAAGAATTTGTGATATTTTATCACTTATTTTGTTTGGACATGTGATTGTTTATCACTTATTGAGGTCGTATGTAATATGTACACGTATGTATAGTATCATGGAAGATCTAGACTTGCGTCCCCGTTATTTTTCGGTAAAAGATACAACCATGATACCCAGATGATAAGCAGCATAAAGACCGAATATCTCAGAACCTCGGCAATCTCTCAAACGAAATTTCGGTACTAAGACCATATGCCAATGAATGGTTCCCACCCAGGTCTTCAGTCGATTTAAGTTTATATCACCCTGCACACTTTAAAATGATTGTGAGCCTACCGATACATCTTATATAGAGCTGCTTATCGTTTTACAATTTAGGTTTAAAGAGGTTTGGACAGACCACTGATGTACTATCATTTTCTCTTTTGCTCGCCAGGAAACTCATTTTTGATTTTCTATTGTTTTTGTGTTTTTGAAATTTTTCAATGTTTTTGGATTTTCAAATATGGATTTACTCCCCCTAAAATCAACAAACTAAGATAAATTAAAAATACAAAGTTATTTACAAAAATGATTTTCCGATGTTGGTTTTACTCTTGCTTGACCTTAATGCCGTTTACCAATAATAAATAGTCAAATCTTGATTTGTCAAATGCTTTGGTAAAAAGGTCGGCACGTTGGTCATCGGTGTGGACATAAGCAACATCGATTAGTCTTTTCTCAAAGCAATCACGTATGAAGTGATACTTAATTTCGATGTGCTTAGTCTTTGAATGCTGCACAGGATTTCTAGTGATCTGTAATGCAGCAGAATTATCAACGTAAATAGGAGTAGTTAGGAATTCAAAACCGTAGTCGCGCATTTGTTGTTGGATCCACAGGACTTGGGAGCAACAACTTGAGGCAGCAATGTATTCAGCTTCGCATGTTGATGTAGCAACACATGTCTGCTTCTTGCACTGCCATGTGACTAGGCGATTTCCCAAAAACTGACATCCAGCCGTTGTGGATTTGCCGTCGATTTTGCATCCGCCAAAATCAGAATCACTGAATGCGATCAAGTCAAAGTTATTATCCCTAGGGTACCATAGACCGGTGTCAGGGTAACCCTTCAAATAACGAAAAATCCTTTTTACAGCTGCAAGATGTGAGGCCTTCGGGTTGACTTGATATCTGGCAAGCAGGCACGTTGGGTACATTATATCTGGTCTTGATGCTGTGAGGTACATAAGAGATCCGATCATCGCGCGGTAGTATGAGGGGCTAACAGCTTCACCCTTCAAGTCTGGAGTAATTCCGTGATTTTGCGGCAATGGGGTACCGATGGGCGTTGCATCAGACATCTGGAACCGGCTCAAGATGTCACCAACATATTTAGTCTGATGGATGAATATCCCAGACTCGGTTTGTTGTACTTGTAGGCCCAAAAAGAAAGTCATTTCCCCCATAGCACTCATCTCGAATTTATCCTGCATAACACGCTCGAAATCCCTACACAAAACATCATTAGTAGAACCAAAAATAATATCATCAACGTATACCTGTACCAGTAGAAGATCTCCATCTTGTTCTTTGATGAAAATAGTACAATCGATAAGACCTCTGCGAAATCCATTCTCCAGCAGATAATTAGATAAGGTTGCGTACCAAGCTCGTGGTGCTTGATGAAGACCATAGAGAGCTTTGTTGAGCAACCAAACCCGATCGGGATGGATAGGATCTTCAAAACCTGGAGGCTGTTCGACGTACACCTCTTCTTCTACCACACCATGTAAGAATGCACTTTTCACGTCCATCTGGTATACCTTGAAACCTTTGAATGAGGCATAAGCCAGAAAAATCTGAATTGCTTCTAGACGTGCAACAGGTGCATACACTTCGTTGTAGTCTATCCCTTCAATCTGACGAAAACCTTGAACGACTAGCCTTGCTTTGTTTCGAATAACGATTCCACGGTCGTCCTTTTTGCATTTAAACACCCAACGGGTACCAATCTTCTTGTAACCAGCAGGTTTCTCTACGAGTTTCCAGACACCAAGCTTCTGGAATTGTTGCAGTTCTTCCTGCATCGCTTCAACCCAAGAGCTATCTTTCAAAGCATCTTTCCAAGTTCTTGGCTCTTCCTGTGAGACATAACACGCGAAAGACCAATCATTCTGTTGACCAGATTCTCTAATCGCCGCATACAAGCCTGCATTGTTGTTGTTCCGCAACATGTTTCTTGTTTGAACGCCACTTTGTACATTTCCGATGATGTTTTGTTGAGGATGGATATTGTGAATCCTTGTTTCTGGATTATCTTGAACTGGAATGTTTGTACCCAGATTGTTGAGATTGAGATCAACAACCAATTCAATACCCGGAATTGACGAAGAGGATGATGCAGTAGCTTCAGCTGTTCTAGGGACATCCACTGGAGGTGTACCCTCTGAAGTACCATGTACTGCTGTCATTGGAGCCTCTTGATCTGCATCTAGAAATTCATCATCCTCTGAAGATTCGTTCAATTCGGTAGCATCGTGAAAATCCTCATTGTCGAGAGCATTATTGTTCACTGAAGATGGTTCTTGATTGACAATAATGGGACGAACCAACGGTGAATCTGTTGCATTGTCACTCTCGAAAAACATCCTTGCTGCAGCATTCTCTTCAACTGCTTCAACATTGATCGAATTGAAAAAGTCATCGTACTCAAACATCCAAGGCTGACCAGGACATTTGACTGGTAAAGTGTGCCTTTGTACTCTGACTTCAGACCATTCCTCGACCCTTTTAGTCTCTAGATTCCAGACTCTTAAGTTCGGGGTGGAATACCCAAGAAAGTATCCCTCAATTGCTCTTGCCCCAAACTTTCCATTAGGATCGATTATTGTGCAAGGAGCTCCAAACGGTTCAAGATATGACAAATCTGGTTTCCGTTTGTTAATAAGCTCAAAACAGGTCTTGTTGTGCCTTTTGACTGTAAGGACTCGGTTCAACGTATAACATGCAGAGGCCACAGCTTCAGTCCAGAATGGAATCGGCAATTGTGACTCTACCAACATAGTCCTAGCAGTCTCGATCAATGTGCGGTTCTTACGTTCAGCGACGCCATTCTGTTGAGGAGTGTAAGCTGCACTAAATTCGTGAAGAATACCTTTTGAAGTGCAAAACTCCGCCATGGCATGATTTTTAAATTCAGTACCATTGTCGCTACGTATCCGCCTAACCTTCAAGTTATATAGATTCTCAATCTGAATGATCAAGTTTTTGATAATACCGAAGGTTTCACTCTTGTGTGCCATGAACGCCACCCAAGAAAATCTTGAATAATCATCAGTTATCACGAGGCAATATTGATCATTCCTGATGCTTTTGTGCTTGACAGGACCGAACAAATCCATGTGCAAACGTTCAAGAGGAACAGCCACCGTGTTGATCTTCTTTGTAGGGTGTCGCTTCTTCGTTTGTTTTCCTTTCTGGCACGAGACACAGACGTCTTGAAGATGGAAGTTTTTAAGAGGAACACCATTCACCAATTCATTTGATACCAAATGATTCATTTTGCGTAAGTGAATGTGACCCATTCGTCTGTGCCAAGAGATCGTGTCTTTTTCTGTGGCTTTGGAAACGAAACAAGTTGCTTGTGCAGACGTTGTGATAGCTTGGCTCATATCAAGGACATACAAATCATTTATCCTTGGAGCCGACAAGAGAATCCATTCTTTTGGAATTTTGAAGCCGGGTTTCAGCACATAACATCCATTTGCATCAAAGTGTACTGAGAACTGCTTATCACAAATTTGAGAAACACTAAGAAGATTGTGATCAAGTTGTTGTACAAAGTTGATCTTATCAAAGCTAACAACCCCGTTGGAAATCATTCCTTCACCCGTAATATATCCGCCTTTATCTCCAGCAAAAGCAACATAACCTCCTCTAATAGATTTGACGTCGTAGAGAAGCTTCATGTCGCCTGTCATGTGCCTAGATGCCCCACTATCAACAATCCAATGACTATTGACAGTTCCTCCTGGAACACCCTGCACATGAACTCACATAATTAGTTGGAGATGGGGACCCAAGCCATTGTGGTCTTGGGTCTTCCATTTTCATCAACAACAATAACTTCTATTCTTTGATGATTCGAAAATTGTGATGGTCCCCCTGAACTTGTGGTTATTTTAGGTTTCCATGTCTGTTGTGATTTACCAGTTTGATTGTTTGAAAATTTAACTTCGTGAATGTTTGAAGTTTTTGAAAATTTTGAACTTTCTGGTTTAACTGGAACCGTTTGTTTTTGAACCACTTCATTTTTAAGTGCCTTTTCAACCACCTTGACTTGTTGGCGTTTCTGTTTCTTTTCCCTTTCTCTTACAAGTCGGGGATCTTGTTTTACAGAAACAGATCGCTTTTGGTGATTGTGTTCACGGGGATCATCTTCTTTGGCTTTCAACTTATGAAGATACGGGCAATTTCGAATGATATGCCCAATTGTACCACATTCAAAACATGATCTTCGTTCAACAAACCCCGAAGTATCATGTGGTCGTCTTGTCGATGATGAACTTTGTGATCCCGAGGTACTAGGTTTTGAACTACTTGGTTCATTTCTTTTCATCACAGTTGCTTTCTTGACAAAATCTAAATTAGATTGATTTTCAAACGTTGCAATTTTGTCCGTTCCCTTAGATTTCACAAAGTTCACATTCCTTTTCTTCTTCTGATTCGGCTTCCTTTGACGTTGAGTCGGTGGTTTATCCTTTGGTTTGGTATGATTTTGTTGTTTTTGCACTGTTGGTAATTTCTGATTGCCAAATTGTTTTCGAACTTCAGCCTTTGGGATAGGAGGGCACTGTGTTACCACAACGTGTGATCCTTTCTTACCCAAAAACTTACTTGTTGAATTCTCAAAAACTTTACTGATTAGGGATTGATTTACATTCTTAATCGGAAAATCTTTGTCAGAATAAATTTTATCATCACCAACAAGAGTGTACAGCAAATCCACACTCTCCGACTCTTTTTCAGACGAGGACTCGATTGCAACAGTCTTAGCGGGTTTTGCAGGAGGATCACACAGAATATGATTCTCAAGAGGTATGTCCTCTTCGTTTATCACCGCATCAGACTTTGCTGAATCAGTATCATCAGACTCATCATCAGAAGAATCAGCATCCTCAATCACAACTGGAGGATCCTGATTCTGTTCAGCAGTTACAAATGTATCTGCTGACACATCCGAATCTGATGATACTTCTTTCTTGTATCCGAGTCCTGCTGCAAATTCCTCAACGTCCAAAGGAACAGATGGTTCAAAATGAGTTCTATACTCCTCATCAGGCAGTGCATCAAAATTGTTTCTCACGGGTGGTGGACATTTCTTGTAACCTATGCATGTGACATCCCGTTTCTCTTTCTGAACATCAATGATGTGATCCAACACATAGCTAGAGCTCAAATAACTGTCTAACTTGAGTCGGATCGCCTCACTTTCTGTTTTAACACAGGCCATTTCCTTTTGCATTACCTCAAGACGAGTTATATACAAATTAATGTCAGTTTGTTTTCTCGAAACCATTTTTGTCAGCTCTGTTTTATCTTTCTTTAACGTTTCAATCATTGATTTAAATTCCTTTTCATGGTTTTCGTAAAACATGTTGGCTTCTGTGCACTTGGAAAGATCAACGGTCAACTTCTGGTTGTGAATGAATGTCACATCATATTTCTCTTGCAAAGCCTCGTGTTTGCTTTGCAATTCACACCACTTATCATTCAACGAGACATGTTTGTCTTGCAAGTCAAACAAACTAGCTTGTAAAGCATCATGTTTGCCTTGCAACTCAGACATGTTTGCATCCAAATCAGTACATCTAACATGCAATCTATCACAATTATCACAAATAGCAGCAGTGGGTTCGTCGACACATACCTGACTTGATGAACTGTCGACATTAGCCATAAAGGCTGAATGGAGAGAAGACGAAGAATAAGCAGCTTGATCCACCAAAATAGATCTTCTTTGAATTCCTGCTGCAGTTTCTTCCAACAGCTCATCAATATCTGCATCGATTGACGCATTTGATGTCTCATCCACCTGATCATCACCTGAGCTCGAGGATTCTTCATCCGAACTTCTGCTGTAACCAGAAGAGTCTTCATCCTCAGAAGAGTCACCACCATTGGCGGAAGATTCTCCACCACTGGCGTGATTAAGATCCTTGACAATCTCAGCAAAACACGCTGTTCCATCCGGAGCATCATTTCCCAACTGGATTGACCAATCACAACCTTCATCTACTTGAACCACAAGTGCCTGGTTGGCATTAGATGGTCCCGCTTGACTCTGGTTGTTGACAGGTACCAACGTATGAACATTGTTCCTGTTCTGGTTCTGCTGGTTGCCTTGATTTCTGAAGGGATTCTGGTTTCCATGCTGAGATGGCCTTGTACATTCACGCTTGAAATGACCACGTTCACCACAATTGAAACACTTAACGGCCTGCTTATCAAACCCATACTTGGTGTCTTTCTTGCTCTCCAAGCTGGTTCTACCTGTTCTTTCCATGAAATCCTTTGCTCGCCTAACTGCACTGGCAAAGGCCCACTTGATGTCCATCATCTCCATCTCCTCTTTATCAATCTGCTGATAGTCTTCTTGTGTCAGATTAATGTTACCAATCTGACCTTCCACTAATCCACAGTATGCGCTCACCAAAGTGTTTAGCAGCTCCATGTGTTCCTTTGCTACTTCCACACTGACTTTAGAAAAGCTTGAGGTGTCGAGCCGTACTGTATTTGGCTTTGATTGTTGACCAGTAGATGATGTGCTTCCATAACATGCTTGCTGTTGAGGAGGAAGTGGATTCCCATACATATCAGTTGCTCTGATAGGTTGTTGGCTTTGCTGTTGTGGCACTGGTTGAGGAACTGGTTGAAGCGGATTTCCATACATGTCTGTTGTTGGAGGAGGAGTGCCATACAAGCTGGTGCTAGACACAAATGCTGTTTGAATTGGAGCGTGTGAAGAAGGTTTTGTAGAAGTGCTAGAAGCTCCATAATACATTTCAGGATTTTGTGGCACTGGAACTCTTTTTGCCTTGAGAGTTTCTTCCTGATTCTTGTTTTCCAGGAGTTGAGCAAAGTCACTAAAGCTTTTTGTATCCAAAGTACCATTGTACTTCATGATTTCTAAGAAATTATTCCATTGAGGTGGCAGTGCATCTGCAAACTTCTTCACTATCTCTGCTGAAGTTGTTACAACCCCAATATTTGCCAATTCAGTCAGCAAATGAGTAAATCGACTTGTCAAATCTCCTAAAGATTCATTTTGCATACAAGAAAAACCATCAAACTCTTTCTTTAGCAGATCTTTTCTCAATTGACGTGTTGCCTCATTTCCTACGCCCCTTATCTTCAATGCGTCCCACAACTGCTTCGTTGTCTTGAAACTAACAAATTGATGATAAATATCTTTGCTTAATGCCTGAGTAAGAATGGCATACGCTTTCTTCTCTAAGTCATAGACCTTCTTCTGATCTTCCGTAAGATCAGCAAACGTAGCAGCAGATGAAGCGGCAACCTCTATCGTTTGATCAAAATCTGTGATGAACCGCAACCACAATTCTGTATTTTGACCAAGGACGTATGTATGAAATCTATCAAACCATCCCGGATATTCACTTAAGTGCATCAACTTTGGAGGCCTATTCAAACTTCCCGTTTCACTTTCGCTTAGCAAAATGCTTTGAACACTTGGAGCTTGGTTTGATACAAATGCCCATTGACCGGTAGATGTAGCATTAGCTTGCGAACCCGAATCCGGAGTACCAAAATACATCTCTGCATTTACCGGAACACCCCACATCGAATTCATTTTTGATCAAGAATAATAATACCTGAAAATCACAAACTTGTTAAACAAAAACAGACTAAGTTCGAAAGATCAACACGTGTTCGAAGGATCAACAGTGTTCGAAAGATTACTGTTGAGTTTCGAACAAATGTTTTCGAAAGACTCCCCAATCGAAGGATCCTGGTCTTTCGAAAAAGAACTGTAGATCGAAAGATGTATGCTTCGATATGCTTCCTTGGTTCGAAGAATGATAATCTATCGAACCTCCACTGATCGAAAGATGATCTTTCGACTTCGAAGGATATCTTTCGAACTGCTCTGACACAGTTGACAAAGAGTGACAGGTTGTAGATCCCAAAACGAATCCGGATCACAGTGGTTGGTTGTTTTAACCCATAACACCTATTGATTAGGTGTTTGAGATATGAAAAGTTAAGAAATATCAAAGATGAAGGGAAGCTAATGGATTAATGAATACAACAAGTGTTGTATTGAATCCAAACAATGAGATATAGCAATAAACAACCTTGGATATCAGATTTAAGCACTAGATCAGCAAGAGAAAGTAACAACACCAATATTCATTCAAAGAGCCAAAAGCTTGCCAAGGTTACAAGGTGAGGGCTATTTATAGTGTGTTCCTGATCTGCCAGCAAATTTATAAATTTGCTGGAATCTTATCTACACTAGGTCAGGAACATTACTATTAGAGAAATACAAAACAAGCCCTTGTACATTCTAATTTGCTACTGACCACTATAAAACTTATCCAGCACAAGTATGAACGATCTCAAAAGTTCTAACAATATCCCCCCTAGATCGTTGCATACTTGTCGTCTCATTCTTCATTGATTTCCGCTGGATTCTCAGTAGCTTGCTTTTCAGGCTCTTTGGGATTGTCTTCGTTTGTTGAGGTTTCGGGTGGTGCTTGAGTTTCGACTTGCGCGTCCGGAGTTGCTTGAGTAGTAACAGCTTCACAGATAGGTTGATCCTCCATAGTGGCCTCATATGTGGATGAGGCCGGAGGTGATGATGTCGTGGTGGGTTCAGTTGGAGAAACAGGGGTCTTTTCTTTCTTATGTTCATGCTTCTTTTTCTTCCTTGCTTCCTTTTTCTTTTCTCCTTTTTCTTTTCTCTTTTCAATCCTGTCTACCAGATCCAGCATTTCCCTCTTTATCTTCCAGGCTCTTTCTACCGCTCTCTGAAATAGCATAGCTTCTTCAAGATTTGCATTTCCAGCTCCCACGTTTATGGAGCTAGCATTCAACATAGTTAGATCCGAGAGCCCAAACTTAAACATATCCATAGGATCCAAGATTCGAATATCCACGTTTTCGTTGGATCTTATCACAGCCTCGCCAGTTTTGCTATCATAGAACCATTTCTTGAAGTCTTTGAGTGCAACAGAAATTTCTTCAGGCAGTTTAATTCTGGTGACAACTTTAGCAGGGTTGATCACCCACGTCACTTTTCCTTTTCCTGTTACTGGATCTATGGTAGTTTTTGAGACTCTTCGCCTTGGACGCTGAGGCCTGTGATTAGGGAAATCTCTGTTGCATTCTTTAGCGATCAAACGCTCAAAGTCTCCTCCAATGCCTCTTTCTTCTGGATTTAGAATGTCCAGACGGCCCAGCTCACGTAGATCCCACCTGGGAAGAGTAAAGAGATCAAAACCAGTCTGAAAGTACTGGATCACGCCACCTCGTCTCTTCACAACAAACATTCCTCTAAGATTATCATACATCCAACTGATAATCTTGTCGGTAGCTTCAGACTTTTCAACTTTGATAACTTGATGGAAATCAGGAAGTCGTTCTCTTTCCTTTTTGAACCATTCAGGGTGCTCGGGAGCAAATGTTTTTCCATTCTCTTGCTCGTATAGAACTTCGTCCTCAAGACCCCATTCAAGAAACTTTGATGGCATATCATTTCTGTCAACTTCTTCTTCGTCACTTTCATCTCCTTCAGTCACTTTTTCCACCGACTCTAAACGCCTTTTCTTCGCTTCAGCCTCCTTTTCTTTTCGAGATGTTTCTTCTTCAATAAAAGCATCGAAGTCAAAGATTTCGTCAAAGGTAAACATTGGCTTGATTTTCATTTTCTCACACATACTTCGCGTCATTCTAAACATTTTCTCCAGTCCTGCTTGCTGAAATCTGATGAATTTGGTCTGTTTAGCCATGTATGCAGTCATTTCTTTGTTTTTCTTTGATCTTTGATCTTTTCCCTGAGGAGGTTGGTGTCATTCACTTGGTTTTTCAACAAACATATTTCTTTTGCCACAGTTGTACTTGCGTTCTCCACAAGTTTATCGTAAAGCTCTTGGAAGGGACGGATCCTTTGTGGCGGGACATGCGGCTTTGAAAACCTCGTTGGTTTTACCGGAGATACTTTCGAAGATATGTCATCAGTCTTTTTCTTTCCCGCTGAGTCTTCTTCAGGATCTATTAACAGAGTATCAACAAAGTCATTAAGAGACTGCACCTCTTCTGGGATAACTTCAGGTCGTTTGGATGATGACATTTCAAGTCTCTTGAGTCTCCTTTCTTTCTTTTCCCTTTCCTCCAAAGCATGGATTTCTCTCATATCTTTGATGTGTTGCTGCTGTTCTTCAGATTCCGCTGTTCTAAAGCTGTCGCCCATGAGTTTTTCTGTATTTTCTGGCGCCTTTTTCTTTTTGGGAGGCTCATCCTTATCAATCTCCTTTCCTTTCCTTTTACCTTTAGCACGTTCTTCTTTTGATGCTGCTTCGGCTTGAGCTAGGGCATTTCGCTGCTGTTTTTCTCGTACCGCTTCTCTGTACTTCTTGTAAGCTTCCTTGACAATTGGTAGTCTTTCTGCCCGGTACATCCAATCATGCATCAACACCCATTCATTGGTCTTTATCTCGGTGTATTGGCGGTTTGTGAAGACGTGGAACTTGTAGAGATCTCCATCTGTTGGAAGATTTTTGTGTTGACTATTTATCAGCATCTGAACGAATCTTGGATACATCGCCCACGTTGCTCCACTCACATTTTCAAGCATGTATTTGAATATCAAGCCTGAGAGATTAAATTTCTGTTTGATACACAGATTTAGCATGGCTGCCGACCATTCCAGGTTCAAACCATCAAAGCCACCCTTTCTGTGTGCTAGACTCGTAGAAATCACATGAACGATGAATCTCCAATCTCTTGTGAGTCCTCCTCTTTTGATCTCTTTCTTCTGTCGGAAATCTCCAGGATAGCCCATCCCTCGAAAGCCATCCAGGATGTCATCTTGGTTTAGGCTTAAGGGATCTTGGTCGTTGTCTTGAAGCTTCAGAACCTGGCGTATCCGGTCTTCAGTTACCTCTACTCTTTTGTTGCAGACCGTTGACACTATTCCTCTTTTGCTGTTGATGATTTCTGGTTTAGCGTTTTCCCAGAATTGTTGTATGTGAGTCTTGTAAACTTTAACAGCAGTCTCCACAGCATGACCGATTCTGCTGGAACGCACCCATCTGGTTACATCGTCAAAATCTTGAGGCACTTCATCCAGATTAATGCTTTGATTATGCTTCATCGTTTTATCCCACTCGAGAATCTTCACCATCTTGCTTCTGAAACGTCAAACGAGCCAAGTGAGAGAAAGTTAAGATAGAAACAACTATTTACAAGAATATTTACAAAAAAATATTTAAGTTTGCTGCCAGGTCAAGCTATGTCAACGCGGAAGCTGGACATCCGGATCAGAGACTAGATCAATCAGCTGGGATAGAACATCGCTGACTTCGCTGGTTGATCAGACTCTGATTAATTTCGCTACGTTCGCTAGTGGTCCGGTTGCAGTTTGTTGGTAACAAAATCGGAACAAGTGCAAGATGTCCGGGTTAAATTCGCTAGCGAACATAGCGATGACAACGTTTCTTTTCCGGAAACGATTCCCCAGCGAATACGATAGACTAAATCGCTACACGAGCGAATTAGACTATTTTGCTGGGTGCTCGAACTCGCGTTCGAGACTTTTGAACTTCCGTGACTAGGGTTTAAGTTCGCTATCATCGCTGTCATCATAAAATAAATCGCTGCATTCAAAAATTTCTTCTTAAACCCATTAAAAACCCTAACTGTTCATCACCGATTTAGTTAAGTTCAAGCAACAATCACGGATGAGTTCATTGTGAAACTTTGTTTAATCGATTCTTAAAAAAACAGACATTCAAATCAAACCGCAAAGATTTCGGACAAAGATAATGGATTCAGATTTTTAGGGCTCATGAACACAAATATCATTCAAAGAAGAATCAAACATTGTACAGTTTACCGAAAATGTGAACCGATGACTTCGATTGCTGTAAATGAAGATTAATCGAAGAGTTACCTGATGATCCTTGAACGAAAATAAAGCTTGTGTCGATTTTGTCGATTTTGAGATGATGTCCGTAGATGAGCGAGAGAGAAGATGAAAAGATTTTGAAAAGTTGAAATATGACGGTTACACGATATTTATATACTGATTTCTGTACCGGGCGAAATAATTATTTCGCTGGTATCTTAAAATCGCTACCTTTAATAGATTTTCAAAATAAATTTAATTTCGCTCGTAAATTTCAAACTTTCTCGAAAAACGTGCCCAGTTTTGTTTAAAACGCCAAAGATTGTTAAATATTTACACAACAGAGAAAAATTTGGCCAGTTGGACTCCGAATTTTGAGCTTCCAGTTCCTGGAGGTTTCATTTGATGCGGAATTTCTTGAAACATTTGACGCTCGGTGACTTACCTGTAAAAGATCATATCGCCAACACTTGCCAATTCCTTATTTATTATTATTGTTGATAGATACTAACCAGGGCACAAGAAAGACTGCCAGTATATTTGTCCGCTTAAATCCATGCATCCTTCTTTCAACAAGCCTTCGGAGAGCGCTTTTATCATGTTTTCGGTAATATTGACAAGACTTCTATGGCCCCCACACGAGCTATTGAGAATAGAAACATTACGCCCGTGAGTCCCACATCAGGACATACCCCCGCGATCAAGGTATGCACAAAGGTTCTTCATAACAGGTGAGTATATTGGATCCATTCAATTCAACGATAGAACGGAGATCAGGTCTGTACTTTCGTACAACAGAGATTCCAAGATCTATCGAGGGCGAGACAGATAGCTCGGTGAACAGGTCAGTACTTTCGTACAGCAGAGAGACCGAAACTAATCCATCAAAAGGTTTTTGGCCACGAAAGGCACTTATTATTAGAGGGTTTGGCCTTTTTTTTTTTTTTTTTTTTTTTTTTTTTTTTTTTTTTTTTTTTTTAAGGCGCTTATTGTGAAGGGATATCATAGAAGTTCTAGGTCAGCATGTATCTGGATGCAGCAGAAGACCAACTATGATAACCCCCGAATGGAAACCAATATAAAGACCCGAGATTTCAGACTTTGGCAATCTATCAACACAAGATTTAAGACCATTAAGCCATATGCCGCAACGTGTTACCCACAAGATGCGTAATGCCTGAGAGAAGCCAGAATCCTTGTGTAGATGTTATGTTTTGCTCCCTAACAGCAGTTTACTCGTCGGTGTTGCTGAATCTACCGACACGTCGTTGCTTGGTACCCCGATTTCTTTTTGTTTTGTTTTCTGTTTTGCAGGAAATAGCAAAGCGTTAGCAATTTTTCTATCATTTCCTCTAACAGGAGTCAGAAACAAGCATCTCGTTTTGATTTTCTGGAATATCCCCCCTAAAATCTTTATTTTCGAAAGTCCATTTGCCCGAAAATGAAATTTTAAGAATCAGAAAATCTTTTTGGTGGGCAACGCTGTACGATACTTGTTCTACTTTCAACAAACGTTTTTTTTTTTTTTTTTTTTTGAAAAACTATGAACAGGGATAGTGTATTTACGGAAGCTTTTGGACACAAGATTCATTTCCATTCAAGGAAATTTACCATCTCCAACCAGGTTACCAGCTGGTTGAATCGCGTTTTGTCGAAAGCTTTAGTGAAAATGTCTGCCCGTTGCTGGGTTGTATCCACTGGTACCACTTGAATGTAACCTTTCTCGTACGCATCTCGAATTGCATGAATGCGAATTTCGATATGCTTCGTTCTGGAGTGGTGGATGGGATTCTTCACAATTCCCAGACATGCCTCATTGTCGATGAATATAGGAGTCTTCATGATGTTGATTCCATAATCCAACAGCTGATTTTGTATCCAGAGAACTTGTGAACAGCAACTGTAGGCCGCGGTGTATTCTGCTTGAGCGGTTGAGGTGGACACAGTTGTCTGTTTCTTGCTTTGCCATGAGATCAGACGATTTCCCAAGAATTGGCATCCTCCTGATACAGACCTGCGATCTACTTTACAACCTGCATGATCACTGTCAGAGTAAGCAATAAGATCAAAATTACTATCTTTAGGATACCAAAGGCCTAGTTTCGGCGTTCCTTTAAGATAGCGGAAGATGCGCTTTACAGCTGTTTCATGAGATTCCTTGGGATTAGTCTGAAAGCGAGCACAGAGACAGACTGCCCACATTATGTCGGGCCTGCTAGCTGTTAAGTACATCAGAGATCCAATCATCGAGCGGTAGAGGGACTTGTTTACAGGTTTTCCCTGAGGATCTAGAGTGAGCTCTGTCTGAGAAGCGAATGGAGTACTCGCAACTTTGCAGTCGTTCAAGTTGTACTTTGCCAGAATATCCCGAATGTACTTGGCCTGATGAATAAGAATCCCGTCTTCCTTTTGCTTCACTTCTAGCCCCAAGAAGAACGTCAGTTCTCCCATCATGCTCATTTCAAACTGAGCCTTCATGACAGACTCGAATTCTCTACACAGTTCCTCGTTGGTTGACCCGAAGATGATATCGTCCACATAAATCTGAACTAGCATTATGTCTTCTCCGACTCTTTTGGTGAAGAGAGTCTTGTCGATCGTTCCTCTGGAGTACTCATGCTTCAAAAGATAAGTTGACAAGGTTTCGTACCAAGCACGTGGAGCTTGGTGAAGACCATATAGGGCTTTGTCCAACTTGTAGTAGCGACCAGGAAAATGAGGATCTTCGAAACCCGGAGGTTGACACACGTAGACTTCTTCCTTTACTTTCCCATACAGAAAGGCGCTCTTTACGTCCATCTGAAAAACTTTGAAGTTTCTGTATGATGCGTAAGCCAGGAATATTCTGATGGCCTCCAATCTTGCAACTGGAGCGAAAACCTCTTCGTAATCAATTCCTTCTTCTTGACGGTAACCCAGCACCACTAATCTGGCCTTGTTCTTGATTACTACTCCACGATCATCCATTTTGTTACGAAAGACCCATTTGGTACCGATTGGAAACTTTCCTTCGGGTAGGTCGACTAGCTCCCAAACTTTAAGCTTCCTGAATTGAGATAGTTCTTCTTGCATCGCCTGAACCCAACTGGAATCTTGAATAGCGTCTTCGATGTCCCGTGGAACTGATTGCGACAGAAAAGCTGCAAATAGCCCTTTGTTGATGCTTGATGATTGCCCGCGTGTACGCACTCCTTCTTCGACTGCGCCGATAACATTTTCAAGAGGATGATTTCGATTTGTCTTGTATCCAGCATTAGTCAGAGCTTCAATTTGCTGCGGAAGGTTGGTGAAGTGTTCGTCCACATAAATCACTGGTAGATCATCTTCTTGCGTTGGTTCATCCACGTTCGCCTGTGAAGAAGAAGCACCGTTTTCAGGGGTGTTCTCAGGCGAAGTGTCACCAGTTGCTTCATCCGCAGAGAGAAGTGGATTAGCAGAGAATGGAGTGAAACGGGTAGTGAATGGAGTGAGACCAATATCTGAAGTATCAAACAGAGGTTCAATTTGAGTGACTTCTGCAGGATCTGCTTCTGGAACATCTTCTGGAATTTCGAAGGTGTTGAAGATCACACCCACATCATAAAACCAGTTGGGAGTACTTCCGGTGTTAGTGTAATTTCCTTCTTGAAAATCAACGTAGTACGACTCAATCACCATCTTTGTTCTTTTGTTGTAGACCCTGTAAGCTTTCTGAGTGGATGAATATCCCATGAAGTAGCAGACATCACCCACTGCTTCGAACTTGATGAGATTCTCTTGAGTGTTTAGAAGAGTGCACGAGCATCCAAATGGTCTGAAGAAATCAATAAGCGGCTTTCTTTTGAAAAGAAGTTCATACGCCGTTTTTCCATGTGGTTTTACAATAAGAACCCTGTTCAGAACGTAGCAAGCCGTGTTAACTGCTTCTGCCCAGAAGATGATTGGAAGCTTTGAGTCCACTAACATGGTCCTTGCGGCTTCAATCAATGTTCTGTTCTTGCGTTCAGCAACCCCATTTTGTTGAGGAGTTCTGGCTGCACTGTATTGAAGATGAATTCCCTTTTCTGCACAGAAGGATATGAAAGTTTGATTTTTGAATTCCGACCCATTATCACTTCTGATTGACTTCACTTTTAATTTGGTCACGTTCTCGATCAAGGGAATGAATGCCTTGAGAATTTCCGCTGTTTCACTTTTAGCCTCAAGAAAGTAGACCCAAGAAAACCGAGAGAAATCATCTGTAATCACCAAACAATAAGAACTTTTAGCAAGACTTTTAACACTGATTGGACCAAAAAGATCCATATGCAACAATTGAAGAGGTGCCGCAATCGTGTTCACTGCTTTGGACTTGTGCGGTTTCTTATGCTGTTTTCCCTGGGCGCATGCAATGCATTTTTCAGAAAATGGAAATTCCTTAATTGGAAGACCTCTAACTAAGTTTAACTTAGAAAGTTTGTTCATATTTTTGAAATTAACATGCCCCAGTCGCCTATGCCAAAGCAGTGATTCAGATTCTGAAGCCTTAGAGATCAAGCAGGTTAAGTTGTCATTTGTCTTGGCGTTTTTCATGTTGAGCACGTATGTGTTGTTTTGTCTTGGAGCTGTGAGCATGATCATTTCAGCAGGAACAACATATCCGGGCTTCAGAAATAAGCATTCCATGTCATTGAAAAGCACCGATATTCCTTTATCACAGACTTGAGAGACACTCATGAGATTGTAGCACAATTCCGGCACATAGTTGACATTCTCCAGAGTGAGGGCTTCAGACACCACATCTCCTACTCCAACAATCTTTCCTCCCTTCTCGTCTCCAGCGAAAGATACGAAATCACCATCAATGAAGCGAAAATTCTTTAGGAGTTCCTTCAGTCCTGTCATGTGTCTTGAACATCCGCTGTCTACGTGCCAGATGTATTCCATGAGCATGCGGAGCCATTTCTGGAGTTTATTCTGATATACACAAAAGCACAAATATACAAATTAGTTAGTTTTGGGAACCCAGATTTGCTTCATTTCGAATCTATCGTGATTCTGACCCACTTTGGCCTCTTTTTGTTTCCAAAAATAGGCCGTTGACTCAACCAGATTTTTAACAGACTTCTTAAGATAATTTAGCTGATAAGTGACGTTTGTAAGAAAATCATGCTCTGGTTTAGAAAGCTTCTTGGTTTTACAATGTTTCGCTGTATGTCCTAAATGACCACAGCGAAAACATCTTTTATGTCTGGGTCTTTTGGTGTTAGAAGACGATGTATGTGATGAGTGTCTTGAGCTTTCTGCTTTCTTCATTTTCTTGTCAACTCTGCTTTCATCTTCTGAACATTCTTCATCATTGTCATAATCAGACGAGCTTTCGGACGTTTGATATTCACTTGAGTCATGTTCTTCACTTGCTTCGTAAATTGAATCATTGCAGCTTTGATCTTCGCTTGAACTTTCTGGATTTTGGTCTTCAATAGTTTCAGCACTTGAACTTTCAGAGTTTTCAACATTTGTTGTGTGATCTTCACTTGAGGTCTTTAAGGTTTCTTCACTTGAGAATTCTGTGCCTTCACTGTCTGCTGTTTCTGACATTTGCTCATCCTCAAGGCTTGAACCAGAGCTTGAGTCTTCGTTGTCTTGATCTTCAGAATCTGTCATACCTGTTCGAGATGGAATAAATTCTGGAATTTCCTCGGTGAGGAATTTTCCAAAGCTATTCTTTTTCAATTCTGGCACAAATACAGGAGATTCACATACAACTTTATCATCACAAAATGCAGAATTTAAATCATGACATTCAGACATAACATGTTCACGATCACGGGTCTCAAATGTAGGCACATGGCCCTTACAGTCATCCGAAGATTTAAATTTAGGCACATGGCCATTACAGTTATCCATCCTAATTAAATTATTACATTCATCCCGAATATTGTTTTCCTTAGAACAGTTCCAGGCGAACCAGTTAACAGTGGAATAACTGTTGCCTGAATAACCTATTCCTATTTTTGATCCCCCGCAGTCTCCATCCTCATCGCACACATCTTCTTTACACACAATTGGATCTGCATTACTTTTAGAGAAGTTAGCGGTTGTTTCATTTTCACAAGAATTTGCTTGTTCTACAGAGGCATTTTCATCAATGAGATCGTTTTCGGGATGAGGAGTAGGTATAGGCACATAGTTTTTGCTATGTGGTGGGAGAAAGAGTTTTCTCTCGTTTCCTTGCCTATCCTTATACCCAATTCCGTCTTTCACATACGTTGGTCGTTGGCATTTTTTGATGTCAGTAAAGGCCTTTTGACTGACATTCCATTTATCAATGATGATTTGCAATTTGTTCTTTTCATTTAAAGCCATTTCTAATCTATCTGTGAGATCGTTAATGATCAAATCTTTTCTAATCACAAATTCTTTTAGAGTTTGCATCTCAGCTAAAGTTGAATTTAACTTTCTCTGGTATGCAGCCTCGTTCAGTTTAAGTTCGTTATTCATTTTTAAGGCCTTGTCTTTCTGTCTCTCAAATTCAAGATTAAGAGACTTGTAATGTGCCACGACATCAACGCATGCAGGAGTGCATAACTTTTCCTTGAAACTAAGTGGAATACTGTTTACCAAGTCCTTGTCTGCTTTCTCCTTTAACGAATCTGCTTTCATCGCGGCAGCTGGGACCTTTTTCTTGTCCTTTTCAGATGTCTCTTTTGAAGCACGCTCCTCTGCTTGATCACACATCTCTTCCTTTTCAGGCTCCACTGAAGTCAGAATGCTTTTCAAACCTTTGTCAGCAGTATTTTCTCCTTTTGGAATTCCAGCTGTCTGCTTCTCAAACTGCCTTGAAGAGGATTCACCCGTGATCTTGGCCATCAGGGCTTTGTTGACTTGCTCCTTTGCTTCAGTGATTTCTTCACTCCAATCATAGTCTTCTACGACTAAAGCCTTTGGCGTGCTAGGGGACGCGTTGTTCTTGTTCTCTTCAATTGTGATTTGCTTTACAGCAGGAGTGGTTCCACTGTTTCCTTCTTTCAACAGAGGACAATCACGCTTGAAATGTCCTAAATTCTTGCAGTTGTAGCACCTAAGTTTAGATTTGTCAAAACCAGCTTTTCCAAGACCCAGACGCTTTCCTGTCTTGTCTTGAAATTTCTTTAACCTCAAAGTGATCATGGCCATTTGCCATTTCAGATCCATTTCCTCCATATCATCTGGATCAACCTGATACATGTCTTCAGCAGTGAACATCTCCTTTTTCAGCTCCCCCGACATCAGGGCTTCATAGCTACTCAGAAAAGTGTTGAAGAGTGCCACGTTTTCAGTGGACACTTTCAATGCTTGAGTGTCAACAGTGATAGTCTTCTCAACAAGTTGTGGGGCTTTTGATGCGCTTGCGGAAGCGTTTGCGTAGATTAAGTCAGAAACTTGTGGAGTAATGCCCCCTGAAGCAAGAAATGCCACATTCTTCAATCCAGCTGAGTTCTGAGTTGACTTTGGTTGGTAACCAGCAGTGTTCATCTCTCTTTTGTTGACATCCATTTCAAAGGCTTTTAAGGTGTTGATCAGGTCGGACAGAGTGACAGGATTTGGATTGTTGAGGAAATCCTTCTTGATCATCATGCATTGTAGGCTCCATTCTTTGGGAAGTGAGTCTAGCAGCTTCTTTATTGCAGCACGGTTAGTGACAGGATTTCCTGCCTTCTTCATTTTGGTCATCATATTCAGAAAGCGACTGATGTGATCTGACAGACTTTCTCCACGAACTCCACAGAACATGTCGTATTGCTTCTGCACCATATCTCTCTTACTTTCAATTAGCTCTTCATTTCCTTCATAATACTCAATCAGTGCATTCCAGAGAGCACTTGCAGTTCGGTGTTCTTCAAACATGTTGCAATCATCAGTTGACAGGGCCATGGTTAAGGCTGCATGCGCACGGCGATCGCGTTGAATTAGGGCTTTGTCTTCCTCAGTGAAAGTTGTGGGGTCAGGATTAGCAACCACCAAATCATTACGAATCACCGTTGGAATGTGGGGACCAGCGGTGACTGAGACCCACAAATTGTAGTCCGTGTATTCGAAGAACGACTGGATGCGATTCTTCCAAGTGCCGAAGTCTTCAGCACCTTTCAACTTTGGTGGACGAGTGGTAGTTCCAGTTTCGAGTTCAGCTTGTGCAATTGGACTTAGTTGATTTAGCGACATCTTGGCTTGTTTAGACAAATTTTAGCTGATCAGAACTTAAATTCGCTGACAGGTCGCAGGTTAACCGGCTAGAGTCTTAACTTCACTGGTAAACGAAGACACTTGTTCACCTTCGCTGACTGATCCTCGACCTTCGCTGACTGATCCTCGACCTTCGCTAGAGCGAGCGATCAAGATAAATTCGCTGACAAATCAAAACACAAACATATGTTAGGTTAGTTTCACCGATAACCGTGATAAGAACGCTGTGGTTCGCTATCACGGCTCTCGAAGTCGCCTTCGATAATTTCGCTCAAGGGACAACTGACACTATCTCGCTAATGATCAACAATTTCGCTCGAACGATGGTCGCCGAAATTAATGATTATGCGATAAGGACCTCAACGACTTAAAGATACTTCGCTATATTCAACGCTGAGTGCGCTGTCTTCAAAAATAATTTCGCTGTATTCAATTATTGTTCGCTGTCTTCAGGTTACATTCGCTGGACAGAGGGTTTAACACGAACAAAAACCCTCTAATCACTCAAAAACAGCTCAAAAACCATGTTTTGATGCATCAAAATGTCCTAAATGACTCCCTAATCATATAATGACAACAACCTTTTGATTAAACACACCAAATCAGTCCATTTTAAGCCCAAAAATTTGAAAAACCTTGAAACTTTGAAAAACCTTCAAAACAATGAAAAATCTCAACAAGAACACAACAACCAAGAGCACAGAGGCTCTGATACCAAATTGTAGATCCCAAAACGAATCCGGATCACAGTGGTTGGTTGTTTTAACCCATAACACCTATTGATTAGGTGTTTGAGATATGAAAAGTTAAGAAATATCAAAGATGAAGGGAAGCTAATGGATTAATGAATACAACAAGTGTTGTATTGAATCCAAACAATGAGATATAGCAATAAACAACCTTGGATATCAGATTTAAGCACTAGATCAGCAAGAGAAAGTAACAACACCAATATTCATTCAAAGAGCCAAAAGCTTGCCAAGGTTACAAGGTGAGGGCTATTTATAGTGTGTTCCTGATCTGCCAGCAAATTTATAAATTTGCTGGAATCTTATCTACACTAGGTCAGGAACATTACTATTAGAGAAATACAAAACAAGCCCTTGTACATTCTAATTTGCTACTGACCACTATAAAACTTATCCAGCACAAGTATGAACGATCTCAAAAGTTCTAACACAGGTTGGTGAAAAAGGTGATGGGTTGGTGAAATCCTTCGGCAGAGGTATGGTCAGACCATGATTTTCTGCCAAAAACAGATTTTGAACCAATAAAATATTGCTAAAAACAGAAGGTTCAACCCAGAAACCGGTTACCGGAGTAAGCCGGAATTTGGCCGGAAATGACCAAAACAACTTAAAAGCAAGTTTTCAAGTTACCCAACCCGTCTATTAGCACACCCGGTAAGTTTAGAACCGTTTTAACGTAAAGATAAGCGAGAAAAATAGAAAAAAACGGCTGCAAAAACCAAGTGAGTTTTGTCCAAACACTCCAAAAGCTTGTATAAAACCCGGTTTTTAACAAGGAAAAGAGCCACGGCTCTGATACCACTTGTAGGTCCCTCGGAGGTTGAGGTTTAACCTATTCCTTGTTATATCTAACACACTAGCGAGTGCGGAATCCAAGCTAGCATGCAAACCGAGAAAGAACAAGCATAAACACAACACACAAGTTTTCACCGATTAACACCACTTGTATTAATGCGTATGAAAGGTTCGGTTACAATGCAATGTTTACAAATCAGTTTTGCAAACTCTCTCAGTGTGTGTGTGCTCTCAACAGAATGCTCTCTCTGTTTCTGTCTCCTTTGTCTAACTTGTCTAATCTGAAGTGAACACAACACATGGGTATTTATACCCGAACACAGCAGGTCTGGTCGAAGGATAGATAGACTGATCGAAGGATCATCTATCGACTAGAAACTCATCGAAGGATCAACATGTACCTCGAAGGATGGTATCCTTCGTGGTCTATCCTTCGAAGGTTATGTTTCGAGCTCATCGAAGGATCTAAACAATCCTTCGATGACATATCCTTCGACACAGCCATATTACAACCATCTTTCGAACTGTTTGGCCAAGTCACACCAGGAGGATGGTTGACTTGGTCAAACTTACAGTACTAACAAAGACATCGTTTTGAATCAAGACGAAATACAGACAAAGTACAGACACAAGTGCACCAACAGGTACCGAATCGGTACCGAAAGTGTACTCGGTTCGGTAAATTCGGTACCAGTACCGGGTACCATTTGCTCATCCCTAAGTAGGAAGGACTAGAAATGCACCAAACTTTAATTCATGTTTAGTAGTTTAGTCGTTATGTTACCTTGTTGTACTTTTGTTTCCAAATCATGTACTTGAACCGTTAGCAATGAAATGAAAAATTACTTTTTAAATACTTGTCACAATTAGTGGGTGCAATCTCGTTTTCGTCTCACTCCGATGTTTCCGCCATCGGTTGGGGTGTGACAATTTACTCACGACGATATTTGCGAAATCCAACATTGTTTGATATCGAACACATATACGAGGTTCACGGTGAAAAACATGGTTTTCCTGGAATTCTCGGTAGACTCGAATGTATGCATGTTGGATGGGTTATGTGTCCTATGGCTTGGTGAAGTCAGTTCCACTGAGGTGATCACAACGACCTGACAATTATACTTGAAGCGGTGGCCTCGCATGATCTTTGGATTTGGCGTACGTTTTTTGGAATTGCTGGGTCAAATAAAGACCTAAATGTTATCGATCAATCCCCAATATTCGATGACATTATCGACGGGGTTGAGCCAACACAATCGTTTTATGCAAACGGGGAACATTTCAGGTACGGATACTACCTGGTTGACGGTGTTTACAACGAGTGGTCGACACTTGTTTAAGCTTTTTCGTTTACAATTTACAACGTATTTACAAACGGGGAACTTCACTCCATTCCTGGCACGCCAAATACTCCAGCAGCAAATCATAACGATCAGGGGCGTACCCACCCTAAGCCAAGGGTGGGCGGGCGCACCCCATGAAAAATATTTTTTAGTGTTATTTTTTCGCTGGAAATCCCTACCGCACCCCTTGGATTTTTTCACCCGCACCCCTTGAAAATTTTCAACCGCCCCACTTAGAAAAAAAATTTTATTAGCAACTTATTCACTTAAGTATTTAATCCAATCAAAGCCCAATCTGCAAGCAATTTTTATTAACACAAGCCCAAACCCAACCTAAAGAAATTTGAACTAAATAAAATAACCAAAACTCATCCACCCATTCCATTTCCAAATCCCGCCCCCAAAAAACCTCCCAGCGACTTGACGCCACTGCTCACAACCTGGTGGCTCTTTTTACCGGAAAAAACAAAATTCCGGTTGGACCGACCCATATTACGTCAGAATTCCAATATAGAACTAGTATAGTTTATTTATTTATTTTGTTTTATGTGATGATTAGGAGAAAATATAGATGTGTAAGGGTTTAATCTTTTTATATTTTTTTGATTTTTTTATTGTTCTAGACTTGTAGTTAAATAATTTTGTTGTTTTATTTATAGCTTTGTTTGTTTAAATGATTAGTTACAAGTAATCAACATTTAATATTAGGGCTTGAATGCTTAAAAATATAATTAAAAGTTATGGGCTATGGTTGAACATGATTGTTTATTTTTTTTAAGTGTTTAGTGTTGTTTTATGAACTTATGGAGCAAATTATGTGTTAGGAACAATGAGTAAGAATCTAATGAACTTATGGCATGTTTAGTATCTTTAGATGATATTTTGGATATATTTCAAAAAAAAAAAAACCCTGTAGGGCACAATTTTAAATACGTTTGTAATTTGTAATGACGTTTGACGTGTTTTTGACGATTTATAAATTTTAGTTTGATGTTCTTTTGCCGTACATGATCCGACCCGACCCGCTATGAACCGATATTTTTATACAGCTAGGGGCATAAAATCTTTGAAAATATTCCGCACCCCAAGAAAAAAATTCCTGGGTCCGCCACTGATAACGATCCCATGAAAAATCTCTTTAGCCATCCCCTTTAAACCGATGTGATTATGAAGTTCAAAAAGCTCCCTAACCGTGTACACCATAAAAGGAGCAACTTTACGCCATCTCGAAATTTGATGCCATATCCTGCTCGCCACCATACAAGAAGTAAACAGATGGTTGCAAGTCTCATCTTTAGATCCTCACAATGGACAAGACACGTCTTCAATCTCGATATTCCTGCCTCTGAGCGCCATGCCAGTGGGGATTTTCTCATTCTCTGCTCTCAAACGTGGACATTGCATTTTATAGGAATCCATTTACACCACTCCATAACATAGTTTCCACTGTGATCCGAACCTCCTTTTAAAGCCTTTCTGACCGCCCCAACTAAGAATTCCTCCGTGCCAATCCACATCCATTTATCTCCTCGATCTTCAAGCTTTAATGGGATTGTCCGTTTAGACAACATATTGTGGGAGTCGCTAAGGATGGCGTGAGCCACGTCGGAACCTAGGTAGCTCAAACCCCAATTGACAACTCTATGTTTTCTGCAAGTCTGGCAAATTATTTGTCCGGTCAAGCGGGTTCGGGCGTCGGCTCATACGGGCTCAGGTACCGGGTCAAAACAAGTTTGGGCGAATGCAAGTTCTAAGCAAAATAAGTTCGTGTCAACACAAATCGTTTTTAAAAAATATCAGTTTGATTCATGTCAAAAAGGGTTCTGGGCAAAATTGAGTCAGGTTGAAATGAGTCGTTTAATTCTTTTTTTACCAAAATAGGTCCTCCCGCTAAATTTTTAATGATGACTAGTAACTGCGATGGAGACGTAGGCGAAGGTGGTGATGGTGTGAGTAGTGGTTGCTACCTATCAGTTTGGAATAAATTTTAAATGGGCCAAACTATCTACCAAGTGTGTAGATAGTCACCCAAAAAGGTGGTTTTTGTCCTTATATGCACACCCTGCAGTGTCGAACTGTGGCCAAAATGAGGCGTTTTGGTCTGGTTAACCAGACAAAGACTGTGGCCAAAATGCGCCGTTTTGGCCAAACTATCCACACACCAATTTTGCCTATCTACACACCTAAAAGGTGATTTTTGTCTTTACATGCACACCCTGCAGTGTCGAACTGTGGCCAAAACGGGGCGTTTTGGTCCGATTAACCAGACAAAGACTGACGGGTCTGTTGTCCGGACCAAAACGCCGAGCTTTGGCCGCGTTTTGGTCCTGTCAACCAGACCGGGTATCAGTCTTTTGTCTGGTTGACAGGACCAAATCGTGGCCAAAGCTCAGCGTTTTGGTCCGGTCAACAGACCCGTCAGACATTCGTCAGTCTTTGTCTGGTTAATCGGACCAAAACGCCTCGTTTTGGCCACAGTTCGACACTGCAGGGTGTGCATGTAAAGACAAAAATCACCTTTTTTAGTGTGTAGATAGTGAAATGAGTGTGTGGATTGGTACACTCTTTTAAATTAACAAGTTTTATAATAGTTGCTCATTTGAACCCTTTAAATAATTTACTAATTTAAGGTAACTCAAACATTTAGTAGTTTGAAACATTATTAAATAAATATAACAACCCAAAATTTTTGGCTTACAGATAACACTCGAATCAAACAAATTTAATTATGTGATCCGATGAATACTTGATGAAATTGAAACAAAGTTAACTATTCTCCTAATTTAAGTTATCAAAGTGGATTTGTTGAAGATATGGTGATACATACAATTGTTGCATGCATCTGTATGTGCTGGAATCTCAAGATGGGTACACCTTTTGAAATTAATTTACAACTACTATTTTGACATGTCTTGCGTTAAAGTAACTCGAATTTGTATCGTTAAATATTTGACTTGACTTGTTTTCGAATAAAATTTACGTTAAAATGTAGACAAACTAAAAAAGAACATAAATATAAACATGAAAACGTATTATATTTGACATGACTCCCTATCGAGAAAATTTTACGTCAAAACATAAATTAACTTGGATTTATACTGAACCGTACTTAAAAAAAACACGTAAGAAAATAGTTTTTTAGTTAAAGAATGGTATTGCGCGTTGCGACGACATTGAAACGTAAAGTAATTCAAACTTACACCGCGTAGTGAAAACGTATTATATCTGACCTGACTCGTTTTCAAACAAAATGTATGACAAAACGTAGAACAAATGAAAACATACATAAAACTAACCAGGTAAAACTCGAAGGGGTCAAAATGACATGTTATAAAAAAATTATAAAGCTAAGAAAGTGACAATACTAAAGGTTGAATGGTTGAGATACACACAACACCCAGGGGCGGACCCACATAGAGTGGATCGGGGTACACGGACCCCAATGTTTTAAAAAAAATAGTAGATTCGGTATATTAAATTGTATAAGGACCCCATAAATACAATTAGGTGGACACCATAGAAAGAAAAGGAAACTTGGTGTGGTGTAAATCCTTCTCTTTACCAACAAGAGGTCATGGGTTCAATCCTTGTATATCTTTTTTTCCTGTTTTTTTTAATCTAGTTCAAATCTCGCTATGACCCGACCCGAACGAGGACCGACCCGAAAATTTTAACGTTTGAAATTTTTGAAGATCGAAAAAAATGGACTCAATTGAAAAAAAAATCCTGGGTCCGCCACTAAAAACACCAAAAAAAATTACAAAAACAAAAATAATTTCACAATCCCTACAGTGTAAAACCATTCCAAAATGTTACATGTATATTTAGTTTTATTTTTAAACAACAAAACTTTTTAACCTCAAATTTACATCCGAATTTATTGCGTAAATTTTAATTGGATTTTTAAAAACCGGTTACCAATCCTATAGGAAAACTCTAATTATTTGTTAGTTATTCCATTGTTATCGCGAGTTTGAATTATTAAAATTTTATTATATTTGTTATCTGTTAGTTATTCCATTATTATCGCTAGTTTAAAATTTTATTAATGAAATAAAATAATATTGTTACACATCCATATATAACTAGGTGATTGAATACAATAAAAACCTTGAAATCCTTCACTCAGTTCTCTGAGTTATTCTGTAATTAAAGGTGGGTACCATATTTTTTTGCACTTGCAAAAATCCAGTTTGGCCGATTATTTTTGTTCAGTTTCTTAGCATTTATTGTATATTTCCTTAGATTGCATGAAATTTAGTTTGAGATACTCATTGTCACATTTTCCTGATATTACCGATCATGCTTCATAATACATAATTTTTTTAATTCTTGTTTTGTTTAGGGTAACGGCTGTAACGGTGAGCACATAACCTTCGGTCACACATAACGGATAATATTGGCATCAATGAGTTCTTTATCAAGCTCCTGAATCATCAGTCCCATCACCATCACTTGAAAATATATGAAGCTTGATAAATAGCGCATTGATGACAATATTGTCATGTGTGGTGCATATGGTGGTTCCATGGATATCCTTGAAAATAAAGACTAATATGGTAAGATCTTCCAAATCTTTGAAAGAAACATTTATGCCAAACAGAAGTAATTACATGAAAACAACCCACAATTTTTAGTTACACGTGTTCATTCCTAATTAAACAGATAAAATTGTCTATGACATTATACGCTAGTGGCATATTAGGGGTGAGACAAAGCGTAGAGACCATGAGAATATGCGGTCAAGGTGTTGTCCTCTTCTGGCGTTGCCCCCCTTGGGCCCTCCACTTTGGAGGCCCTCGCGGAGAAACACCCGGTTACACCCCCTCCGGTTGTGCCAGCAGACACAATCCCTCAGGCACCCTTAACTGTTGATGCAGAGTGCGTTTTGGGGTGCATTAAGTCTTTCCCCAAAGGAACTTCGTGCGGGAGAGATGGGCTCAGGGCGCAACACTTATTGGATAGCTTTTGTGGAGAGAGGTCCTCAACTTCCTCGGGTTTAGTTTTAGCCATCACCGGGGTAGTCAATGTCTTCTTGGGGGGGTTATGCCCCAGGTCTCTTGCTGAGTTCGTTGCCTCCGCTCCTCTGACCCCCTTGCTGAAACCTGATGGGGGGATCCGTCCTATTGCGGTCGGGGCCATTTGGCGTAGGCTGGTCTCCAAGATAGCGATGAAAAAGGTAGGGAAAGAGATGGTCAGGTACCTGGGGGACCATCAATTCGGGGTTGGGTGTAACACCCCGAAAACGGGTTTAGTAATTAAACCCCGTTAACACTAAAAGACGGGTAAAAGTACCGTAAGTGGTAAAATTTACCCGATGGAATGTTAGGATTTAAATAATTAATCCTAATAATAAATAAAAGTGAATAAAAGCTTTAAGGAAATAAAATGGATAAAAGGCCCGAGCTAACGGGACCTAAAATAACTTGGTCACAAATATTCCCGAACCCGCTAAGTTAACTAGGAATATTAAACCTAGTTAATAAGTGGAAATATTGTTAAAAATAAGTAGGTTGTGGCCTACTTAATAACGAACCAAACACGAGGGGTTAAAGTGGGATAACTAGAAAAGTTATTTAAATAAACAAAACACACAAACACACACACGGTGTGTGTCTGAGATCGAGCAGGAGCAAGCTCCCATGGAGCTCAACCCTAAACTTCAACAAAACCCTCAAATTGGAGGATCAAACAAGGGTCAAATTCGGATTTGAACACATAGAAACGGTCACCAAGTCAAGGGGATCGTAAGGTATGTCGAATTTCTAACAATCTTGAAGTTGTAAAAATTGGATAATCATCCTAATCGCGAATTAGGCATGGATTAGAGAAGCTATGGCTAGATTAGTGATGTATATTTGCTTAGGAACAAAACCCTAAGTGAAAATCATACATAACATGCTATGGATTGAATGATTGAATGATTTACCACACTAGGCTAAGTGGGTTTTAATCTTATGATGAATTTGATGATATGATTGTGATTAGGATCATCATGCATGTTAGTAATCGGGAAATACTTAAACAATTTGCAAGTTTGAGTATTTGATCATAAGTGATAGTGGTGAATTTTGATGTTAATCTTGGTAAAAATAACTAGTTATGAACTAGTTGTAAGTGTGTAAAATGTATGCACATTAGGTGTTTGTTAAAATGCCTAAGTGAAGACTAAAGTGTTGAAATTAGAGCGAAAACACGCATTTGAATGTTACGGTGATTACGCGTAATAGGAAGTGAGAAGGGTTCTAAATACAATGTTGATTTAGACTTAATGTTAAGAACCTTGTGATTTAAAGTGGTTAACTTTAATAATCTAAGTTAACTAATCATGAAGTCGAATAGTAGTTTCGACGTATGAACTAAGTGAGATGGAATAGTCGTGAATAATTATGACTAATCTAACCATCTCGCGAATTATGATGATAGTTTGACGCTGGACGAGCTAGGTGAAAGCTTGGGAAGAAAACGGGTCAAACAAATCAAGAACGAAGAAAAAGCATAATCCGGGTGCAAGGTAAGTATAGCTTACACTAGTCTTATATTTTAGAATATTCCCTTATCGTATTAGTTACGAATAGGACGAATACATAATTGAGGTATGATGTTCCGGCGTGTAAACGTACGGAACAAGATAGTCGAATACGACAAGAAACCATGTTGATGGTTAAAAGAAGCTAAATCGGTAATTCGATCATTTTACGACAAATGGAAAATGAAACTTTTGAATGAGTACCTTATAAGATAAACCAAAACAAACAACATGGGTAAAACGGTAAATTGGTCACGTGTTGACCATAACCATTGGTTTTGAAAGGCAATATATGACGAAAGCTATGATAGGCTAAAAGGCGTTAAGAAACGATTACTAAATGAAATGACCGCACGGTGTGAACCGGAGCGAGTCATATAGATGAGACGGTATTAAATACCATCTCGCCAACATAATCGGTCATTTAGACCAAATGGGTCAAAAAGGTGAAGATATCACCTTTTGACAATAATGACTAATGATCATTGTCGAGTTATATTATTTCAGGAGTAAATGTCAAATGGGTATTAGCAACGCTATGGATTAGCGGTTATTAAAGCAAGGTATTAAAAACGGGTCAATATATTGATCTGCGCCAGGTATGTGAAGTAGGGTAACACTCATTTAGGACATGTGGTTCAAGAGTGTTAAAAGAGGTCAAAATGGACGTTTGGTTACTTGATAAGTAAACCAAATGTTTTAAGTAAAGGATATTACGTTTGGAAAGTTTAAAGACTTTTCAAACAAGATCATAGGTTAAAAGAGGGATTTTGGGTCAAATATGCTTTCTAAAGTCCTTCATTGTTAATAAGAGACTAAATGGACCAAAACGCCCTTGGAGGCTAAATTGAGCAAACAATCTTTAAAAGTTGTTTGGAAATGATTTTTTACGATTTAATAAATACTTAGGGCAAGTATAGAAGTTGAAAGATGTATTACTTTAGTCAAACGGCTCTATTTGGGTCCTTGCCGTAAAATAAAGAGTTAAGGGGTAAAACCTGGTTTACATAGATTACCTTAGTAAAATCACCATAAATATAGTTGTGGTGAAAGTTCATTTGACAGATATTGCGAAAATAGGATGCTAGAACAAATAATTATGAATTATGCGGAAAAGGGTTTAAATACCCTTAACGGGTCAAAATAAGCATTTTAGTACAAACGGGTTTAAGAATACACATAAACTCGTGAATTAAACCTAATATGATAGACAACATTGAAATTATAAGATTCATGTGATATAGGAATCAAACAAATACGTTTGTTTGATAAAACCGCGAATGGGTCAAAATTTGGTAAAAAGGGAAATAAGCCGAAGACTTAAAAGTCTTAAATCTTGTTAAGCCGGACGTCGGATTTTAACTCCATATGATGGAGAATCAAATTACAAACATGTAGGAAGAAACGGTAGGTCAAACGGATAAGCGGTTTGAAAGATACGAAAGATTTCGCGTCAAATTACGGCAAAAATGGAAAAGCTGATGCAGGGTCCACCGTAAATTACGGTTCCACCGTAATTTACGGTGGAGTTAAAAAGTGTTACGGCTGCCCCCTACTGATTTACGGTAGGGGCATGCCAAACCTGAGGTCACCGTAAATTACGGTTCCACCGTAATTTACGGTGGAGGCCAAGTTGAAAATTTTGTTTTTGTTACCAATTGTTTCTCGGACTCGTTTAGACACGTTTTAAGTCCTGTATGACTAAAGCATTTCATGTTTATGAAATGTAGGTACACCTTACATGCCGGAAGACGATCAAGCTCAACGAAGAACCGAACACGATAAAGACACACGCTTCCGCACTTCGACACATTGTAAATTTTAAACAACGAATTTAACCACGTTATGTAGAATAACTTATGATTCGTAAAAGTTTCAATAAACCCGTATTTCCAAATGTTATGTAATCTTATTTACATGATTGATTAACGTAAAACCTACGTTAAACCTTGATATTTAAGAACGAGTGTTACAAGTTGGTATCAGAGCCTTGGTTTAAGAGATTCGAGTATGGTGGGGAGGAACCATGCTTGGACTTAAACCTTATGCTCTTGACAAAGAATAGTGTTCGGTTCGAGGCTTGATCGCAAATCCGGTAAGTACAAGTATGTTAATAGCGTAGCATGCTAAAGTGTTGTAAATAACACATAGGGCTATCGTGTGATACACGTTACCCTAATTAAAACGATTGATATAGTTGACGAAAATACACGCGTTGACGCGTATAGTAGAAAAAGCCTTGTATTATAATACGGGCGATTATTGAAGTTGACGTTACTAACTTTTGTGAATGTTTAAATTGAAGGACACTCGCGTTTGAAGACGACGAGAGTCAAAGGAATTGTGGATATGATGATGGAACGGTCTGAAGCATGACAAGAGGAGCATGCTCACCGAGGACTAAATCGCGTAACGATCGCGAACAAAGTTAACGACATAAAAAGCCCGTTAGGGCAAGCACTTACAGGTGCGCATTTTAAGTTATTACGTGAATAGTTATATGCAACAAATATGTAGAGGTTGAAAGTTGCATATGTAGATTAAAAACTTGGAAAGGCCCGAATAGAAAATCTATCTGGGATATTGTTTCCAAGAGAAACCAAATAGAGGCGTTACTTACATAGGGCGTGGTGTGAAAACTATAAAAAGGTCGTGTATGTCATGTGATAACCGCTTACTCTGGCCAAGTAAGTAGTGACATATGATACCATGAGTTTCTTATAGCGGACACATTTACATCCGATGTAGTAAGGACGGGGTGAACGGGACTAATTAAAAAGTACCCAAATGAATCAAATAAGCAAAACATTTGATAATAATGTAAACGCACAACCGAGTGACAAAAGCGTGTTACATTAGGATAATGAGCCCGAGTGAAGGGACAAAGAAGCATGTAAAATGATTTAGACAAGTATTGGGAGGGAGTGTACTTACACTCGAACCCAGAAAACGCAAGTATGTAAAATGATTTAGACAAGTATTGGGAGGGAGTGTACTTACACTCGAACCCAGAAAACGCAAGCATGTAAAATGATTTAGACAAGTATTGGGAGGGAGTGTACTTACACTCGAACCCAGAAAACGCAAGCATGTAAAATGATTTAGACAAGTATTGGGAGGGAGTGTACTTACACTCGAACCCAGAAAACGCAAGCATGTAAAATGATTTAGACAAGTATTGGGAGGGAGTGTACTTACACTCGAACCCAGAAAACGCAAGCATGTAAAATGATTTATACAAGCATTGGGAGGGAGTGTACTTACACTCGAACCCGGGAAATGCGAATATGTCCCTTAACGGGTCGTTTTTGTAAAACGTCAAACGTAAGGACAAAGTCAGAAAATTTCGCCCGGAAATAAACAAATGAAGCCTTAGACTACGGTCAAGGTCAACTAAAGCTCATAAGCGAAAATATACGATTTTAAACATAGCAAGACATGCTTTGAGGCTATATATGAATATATATATATATATATATACATTTGAATGTAGATACAAATAAAAGATGATTTACGGGATCATCATAACTTACGGGATTAAACACGGTGTTAAGGTCTACGGGACCAGGATGACCCTTGGGTCACGAAAGGAAAAAGGAAATAAACCTTAGTGTTTTCAGTAAAAAGGGGGTGAAGACCTAAGGAAATAGCCTACGAGGCTACGAGAAGGAACCTACGGGTTACTTAACAAAGCGATAGAACCAGCTGAAAATCCCCGCATAAAACTAAGACTGTAAAGGAATAAATTACAGACTGTCAATATCCTGGTATGGATAATTGACAAAAGTTAGAGAGAAGATCCTAAAACTAAAGCTTCGGTTTTAGTAAGAAATAATGTTTTTACAAACATAAATTCTGATAGGAATTTAAATAGTAAGCATGAAAGATACAAGTCTTGACACTGATAGGCGCAAGACGAAATATTCGAAAAGTGATATTTTCGAAAATGAAAAGGTTGATATAAATTAAAACATGATGTGACATGACCACGGTCAAGAAAGGTAATGTGAAGTAGAATCACATTAGGATCAAGCAATCGGTAAAAAGTAACTGGACTAATAAGTCTAAGTAGTGAGACCGGTCAAGGTCGTTTAAATAAATTTGGTTTGCTTGTAAGCGGTATGTTCGGTATGACTGAACCGAATAAATAAATTTGAAGACAAAAGAAATTTGCTGCTAAAAGTGAAAGGATTTCACTAAAGGCCTTTAAACGAGTCAAAATTTCAGATTCATGAGGAATCCGATAATATATGAAAGCGATGGATATCGCTAAGTTAACTAAACTAGAGGAAATAACGAGATTACGTTATTTTAAGTTGCACTAAGTCATATGAGATACGTAGACAATTAGTGACCAAAAAGATGTTACTATGCTTATCTGGTAATACTAATAATTGGTTAAAAGTATAAGTAATGTTTAAATGATATCTCGGATCAAATACATTGAGTTTAAACTCAATGAATTATGTAAGAAAAGGTTTCGAGGACGAAACCTCTTTAAGGGGGGTAGACTTGTAACACCCCGAAAACGGGTTTAGTAATTAAACCCCGTTAACACTAAAAGACGGGTAAAAGTACCGTAAGTGGTAAAATTTACCCGGTGGAATGTTAGGATTTAAATAATTAATCCTAATAATAAATAAAAGTGAATAAAAGCTTTAAGGAAATAAAATGGATAAAAGGCCCGAGCTAACGGGACCTAAAATAACTTGGTCACAAATATTCCCGAACCCGCTAAGTTAACTAGGAATATTAAACCTAGTTAATAAGTGGAAATATTGTTAAAAATAAGTAGGTTGTGGCCTACTTAATAACGAACCAAACACGAGGGGTTAAAGTGGGATAACTAGAAAAGTTATTTAAATAAACAAAACACACAAACACACACACGGTGTGTGTCTGAGATCGAGCAGGAGCAAGCTCCCATGGAGCTCAACCCTAAACTTCAACAAAACCCTCAAATTGGAGGATCAAACAAGGGTCAAATTCGGATTTGAACACATAGAAACGGTCACCAAGTCAAGGGGATCGTAAGGTATGTCGAATTTCTAACAATTTTGAAGTTGTAAAAATTGGATAATCATCCTAATCGCGAATTAGGCATGGATTAGAGAAGCTATGGCTAGATTAGTGATGTATATTTGCTTAGGAACAAAACCCTAAGTGAAAATCATACATAACATGCTATGGATTGAATGATTGAATGATTTACCACACTAGGCTAAGTGGGTTTTAATCTTATGATGAATTTGATGATATGATTGTGATTAGGATCATCATGCATGTTAGTAATCGGGAAATACTTAAACAATTTGCAAGTTTGAGTATTTGATCATAAGTGATAGTGGTGAATTTTGATGTTAATCTTGGTAAAAATAACTAGTTATGAACTAGTTGTAAGTGTGTAAAATGTATGCACATTAGGTGTTTGTTAAAATGCCTAAGTGAAGACTAAAGTGTTGAAATTAGAGCGAAAACACGCATTTGAATGTTACGGTGATTACGCGTAATAGGAAGTGAGAAGGGTTCTAAATACAATGTTGATTTAGACTTAATGTTAAGAACCTTGTGATTTAAAGTGGTTAACTTTAATAATCTAAGTTAACTAATCATGAAGTCGAATAGTAGTTTCGACGTATGAACTAAGTGAGATGGAATAGTCGTGAATAATTATGACTAATCTAACCATCTCGCGAATTATGATGATAGTTTGACGCTGGACGAGCTAGGTGAAAGCTTGGGAAGAAAACGGGTCAAACAAATCAAGAACGAAGAAAAAGCATAATCCGGGTGCAAGGTAAGTATAGCTTACACTAGTCTTATATTTTAGAATATTCCCTTATCGTATTAGTTACGAATAGGACGAATACATAATTGAGGTATGATGTTCCGGCGTGTAAACGTACGGAACAAGATAGTCGAATACGACAAGAAACCATGTTGATGGTTAAAAGAAGCTAAATCGGTAATTCGATCATTTTACGACAAATGGAAAATGAAACTTTTGAATGAGTACCTTATAAGATAAACCAAAACAAACAACATGGGTAAAACGGTAAATTGGTCACGTGTTGACCATAACCATTGGTTTTGAAAGGCAATATATGACGAAAGCTATGATAGGCTAAAAGGCGTTAAGAAACGATTACTAAATGAAATGACCGCACGGTGTGAACCGGAGCGAGTCATATAGATGAGACGGTATTAAATACCATCTCGCCAACATAATCGGTCATTTAGACCAAATGGGTCAAAAAGGTGAAGATATCACCTTTTGACAATAATGACTAATGATCATTGTCGAGTTATATTATTTCAGGAGTAAATGTCAAATGGGTATTAGCAACGCTATGGATTAGCGGTTATTAAAGCAAGGTATTAAAAACGGGTCAATATATTGATCTGCGCCAGGTATGTGAAGTAGGGTAACACTCATTTAGGACATGTGGTTCAAGAGTGTTAAAAGAGGTCAAAATGGACGTTTGGTTACTTGATAAGTAAACCAAATGTTTTAAGTAAAGGATATTACGTTTGGAAAGTTTAAAGACTTTTCAAACAAGATCATAGGTTAAAAGAGGGATTTTGGGTCAAATATGCTTTCTAAAGTCCTTCATTGTTAATAAGAGACTAAATGGACCAAAACGCCCTTGGAGGCTAAATTGAGCAAACAATCTTTAAAAGTTGTTTGGAAATGATTTTTTACGATTTAATAAATACTTAGGGCAAGTATAGAAGTTGAAAGATGTATTACTTTAGTCAAACGGCTCTATTTGGGTCCTTGCCGTAAAATAAAGAGTTAAGGGGTAAAACCTGGTTTACATAGATTACCTTAGTAAAATCACCATAAATATAGTTGTGGTGAAAGTTCATTTGACAGATATTGCGAAAATAGGATGCTAGAACAAATAATTATGAATTATGCGGAAAAGGGTTTAAATACCCTTAACGGGTCAAAATAAGCATTTTAGTACAAACGGGTTTAAGAATACACATAAACTCGTGAATTAAACCTAATATGATAGACAACATTGAAATTATAAGATTCATGTGATATAGGAATCAAACAAATACGTTTGTTTGATAAAACCGCGAATGGGTCAAAATTTGGTAAAAAGGGAAATAAGCCGAAGACTTAAAAGTCTTAAATCTTGTTAAGCCGGACGTCGGATTTTAACTCCATATGATGGAGAATCAAATTACAAACATGTAGGAAGAAACGGTAGGTCAAACGGATAAGCGGTTTGAAAGATACGAAAGATTTCGCGTCAAATTACGGCAAAAATGGAAAAGCTGATGCAGGGTCCACCGTAAATTACGGTTCCACCGTAATTTACGGTGGAGTTAAAAAGTGTTACGGCTGCCCCCTACTGATTTACGGTAGGGGCATGCCAAACCTGAGGTCACCGTAAATTACGGTTCCACCGTAATTTACGGTGGAGGCCAAGTTGAAAATTTTGTTTTTGTTACCAATTGTTTCTCGGACTCGTTTAGACACGTTTTAAGTCCTGTATGACTAAAGCATTTCATGTTTATGAAATGTAGGTACACCTTACATGCCGGAAGACGATCAAGCTCAACGAAGAACCGAACACGATAAAGACACACGCTTCCGCACTTCGACACATTGTAAATTTTAAACAACGAATTTAACCACGTTATGTAGAATAACTTATGATTCGTAAAAGTTTCAATAAACCCGTATTTCCAAATGTTATGTAATCTTATTTACATGATTGATTAACGTAAAACCTACGTTAAACCTTGATATTTAAGAACGAGTGTTACATTGGGACACCAGATGGGGCTGAAACTATCCTCCATAGCGCGAACATGTTCCTTAACGCCTTTCACGATGATGGGGCCTTCGCCATGCTTACCGTTGACTTCTCCAATGCTTTCAACCTAGTGGATCGCACAGCTCTTCTTCGGGAGGTTGGGGTTCGATGCCCATCTATATTTCCGTGGGTACATTTTCTTTATGGGCAAACCGCTAGGCTTTATGTGGGTAATGACTGTATTGGGTCGTCCACGGGGGTCCAGCAGGGGGATCCTTTGGGGCCTCTTTTGTTCGCCCTTGTCTTGCACCCCCTCACACAACGTATACGAGACAGTTGCACCCTCCCCTTCCACGCGTGGTATTTGGATGATGGTACTATTATGGGAAAAACATCTGAGGTAGCAAAGGCTCTGGCTATCATTCAATCTGAGGGGCCACCTTTGGGGCTTCGGCTTAATATAAAAAAAACAGAGGTATATTGGCCGTCTTGCAATGGAGAAAAATTGGAGGCTAGTTTATTCCCGAAGGAGATTGGAAGACCATCGGGGGGCGTGAGACTCCTCGGGGGAGCTGTGAGCCGGGACCCCAGTTTCATTAGTGCTTTGGCTGCGCGGCGAGCTTCCCGGGCAGTGGACCTTATGAGTAGCCTTTCGCAACTCCGAGACCCGCAAAGTGAGCTTCTCCTGCTGCGCTCTTGCATGGGTGTCGCCAAGCTCCTTTTTGGTCTGCGAACTTGTCAACCTGTGTTTGTAAAGGAGGCGGTATCCTTATTCGATAAAGGGCTTCGGGGGGCTATAGAGGACATTGTGGTGTGTGGGGGTCCGTTTTTTGGGGATTTTCAGTGGCGGGTTGCTTCTCTGCCCTGTAAGATGGGGGGGCTGGGGCTTCTATCGGCCATGGATGTCTCCATTTACGGTTTTGTTGCCTCGCGAGCTCAATCATGGGGGCTGCAAGATCACATCTTGCGCGAGAGTGGAGTTGTTGGAATGGATGGGGATTATGACATGGCTCTAGGGGAGTTGCATAGACACCTCCCGGATTTGGATATTGGCGGTTTCGCTAACAGGGACACCGCCCCACCGAAGACCCAGAAGACTTTGGCGAGTGCTCTGTTTTGTCGTATCGCTCAGAATATTGGATCAGATTTCTGTACGACCCCTCGTCAGAACGCCGTCCTAGAATGCTTGCGGGGCCCCCACGCCCAAGATTTTCTATCGGTCATCCCCATCGAGGGCTTAGGCCAAAAGATGTCAGCCGTTGAATATCGTGCTATCTTAAAATATCGGCTCATGATTCCTATGTTCCCTGATGATGAGCAATGCCCGGTTTGCCGGAAAGCTTGCTTAGACCAATTTGGGGAGCATGCTCTGCACTGTAAAGAACTGCCAGGTTTTAAGTATAGACACGACTGGGTGCGGGATGTCTTGGGGGACATCCTCAAACGGGCGGGGATCTCGGTGAAGAAAGAAGCCCCCGTAAACTTTTTGACAGATCCGAGGGAAGGAAGATCCACATTGCGCCCCGCGGACGTTTTAGTTTTCGGGTGGGATGCAGGTAAACACGCTTGTGTTGATCTTACCGGGGTTTCCCCCCTTGTAGGCTTTCGGGATACAGGTTTTGTCCCTGGTCAGGCGATTGCAAGGGCGGCAGCAAAGAAAATGGACAAACACGCAAAAGCCTGCGAGGATAATCAACATTCCTTTATCCCTTTTGCCTTTGATACCTTTGGCTCGCTGGCCCCAGAAGCCATCCGATTTCTTGAACGGGTCCAACGGGTTGTTCACAGCAACATTTCGTCTCCTAGAGACCGGGGTTTCGTTTTTACTAGGTTAGGTTTCGCTATTCAAAAGGGGGTAGCGGCGCAGCTTGTTGCCCGCTTACCGGCTATCTTGGTGTAATTTGTTTGACCTTATATATAAAAGTAATCTGGGTTCGATTTTCACAAGGGGTTTTTCTCAGATTTAATGGGTTTCCTCCTGAATTGGTGTGTAGACGTTATTGCCTAGTGGAGATGGATATGATCGGGTGGTTCCGCTGGTGGCACGTTGACACTCCAGTGGTCCGTCAGTGATCCAAATTTTTCGTTCAAAAAAATTAAACAAATATAATCATGTGTAGTTTTTAATTTTCTATTGATAATTGTTGATAGGAAAACAAAGTTAAACCGTTTTTTTTTTCTAATTTTGTGAGCATTGAATGCAGGCCTTTCATGTATCCCGGGCCACCTATGTCAAAAGTGGATTTGTTGAAGATATTATGATAACAATGTTAGGTGGCCATGCCCAATATAACGTTTTTGCCCTGTTCTTCAGTCAGGTGGCCATTCAAGGCTGTCCGCCATATTAGGCTCTCTTGTTTTGGGCTCTTGTTTTTGTGGAAGAACATCAAACGTTAGGGTGGTTCCGGGTGGATTGGGTATTAGTTTATTTTCGTTATAATAAATATACTAGATTTTTGTCACAGGCCGCGCGTTGCGGCGGCGATGTCTTAGTTGTTTATAGTTGGCGGCACATTATGTGATGCGTTAACCATATAAAAACACGTGTTTTGACGTATCCGATCTAACTTAGTGTAACATATATAAGCATTGCGGTCATAGCGTACGATTATGACATTAACATGTGGTGCCCACACTTGACATTACACGTTTTATTACTTTGTTATACACATTATGTTCGTGACATTAACATCATTAAACATAGATAAAAAAAAGAGTATGTCTCAATCGTTGCGGTGTAAAGTCGTAAAAGTAATTTAGATAACAATGGAAAGTCTTAGAGGTAATTACACATGTTACGTTCAGGACATTAACATCATTAGACATGGATAAAAAAAATAATGTCTCGGTCGTTGTGGTGTAGAGTGATAAAAGTAATTTAGATAGCAATGTAAAGTCTTAAAAGTAATTTAGGCATTAACGTGGTTAGACATAGATAAAAAAACGAAGTATAATCATGTGTCACACGTTGTGGTGTAACGTCGTAAAAACAAATATAAACATAATAAGGTGTCAATTTAGAAAGTGTAGGAACCAACCTTTGTTTGTAATGTTTTTAAGATATAGTACATAAGTGTAAGGAAACATAAGTTGTTAAAAAAAAAGTAAATAAATCAATATTAAACTACATATAAATAACTAATTTTAATAAAGCCAAGAGTTACATGTGAGTTTATAAAATTTAGAGTAAATTACAAGTTTTGTCCTTTATGTTTACACCAAATTGCAGGCGTTGTTCTTTAGCGTAAAAGTTGACGAGTTTTGTACTTTATGTTTCAAAATCTTGCACGATTTGTCCTTTGAGTCTAACTCAGTCAGATTTTTTTGTTAACTATGATCGTGTGCCTTGCACATGAGGGCATACTTGTCATTTCACATTCCAAGGGTTTATTTTGTAAAGACTTATTATTGAGGGACTGTATCGGAAAACTGAAAAATAAAAAAAAATATAAACTATTTCACTGCAATCTGAAGACCACCACAACCCAATCTCTCTCTAATATCTCTCAACCCACCACCCCACAACCTGCAACCACCCTGCAGCGGCATCGCCGGAATCATTTACACAACAACAGCTTTAGTCACCTCTTCATTTCGACACCAAACCCCAAATTCTAATACAAATTCTGATCTGAACCAGTGCCTCACTAACCAATGATCTGTAATCAATCAATAATATCAACAATCATTACCAAATTCACATCAAATACACACCAAAAACACACACATATCCGAACAAATTAACCAACTACGGTCCTAACAAAGTCAAAATTGGCATAAGTTTAGTCAAAACCACATGAATTCGCAAGAAGTAATGATTGCAGAATGAACCTGCTCGATATCCACCTGCTGCTGACGTCAGTTGTCGGACCCTAACCACAGCGGCCACCGCCGCCACCTAAGGCTATGACGGAACCCTAGATGCGCCGCCACTGAACACCATTATCGTTGTCGTCTCAGGACACCGGAAACCACCACCGAATGCCTCTCCCCTTCTCCGTTCTATTCGTCGGCCACCACCACCACAGCGCCTCCGTCGCCTGTGGTGGTTCCTTCGCCATATCCACCTTACGCCGTCACCCAACCCCACAAAAACACCTCTTACACCACCTGTTGTTTCGTCAGACGCCGCTACTCAGAATGATGGCCGACGATCATCTAGAGGCACAGAGAGAGCAGCGAAAGAAGAGATGGGGGCAATGTGTTTATTTAATCGAGCAACTGAAGGAGGTGGTGGTGTTGTTGAGAGGTGATTTATTGAGGACGACAAGTGATATAGAGAGAGAAGAGAGAGAGAGGGGGGGGGGGGAGAAGAGAGAGGGGGAGAGAGAATTTATATCTTTTTACACATTTAGTTCCTTTATTAAAGTTATTTACTCAATAGTCCCTGCATAGGTAAAATGACAAGTATGCCCTCATGTGCAAGGCACATGACCATACTTAACCAAAAAATCTGACTGAGTTAGGCTCAAAGGACAAACTGTGCAAGATTTTGAAATATAAAGTACAAAACTCGTCAACTTTTGCACTAAAGGACAGCGCCTGTAATTTGGTGTAACCATAAAGGACAAAACTTGTAATTTACTCTCAAATTTAAAAAACATGGGAACGGGAGTCGAAATCCTGACCTCTTCTTTAGAGGTGAACGAACCAACCACCAGAGCACATTGCTATTCTACATTGTTTAGGAAAACAAATTTCTTATATAAGAACAAAAGGCGGTGGCTGTGATGTGACCCACCGACCTTTTGTTTTAAGAGTATAATAGGATTTTGACCAATGCCGCGCGTTGCGGCGGCAACATCGCGTTTGTTATTTCGTTACACGCATAACGATACTGGCATTAACGTGTTGTGCCCGCACATGACGTTACGCTTTTTTACTTTGTTACAGACTTTACGTTCGGTGTGCATATGTAGTAAAGGAAATAGAAAACTAAAAACAATATTGTCGTTACATGCCTAAAACGTGTTTATCTGATTTTCGTTAGATTGTTACTTGAGAAAACCATTTTAAAAATTATTACAAAATGCTTAGTTGGTTATAATTAAAGTTACACAGTACGACCTAAAAAAGAAAAAGAAAACAAAAGAAAGGGTAAATTACATTTTTCGTCCTTTATGTATGTATCGAATTGCAATGGATGACATTTAACTTTAATAATTACAGATACAATCCTTTATTTGAAAAACCTATTACACTATACGTCCTTTAGCGTTAACCAGATTTAACTTTAAACGTTAAGTAAGAGCATTCTCATCCAATCCATCAAAACTTGTGAGGGTGAGTTTTTATATTGTAAAGGGTAAAAAAAGTGGTTGTGAGTGGAAGAGAGAGAAAATGTTACTGTTCATCTGTATATTTAGGGGGACACTGTTCACCCAGTATAATTTTTTTAATATATATTGAAAGTGGTTGTGAGTGAAGGAAAGAGAAAAATGTGATGATAATATTATTTAATTGAAAAGGAGAGAGAAAAAGTATTTGTTTTTATTGGAAATATATTGATATAGGAGTTGTTTTTTAGTGGAATATATGTATAATTTGATGGATTGGATGAGAATGCTCTAAGGTCATATAGACCCCACATGAAGGCATTATAACTCTTTTCTTTCTCCCACCACCCTCTTTTCTTTCTCTCTCTAAGCAGCACCACCACCCCAACAGCCAACGTCCACCACCGCCATCTTCTCTACCACCACCACCGGCAGCACCGCCCACCTCCGGCGACCAAGATCCCCCACCATCATCGTCTGCTATGCTCAGATCCGGCTCCTCCCAAACCCCCACCACCACCATCTTCACAATCACCATCGCCTAAAGTCACCATTGTTTTCGCAACCACAGATCTGTCTGGGTTTTTTGCGATATATATGTGTATCACCCAGATCTGGATGCAGACTTTACAACCACTCTCTTTACCTGCTGCTATCTCTAAAATATACACCTAGTACTATGTGGGCAGGTTTGAAAACACGATGAAGATATGATGGTTTTTTTTTTTTTTTATGATATATATGTGTATCACCCAGATCTTCGCATGACACTCATTTTTGTTTCCCTTTTTACAATCAGACGATAGAGACAAAGTGTTTTGTCTATGTGACTCCTTTTTTTTCTCTCTCTAAAATCCGATGACAACACAGTAGCTATATGTGGATAATTAATTTCACCATTTAATTGGCTTTTACCAATGTTAAATCTCAAAACTGTTGATTCAAGTTACTTTGACTTTTAAAGCAATTTCTCAAATGCACCGACCTCCATTAATACCACTTGCTTCATATGTGTGATTCTTTCGAATTTGTACGTTGAAACGAACTGAACCGACGCTGATGCTTAGCCGGAAAAGGAAGAACAGAGGTGGGGTTTTTGGATTTAAGATGAGAGAGTTGAGGCTAGGGAAAATGATTAAAATATTAATTAAGTTGTTTTTATTTTTTTATAGATGTACATTTAAATAATAGGGTCGGAAAAATGACTGAAATACCCTCATGTGCTTTGCACATGATCTGACTTAACTGAAAATTTTAACCATGTTAGTGTTAAAGGACGTAGAGAGTAATGCGTTTTTCAAATAAAGGATTGTGATTGTAATTATTGAAGTTAAAGGTTATACATTGAAATCTAATATAAACATAAAGGACGAAAAGTGTAATTTACCCCAAAAGAAAACATGTAAAGTTAAACAGTAAAAATTAAAAAGAGTAAACTGCCATTTTGGTCCCTGTGGTTTAGTCAGTTTTGTCATTTTAGTCCAAATCTCAAACTTTTTAAATCTGGGTCCCTGTGGTTTCACTTTTATTGTCATTTTAGTCCAAAATCCAAAAACCCCTTATTTTGACTGTTGAAAGCTGATTGTTTTGTTCAGGGGCATTTTGGTCATTTTAATTTTATTATAACATATACAAAATCCCAAACACCCCTAAATCTCTGCACTTCCTCTCTCTCTCTAAACACCCCTTTTCTCTCTCTCTCTCTTCTCTCTCTCTCTCTAGTTCATCATTTCTTTTCTTCAATTTGTTGATCTCAGTCGTATATGAAACATTAACACTGATTCAATCAAACAATCATCTAACAAAACTGAACAAATATAATCCATACATATGATACATAGTGCAAGAAAAAGAGTACCAGAGGGTGTAGAGCTTCTGGTGTAATGCGTTTTCATCTGATCTTCGATGTCCATTGACTGTAACAAAATAGAGGATTATATGATCGGTAATCGGAGATAATTATAAGCATAAGGATCACTTGTTCGTGGTATTTATACGGAAAAAAAACTTAAAATTATCACAAACCCTAGAAATTGAGCACAGAGATGACTTTACATCGTGAATTTGGGTAATCGTGACGTCAGTTTAACGATTAAGGTTGAAGAATAGAAGGATTAGAGAGGAAAATTAACTGCTACGGAGGATTGTGAGTGGGTTTTGGGGTTGGGGTGAAATTTGATGCGAAGAACACTAGGAGAGAATAATATGTCTAGTGTTGGAAAAGCTCAATTTCTCTTTTTTGGTGACTCTACAATTATTTCACTAGTGACCAAAATGATGAGCTAGAGAGAGAGAAGAAATGATGAACTAGAGAGAGAGAGAAATGGGGTGTTTAAAGAGAAAGGAAGTACAGAGATTTAGAGGTGTTTGGGATTTTGTATATGCTATAATAAAATTAAAATGACCAAAATGCCCCTGAACAAAAGGACAAATCAATCAGCTTTCAACAGTTAAAATAGGGGGTTTTTGAATTTTGGACTTAAATGGCAATAAAAGTGAAACCACAGGGACCCAGATTTAAAAAGTTTGAGATTTGAACTAAAATGGAAAAAGTGCCCAAACCACAGGGACCAAAATGGCAGTTTACTCAATTAAAAAAGAAAACCTGTGAATATAAATTATAGAAAAATAAATATTTGGACAAAATACAATATAAAAAGTTTTTCTTTATGGAGATGGAATCAAGTGTATACTTTTGTTGTGACACTAAAAAAAGGACAAAGTAATACATGCAAGGAAGAAACAAATATGACTAAAAAAAGAAAAAAAAGTAATACATGTAAGGAAGAAACAAATATGTGCAGAAGAAACAAAACAGTTTATATCATCTTTCAAGAAAGATTCGAACCCGGGTTGAGGATTTTAAAATGCTCATGTCTTAGCCAGTTGATCCAACCATTGTATTGTTTGCTTGTTTACTTTCATAAAATTATATAAAGAATAAAGTCGGTGGCTTTTGATGTGACAGCGTATATATAATAAATATGTTGTATATAATATAGTAGGGTGGGGTTCGGCTACAAAGTCCATTTTTCCTACAATGTGTACAAAGTCATAAAACACCACGATTTCAGCCATAAAACACACTCAAAACTCACAAATTACATAGTGAAGATCACTAAAACACAATATCCAAACCCAAACAGTCCATAAAAACTTCAAACACACCATTATAAAACTATGAATATAAAACACAACATGATAATCAACATAAAACACACTAATGTTAGTCATACGATAATCAAAGCCTTATAATCTAAAACACAACACAAAACCAACAAATATGACGTTTTAGTAATCTTCACTTTGTTACTTGTGGGTTTTGAGTGTGTTTTATTGTTGAAATTATGGTGTTTTATGACTTTTTACACTTTGTAGGAAAAATAGACTTTGTAGCCAACTCCCACCCTAATATAGTAATAATATTATTATTACGAAAAATATCTATCTTTTTTGTAGTGGTTAATGTATCTATTACCAAGATACCCACTCTTAGCGTTGTATAGTTTTGGTCGTCTGACTTATATATGAAAAATATTTCCTGTCAGGAACGTTTGTTACCGTTATATGCAGTTTGAATGCGTTGGTAATTTTTTGTACCGAAATGTGCAATATAAATGCGATGGTAATTTTTTGTACCGTAATGTGCAGTATAAATGCGACGGTAATTGCTATGGTGCATGTAAGTAATAAAAGATAAAAATGTAACTTTTATTAATTCAATGACTTAAAGGAAAAAGAGACATCGCCAATAATGGATTACACTTGTTAAAAAAAGAATAATCAATCCTGCCGTTAGGGGCGGGAGTCTACATATAACATTTCTTCAACTGAGCGGCGTTCCAACTACGTGGAATCGCTGTGCCATCGATCCTGGATAGGCGGTAAGCGCCCTTGCCCAAGTCTTCTTGGACGATGTAGGGACCTTCCCAGCTGGGTCCCAGTTTGCCTGAGAGCTCCGCTCTACTGGCCTCATTGTCTCGCATGACGTACTCGCCTTCCTTGAAAGTTTGCTGAGCCACGCGTTGGTTGTAGTACTTCTCTAAAGTTTTCTTGTATTTTGCCTCGCTTATGGCGGCTGCCTCGCGTCGTTCTTCCAAGAGATCCAGGCCTTCCCGCAAGAGCCTGTCATTATCATCATTGGTAGTTAGGCGCCTTAGCGACGGTAATCCAACTTCCGCGGGTATCATTGCTTCCGCGTCGTAGGTCAGGCTGAAGGGGGTTTCATTGTTGCTTGTCTTGGGCATGGTTTTATGTGCCCAAAGGACAATTGGCAATTCTTCCAGCCAGGAACTCCCCTCGTAGTTTAGCCTTCTTTTGATCCCATCAAGCAGACTCCTATTTGCCCGCTCCACCTGGCCGTTTCCTTGGGGATGTGCAACCAATGTAAAGATTTGCTGAATCTGAAGCTCCGCACACCAATCTTGTAAGACTCTGTCAGTGAATTGTGTTCCATTGTCGCTCACAAGGTACAGCGGTAATCTAAATCGGCACACTATGTGTTCCCATAGGAATTTCTTAGCGTTTTCAGCAGTTATTTTGGCCAAAGGCTTTGCTTCAACCCACTTGGTGAAATAATCAATTGCCACGATCAAGTACTTTAGCTTCCCCGGGGCCAGTGGGAATGGTCCCACGATATCGACTGCCCATTTTTGAAAAGGCCAGGCCGCCGTGACAGGAGTTAAGTTGTTTTTGGGGCGGAGTGTTTGAGGAGCAAACTTTTGACAACTGCGGCACTTTCTAAGTTCATCCACCGCGTCTTCGTGCATCTCGGGCCAATAGTATCCGACGTTTTGGATTTTGGCAACAACTGCCCGGGGTCCGGCGTGAATGCCACATATACCAGCCTGTATTTCCTGGATCAGATACTTTGCTTCAGTCGGGGATACACACCGCAACAGTGGTCCCAAATACGACTTCCTGTATAGGACGCCGTTGTTCACCTCGTACTGCAATGCCTTGGTTTGTATCTTCTGAGCTTCGCCTCTGGCGGACGGTAATTCCCCCTTTGTAAGGAATTTGAGAATTGGGTGTAGCAGCAGGGTTCTTCCGCTGTGACGGCGGACACTTCTCTGGGTTCTATAGAGGGTGCTTGTAGCGTTTCCACCTTTACTTCCTTTACATGCCCGAGGTGGCTAGCTTGCTCAGGGCGTCAGCTATTTGATTTTTTCCCCGATTGACATGATTAAATGTTACGCTGTCAAAAGAAGCTATAAGCTCCTTGGTCTTAGCCAAGTATTTTGCCATCGTTTCGTCCTTAGCTTCATGGGTCTCGTTCACCTGGTTATTGACTAATAGAGAGTCGACATATGCATCGACCCTTGTTGCTCCCATAGACTGAGCCATTCTCAGGCCCGCTAGTAGCGCTTCATACTCTGCTTCGTTATTGGAGCATTCAAAATCAAACCGCATGGCGTACATTAACCTTATTTCATCTGGACTTATCAGCATGAGGCCCGCCCCGGATCCTTTTCCACTGGAAGATCCGTCAGTGTATAACTTACAGGTTTGCCTGGCTGTGCTGGACTCTGGCATGTCTTTGATTACGGGGTCTTGTATTACTTCTCCGTCAGGAATCTCAGCTAAGAAATCGGCGATCACTTGCCCCTTGATTGCTGTTTGCTTTCTATATTCAATATTTAGGTAAGGCTGTCTATTCCTACGGGGTAAAGGTAAGGCTGTCTACATCTCACCCTCCTCAGACCCTACCTTAGCTTTGCTATTGGTGGGATATACTGAGTATGATGATGATGATGATGATGATTCAATATTTAGGGCTCCCAACTCAATCGCCCATTTGGCCAATCTGACAGAGATTTCTGGTTTGTGTAAGATTTGCTGTAGGGGATAATTCGTTAAGACCTGTACGCGGTGCCCTTGAAAGTATCTTCGGAGACGCTGTGTAGCGTGTACCAAAGCAAGTAACAGTTTTTTAAGTGTTGGATATCGCGTTTCAGGACCCGCTGGTACCCGGCTAATGTAATATATGGGCGTCTGTTTGCCATCCATTTCTACCATGAGTACCGCGCTTACAGCGTTGTGGGCTGCCGCCAGGTAAATCTTTAAGAGTTCTTCTGGGTATGGCGCTGTCAACATAGGTAACTTTTCAATGAACCTTTTCATATCTTGCAAGGCTTCTTCTGCTTCGCTGATCCATTTGAAATTTTTCTTGTTGAGGCAATCTTTCAGTGTTTTAATAAATGGCAAAGATCTCTCGGCGTGTCTTGTCAAGAATCTGTTTATTGCCACTAAACGCCCATTTAGTGTCTGTGCCTCCTTTAAAGTTCTGGGGAGGGCATTCGCGCTATGGCGGCTAACTTTTCCGGGTTAGCTTTAAAAGCGTCCCGTGTGACCACTACCCACAAGAACTTACCTTCTTCTACCCCGAATGAACACTTTTTGGGGTTGAGTTTGATGTTGTACTCTCTCAGCTTTTGGAAGGTTTCTTCAATGTCCTCGAGCATTTGTTTTTCCTCCCTGCTTTTGATCACTAGGTCATCAACATAAACATCTAGATTTCTGCCAATTTGTTTTTCAAAAGCCTTGTCCATGAGGCTGTAACACCCCGAAAACGGGTTTGGTAATTAAACCCCGTTAATACTAAAGAGCGGGTATAATACCGTTAGCAGAAAAGATTAAACCGGAAATTATTAGGATTTAAGTAAATAAGCTTAAAGTAAAACGGGTTATGACTTCCCGAACCCATTAAGTTAACTAGGAATAATTAACATAGTTAGTAATATATGATTAAGTGATGAATAATGAATTATAACTTCTTTTGAAACAAAATAAACATGAGGGGCCAAAAGGGTTAACTTGAAAGTTAACTAAATAAATAACAAAAAAAATGAAGAAACACACAGTGTGTGTTCGTAGGAGCGACCAGGAGAAGAGGGGAGGGAGCCAACCCTAGTTCTTCATGAATCTTCAAATTGAAGCTCAATTCAGGCCCTAAATCAATGCATGAACACATAAAAACGATCACCAAGCTTTGGGGATCATGAGGTATGTCAAATTTTTGATATTTATGAAGTTGAGATTCTTGATGTACTTATGAAAATAGAAATTCAAGCTTGAATGATTGATGTTTGGGTGAAACTAGGATGAATTCATGTTTAGGAGTAAACCCTAGACAAGTATATATTGAAATCATGCTTAACTCAAGTAAATTCAGATTTTGTTGATGCTAAATTCATGTATGAGATGTTTTTAGGGTTATGATTGCTAAAAATAGTGTTATGATGTCAAGAACATGCTTTAATTGAAAGCTGAATTCAAACAGCTCCTGATCAGAATTTACAGCCGACTTGTATTGGCTGTAACATGGACAAAACGTGACAAAAACATGTGTTTCTTGAGTCTAAAATGTAATTCCAGAAAATATCTTTAAAACCCCACTGGAATCGCATTTTTTCGACGAAAATTGAGCGTTTTATGAATTTTTCCGTATCGAAGGTTCAAGCTGCATTTTCTGGCAGAATTTGCAGCCCATTACGAATGTCATAACTCAATTTAGGAATTTAGTTATGATCTCAAATTTTTAGTGTAGGTATTTTTAAGCGATTAAAAGAATCGCCAATTGGAATTTCGTTAATCGGATAAACGAGGAATTTTAAATGAATTTTTCCATAAGCTGCAGTTAGAAGTGACGAATCTGATTGCAGCTTAGTAAATGAATTTTTACGAATTTTTGGTAAAGAGTTAGATCTTGAAATTTTAACAAAAGGCCTAACCCTCCGAGAGGTACGCCACATAAAAAATCATAATTTTTGAAGACTTGTAAACAGGTTAAACAAGTCACCAAAAACAGCCCATTTTCAGTGATATGAAATGCTTAAATGAAATCGCGGTCTACTTGGTTGTGTGTAAAACGTGATTATATTAAGTGTTCGGATGAATGCATAGAAATGTGTAAGGTGGAAGATCATATTAAATTATGGTTAATCTAACCACCTTGTGAACATTGGATAATAGTTTGGCGCTTAACAAGCTAGGTGGAAGCTTGTGGATGAAGCGGGTCAAACGGAGCGAGTATGGAAAGAAAAGCGTGGCATGGATGCAAGGTAAGTGAATCTTACACCATTTTATCTTAGAATGCGTAATGATTATAAAGGTTATGAATATGATAAGCTAATATTTGAAATGTGATGTTCCGACGTAAATTGAAATGGGTCGGAATAAGCGAAAGTGATGAAAACCATAATGAATGGTAAAAAGGGGTAATATTGGGAATATAGGCCAAACGGGTCGAATGGTGGTGACAACACCATTTGACAATATCGACTAATGTAGTTGTCAAGTCTTATGTTAACAGGAGCGATTAGCAAATCGGATAATTGTGTCGCCATAGGTTATGTGATAATAAAAGCGAGGTATAAATCGGGTCTATTTGTTGACCCGGGCCGGGAACGCTCATATGAATTTATAGTTAAAAGTGCAAGTAAGGTCGAATATTTAGTGAAGTCCTTCATCGCAAAAACGAAGGATGAAAAATGACCATAAGGCCCTTGATGGGCAAACCGGGCAAACGACCCTTAGAGGTTGTTTAGGAATTTAAATTATGAATTCGTAACCCTTAGATGCGTATAAAAGTTCTAGACAAAAACATTGGTGGGTCGGATGCCTAGAAATAGATATTTGCGAAAAAGGACTAGCCGAAGGGTAAAATAGGGATTTTGGTTCCTTATGTTAAATCCACCACAAAACTAGTTGTGGTGGAAGTTATGTATGTTTTAGCATGGAAAGACAAGGTGCGAAAAGAAAGTAGCGAGTGTGATGTTTAGATATTTTAAAAGTCCCTGAAATGGGTCAAATAAAATAAGAAGTTCAATGTGGATTAAGTGATTAGTAAGATACGTATAAATCTGTGATTTGTGAATGCGTACGTGAGCCCCGTAATGGGAGTGGAAACGCTAACGCTTGTTAAGCCTGGGATGGGTAGGAAATGTTAAAGAAGACTCTTGTAAAACATTCTTGCAATGTAACTTAAACCAAACGGGTCGAATAGTTACCTAAAGGATTTATGAGCCAATAGTGGATAAATCATATTTCTATGCAAACCAAGGTGATAAACGGGTCCGTAATTTAATTGCGGACGCGTAGGAAAAAGAATCGAGTAAAACGGATGTGTAGATTGAAAGTTATGCACGTTTTCGTAAAAAGAATCGGAGCTGGGAAAATGCAGCAACGAGCTGCAAACCTTCTGCCCATTTAAGGGCGTCGCGCCACGCGACGACATGGCCCAAGGGCCATCGCGCGACGTGACGGGGTGCAGGTTTTGCGAAATTTGTTTGTTGGTTCCGTTTTGATTCGCGAACTTGTTTAGACATGTTATAAACGCTATATGACTAACTCATTTCATGTTTTATGAAATGTAGGTGCTAACCGAGTTACCGGAAGACGATCAAGCTAAGCAATGAACAGAACACACAAAGAACAAAGCTTCCGCGAATAGTTTCGTTGGCATGTTTTAAACGGCGACTCAAATTTACAAAATGTTGTAACGTTTTATTTAGTATAATGTTTTAATAAACTCATATTTTAAGTGTATGATAAATTTTAAATACACTAATATAATAGAAATTTATTTGATAATAGTATAAAATGGACCAAGGGTCTTACAGAGGCGTTAATAAGTGGCCCCGGCGTTTCGTAGACCAAAAGGCATTTTGGTGTAGCAGAAGATGCCTATATCGGTTTGAAACGCTGTTTTTTTCTATAAGGGACCAGATAGTCAACTTTGAAATCCATCTCGGGCAGCGGGTAAGCATTTTTAGGGCAAGCCTTGTTCAAATCTTTGAAGTCAATGCACATCTGCCATGTGCCATCTGGTTTTTTAACCATCACGGGGTTTGATACCCATGTATGGTATTTAGTTTCCCTGAGGATTTCAGCTTCGACCAGCTTTCGTACTTCTTTCACCACCGCTGCCTTTCGGTCAGGGGCCATGCTACGCTTTCCCTGGGCGACTGGCTTAATGCCTTAGAGTGTGGCTAACTTGTGTTCTGCCTTGTCCCGGGGGATCCCGGTCATGTCGGAGTGTTCAAAGGCAAAGATATCAACGTTTCTCCTTAACAATTGCTTCAAATTGTTCTTAACTTCAGGAGAGAGGCTGTCTCCTATTGTAACTGTTTGCTTAGGATGTCGTGTGCTTAAAACCCACATTTCTAGGCCAATGGCACCGGTAGGTACTTGTGGTAAGATTCAGCGCGTACCACAAGAAACGTGAGGAGTATGTTCCTTTCCCGGGGGGCGTGTCTAAATGTTACTGGAAAGGTAATTTGGCCGATTGGATCAACCTTTTCTCCGGTGAACCCCGTAATGGGGGCGTGTACCGACTCGAGCAATGTTCTGTCTTCTGGTTGCATCTTGTTGAAACAGTGCTCATAGATTATGTCTTCAGAACTCCCAGTGTCTAACAGGATTCTTCTCATATTATAGTCGCCTACTGCAGCGGATATGGTTAGGGGGTCAGTGGTGAGGTGTAAATCCTCTACGCATGGTTCAACTGTCATGGTTGCCAGCATCCAGGGTTCGAGTGTGGAGAAACTCCGTTTCGCCCCTTTTCTTTATCGGCATATACCATATTTAGCTCCCGCTGTCTCTTGTCCGCCCATTTGTCAGCATCTTCTTTGTTGGGGGCGGGCCCTGCTTTATGTCTCGAACCAGGTGAGTCAACTTTCCCGCCTTTACGAAGTATTCGATTTGCTTCTTCAACTGATAGCAATCGTTGGTATCGCCGCCCTTGTGATATTCACAGTATTTACTGGTGTCTTTGTTGGGCGCGTCCTTCAATGGCTTGTGAGGGTTAAATTTTAGGTTTTCGGAGGCCAGGATTTCTGTCGGCGTTTTACTCAAATTAGGATAATCAGACCTTGGCTTGGAAGATGACTCGTTTCTTGAATTTGAACTCCCGGATCTGTCATATCGCGAGTCTGATCTGTCACTTTTTTGGTACCTGTCTCTTCTACCTTTGCCCTTAGCGTTCCGCTGCTCTCTATCGTCTTGGTTTTTCTGGGCTTCCTTTTTTCTGTTAGCCGCGTGACTGGCTGCCATAGTTTTTTCTTGTGTGATGTACACCTTGACTATCCTCGGGATTTTATCTATGGTGGAGGGCATGCCATCCCTTCCATAGAGTGTCCTTAATAACACATCATCGTTTACTCCTTGTAGGTAAGCACCACAGGCCAGATCGTTTGTGATACCTGGGATCGCCAGACTCTCTTTGTTAAATCTAACGATAAAACTCTCCACTGTTTCATTGTCTCGCCGAGGAATGTGAAGGAGTTTGTTTCGATCCTTTGTGTGTCGTCTCTGTTGACTGAATTGCAACGTGAATTTAGACTCTAAGTCTTCAAAACTATCGATTTCCCCAATAGGTAGACTATCCCACCATACTCGCGCTGCCCCTACCAACGTTTGGACGAACATCTTACACCAAAGAGGCATGGGCCAGCAGACTACCTCCCCGTCACTCTTGAACAGGTTGAGATTGTCATCAGGGTCGCCTAAACCATCGTATTTGCCCACTGTCTAAGGCATCTTGGGGTTTTCCTTAATTGGGGCCTCGGCTATTCTCCTTGTAAACTTGGACTTGAACGTAGCGTCCACAGGTTTATAAGGCCTGGTGAGGTCATCATCTTCCACGTTAACGGGTTGTACTGGTTGAGTTGCCCCGCCCTGGCTGGTTCCCTGAGTGATAGGGGGTTGGGCCGTGGTGATATTGAGTGTGGAGCTGTGACCCTCGTTTTGAGAAAAACAGGGTCTTGACGTGTTCCCTCTGTCGTAAAGTGGTTCCGCCGTAGGCGGGGATTAACCGTAAGCCGGTTGTGATGTTGGAAAGGTCCACCAAGCTGGCATGTAGGCCACGTATGGCTGCTGGACATAACTCTGTGCTGTCATTTGAGGTGAATACGTCTGGTTGTTGTATGGAGGCATGTACCCGTAAGGAGGAGCATAGTAGTATCCTGGAAAATAAGCTTGGTTCCCAGGTGTGACAGGGGCATTCATAACTCCAGCAGGCATGATTACCGGCTGATGAGGTGGCGTGGACAATGCTGCAGTAAGTGCCGCCGAATATAGCGGCGGCATGGCGTATGTGGCCGGCGGCTGATAGTATTGAGCCATGCTCATCTGCTGTGTAGTGATACTTGGGCCCGCGGTTGTGATAACAGGCATAGTGCTATGACGTATAGTCTGTGCACTTGCTGTCGATGCTGGGGTGGAGACAATGGCGGCTGCTGTGGTTGGTACCACTGATCGTAGCTGCCAGGAGGTGTATGAGAGAGGGTCTGCTGTTGTCGTCCCAGAATGAGTAGCAGAGGCGTTTGCAAACCCCGGTGGTGGTGCTTCTGCTTCAAACTCCAGGTCAAGAGACCTGGTTATAGCGGGTGAGGCCGGTATGGTAGTGGCCACAGAACTCGTTACCAGCAACGGGTTGCTGGTTATCACTGCTTGATTTGGTGTTATTGTCATGTTCTGATCACTTGCCATTGGGTTTAATCTTGCTGTTGTTACCGAAAGGTCCCACGGATGGCGCCAATGAAGAAACACTGACCTCACTGGTAAGCTTCGGCTAGGACTTCAACTATTTGGCGATCCGAACAGCTGACTGCAAAACAGAACACCGTTAAGACTCGTTACAGGAATGGGGTTATTCATGTAACCACCCTCCGGCGTGAGAATAAGTCTCGGTTTCGGGAGTAAAGAATATGTGTAGAGAGAGAGAGAGAGTAAACGAGAGCAGAATGAATGCATACCTTTAATGTTTACCTCTATTTATAGTTTACCATTGGGGTTTCCCCTAACTTAGGATAGACTCCGATAAGTTAGGGATTTGCATGATCTTTCCAAAAGTTTGGGGGTTTGGTTACGTGGTTTATCCATGCAGAATGGAACATTTTAGAATAAACATGTGTAATTAAATATTAATAATAAAATAATAGGTGATAACCGGGTCGGGTTAGCCGATCCGGGTCACACCTCGTCAATTTTAAATTTTGGAAGTTTTGAAATTTGAAAATTCCCATGTCAGTCTACGTATTCAAACTTTGATCATTGAATTTGAATTTTCAAATATTAGATTTTCCAATCCGTGAAAAATATTTAAATATATTTTTATTAAAACAAAAGTTTGGTGATTAAAATTAAACTAGGATATAGCAAGACAAAAAACGATTCGTAAAACGCAGTGTGTAACAAAGGTAGACACAAAGCGTACAACACAATGCCAAAGACATTCAAAAACACAATGCATTAGCATTTGCAAAAGTAGTAGTTATAGTCTAGGGCTTACAATTGCAATTTTTTTAAAGTTTGGTGGGTGTAAGAGCATTCACATCCAAACCATCAAATTATACATACATTCCACTAAAAAACAACTCTTATATAAATATATTTCCACTAAAAACAAATACTTTTTCTCTCTCCTTTCAATTAAATAATATTATCATTACATTTTTCTCTCACTTCCACTCACAACCACTTTCAAAATATATTAAAAAATTATAACGGGTGAACAGTGTCCCCCCAAATATACAGATGAACAGTAACATTTTCTCTCTCCTCTACTCACAACCACTTTTTATACCCTTTATAATATAAAAACCTCTCCTCACATAATTTGATGGTTAGAATGTGAATGCTCTAAAAATTGAGTAATAGTGCAAGGGCTAAAAAAGCAAAGTTTAAAAAAGACAAAGTGTAAAAGTATAGGGGTGGTGGCGGAAATGTGTAAAAGATGAGGGAGTGTTGGTGGAAATGTAAAAGAAGAGGGTTGGTGACGTAACTGTGTAAGAGCTAAGGGGGTGATGGTGAAAGTAGAGGGTTGGTGCAGGCAAAGTTTGAAAGATGAGGTTGTGGTTTTGCAAATCCAAAGTAGAAGGTTTAGGGACTAAATTTGTCATTTTATGAAACTTTGAAGATACCAAAGTCAAGGGGCTAAAATTACAACATCGTGAAAGTACGGGGGCAGGGAGGCAAAGCCGGTGGGAAACCCGCGCGCGTTGCGGCGCAAGTACATTGCAAACATCGAATAGATTAGTTGAAGCGTTAGGTAATGCGTTAAACCTACGAAAACGCACATTTTGACGTATCCAATTTAACTCAATAGCATTGTAGTTGGATAAAAATGTAAAGTATATCGTATTAATATGTGACTCGACTCATACATAGGAAACGTACAAAAAAGCATAAAATGTGTATCAAGGGAAAACTAACACGTGTAATCAAAAGTGATAGTCATATCAACGGAAAAAAACTATACCCTTAGCGTGTTGCGGTAAGGTCGAAACGTAGAATTGGAAACGTACATAAAACAATCAAAAAACAAAATATATTTGACCTTACTTGTTCCCAAAAAAAGTTTACAGCGAAACGTACACCAACTTGAATTTATACCGACACATAAATTTTAATATTCATAATACAGCCCGCGGGCGATGCGTCGTAGGCACGTTGCAAACAGATTAGTCCAAGCGCTATGTCATGCGCAAGCGCATGTCTTGACGTATTCAGTTCAACCTAATGTATGGTTGAATCCAAACGTTTAGTTTTTTAAAAAAGAAATTAGCGAACGGAAATAATTAAAGAAAGCAATAAGCTAAAAATGTATAGATATACGGTACAACGATAAAGTTGAAACATTATAAACTTTTGAGATTAAACCTCAATGGTCTAATATTGCAATGTAATTGAAATTTAACTTGAAAAGGAAATGGACTCAAAACACAATTTAAGAAAACTAAAAGCAGATGACAAAAATGTATTTTACTCAAAGCATGGGTGAAAAATTGAAGTTTAACTTGGAAAGGAAAGAGACTCAAAACGCAATTTAACAAAACTAAAAGCAAGGGGTAAAAATTGATTTTACTCAAAGTATGGGTGAAAAGAGGAAATTTCGAAATAATCTCAAAACACAATTTAACAAAACTAAAAGTAAGAGGCCAAAATGTATTTCACTCAAAATATTGTGTAAAAAATGGAAATGACACATGCATGTTATAATATGAAATAACATACAAACACTAAAACTTACATAAATAAAAAATACATATACTTGCAGATGCATAAAAAAAGCAAAACTAAAAATTATAATATGAAATAGAGAAAAATGCACGGATAGTCCCTGTGGTTTCACCTTTTTTCACCTATAGTCCCTATCTTTCTAAAATGACCCGGATAGTCCCCAAGGTTTACCGTTTTGTTCTCGGATAGTCCCTGGGTCTAACTTCAGTTACTTTTCTCTGTTAAGTGGCTGTTAAGAGGGTGTGAAATGACAAAAATACCCTTTCCTTAAAAGGCCAAACCACAGGGACTATCCGGGCGTCTTCTTCATTTTTATTTATAAAACCCCACCACCACACTTCATCTTCAACCTCCACCCTCCACCATCACCGCCACCATCACCCTCCTCCACCCTCCCCCACCACCACACTTCTTCTTCATTTTAGAGAACGAACCGACTTCAGCTAATAGACTCTAATTCTGCAGGTCTTTACAGCGAATGGATCTGTTATCAAATGATCATTTCAGCACCAGCAAATTTACGTTTCTGTTTTTAGCGAAATCTGCAAATAACTCCTAATTGAGTTCAGTTAACAGACAAATTTTGATGCAAACTTTCAACGAACAATTCTGATGACCTTAATTCTGCGCAAGATTAACAGCAAATGGACAATAATGAAGTCGCGCCTCAAGTTCAGATTCTACGCTGAAACTGCAGCGAATAACAGTCCAAAATAGCAGCGAATAACATAACAAATTCTGCAGATGATCACGATTTTTTCCGGTTGACAATTCTGCAGCAATAACATCAGCGACGACAAATTCTGTGGACAGATTAAATTCAATAACAATTCTGCGCAAAAACTTCTGATCTGATTCTGTTCTGCGATTAAAACAATTTGCACATACCCAACAAAAAGCTGTTCGAATATGTATTCAAATCTGCCGATAAAACGACTGCGGCTGTTATAATTCTGCGGACAAACTAGATTTGTATCAACAGTCCTCGATTCATAAATGCTTTGCTGATTTGTGAAAATAATGATGAATGTGTAACAAAACTATGCAGATGGATATTAAACCAGATTCGTATACACGACTAAAATTGCAGATTTGTAAAAGTTGTGTAGATGTGAAACAAGAAAACGTATCAAAACTGTTCAAATCAAATGATAAGTACAAAAACGTGCAAACTGATTTCAAAAACCGAACTCTTATGGATCAAGACCTGTTCTGTGTGAATTGTCAATTAAAATTGATCTACGGATCAATCAGGATCTGATATGTAAACACCAAACAGAATTTAATCAACAGAAGTGAATGGATAACTTGAACTGAGTTTGTGAATGTTGTAACAGCCTAATCTTGATTCGTAATTAAACTGCAGATTCTAAAAACACTGATTCAAATCTGATATGTGAGTTTTTTTAAGCAATAGAACCAATTGGGTCCACTGACAGTCCACAACCTGAACCGGCCTTCCACACATCACCTCCATCTCCGCCTCCAACCTGAACCGGCCTTCCACACATCAGCCGCTACCCACCTCCATCCTCTTCACACTTCAACCGTCGGCCGTCTTCAACCGCCGGACTGTCAAATCGGCACCGATTTGAGGTGAAAATTATACCATTCTACTCGTATTCATGGCCTGAATAAAAGCCCTATAGTTTTTGAGTGGCATTCGTACCGATTGAACAAGAATTTCTGAAATGAAATCACATGGCGATTTCAAGGGTTTACACATGGAAGAAGGCACAGTGGGTGGAGGAGGCGGTGGTGGCTGATTACGGTGATGAAGGTGGTGGTGGCGGATGATGGTGGTTGGTGGTGGTTGTGGCAGTGGTGGCTTGGCGGTGGGAGACGGCGAGGATGATGGGTTGGTGACGGAGGTGATGACAGGCGGTGGTGTTTTATGGTGGTGGTGGAGATGAAGGAGATGGTGGTTTAGAGAGAGAGAAAAGGGTCTGAAGGTGATGAACTGATGATGAAGAATGAATGTGGTAGGGAATTATAAATAAAAAGAGAAAAATGCCCGAATAGTCCCTGTGGTTTGGCCTTTTAAGGAAAGGGTATTTTTGTCATTTCACACCCTCTTAACAGCCACTTAACAGAGAAAAGTAACTGAAGTTAGACCCAGGGACTATCCGAGAACAAAACGGTAAACCTTGGGGACTATCCGGGTCATTTTAGAAAGATAGGGACTATAGGTGAAAAAAGGTGAAACCACAGGGACTATCCGGGCATTTTTCTCTATGAAATAATATACAAACACTAAAACTTACATAAATAAAAAATACATATAAACGAAAACATAAAAGAAGAAAGAATTAGTCAGTAACTTTTCAGATTTCACATGGTTAAACTACAATTTTCAAAGTGATGTTGACCTACTTATTTTCAAAGTGATGTTGAACTACAATTTTCAAACGTTCTCTCTTCCTCCTCCATTCAACGAAGATATTACTGTATGAAACAATGTCGGCAAAGGAAATGTGACAGACGACGGCAAGAAATGTTACAGAGGACGACAAGTCTCCGAAACCCATGTATTTGACTGGCGACGTCCTGGTGTAGATCATTTTCTGACCGGTGATTAATTGTAAAGACGGTTTCGTTTTGCGATGCTGCTTCAGATCTGGTTGGCGAATTCCGTTTATAACTCGTCGGCCGGCCAAAAATCAATCCCATTTCATCAACATCGGCTAATAACATTTCTGGGTTTCACTATTCTTTCGTTATCTTCGGTATTTGTTTAGGGGGTTCACTAAATCATAATCGGAGTGGAACAGGGCACTAAACTGTCGCCTTTAGTTTTATCATAGTTAAACCGACTTAAAGTATGATTTTTTCTGGATTCCAAGACACCACCTGTTTGTTTATTTGTTGCTTCCTAAGTGGGTTTTGTTTTTTATTCCCCAATTCATCAAGCAATAATCATGATACTTGTTTTTGTTACGTATATATAATTGACTGATATAGTTGATGCATAGATAGATATTTGCCTAAAAGATGCACCCGAGTGTGGTAGGTGGTTACGGTGGCAGAAAAGTTGGAGGGGAATGCGATGGTTGTTCGTGGTAGTAGGTGTTATGGTAGTTGCAGATGTTTGGGGATGGTGATGGGTGTAGCAGGTGGGTGGAATATGGTAGTTGCAGGTGCGAAGGTGGGTTGCAGGGTTTAGGTTTCAATGAAAAAAAAAAGTGATTCTCGTAGATGATGAATATTGTTACTTTTTAAGGGGGAAACAATGATTGCTTAAACTATGGGATCGCGTATTTAAATGACATTTTTAGGACATGTACATAAGACAAAAAAGGGAGGAAATGTTTGCCACCGACTTTGTCCTTTAAGTCTTCTTTAGGGTAATGTAAAAAACGTTGATGATGTTACAATATTTTTGGTGTTTGGGTCTCTTAATTGAAAACCTGGATGGAAAAAAAAAACCCAAGACTGACCGGTTTACCCGAATCCCAAAGTATGAGAGACGGCTTTTAACTTTGTTTTTATATTCTCTTAACCATCGTTTAGTAATTTTTCATTTTAGTAGCTCAATTACAAAAATAAACTTTTCTTTTAATATATATATTTACATGTAATAAATACAAACTATTTTTTGAGATTAATACTATAATATATTTACATTTTATATTTTTTTTTAAATTATTTTAGGGTGATGATGTTTATATTATTTATCATAATTTAATATATTGTATAGATTTTAAAAGTATAAAATTATAAAGGAAAATAAAAAAATATATTTACATAAAAATCCCAAGGGGTATTTTTTAGAAACACTAACGGGTATACCCGATACCCAACGGATAATGAGTCAGGTATGTCATAAGATTTAAAACCAGAGGTATGGAACTGAGATTTGTCATACCCGACCCATTGTCATCCCTAGTTGAAAAAAACTTTTGGTGTTTTTGAAGGATGTGTTTTTTAAATGTGGTGGTAGCACTTATTTTGGTGTATTCTTGTATGTTATGTATAGTACTTTAACTAAAAAGTAAAGATGTGATTCTCATGTAAGAATAAGGTTCTAACTAACTTTCTCATAAAAATGTGTAATGATTTAACTAAAAATTAGATAATGTGGTTTGATGTGACTGGCTAAAAAAGATTTTTGACCCTCTTTCACGCTTAAAGCACTTCACATGTTACCACCATGGCGCCCCATGGGTGGTGTTTGACGCCTCATTATGCTAAGGTATACATGGGTGCCAAAACACTACGAATATTATTCTTGAAGATGCCCATTTATATAAAGCAAACACCTCATAAGTTCTAATTGCTGTCACATATACCAATTCTTCTTTCGACAAGTTTCGAATTCTTTAACAATTAAGAAAACATAATCCTAGAGCTAAACCGAACCTGATATTAACCTTTATTGTTTATGTATTTTTTTCATTTCTGGAATGTGTAGTTGTTCATATGTTTTATAATCGTGAATAATTTATGTCATTTATTTTGATACAAAATGATTATTTTGAGGAAAGAAAATTGTTAAAACCGTCAAACCGATAAAACTAACTAGTCCGTCATTCCCACCAAATTCTTTAGCAATACTTTTTAGCATTTTGTAATATTTGTTCCGTTCATATACGGGTAAGATCAAATAAAAAGTTATTTTTGCCTAAGTAAGATAAGTAAAGATCTTAATATTCCATTTTTCAAATCAATGACTAAGATGAAAATGTAGGAAAAAAAGGGAGTGCAATGACATTCTTAGAAAAACCTATTTGTTGACTTTCTCCTCCCATTTTTTAAACGTCTATAACTTTTTAAACGACATTATTTTTAAAAAATTACACTATAAAAATCGAGTATCTTTTTATCTTTAATTTAAGTACTATATTGCTATATAAAATATGAAAACTAAAAAAAAATGTATTGTATTTCTATGTTGTATAACATTTTTGTGTTAAATTTTTTATACTACCAAATTTTTTGTGCTATATTTTTTGTGTTGTATGTTTAAGCAAACAAAAGGACGAGGGTTTGTGTTTTATGACCAAAATACCCTTTCATCCTACGTATAGGAGTGTCGCATGTTATCTCCGCAATTCTTCTTAGACTACTTAGGTAAAACCCACTTTTTAGTGGCAGGGCCGGACCTATAGTACATGTAACTCAGGCTTGGGCCTAGAGCCTCCAAAAGAATAGGGTCTCCACTTAAAAAAATTAATACACTAACTATTAATATTAGTGCAAAGTTATTGTTTTAGATTTGTTTGATTTCATTAACAAGCAAACCACTCTCTATTATAGTTGTGTTAGAATTTTGTTTGGTTCTAAACATGGATAAAGGAGTATCGTTTATAACAATTAACAAAGAAAAAAAGGGCCTAACAATTTATTTCGCCTTTAGGCCTCAAAATGGTTGGAACGGACCTGTTTAGTGGATCTCCCTCATATACTAGTATTGTTAGGCTGGTGGGTGTGCTTTCGCCCCCTTGCCACCTCACCCCCTTTGGCGCCCCATAGCGCCCCTAACCCACTTCTTGGGCGCCAAAGGGGGGCGTCATCATTGTCTTCGCCATTCCATTAACGGGCGTTAAGGGCTTGCACATGTGGGGGCCACTTTTCAAGAGATAATCACATTTTTTAGTTCATGTTTTCTTTATTAATATGTAAGGGGCTTTATCCCATTGCATGCAAGTTGTGGCTTTAAAACCCACTATGTGACATGAAGCCTACGTGGCGCTGATATAACGTGATAAGAGTATAAGGAGTGGTTAGACAATTGAGAGTGGCAAACTAAAAAATCAACCAATCAGAGTGCACCACGTCAATCAGTGAAAAGTGTTTAAACTATGCTGAAAAGTGTTGGCAATGGTTAGACACTTGGTGAAGCGGTAAACTTTAAAAAAAGAAAAAGAAAAAAGATGTGATTGGTTGAGATTGGAATGAACCCCACCCCACACTACCCTCTCTCTCTCTCATACCCTCCCTTCACCGCAGCGGCGTTTGAACCCCGAGCGACATTGAAACCGATCGGCAAAGGGGGTCGGCGGCGGTGTTGCCGGGCGACAAACCCCCTTGCCAAACTCCTTTCTCGCACCACACCCTATACCCTAAAGCCCATAGAGGCTTATAAATAAACTTTTTTACTTTGTAATATGACTGTTTGAGATACATCGCACGGTAGAAACAAACCATAAAAACTGTGAGGGGCTAAATAGTCATTTACCATAACATGTCTCTATTTTCACATAACACCCTTCCGAATTTACTGATAGACAAAAAGTACCTCCATGTTACACAGAAGTTTAACATCGAAAAACAGAGTAAACTTCTCCTGTCCACTCTTCCATGAATTATGAAGAAATCCACCATTGATGATCCATCTGCACATGTCCAATTTCCACCCCAAAACCTCAAATTATTCATCAAAAAAGACGAAAAAGAAAGTTTCCTAAAGCTTTCGTTGCCTTTAATCATCACATTTTGGTTCCCTTTTATGTTTTCATTCTCCACATTTCGCCCCAATCATATTAACCAAGGTAACCCATATCAAATCATCCAATTTTATATATTTTTAGATGCATTTTTTGTCACATTCCCCTGTTTTTATGTTAATTTCATGAATTTGAGGTAAAAATGTATATAATAATATATTAATTTGATGGAATTCTTGCAGGAAATGTAGGTGTTATTAATAAGAACATTACTAATATAAGCTCATATTCATACATTGAAGATCAAGCTCTAAATCGAACCGATAAGGTCCTTTTATCGTTGGATTCGAACGATACAGCAACAACGTACGAGATCGATGAAACCGAGGATATCCTGCTTGAACAAACAACTCCAGTAGAAGAATTGTTATGGAAAGTTTTAGGCTATTCAACATTTGTCTGTGAAAGACAAGTTCAAGACATTTATTTAGAAAATAAACTAGAAGTGGTGCAAACGGGTCAAATGGGTCAAACGGGCCGGGCCCGTTTAGCTTATCTTGATCTAGATGAGGTTAGAAGCATTGCAAAGGAAGGTAATGGGCTAGTGAACATTACTCATCGGCTCGAGCCCGATGGAACCAAGTATAACTATGCAGCTGCATCAAAAGGTGCTAAAGTTGTGGCCCATGACAAAGAAGCAAAAGGTGCAAGTAATATTTTGGGTGATGATCATGATATGTACTTAAGGAACCCGTGTTCGGTTGCTGATAAGTTTGTGGTCATCGAGCTTGCGGAAGAGACTTTAGTGGATGCAATAACGATAGCGAATTTCGAACACCATTCGTCGAATTTTAAACAGTTTGAATTGTCAGGAAGTTTGGTTTTTCCAACTGAAACATGGTTTGAACTTGCGACGTTTGTAGCCGAAAATGTTAAGCATAGGCAGTATTTTAAGTTACCCGAGCCGAAGTGGGCTAGATACATAAAGTTGAGACTAATCACTCATTACGGGTCAGAGTTTTACTGCACGCTTAGCGTGTTTGAAGCGTACGGTGTTGATGCAATTGAGAAAATGCTTGAGGATTTGATCTTGGCTTCAGGGGAGTTATCGAATTTATCGAATCGTAATCAGACTGTGTTGTTGGAAGATGATGAGTTTGATAAAAAGATTAAAGGGGCCGATGATGCACCGAAGAAGCCATTGGTTGTGAGTAAAGTTCCGGAAACTGTACCGAAAGGTAATGGAAGGATACATGGTGATGCTGTTTTGAAGATTCTGATGCAAAAGGTTCGGTTATTGGAAGATACTTTATCGTCGTTGGAAGATAATGTTAACGAGTTGAACAAGATACAAGGGGATGTGTTTCCACAGCTTGAAAGAGATATTGTGAAGTATTCGGGGCTCGTGGAGCAAACGCGATTGGAGATTAAGGATTTCTGGCCATGGAAGGAGACCTTGGTTAGTTGTTTAGTCTAACGTCCGAAATTGTCACCTCTAGGTACTTATTGCTAATATTTTTATTTCATGTCGCATGGTTAACGACGTCAGGAGAAAGAACTTACCGGCTTGGAGCCGTGGAAGGCTTCTGTGTCGTTTCGTTTGGAGTCGGTTGTTAAAGAAAACATCATGTTAAGGTAATGTTGGTCTTATAAAACCTCAATTTAAGCTTAATTTCTTGAACCCCATCATTTGGTAGTATTAACAAAAAAGTAAATATGCATTCTTGACATGTTTTCATCAATATGGACATTCTAATGCAAGTTGAAAGTTAAGCCCAAAGTGATAGAAACTGGGCCCATGAATTGATGGTTGGGCCCAAAGTCCAGCCTAGTGGGCCTATAAGTAGATTATTGCTAATTGGTTTGAATTTCTTTATAGACAAGATATAGAGAAGATCGCAAACGATGAAGAAAGACTCGATAAGGCCGAGCATGCCTTTCTTTGTGCAAGTCTTTATGTCACCATTGTTGTGGCATTCAGGATTTTTGGGGATCTCATCTCAAACCCGAGGTCAAACTCCTCCGTTGACTTGCCTCATAGAAAAGTACAAAGGTCAGTACGAGGGTGGAAACCGCTGGTGTTTACCAGCACTTTCATAGCGGTCGTTACTTTGACTTTTTGTTGACTTCCTAACGCATTTGTACATTAACCTTAGTATAGCCAATTTTGCGGTTTAACATACTTGCATGCTATTCCTTATAAAGATTCGATGTTAGAAATTTTATTTTGTTGACAAAAACTTAATATGCTTACGCAAACAATGACAAACGATACGACATCTACCGCTCCCTAGCTACCCTCTTTATCCATTTTCGACTTCGTGTTTACAATTATATGCATGATCAATGGCAATATCAGACTCCACATGAATGTTAAATGGACCAAGCCACTTAAAGTGGTATGGTATGTGGTTAATAGTTTAGTGGTTCATGGTCAACTTGGAACAATCTAGATCAAAATGGTTATTAATTCCCACTATTTTTTTCTAGGGTAAAATGCCATTTAGTCCCTGCGTTTTGATCATCTGTGAGACTTTCGTCCTTAAGGTGTCATTTTCATCAAAAAAGTTTGAAATCATATCATTTTCATCCGTGAGGGCCAAATTTCAAAGAACGAAAGTTGCAAAAAATTGCCAAACTCAAGGATGAAAATGACAATAAAACTCAAACCTGAATGACTCATATGCGCAGAAAAAAAAAACCATTTTGAATGGAACAAGCAAAAATGACTTAGGGGCTGTTTGTTTACCTCTTAATGAGACTCTTAATGGTTCAGACATCTTACTGGTTCAGCACTTAATAATTCAAACTGTTTGTTTCGCGAGCAAATGTCTGAATGGTTCAGACATTTGCCTCTGAATGGTTAAGCATTATACAGAGTCTGAATGGTTAAAACCTCTAATCTGAATTGGTCAGACATTTGCCTCTGGACGGTTAAGTAAATGGTTCAGATCTCTTACTGATTCAACACTTAATGGTTCAAAATTCTTACTTGTTTATCACTTAATCATTCAGAAGTTGCCAGACAGCCACTTAGACTAATCCTAAGACCATGTGTAGTGAAAGGGGAAGATAATGCCCCCACCCTAGGGCATTTTACGCCATGTGGCGGTCCAGTCAGCAAAGGGGCATTATTGGGCGTTTTCTAAAATGGGTGTAGTGGGGATGGGGCATTATTGGGCAATATGTTTTGTAGTAAATAAAATAAAGAAAAAACACCTAAAAATCTTATTGGCCAAGCAAATGGAATCTCTAATCTGATTGGTCAACATTTCCCCCCTTCAGCGTTTTTCAAACCACGCCAAGGGGGCTTTTTTGAAATTTAAAAAAAAAACGCCGGGTGTAATGGTTTGGGGGCGTTTTTAGGCGTTTTTTTTTAATTTAAAAAAAAACGCCCCACTACGGTGTTCTAAGGAACAATTTGGCATTATACTCTTTTTTTCTGACTTTTGGTTTATTTGAAAATAATATTCTAGAACAATGAAAGGTGTCAACATTTGGAGCCTGCCTACGTGTTGATTGGGTTTGAGTTGGTGTGGGTGGCTTGCAAATTCAAACATTCAATGGTCCATACCAAATAACCACCACCACAACTACTTTGTCTATTTCAAGATTGTGATGTTGGTTGAACCATTCAACTACAACCTAATCATATCAACCAAAGAGCCTTCTTATCTTTATCTGCTCCATTGCATCAAAATACAAACACCAAATGTAACATAAATAAAACTTGTATTATAGTTCATTTATTCATACTGAGTTTGTATTTTTAGCATATATACGACCGAGCCAAACAACCGAAAGGGACCATCATCTTCATGGTTACACGTCCCGTATACAAACATATACTACTTTCTTAATACGGCTCGATATTAACATATATTAGTTACGTATATATGATTAAACACATCCCGTATACATGTTGATACTTGATTTTCCTCGAACATACTTCAGTTCTTGTTATCCTCAAATATGTCCAAAAGCGAGAGCGCCTGCAACAACACCACGTGTGTTAGTTTTTCAAATGATTTGGACATCGAAAAGTGTTCTTAATGGACCCGAAGGGTAAAAGGATAGTTTTACCTCAGGGATGTTGAGCTCAAGGCGAAATTTAGGGCCATCGTAGTGGTGAAGAATTGGCCTGAATGAGTCTTCTTCTAACGGCTCGGCTAACTTTCTAGTTATGACGCGCACCTGAGCAGGGAACCGTGATTCACCAGGGTTCTTTTTGTCTTCCCATGCAGACGGGTCGATGTTTGTTCCGCCAAAACTTGCAGCCTAAATCATTGAAACCATATTCCATGTTAAAGTTATATAATACAGTATATGTTCTTTAACCTTTGATTTTTAAGGATTTTCACTAATACAAATCAACTACAAGAAACTTGCAAGTTAAATGAATGAGAATAAATACCTCAAAAACACCATGAAGCTGGTGGGTGGAGTAGTTGTAAAGAAAAAGAGGCAGACCAGGTGTGATCTGCCTAACAGAGTCCCGGTAGCGTGGCGGTAAACCTGAAATTCAGTTTAAGAAAAAGATTAGGCAAATTCATACCAGAATTACACTTGCATCTTACACGATAAAACGATTTCCATCAGAATACGTAACGTTCATAAATCATATATCTTTAAAGAACTACACACAGGCACTGCCTTTTAATCAAATCCATCTAGTTTTTTTGTGATTAACAAAGTTGTTCAACAAAACTTAGAATATAAGCATAATGTTCAGAAATTTTACTCAAAAAATGTCAACTAATTTGTAAAATCTTCCCAACAACAGAATATTCTAATGCGCGGTCACAATTCAACATTAACCTAACAAGATGTTAACTTTCTATATACCATCATCATCTAGAATTATTCTAAAAAAATATAAATGTACAACTGCAAAAAAAAAAAAACAATTTTTCTAACCCTAAATCTTGAATAAATAAAACCAACAATCCAATTTGTGGAAGAAGTCAAGAACATCAAGAGCCAACCCATGTTCTAATTTATTGTCACAATTCAACATTAACCTAAAAAGATGCTAACCATTCTCTTATCCTCATAATTCTTGCCTAATTTTCTAACCATAAACTGATCTTTCTATATACCATCATCATCTGGAAATGTTCTAAAAATTGATCTATACACAACTCCAAAAAGATCCCAAATTCTCAACCCTAAATCTAGAAAAAAATATACAAAATCAACACAAATATGAACTATAAAACACTCATGAAAAAAATGCTACAAAATTGAGCAAATCAAAGAAGCAAACATACCAAAAAGCTGCCTTTGAAGATTCTCTTGCATGGTATCATTGTTACAAACAAAAATATAGCCACCAACAGTCTCATTTCTGGGCAAAGATTCTGAAGGTGGCAGAGTCTTGAACCTCTTATCAACACTATTCTTACCATTATCCTTCTCATTACTGTTATTATTGTTATTATTCTTCTTATTCTTCCCATGCTTACCCCCAACAGAATGATGATCAACCTCACCATTTTTCCTCAATTTCCCATCTTTATTAAACCCATTTCTCTCAAAATTCACATTATTATTTGGACCAAAATTCAAACTGGGGTTTGGGTTTGAATAAACCCCCTTATTAAACCCACCATTGATCCCAAAATCAGAGCTTTGGGTATGATTAGTGGACCCCATCTTCCAATCAAAGTTGAACCCATTAAAATCGGTGCCGGAATTGTTGGTGTGGATGGTGCCGGAGTTGATGAAGTGACCGCCGACACGGAGGTCGAAGTTACGGCGATCTTTTTCGGGGCGTTTGGAGGCGTAAGAGGTGCTCCAGATGGAGTCGTTTAAAGAAAGATTGTTGGTCTGAACACGAAGCTGATCACTGAACTGCCAGAAAGATGATTGATTGTTGTTGTTCTCCATGATTAAAGATTGAAAATTTATTGATACCCAGATGGAAAAATTGTGAATTTGTAGAGAATTGTGAAGTGGGTGTCGGTTTATATGAAGAAGAAAACGGAATGAGATGAGATGTTCATGTATGGGAGGGGAGGTGGGAAGTTTCTAGGAAATGATTGTGATTGAATGGATTGCGTGTTACTTTGTCAAAGGTTTCGAGTTGAATTTAAAAAAAATATTTTATTGAATTGTTATTAATTATTATTTAATTATTTTTATTATCATTGTCATTATTTTGTTTTATATATAGAAAAAAAGGTATCGTACAATATGCCTTAACGTACGTTGCGTACGCGATGATAAAATCGCACATTATGTTACAAAAAAATGAAAATCGCATGTAAAAAAAGGGAAATCGCATGTACTAAAAAAATTCAAAATCGCATGTACAAAAAAAAAAGTGAATTCGTTTGTAAAAAAATGAAAGTCGCATGTTATAAACCAAATTTCGCATGTTGATACTGAATCTCATACGCAGTGTACGTTAAGGTATTTTGTACGATAACCGGTCTCTCTCTCTCTCTATATATATAGGGTGGGGTTCTAGAGTGTAAGACTAGTGTAATTGCGAACTGAGTGAACAAATCATGAACATTGATTTACACACTTGTATGGCTACGATTTCATCATCAAATCGTAAAATATACTAGTGTATATCATCATCAAATCCTGGCCATTGATTTACACGTGTATATAGCCAGGATTAGTTCGCTCAGTTCGTAAATACACTAACATATATAGGGAGGTTTTAATGGTATATTTTCACTAACGTGTATCGGATGCTTTTGCTAACATGCAGCAGGTGTTTTTTTTTTAAATCGTTTTTTTGTTTTACCTCTTGCACTTTACTCTCCTTCCATGAACTTTTGTAATGCATAGTTTTTATCGTCGTTTTAACGTGAACTTGCTTATTCTTATCATCTTTTCGACGTTCATGTTTTACGGGGTGAATACTAATGTACTATTGGTCAAAACGAGCCTTACATATTTTCCACTGTATCTACACCCCCAGCGCGAATTCCTGCTGCATCGTGCGGGTGAATGTAGAAAAACCGCTACCCATCGCAAAGCACGGTTTACTATGACCCTAGTTAATCTAATCTATGTGAAACTAGAACCCTTGAATTCTAAGAGACACCGTTTTACACTTCCACATATTGTAGATAAGCTTATGGCCTTCGGGTCTAGGGGTATATGTGATTGCCTCTAACAACTATGGTGTGAGTTTTTTTATTATGTGGTATTTAAAATTATATTATTTGTTTTTTTACAACAATATTTTATATCTAAATACCACCTAACCTTAAATTTGTAATAGTCAAAACTCATACCATTTTTGTGGGGGCAAATACCATTATACTAGACTACTAAGTCATCGATATTTAGTTCCTAAGAGGATATTAAGGTGGTAAAGTGATGTATTTTCTAATCAAACAATCGTAGGTAGGGTTGTAAACGAACACGAATAAGGCCTTGATCGTGTTCGTTCGTTAAGGAAATAAATGTGTTCCCGAATGGTTCATGAACACTTACCGAACAAGATTTTATGTTTGTGTTCGTTCATTAACGAAATGACCGTGTTCACGAACAGTTCACACACACAAACGAACACAAATAAATTTGGCGAACGCGACGAAGGATAAAGGTGGATGGCCCAGAGAGTAGCATTGGAACTTGAATCCCCTATTGTGGAACAGAGGTCGATCGTATTAGTCGATGTAAATAATAAGAAAGGAAAGTGAAATGGTGCATAAACAAAGTGAAATAGGGTTCCATGGTTTGATTGTTAGGGTAATAAAATAGATAAAATTTTAATAATATAAAAAGTATAGATAAAATATATGAAAGTACAAAATCTTTAATTAAAACACAAACATAAGAAAATAAACGAACGCAAATGTTCACGAACAATTTTCCGAATATTCACGAACACAGTTGAATGAACGAGACCTCTGTTCATGTTTGTTCATTTAACTAAGTGAACGAAATTTCTTGTTCATGTTCGTTCGTTTATAAAACGAACGAACATAAACAGACTTCCCGCCGAACGGTTCACGAACTGTTCGTTGAACGTTCTGTTCGTTTATAACCCTAATTGTAGGTTCATATCCTACAAGTGCAGTTTTAGAAATAGAGTAGAGAGTGCATGTTTGCAGGGGCGCCTCCAGCCCATATTTATGGGTTCCCAGGTACCCAGTGCGTATGGAAAAAATACAAAAAAACAGTGAGAACCTTCTAGAATTTAGAAAAAAAAATAGTGAGAATTAAAAACAATTACCAAAAGGAACTTACTAGAATAAAATCACGTATCTAGTCCTGTAAACGAACCGAACGTTCATGAAATTGTTCGGCGGTAAGTTCGTTTATGTTCGTTTATGTTCGTTTATTTAATAAACGAACAAACAGGAACAAAAAATTTTGTTCGTTTAATTAAATGAACGAACATGAATACACCTCGTGTTCGTTCATTAATGTTTGTGAACGTTCGTTTTTGTTCTTGAACGTTCGTTTATGTTCATTTAAATTTTAAGAGTTAATTGCCCGGATGGTCCCTGTGGTTTTACGTTTTTTCACGTTTAGTCCCCACCTTTTGGAAATAGCAGGTATGTTCCCTATGGTTTGTCATTTTGTTACTCGGATAGTCCCCTAAGTAAATGTCAGGGGACTATCCGAGTAACAAAATGACAAACTATAGGGAGCATACCTGCTATTTCCAAACTAACTGACATCTACTCAGGGACTATCCGAGTAACAAAATAAGAAACCATAGGGAGCATACCTGCTATTTTCAAAAGGTGGGGACTAAACGTGAAAAAATGTTAAACCACAGGGACCATCCGGGCAATTAACTCAAATTTTAATAAAGACATAAATAGTTATATTTAAATGAATATTTGCTTTTCTAACTACTTATCTAAATATAACTAATTAGTAATTAAGATTTCTAGTAAAAAAATGAAATGTTAAACTTTTTCTTAGATCGTGACTGATCACTTACTTAATATTTATATAAAACCTACATAATTTTAACATCTATGAACCCAAATTTAGATGTGTTTTCGGATAAACTGTAATATATTAGACTTGTTTGTTTGTTTTCACTAATGTTAAATTGTGTTTGTTTATATTTGTTCAATCACGTTCATTTGTGTTGGTTTATGTTTGTTCAATCATGTTAATTATGTTTGTTTATTTCGTGAACTGTTCGTTTAGACTTTAAACAAAAAAACATAAACGAACACGAACATGCCTAATTTTTTAATGAACAAAAACGAACAAAAATATGTGTTCGATTACGTGTTCGTGTTCGGTTAAAGTTAAATGAACGAACGAACACGAACATGCCTATGTTCGTGTTCGTTCGGTTCGATTCGGTTCGTTTACATGCCTACCTGTATCATGTTTGTTGGTTAAAAAACACGGTACTTAAAAGTTAAAAGTAAATTGTTAAAAAAGCCATTTGGTCATTACTTATTTGTTAATGGAAAATTATGGGATAAGATTACTTGATCAAAGGAAAAGTTAAAGGTTGACAATAGATTATGTTGAGCGAATAGATGGTGCCTGAAAACACGCGCAAGTACGTAACATGTCTGTGTGAGAAGAGAGTTCTGGATCCTTCATGTTTGTGGGTATGCACCACTATGCCCCCTGCAAAATATATGTTATTGCGATTATAATAATAGATTTTGCTTAGTGTGTTGTAGTGGTGGACTTGAAGGGTGTTTCTGTTACTTTGGATGTTTCGTGTGTGTTTTCAAATCGTGTTTGCGGTTTATTTTAAATAAAGTATACGGATGGTTCTTCTAGTTAACCAAAATTATGGGATGGTTCTTTTAGTGACTAAATGCGTTACAAAGTGCAAACCACATGGATCATCCATGTACTTTTGGCAAAAGTTTGAGACTAAATACATTATAAAGTGCAAACTATATGGATCTATAAAAAATATGTTAGTGTAAATAAAATTATAACAGTATATATTTTGTTTAGATAGTGATAATAAAAAATATGGTAGTGTAAATAAATTATAACAGGGTATATTTTGTTTAATAGTGATAATGAAAATATAAATATAAATATGGAATATAAAATGAGGAGGAGGAGTTGGGTAGAAAGTGGATTTTTCCTAGAAAGTTTAGGAAGCAATCAGAATGCGACACGTGACATTGAAAGATTTTAACTAGAAGAGCAATTATGTACTTTCACAATCTTTTTTATTTTAGGAAATTATCTTCAATAACTAACTATCCATGTACACGAATGAAACCGATTTCCTCCATAATTTTCGGATTTTTTTGTTTTCGAATTCTGATATCACGTAAATATCAATCATTCCTTCGTTTTCTTGCTCACAAGATTCATTGCTGATCATTAAACTTTATCTGGAATCTATCAGCATGTTCTTGGTACTGTGTTTAACAGTTAGAGGGTTAAAGTCAGTGTTTTTATAGATCTCATAATATGAATGATGTTTGGTAACGCTGGATGATTTCTTAACATTGTGTTTAACAGCAAACAAATTAATACCGTTGTGTTTTAGCATTCATGCTAGTAATGCTGGAGGATTTCTTGACGATGTGTTTTACCATTCATGCTGGTAATGCTGGAGGATTTCTTGACATTGTGTTTTAACAGCAAGCAAATTAATACAGTTGTGTTTTAGCATTCATGTTGGTAATGTTGGAGGATTTCTTGACGTCGTGTTTTACCATCCATGCTGGTAATGCTGGAGGATTTCTTGACATTGTGTTTTAACAGCAAGCAGATTAATACAGTTGTGTTTTAGCATTCATGTTGGTAATGCTGGAGGATTTCTTGACATTGTGTTTTAACAGCAAGCTGATTAATACAGTTGTGTTTTAGCATTCATGTTGATAATGCTGGAGGATTTTTTGACGCTGTATTTTACCATCCATGCTGGTAATGCTGGAGGATTTCTTGACATTGTGTTTTAACAGCAAGCAGATTAATACAGTTGTGTTTTAGCATTCATGTTGGTAATGCTGGAGGATTTCTTGACGCTGTGTTTTACCATCCATGCTGGTAATGCTGGAGGATTTCTTGACATTGTGTTTTAACAGCAAGCAGTTTAATACCGTTGTGTTTTCACATTCATGCTAATAATGTTGGAGGATTTCTTGACGCAGTGTTTTACCATTCATGCTGTTATGATGGGTGACATTTGTCACGATGTGTTTTCTTGATGTTGTGTTTCTTCATGAAGGATAGAAGGAAGAGAGAGAGACGAGAGAAAGGGAGAGAGAGAGAAAAAAAATCGCAAGAAATGTGGGGTGGTTTATGGAATAACAGTTATTTCCATATTTAAAACAAGCTAAATGACATATCTACCCATGGATAATTAAATAATCCTATTTTTAAGAAACACATATTACCAAAATGCCACCAAGATGATCTCAACCATTAAACACACCCATTGGATGGCCCAGATCGCTTCCTAGACTTTCTAGGAAAAACACAATTTCCGCAGGATCCCCACTCTAAAATGAGGGTAGAGATCTTGTACATGAATCCAGAAGTGTGAGAAGTGTATCATAACACTATACATAACACTATATAACACCATATAAACACCGTATAACACTATGTAACACCATATAACACCATATAACACTATCTAACACTATATAACACTATATAACAAATATAACACTATACATCTATCATAGACATGCTATCAGACAAAATATAGTGTTATATTTATTATATAGTGTTACATAGTGTTATATGGTGTTATATAGCGTTATACGGTGTTTATATGGTGTTATATAGTGTTATATATAGTGTTATAATACACTTCTCACACTTCTGGATTAATGTACAGGATCCTATCTATAAAATGATGTGTTTATATTTTATTTTATATTATTGTACATCAATAACAAATGTCCAAGTCAAACATTGAATAGAGAAAGAGTGATGCATGGAGAGATAACATTGATGCACGTAGATCGTGGATCAACCGTGAACCAGTCAAATTTTAAGTTCAAGTCAACACCAAACAAACGTATCATTTGATATTTTGATCATTTGAAATAAATAAATTATGGCTTTTATGTATTCAAAGAAAGTTATATAAACAAAGCTAACGATTGTAAAAGATTGTTTTGATAGACAAACTGATAGAAATGATTTTGAATTAAATTTTTTATCACTTGAAAATAAATATATTATCGTGTCTTTTATATATTCAGGGAAAGTTATATAGCTAAAGCTAAGGATTGTAAAAGATGGTTTTGATAGACAAACCGATAGAAATGATCTTCTATAAAGTGATATCCTAAAACTCTAAAACATTCCTTTATTTATTCAAATACTTGTGTCGTGTTTGGTTGGTTGTGGTGACTTCCAGTTACTTGCTTACTTGCTGACCTCCTTTTTTAGCAATAAAATTGTTTGCTTTAGCTATGCAGAAAAAAAAAAAAAGTTATTCAAATACACTACTAGAAAACAGCAAGATTTATGACAAGCATATTTATAGCAAATATGTGGAAAATTGGCCTTAGCTACATATTTGCGACAAAACAGATTCGTGTGAAAAATACTTGTCGGAAAGTATGATTGCAATAAAACTACCACAAAATTTGCTATAAGTTTCCTACAAATTCATGTTGTGTGACGATTTTGTCTGAAAATTGCGGAAAATTTTTGGGTTTTCTTTTTTTGTCTCTTTTTTGTCGCAAAAACTGTAGGAAATTTGTGGGAAAATTTATAGTAAAAAATGAAGATTTCTAGTGTGATACTTGGCTAAAATTAAAAAAATAATAATAATAATAACGTCTTCCATTTTTCATTTGAATTCAAGCATGTTTGGTGTAGTCAAAATGTATCTTTCTAATTTATAAATCTTAGTGTTTTTAAGTGAAAAAACTTTGTATGTGTTTGGTAGAGACTCAAGAGGCTCGAATCTAAATTTAAAAAAAATGGTAAATAATGCTAGAAAGAGCACATGCAATGAACGAACAAATCGTGCATGTGTCATGTGTGGTCTAACTCGCTTTTTTTAATATTGCTTCATTTATTCATTTAAACAAATATTAATTCAACACATACTATAGTAAGCCTCTTGAAAACATGATCCTTTAACTTTTCGAATACATGTCAAAGTGAAATCTCGTTTACCCTATGTCAATTTAGAGATAAGATAGTGAAGAAAATTATTGTCTAAGATGGATTAGTTAACACTCACCAAAATCATTATAAAGTCTTGACTCGAAGTAGCTCAAGTAACATAATAAGGTTTGACTCGTTTAAGCACTAATATGCCTGACTAAAAAAGGTTTTAGTAAGCCAAATATAATTAAATATAAGTAATTAGGTCATTTAGTATTTAGTTTTTATCAAGGATCTCAAATAATTTAACCATTTAGTTTTTATTTTTTAGTAATAATTTCGATTATTTTAAGGTAATTAGTCTAAAGTTTCTATTAGCTATCATGAAGCTGATGGACGTGTTAGAAAGGTGAAACACTATATATAGTTAGTTATATTGGGGACAACAATAAGTATGAAGTTCCACTCACTTCAACCTTTATGAATAAACTATACAAAATATATTCTAGTAAATATCCTATACTAGGGCGGAGGTAGTGTACAAGCAGGGGTAGCACGACCTATTCCTCAATTCCGTCTCCGTCGTGTAAAAATCCTCTTTAACTTCGTCTACGTAGTTTAAAATTTTTATATTTTTTTCTATACATAAAATACCCCTGAATTAAAAAAAGATACCACTGAATTTTCGGCCTAGATACACCAAAATCCTATATGTTAGTCCACAGAAAATGCAGAAGCTAAAGTGAAATTATTTGGAATTCCATCTAGAAGATTTGTGAGATTTTCGTTCACACTATGAGGCTAAAGCGAAATTATTTAGAATTGCAGGAAAAGGGTGATCCATCTAGAAGATTTGTGAGATTTTCGTTCACACTATTTTGGAAGGTTCATAATGGTAATTGTGATCCATTAGGCTATATGGTGTGGTTGTGACCCAAATAAACATCATTATTCTTCATATCATCCTACCCTTATCCATTAACTTAATCCTCCACTTAATATGGTTTGGACCAGGACCCCCATTATCCTCCTCCACAAATTAATTGAAAAAGCGTCATAGTTGTCATGGATTAAACAATGCGAACCATTATGGTTTGAGATGGGGCGCAGTGTACCACGAGAACCATTTCTCGCATGACAATCTATAATCCACTCCACCACCCCATAGACTTAGAGTCGATTGTTTTGATGTATTAATTCATGATGCATTATTTTAGCCATAGCTCATAAAAGTTTGTTAAGTACCTAACTTTAATATATTAATAACAAGAAAAACTTTACTATAAAACTTGGCTTAAGTAAGTTAAACAAGTGAAAATTTGTATAAAAACGTAAACAAATGTGTGTGTATATACATTTGTAAACTATGTTATCAAGAAAATTTAATTATTATGTAATAATATTTTTTTAATCTATTTAATACAACACTAAATCTTAATTCGTTACTCATGTTTCGATTCTAACATTTCCATATCGATCAAATGATCAATACGGTTATAAACAGTTAAATAATTCTCTATTCTCTGTATATATTAATTTATAACATTTAAAAGAATAGTATCTTTTTTGTCTTTTGTGATTTTTTTTGGCTTTTATATATTTTTTTGTTTTGCATAATAAACTTAAAAGTGTTAAAAAAATTATTAAATTTTGTTTTACGTTTATGGTTAAAACTATAATTATATTATATGTATATAAAATAAGATGAGTATAACATAGAAACTTATTTGTCTGAATACTAAGACCATGGGGTGTGGGGGTCGTCCCCACCCCGTCTCTTCTCGTCGCCCTCATCCCACACCGCCCCCTCCCCCTCGTCGCGGCGCAAATGGCACCACCAGGCCGTTGGAGACGAGCTAGGTGATTGGGTAGTTCTCTGACTTCTCTCTCTCCTTTATTATATATTATTATATATTGGTTTTTATTATAAGATGGGTAGTCATCCACACTCTTGGGTAGTCCCCAAATGGATGATCCTTCACCCAATGTGACATGATGCCTACGTGACGGATAGTCCCAAAGAGACTACCCAAACCACACTCCATGGTCTAATAATATTCAACACGTTACTTTTTTCAAACAATCCAAATTTTATTCGGACTATATAATATAATAGTTGTATGAGTTTTATTTAAGTCAACTAGTTTTATATACAGCGCGCGTTGCGGCGCGCTCAAGCAAATCACTCTTGATGTGATAACATGTATGGTTTACATCACAACTCGTAACACAATCACGCTAAACCGAATAATTCTTAGTGTGATAACATGATATAGCAAATGTATTTTTAACAAACGCGGAAATGCATTTCTGGCTCACCAGGCCATGGTTGAGAACAATGATAGTCTACTTCACCAACTTCAACGCCGGTTTCCTCCCATGTTTCTCTCCTCACGGTAGGGATGAGCACGGTACCCGTTCGGTACCGAACAGGTACCTGTACCAAAAATACAGGCACCGAAAAAAACGGGGAAAACATGTACCGGTACGGTACCGAATATACCTGGTACGGTTCGGTACCAATACCCGGTATCAAATACTCGTCCCTACCTCACGGTCTCTTTCAAGCTTTCTCTAGGCTATGGAAACGAAAGGGAAACAATACAACTTTCAGTCAAACAAACCACTTCAATTACTAATTGCTTGTAGCTTTTAGGAATCACGGAAAATTTTTAGTTTTTAGGAATCACATAAAATGTTTCTAAGCCTATACATAAAGAAGTTGGAATGTGAGTTTGACTCGAAAGTCAACTATGCATTCTTTTCCTGTAACAGTGAAGCTAGAAAGTAACTAATGAAGTCAAACCACACCTCTAGAAATCCGGCAAAGCAGCTCCACATTCGAGTCACATGTATCTAGGGTTTGGTGCTACATGTTATCGTAAATGAAAGGTAGAGATGCAGAATGGCAAATTCTGCTAGCTATAGGAATAGCATGACTGAACGCTTGATATTCTTGCAAGTGATACACTTGCGCCAGATGGTATATATAAAAACATACCAATCACATGTAGAGGTGGAACTTCATAATTAATAGCCCATCATGAAGCAAAACTCATATCCACATCTACAATCACATTCAAACCATATCTTCAACTTTAAGCAGAGTACAGCATTTCAAATATATTTCCAAAAAAAAAAAAAAAACAAATCAGACAAATACCAGCAATAAACATGGTATCACCCAAATGCAAGTTCAATCAAATTCTTGCACTTGATACACTCGTGCCAAACCTTTTTTTGTTGCCCGAGACTTCAGTTTTGCCTCGCTAGAAGACTGAAGCATGCGTAGCAAGTAATGTTGTAAAAAAAACCTTTTGAAAGAAGAAAGTAAATTGTAAAAAAATTGGTCAAATGGATATAATGATCGTTATATAACCAAACTACTCATTAAACATTAAACTTGAAAAGGTGTACCATCGAGATCATGCAGACACCAGCAAACCAACCGCCAATATCAACATTCACAACTATTAAATTCTAGTCTATTCACTAATATCATCAACCATTTCTATGCTTCTGCGCATAAAGAATGTTGTGCTCCTTCCAGAGCGGACACCTGCACGCTGGTGCGCTACCCCGCTGATTTTTTCAGTTGTGGTTTTCTGTTTTTCGTCAACAATAGTTTAAAGATAAAACTATAAAAGTACCAAATCTCCTAATAGTATTGTTATATACAAAACACACCTGCCTTAGATGTCCAAGTGGTTACAAATTCAGTAGCCTTTAGTAGCACATAGTAGGTCAAACCTACAAAAGACTTGATGCAGCCAAATAATTATATAGAAAAGATATTTGCTTTGGGTGTGCAAGTAGTTTCTAGTTCAGTAGGTTTAGTAACAAAACACCTTTGTTTTAAGTTTTAAACCGGCTACAATAGTGTTTAGTTACAAATGACCTTTGTTTTACGTTTTAGCTGGCTGCAAAAAACATGATCAGACTGTGTAATAAATAGGTTAAATTCTAAAAAAATTAATCAAACCCTAGATTCAACCTCAACATAAATGAAAATTATTCATCATCGTCACACTGTAGCAATGTGGAACTAACATTAAAAGCTTCAGCACATGCTTTATTTACAAGAAGAAATTACAATCTGATGCATCTTAATTCAAGAATTAAACCCAATTAGATCAAATTAGATCAAATTGTATGAATTCTAACAGTTTGTGAGTGTTGTGTGCTTACCCCTTCACCGAAATCTTCGTCTGTCCGTTCGCCGGAACCTCACCGGACGTTACCTACTCATCAGATCAACATTAGTCGTCGGATTAAGGTTCAGGGACAGGCTTACCGGAAGTTGTTGGAAACCCTAACTGCTTGACCACCGCCTCATCGCTTTCCGACCGCTTGACCACTGCCTCATTGCTTTACGGCACAAACCATGTTCGCCGCCACCAAAAACTATCGCACCGACAATAACTCCGTCACAAACCCTACTCTGGGCTACCAAAGACTACCGCTACCACAAAGATCAAAACGCCGTCGTCAAGTGTTGCTGACGACGGCGAGCAGGTTCGGACGCCGGCGGAAGGTTCGTCATCATCGGCCCCCTCTCTCTCACACAGCTTTCTGTCTCCACCAGACTGAATCTGACTGTATCCTCTCTCTTCTCCAGCTTTTAAAGGCTGATTCTAAACACACCCCCTCCCTCTTGATTATACCCCATTGTGAGAGGAAAACTGTCTCCACCGGACTGAATCTGACTGTATCCTCTCTCTTCTCCAGCTTTTAAAGGCTGATTCTAAACACACCCCCTCCCTCTTGATTATACCCCATTGTGAGAGGAAAACTGTCTCCACCGGACTGTTGATTATACCCCCTTGTGAGAGGAAAACTGTCGGTCCCACGCGTGCCCCACCTGTAAGTATGTGAGAGGATGGGGGTGTAAATAGGGCTGTAAACGAACCGATCGAACACGAACAAGACCTTGTTCGTGTTCGTTTGTTAAGAAATATATGTGTTCGCGAACCGTTCACGAACACTTATCGAACGAGATTTTATGTTCGTGTTCGTTTGTTAAGGAAATGAAATTGTTCGTGTTCGTTTGTGTTTGTTTGTTAATTTTAGGCAACGAATGTTGACGAACACAAATGAGCACAAACTAATGTTATGAACACAAATGGAAACAAACGAACACAAACAATCGTTCATGAACATAATATATAATACACTGACACTTATTAGATATTTAATTTGTCGGAATTTTGAAGTATTTAAATAAATATAAAAACTAAAAACACTAATGAACTATCGAACACAAACGAACATGTTACCGAACGTTCACGAACATAAACGAACGAACACGACCTATGTTCATGTTTGTTCATTTAACTAAACGAACGAAATTTCTTGTCCGTGTTCGTTTGTTTAATAAACGAACGAACACAAACGAACTTCCCGCCGAACGGTTCACGAACTGTTCGCCGAACGTTTGGTTCGTTTACAGCCCTAGGTGTAAAAAGTAACTAGGGGGTGTAGAAAATAGCACCCCTTTTAAAATGTTAGGAAAGCAAATTACAAAATTGCCATTTGTACTGTTCATTTGGTTCGTTTTTTAATATAACTAGGTTTAACCCCCGGCCGCTTTGCGGCCGAGGCTTACAAATTGTTGAAGTAACAAATTATGAACAATACGGTTTCACATAAAGTAGAACCCAATTGTTTGTTACATTCTGCCTAGTACGATCAAGGTTGAATGGTTTTGTCGTCCTAGTCTATTCTAAAAAGTTTTTTTCCCACTTCACAACTCTCTAACCACTTCCCCAGCTTCCCCTAAAAGATACCAACATAACAACAGCCATCAAGTTCAACAAAAAAAAAAATCAAGTTCAATAATCTCCACATTATCTTAATGGAAATATACTTGGTATACCACTAAATCAACACCCGCTGCCTATCAAACTCGACAAAAGCATAACGATATCCGTCCTGAATAAAGAACACTGGAATTAGCAAATTATATATATATTGATTTCGAGGGACGATGAATAGTAACTTTATTTTTATAATAATATATAGTTTTTTTATTATTTTATTATTTAATATATTATAATAGTTTATTATTATATTTACTTTTAATAACATATTTTTTTAACGTGTATTTCCTTTACCTTTCTTTAATAATTGTTTTTTTTTTTCTTTTTTTAACATATATTAATTTATCGATTAATTTGATACTTCTTTAATAAGTTACGTCTATAACTTTTTTTCTAAAAACTTAAGTCCGTAATTGTGTTTGATTTTTTTCCCTGACATTCCGTTATAAGTTTTGTTAAAACGAGGTTATACTCAAAATAAAATATTTTTTTGGTATCATAAAACGGTACGATAATAAACTAAATCGTTCTAATGGTTTGACTTTCTAAACAACATGCTTTATTTTCAAATCACGTTTGTTTTACATTATCATTTGCTCGGTTTCGACGCAACGCAAGATATAAGAAAACTAGTTACTATAAAAATTGACCATGGAGCATCAAGATCTTTAAGTTTCTTTAAAATATTATAATAAAATCATAGTAAACATGAACCAGACCCTAGCGTATTCTTTTATCTGAATACCATTCTGCTTCACCGGTCCGAATAGTTTACCACCTTTAGTAATGATTCCGATGTCATGTTAGGCGGTAGGTTCTTGACCCAAATCGCCTTATCTGCAACAGTTTGTTTATTAAAACATGCAACGGCTTAATAATAATTGCAAGCCAATGACTGAAATGACCTTACCATCATATATATTTTCTGTTGGTGTAGTTGATGACCCGGAACCCTACAGCCCCAAAACAATAAAATCTTGGTTAACATTTTGTATAAAAATATGAGAACACAACAATATAATCTTTAGACGTTGCAGATTTGAATCAAATCTGTATTAACAAAAGAGTCGATTTGGGTTACGTTTTATGTCAAACTGGGCACATAAAAAATCTAGCTAAAATGGAAATTTATAATTGAAAGCCACCCAAACTGTATCTATAAGATTTTTATTGAAATGAGCTCAAGCTATAAAAAGGGAAACAAAATCTTACGCAAGATGAAACATATCAAATTGTAATAGGCAATGATCCCAGCACTAATTTTAATTTTCCCAACTTCTTTCACTATTCTAATACCCCTTTATGCAACACCAACGAATGTTTTGAATAAGAAAAAGAATGACAAAAACGCCAACAAAACATGGATATCCCAAAAGAAGAGTAAAACATTTGCATTTTAAAAACTTGTAATATAAACAAAACAGAAATGCAAACCTGGAAAAAGTTTAACGGTCTATGGAATAGTTACGAACCAAAATCTATGAACGAAAAAAAAGATTATAAATTCATATTACTTGGAAGCAAAGAAAAGTCTTCTGATGAACAAAGTGAACTCCATTTGGTCTAGATCAAACCTTAGAGACTTGATGAATTATCATGAGGGAAGACTACTCAGATCTCTTGCTTTCAATGTTCTTCCAGAGCTTTTAATCAGATCCGCCACCTTAACCAGCGCCGGTTCAAGCTTATGGGAGGCCTACATCGAATAAGAAATTTGGGGGCCCTTTTTAGGAAAAAATGTAAATTCTGAAACCAAATAACAATATTTACCATATTGATACATCAACTTCATATATTTAAAAAAAAATATAGATAACTATTCTCACCTCAACCCCCGTCCATTAAAGTTGACCAATAACATCATCCACTTGTTGAAGTAAAATGATCATATCTCACGGTTATTCACAACATGCATCTCAATACCATGTAATACCTGTAGATAAAAATGGACCTTTTTATATAATTAAGATAAAAAACTTGCAGTTACTTTATCTGATCAACTGGAGTAAGATACAAAGAAAAAAAAAGATACCACAAACAGTTTCTTGGTGCTGTTGATAGTGGACCTCATATTATAAAAAATTCTTAGTGATACTCAATCTCCCCATGGAAAAGATAAACCTAGCAATAGCCAAATCCAAGTCATCCTTTCCCGATGGCCATTTTCGGATCAACTAAACCCACTTCGAGAGCTACAAGCCTTTCACCAGCACTCATAAAAACTACTCAAATACATTAAAATGGTCTTCAATAGACAAACATAAGCAACTATTATCAGCAACTCTTACAGAAATCTAAAACTGATGTACATAACAAAAGTACCAGAGACACTAACACCAAAAACTAATGCAAACTGAAAACATACCTTGTAAAACCCGCACCGGAACCCTAGAACCCCCAACCGTCGACCGATTAGTCACCGGTAAAACACGCCAGATCCCTAGAAGCCCAACCGTCGACCGATTAGTCAACGGTACCTGACCGGAACCCTAGAACCCCCAACCGCCACTGTTGTCTTCAGCTACCCCCTAACCCTAGAACCCCCAACCGCCTGTTCCAACTTCAACGACACGCCTCTTTCTTTTAGAACCCGTGTTAAAAGAAAACCCTTAAATACCCCCTCGAGTTTACGCCACCTCGGTCGACCTCGTACACCATCTGGACCATGGGAACAGAACCACCGCCGGCGCGCCACCGTGAAGGCACCGTAAGGATCGGTGGCTGGCACCTAACAGTGGTTTACACGCCGGCGCAGTGGCGGAGCAGGCGCAGCGGCGGAGCAGGCGCAGTGGAACCACCGTCTCCCACCCCTTCTGTCGCTCTCTCTCTCTAACCTTATGACCACGCTCTCTTCTTTTTAAGATGACAGGCAAATGAAATTACGAAGATACCCCTTTACGTTACTGTTCAAATTTACGTTACTGTTCAAAACGTTGAAATTTTAATATGTAGTATAATAATAATAATAACTAGTTAAATTTCCGCCCGCGCGTTGCGGCGGGGACCCAATGACTGTAAAACGCGTATTAGTAACGGCAAGCAGATACCGAATATCAAAACATAAATAAAAATGTCGTGAAAAAGGATAGTCAATCCGTCCTAAAAAAACGATTTTAAATAATCTAATATATAATAATAGGGCCCACACGTCCTACACGTTGGAAATTCGGTTGTTTTCAGTTCAGTTATTACGGTGCTAACACGTTAAAATATGGATGAGCTCGGTACCGGTAACGGCACCGAAAGTACCGATCCGGAAAATCATCGAAATTAGGTACCGGCACCGAAAATGCTTGGTACAATACGGTATGGTATTTGAAGGTAAAAATTAATAAATATAGGTATGGTGCTAAACCGGTGTCGAACCGAAACTAACGATTCTGAAAACGCCAAAAGGTGGGTACCAAATTGGTATCGAAAATGATTTGGTATAGTAAATTTGGTACCGATACGATACCGGTTTGATTACAGAATTTGATACGATTTGCTCATCAATAATCTAAATATCTAAGTTAATTTTACATGCTACAATTCATCCACTACGTAAAAAGACAAAAAATAAAGCAAAATAAGTTGTTGTGTATATAAAACCTTATTCAAACGAAATACAGTTTACTTACTGTGTGTATGAAAAGTAATCTAAACTGTGCAATTATTTGCATTGCTACGTTGCGACATGATTTGATAAGCTCGTTATCAACCGGTACCGAAAATACCGTTACTGAAATCCCCAAAAGTGGGTACCGGTACCGAATAACCCTGGTATGGTACGGCTTGATACGGTCGGTACTGGTACTGGTACGACACCGGTATTTGAGGGTAAAACCCGATGAATACCGGTGCCGAACGGATACCGAAATACACTCAGTTTGATAAATTTGATACCGGTACTGGTACCCGATACTATTTATTAATTTCTATTTTTATTATTGTCCATTCACTTACTGTTCATTTACTTGACTTTTTAATATATATATATATACGTAAACTTGACTTTTTAATATATAAATATATAGGTAAATATTTATACTACTGTTCATTTACTTGACTTTTTAATATATAGGTAAATAATAATAAAGGGTAATTAGTATTAGAAAAGGAAACAAGAATAACAAACTTTACTTGAGTGCTAAGGTAAAGTGAAGCAGCCGCTGCCATTGGTATCTATCCCGAACAACTCGTCACGTGCTCACGTGTTAGCAAGTTTGTTGTTTAAGCTTTAACTAGCTTTTTTACCTGTCGCGCGTTGTAGCGGCGACATACGTAATGTGATAAATTAAAGACTACAATTAATACGATTCGTTTCTGAACTAAATTTATATAGAAACGTAGAGTAACCCGGGTTCATGTCGTTGAATGAAAACGTATTATAATTGACCCGACTTGTTTCCAAACAAAATTTACGTCGAAACGCAGACCAACTCAAAATGTACACACCACCACGTGTGGTGGTGTTGTACGCGGCGTGATAATGTACAGACTATAATCGACCTGACTCGTTTTCCAACAAAATTTATATCGAAACGTATAGTAACTCAAATTTATACCGTCGAATAAAAACGTATTATATTTGACATTATTTGTTTACAAACAAAATTTACGTTAATATGTAGTCCAACTTAAAACATATATGAAAATAAAACATTTTTATAATTGACCTGACTCGTTTCAAAACAAAAATTACATTAAAGCGAGACGAACTCGAATTAATACTGACTTGTACATAAAAATGAACAGGTAAGAAATTAGTTTTAGGGTAAACACGAAACTTTAAAAAATACTTGAAGGGGTCAAAGTGACATTTACAAAGTTAGAGGTCACTTTTAACATTTAGCAAAGTGTGGAGGGTAGAATGGGTCAGCTTAACAAAATCACAACCCAATATGTGGCCCGAAACTACGTTTCTCGATAATTTTAGTGAAATATGTGAACAAAAAAATCAAGTATCGTGTAAGTCATGGACCTCATGGTCGATCCAACAAGAACATGTGGTTGTTGGTTAAACGACATATTTTAGATAGTGTCTAAATTAAGGTGATATATGTAGCTATTAAAAATTTGCGTGTTTCTTTATAAATTAGATAGTGTCTAAATTAAGGTGATATATGTAGCTATTAAAAATGTGCGTGTTTCTTTATAAATTAGATAGTGTCTAAATTAAGGTGATATATGTAGCTATTTAAAACTTGTATGTTTCTTTTTAAATAGGGTTTTTTTTTCGATTCTCAATCGTGTCGTGTGTGAACAAAACGATAAGGCCACTCGGTGTGGGGGTCGTCCTGGCCCGGCGACGCCCCCTACACACACCATTTCCAATGGTGGTGCGTCATCAAGATCGGCGGGGAGCAGACGAAGAGGACCGATAGAAGACGACAAAAAATGGAGCCGTTGGGAATGTAGCTGAAAATATTTTTTCAATCCCACTTTATAAATATATATCCTTTATTCTTCCACTTTTAACCCAAATCTTTCCGATCTATCTCATTTTTTTATACACCACCATAAATTACTAGGTGGGGTAGAGCCATCACCTATTTCTTTGGTTCCATCATTGGAGGGCCATCCTCGAACTACTATGACGTGGTGCTAAGGTGGAGGGTCATCCTTCAAGGACTACACTCCTCCCATACCAACTAACCTAATATTAGGTAGATGTCACTGATGTAGTTGATATGTATATACTCGGATTAGATACATACATGGTATTTTTACCTTTTTAGAAAGGAAAAATTACAAGTTTTGTCCTTTATCTTTATACCACTTTTTAGGCGGTGTCCTTTTTTACGAATGTTGACAGACGATGTCCTTTACTAGGTATTTTGTTACAAGTTTAGTCCTTTACACCCAACCCAGTTAAAAAACCCTGTTAATTGTTGGGTGTAATGGACTAAACTTGCAACAAAATACCTAGGTAAAGGACTAAACTTGCAACAAAATACCTAGTAAAGGACACCGCCTGTCAACAATTAACTGGGTTTTTTAACTGGGTTGGGTGTAAAGGACTAAACTTGCAACAAAATACCTAGTAAAGGACACCGCCTGTCAACATTCGTTAAAAAGGACACCGCCTGAAAAGTGCTATAAAGATAAAGGTGTAATTTTTCCTTTTAGAAAAGTAAAGATATTTTCGTCATCACACAAGACATGTGTCATAACTTTGTCATGTAAAGATATTTTCGTCATCAGACATGTGTTGTTATGCTTTGTTATTGAAAAAACTTAATATATACTTTGGGCGGTCTGTAAAATAGACATTCCGAATGACCTTAATAAATAAATACATAGTTGATGAGTCCCAGGGCGGCCTTGACTGGGCGGGAAGAACCATCGGCTAGGACCCAATATTTCGAAGGGCATGTTATTTAAAAAAAAACCCGATATATATATGTAAATTTTTTTATAGGGTATACTCATACAAACGTCAACATAGACTTACTTACAACTATTCTTATGGTTTGGATTAGTTAGTTATTAGTCCATTGGTATTAGGTTCAGGCCTTTAGTGAACCTAATACCTAATTTCGTTAAGGTCTAAGGGCATGTTTTTTCGAACTTGAATATAGTATACGAATTCTAAGGACCGGCCTTCTTGATGACTGCATGCATTATCCATAAGTAAATAAACTTAACAAAGTTTTTATAATTATCACGTGTTAGCGGGATTGAATTCATATGGTGGGAGCATACTATAATTTATATAAATCTAAGGGTAAAAAGTAAATTATTGTGGTAAGTAAAAAATACGATTTATAAAATAAAAGAGCGAAAGTAAAAGCTAGACAACTGTGGTAAGTAAAAAAAATACGATTTATAAAATAAAAGAGCGAAAGTAAAAAAATTGAAAACGGATCGTAACCTTTTGTGTATAAATGTCACACCCCGATATTTCCACGTATTACCGGTGGGCTCGGTGGGGAGTATCGTGACGTCGTTGATATCGTCATAGTCAAACAACACAATTTAATGCACAGTGGAAGCAAAAGATGAATATATTACAAACCGATATAAAGTAATATCAAAGTATTACAAACAGAATGTAAAGGATCCACAGGCGGATCAAGTAAAAGATATTGTTCAACAGACTTTAAAGGCATCTAAGCTTGCAAGACTCTTTATTGATGCTAGGAGTAGCCAGCCTATTCCGTTTAGTACCTGCACTTAGCCTTTTTGGAAAATACGTCAGTTTACACTGGTAAATACAATTAACTGACTCATTTTGAAAAGGTTTAAGAAAATTGATTTGAATGCACAAGGCACAAAAATATTTTTATAACTTGGGATAAATATTTATATATAAACTTGTAAAAGAATTACATGTTCGTTATACGTTCAATAGCCCGGGCTGAGTACCGGGTTAAAGATTAATAGACACACCACATGATATAGTCCCGCGGCGAGTTATTCTCGAAACCAACGGTTATACCTTTTTATATTTATATATGCACCGGCGGGTGTATGCCTACACCCCGTGCTAAAGTCGTGGCCATTCAATGAATGATGCCAAGGATATCCGGGACATGGTCATTAACCCCCCAAAGGCTTTAAGCAAACAAAACAATTTAAACATGACATTTCAATAAATTAACATTCATACAATTAAAAATTCAATGCCCGACCAAGCGGTATTTTATATACCGTACCCCAAGCCCGTATAGGGAAAATAAGTTAAAAGTATTTACCTGAGCAAGTATAATTCACAAACAGCAAGTACAAGTAGCTTTTACTGGGGCTCCTAATCTGGAACGAAAGTTTTTAATAACTTATTAGATTCCTAACGGGTCTTTAATTAAGCCTAGACTTAGACCGGTTAGTTTTAAGAGAATGTACGGTTTAAACGGACGATTAAGAGAAGACCGGAATAGAATGTGATTTAGACCCGACAAGTTTGAAGACTTGTATAATATGGGTAAACTAAACACATTCTGGATTTTGAGACAAAAATGATAAGGTTTGACCCGTTTCGGTCAATTTATGCAAACTAGTTACATAAACCGCACCGAACGCGAATAATGCGTAACGGGTAATCAAATGATTCATGAACAGGTTTCCTAAGTTAATATGCCTTAAATATGTTGTGATATCAGTAGGATACCTTCCATTATGCCCAAAATGGATTTAAATTCAAACTATGCCCCGTAGGGGCATTTTGGTCATTTTAAAGCTTATAAAAGTGTTTAAATATAAATCTGAGTTTCAGATCTGATATATTTAGTAAAAATACTTATTTTTATAAGTCATAACAGTAGGGTATGGTATATAGGTGAAATTTACCTTTTATAACTAAACTATGCACCGTAGGGGCATTTTGGTAATTTCACATAAGCTTAAAAGGTCAAAACAGGGAATCTGAGTTAAAAACTTTTCTTTAATGTTAAAATATAAAAATTTGCTTAAAACATCAGTAGGTATTAAGTCTTATATGAGAAAAATGGTTTTAATACATACTATGCGTTCTAAACGTGTAAAAAGACGGTTTTAAGCAATTTCCGGGTTTTTAAAGAAAAGCTGATATTTTTATCATTCCAGAAGGCTAAAAATACTTTATTTATTATATAAGATCAGTAGAAAAAGTTTTGGTATCAAAATGATTTGTAAAACTCATTTTATAGGCCAAAAGGGCAAAACCGACAATTACCGAATCAAAGCTATGACCCTATGTTATGCTCAGCCTAAAAATAAATAAAAATCTTCAAAAATCCCAAAATATTATTTTACATCAGTAGGTAAAAATTTTGGTATCAAAAATTGGGTTTAGATGGGTTCTATGCTAATTACGCCGTTTAATTAATAAAAAGCTTTCTAATTACGCTATTGAGCATAACTCTTAATCTAGACCTCCAACTGATGTGAAAATTTAGGGACATGTTTATAAATTAGTAATAAAGATTATTGTCGTCTCACATTTTTAAAATTCTTTTTTTAAGGTCAAAAGGGCATAATAGTCAACATTTAGGCATATAACGGAAACATGCATATGAATCGGATAACTAATGAACCAAGTTGTATAATCACAGAGGGTTATACTAACATGTAACCTGGTCCTAATAAGGCTCTAAGGCATTTCTAAAACATGCTACATTGGGTCAGAACCGAAAGTCAAAGCAAAAGTCTAATTATGCGACTTTCGGTTCCGAACCGAGCCTAAACTGAAAATTGTCGGGTTGAACATGTCTAGACATGTTCTTACATTAATTACCAAGTTATATTAGTGATAAAACAGGTTGCATAGCTTCTACATTGTTAATTATGCATTTATTTGAAAATTTGCTTTCTGTTAACTTTTTCTAATCAAGTTTGACCCGACAATTGACCTAGTTAGAGTGGGAATCAGAGAGTGCCCTTTTAAGAGTTTATTACCCACATAATTACCAACTCATAGGTACTTTCAATTCGAGATTTGACTGGACAAATTTTAATTAATCACGAGGTCAAATCTTAATTACGACGGTTTGACTTTAGGCTAATAAACTAAGTAAAACTGAATTAAGGAAGGTTAAGGACACTTACAAGGGTCCAATGGACTTAGGGAGGTTCTCAAAAGAGTTCAAGATCCTCTAAATTCAGAGACACATCAGAATTTGGGAAATGGAGTGCTTGAACCATGAAACCCACTTCCTATATATAGTTTTTGGGTCTCCGTAGGATCGTGACAAGTGTAGGTATGTTATAATCAGATCATGACAGGTATAAAACCATATTTTAATTCAGTGGGCAGCCCCTAGAGTCTTGTATGTGAGTATGGAAGCCAGCTTGAACAAAAACCAGCAACAAACAGGTTGTCTGCAGCTGTTTCTGCAGCTGTACAGATCTACGCGGCCCGCGTAGATGATCTGTATGGGCTACCCGACCCGCCTACAAGTCCAGATCAGCAAACAACTTCCAGAACATGCAGTTTCAGCCCCCGTACTTTGATAAATGTCATTTCTGACTTATTTAAGGCCCGTTAACCTTATTTAAAGGCTCTACTATGTTGCCTACACATAGAGGACATGAAACATGCTCAAAAATATCACGGATGTTGGTTCGTTTTGTCACACCCTGGCTTTTGCGGAAGCGTGGGTTTATTTGGTGTGACTTCTTAATACCATAGCAAATATCATAACCATGTTATATGAAATAAAACATATGATGTTCATCCATTCATCAAGTTTTTAAAAGTAAACACGACAACATTGTTTAAGTCGACACTTAAAACAGATTACGATATGACATAATTTAAAATGTGTTCACAAGACACAACCAAAAGACATGAATAAAAACACAGTTTAAGACTTGTAACCCGTCCAGGCAAAGGTCACATTTCCTAAACTCGGATGACATCATTATTCCTACGCAGCTTGACGAGATTTGCATACCTTGCCAAATCCCCTAGTTTCCTGAAATACATGTAGTTTGAAAAATCAACAAAAAGTTGAGCGAGTTCATGTAATAGTGAGTATGTATAAACCTTTGTAATATGTCTGTATGTATAAAAATCCCTGGTATGTAGCAATTAAGGAAAAAGAGATCACCACTGGGTTGCAAAACCAATGATATGTGTGAAGTGATGCAGGAAGACTCAAACCTAGCAGATTTTTGCGTCGGGCTCAAAGTTACCCCATGGTCCGTACTGTGGACTCAGGAGTTGGGCTCGCTACACCCAAATAGATCTATCACTCATGACCCTCGGTCCTACAATGAGGATTAATGGCCCCAAGTACCACCTACCCACTCACATGATCTAAGTAGTAAACCCTCCTTAAGCTAACCATACCATGTATATAAAAGTCTGTAATCATTGTAACATGTATTCCACCCCCGAAGTATAAAAACTGAAAACAGTTAAGAGAAAAGGGGGACATGAACTCACTGAAGTGCGTATCTAGAAACGTCAATCTCCAACTCTATCTGCTGCGTGACGACCTACACGTACTATTGCCTATTAGACGGATGGCCGTGCCTTGGCTTAGGGTTTAACGTTTTTGGAGAAATAGTTAGGTAACTATTCCGTATTCACACTTCTTATTTATTTTATTTTTCCTTCCCAAGGATGGGGGGTTTTTATACATGTACACGTTATAAATTCCGAATAATATATTTTAAGTCCCGCTTGAAAAATATATTTTTAATCACTTGTCTAAAATATTTTAATTCCAAAATATACATATTTTTCCCAAAAATATTATATTTTACTTTATACTCTTTCCAAATAATACTTTATCACAATATACGTATGAGAGTATTTTCCGAAATATACGTAAGTTACATTTTAAAGTTCGCATTGCAATAACAATACCGGTGTAACTCAATATTTATTTGTGAGAGCGTTGGTATTATTTTGGAGTCGTAATTTCATGATACCTTCAGGTTATATTATTTTTACCCTAAAAATAAGATATTTAGTTCACGAAATAAATAAACAATCATTCAAGAGTTTTAGTAATAAATATATATTCTAAATATATATTTATCAAATTTTATTTACGAAAATCAACCTCCGGCACTTTAATATTTTTGTAATAAAAATCATGGCGAAGTTTATTCGAAAATAAATTTAGAAATATATTTGTAGATACGTACTAGAAAAAGTATTTTCTAAGTGTTAAAATTCTAGAAAAATTTCGCCAGAGTTTCCTTTTGTAAATGGAGGTGTCCACGCTTACTAGCGTATCATTTTCTTTTGTAAAAATCATTCAAACAATTTATCAACCAACAATATACAATATTTATCCACTAATCTTGACAAAAATAAGACTAAATCATAAACTCATGAACTTGAAAGTTTGTAAAAATATGTAGTAAATTACTAACATATTTAGTAGGTCTTGTTATCTTTAAAAATAAGGTTAGTTTCTTGAAAACTTTATTTTTAAAGAATTTGGAGTTTAACAACTTCTAGTCATGATTTACAAAAATATTTCTTTGTTAAATTTTCTTGTTACACAAGTGTTCACACACTTGTTTGCTTACTAAAATGCTTTTAGTTCATACAAGATCCGGGTTTTAACAAGACTAGTATCTTTCACTTGGTTCTTCCGAAAAACCACTTGTAGATCTTTAGATCTACAAGTTTAGAATCTTATTTTTCAAGAAAAATTATATTTATTCAAGTTCAAGGTTCATGCATGGATGGATTCATCATCTTTCATATTTCTAACTTTTACATCTTACTAGTTTATGTTCTTAAACATAAACTAGTATGTCTAGATGATGATCCATCTTGCTTCTACTAACAAACAACATGTAATAATCATAACAACATAAGATCTACATGATTTACCCATATATCTTCTCTTTATCCACCCTTTATCACTTTATGTTCAAGACTTAGTTTATATTCATTAGTGTTCTCAACATTTAATCATTCTATCATCTATTAACCACTAAATACAAGAACAAGATGATGTTTTAGAACACTTACTACTAGCACAAGGCTAGGGGAGAAACAAGGCATAAAAGTGGTGGATAAAAGAAAACAAGAGTGGTCCTTGAGCTTCCGAGTGCACCAAGCTTGTTTGTAGGACTCCTTGCACCTTTGTATGTATGTGGATGGCTTGGAAATGGCTTGAAGGTGGTGATGGTGGGTGTTGATGGGGTCGGCCGAACACAAGGGGAGAAGAAGAAGAGAGTGTTTGTTGGTGGGTGTTTGATGAGAGAAGCTTATGATCTTATGTGTTTATTTATAAACCAAATGACTCCATTATCCATCATGTATTATGCTTCATATCTTCCAACATTTAGCAATTAAATAATCAAAAGCAAGCAAGGGTGGGTCACCCTTGTGGTGACCGTCGATGGGGGGGGGGGGGGGGGGGGGTATAGGGGGTTGGGTTGTGATGGAACTTGTTACATTTAGTTAGGGACTTAGTTAGGATTGTAGTTAGGATATTAGTGTGTTATCTTATATAAAGGGTGTTAGGGTGTTCGGGGACCCTAACTAGCTCAGAAAAGTAGAAACAATGTATTTGGCAATATTTTTATGTTCCGGGTAAAGTCCGGTTGTTCGGTTGGATGTTGATCCGTTAAAGTGCTAAATAAAGCTTTAAAGTGTCTTTTATATTGTTTTTAGTGACAAATTAAATTCCCAACATTTTGGAAAGTGTCTAGAACTATTTTACCAAGTTTTTTCACTTTACTAGCATTGTTAAATGCTGAATTTTGGTTAACTAGTGCAGAATTCTGCACTTTAAGTATGTTTTAGGCACTTCCGGGCACTATAACTATCACTTAGTGACGCAGTTTCATGATTCTCACTTCCCTACACTCACTACTAGTGTAGTACTTTATTCCCGGCTCATACTGGCCTAAAAAATATTGTATGTCTAGGTGCTGGCATTGTCAGCATGTTTTTATGGTTATCCGCTCACTGTGCTAACTGTGCTTTGTGCATCAAGTTTGTCACTAATGTTTGTGTGTAAATAATAGAGTGACAGTATAAAGTGTGATGCATGAGTATGTATATAACAGTATGTATATAACAGGAATCAGTAAGCAGTTTAATCACAGTTGTAATCAAGCACAGTCATTAAGCACAAATTAAATATTAATTTAGTTGTACGGATACCTGTAAATGTGAGGGTTGTCACACGTTTGGCCGTACGGTCACGTTGTTCGTCTAATTACGACGAAACACGAACGGACGCGAAAAACGATCCAAATTACGCGACGAATGGAATTTTACCATGCCGAACACTAAAATAAAATATTTTAATGATTACATAAATTTTTGGATGTCCGGATATATTCAGAATGCAAGATATGCGCGAAAATGCAAACTTGTGCACTTTTTGACACTTTTAGTCCCTGCTTGACATAAAAGTTTATTTTTGCGCACCAAACACCTCTAATCCTATATCTAAGCTATGTAAAGGATATTTAGGGCATGTTTAACTCATGGTCATATTCCGGAAGGTCCGTTACCATACGAATCGACATACTTTTGCAGTTTGACGCAAATAGTCCTTTAATCGCACAAAGTAGCGCAAAATGTCGTTTATTGATATCCAAGCCTTCCATGGCCCACAATGGGCATTCCCAAGCATGAGTTTAATTATCACTACGCTCTCGATCGCTTAAATGGTCACCAAAAGGCGTAGATTCAAAAGTTGACGCTTTAGGTCCCTCTAATGCGCAAACTTGCGCATTTCATCGTTTAATAGCGTCGAAGCCTCATCTAATCCATATTAGGCATTCTTGAGAGTATTATTAAACATCACGATGCTTTGGGTTCGCTAAAAGGTCATTCAGAGGTGTAATTAAACATATTGACACTTTTAGTCCTTCTAACTTGCAAAGTTGCGCGCATCTTTACTTATAGGCATAAAAACCTTAGACGGCCAATGTTTGGCATTCCCGAGAGTATAATCAAATATCATGAAGCTCCCGGTTTGTTAAAAGGTCAATCAGAGGTAAGAATTAACATGTTGATGCTTTTAACCCTTCATTGCACAAACTTTCAATTAATTATGCGAACGGCTATACTCGATCAACAAGTGGCTCATTTAAGAACATAAATACCGTACGAGGTTATTCAGAAACTTATTTTTAGTATGTTAACACTTCCAGTCCTTTCATAATCAAGGTTTTCAATTTTTTTAAAAATTAGTCCCTTAAATTCAACATTTGACTTCATTAGGGTTTATTACACGTGTCAATACATCATTGGACGTGATTTTACGAGGTGTTACATCCTCACCCCCTTAAAAGAAATCTCGACCTCGAGATTTGCTAAAATGCTGGAAATACTTTTTGTCGCATAATGGACTTTAACTTTTATAGCATATATGGAGCCTCTCCAAGCTCCCAAGTTGACCTCTATAATAGGTACATGTATCCCTTTTGGAGCTTCTTAACCTGTCGATCTTCAATCGATACAGGTTTCTCATCATATCATAAATCTGCATATCATTATGTGATAATGTTTCTCGACTTATTGGTGAAACACATCCTTAAATCATTAGTGTGTAATGCATTGCGAGCTCCGCCAAGTTCCTTAAATAGGTTTTAGCTTTTAAGCTATTTGATCTTGATACATTCGATTCCCTCGAATGATTCTATATATTCAGAGCTTAACTAGCCTGATAATTAACAAATTGGCATACCCTTCCAGGGTGATATCTTTTGTTGAACCTTATTCCTTAACAAGAACTTAAGAGGGTTGCTATTTTCATTAATCCTTGATTTTCTGCCGAATACTGGAAACTTACAGATGATTATGGATTTGTATGATCTTATTCGTTGTTTCCAAGGCAACCTTCAGATTCTGATAATTGGACTTACTAATCTTCTGTCTAACAATAGCTGTTTAACATTCCATCTATGCAAGGTCTCCAAAGAAGCAGCCTTGATATTTATATAACATCTATTATAAAAATGCATATTAATGGTGAGATGGTTATTCCAACTATAGCTTAAAACCAATCTTAAGGGATAGCTAATCCTTACAGTTAGTTGAACAAATCGACGATCCTGGGCAGCTGATGGCGATTCTTAATTGTTGGCTAAATAGGGTTACGGTAATCATTGCATAAGCAAAATGAACCGTTTTTCTTAATTAACAATACTGAACTTCCCAGAATAATTTATTAGGCTTTATGAACCTCTATCTTAAAACTCCCTTAATCAGGGATTCGATTATTCGATAATCAACATGGAGTCTTTACAATACTGCAGCCCTAAGCAGGATGTTAATCTTGACTCTACTTGCCTCCCAGGGTAATCTTTGGAGAAGATAACCAAGGTACAAGGAGGTTACAGAGATTTTCCAAATCTCAGGCTCCAGTTCATTTATCATAGTCTGTGTCAGATAAGTGACACATTTATTTTACGAGTCCACGAATTCCTTAATCGGAGACATTTACTTGGACAATTCCATTCTGGATATCATCTTTGAATACCATTAGCTGACTTTAGTACCATATAACCATTGGAATATCCTTGTGGTTCCATGCATTAAACTTCCATACTGATCAGGCATGGAAGCAATTTATGGAACTTATTAAGATACATCAATCTTCATGTGGTGCTTTTGTCATACCATCTGGTATTCGCAATCGATAGGGATCAAGAGATATCAATTACATATGCTGACGTACTACATCTAGAGAAAGGGTGCTTCTAGAATTCTACGACTGAAGGTTTCTGACAGGAACAGAAGAAATGGTTCTTATGATTTCGCCTGTAAGTTTTACCTTACTCTTAATATCTGGGGTTCTTACGGGAAAATTTCTAAAAGTTTGTTAAGCTTATGGTCTTATAAGAGACTCAGCGGTACCTGAAACCAAACGTAACTCTTAGCAATAAAATCACAATAAGGGGTTTATCTGGTGTCATTATTAATGTGAACCGCCTCTAATCATTCATCAGGAGGGTTAAACACCTCCATTCTTAATCCTTTTAAACTTAGTTGTAAAATATTTGACAAATTTTAGGGCAGACTCAGCTTTGAATGGTTGTTTCTTAATCTATATAACGTGAGTAGCTGAGGTAGATCCATAATGGATTTATAATAAGCAGGCTTTAAAACCTTAATGTGCCCTCTTATTGCCGTTGCTAACAACCAATAATTATTTTTATTAAGCTTAGATTTTGTGTAAATGGAAGAGGGTACTATCTCAGCCAATGAACTAAAATTTGTAACATACTGTCGACAGTCTAGAACTTTTATGGTGAGAGTCAGAAAATTCTTATTCCATCTTTTTCCATTTCGTGAAGCGGATAATAGGTTTTTTTTTTCTAATAAGGTCCTTAAAACTTGGACCATCCCATATGGTATAAGAGGATCTTTATTGTGGACTTCATTAATGTCCTCACTAATTAAGGGTACTGCCATCGAATGACTGTGATGCATACCTCACCGTGTCCTTTTCAGCATAACCGCTGATACACCTAATGATTTCTACTTCATCCAACAATTTCCTGCAATCGATGGCCCCTTTGTACTATTGAAGTCTCTTGACTTCCAAGAGACAAAGTACTTTTAAGTACATCCTAAAAAGGAATGGGCTCCTTGCCATATATGATTTTGTTTGGTTTATTCTTCGCATTTGAAATATGAATAAAGCTCTTCTTAGGAGCAGCGACATGTGTTTTAGAGCAAACAGCATTCAGCTTCTTGAACCTTTTCATGACTTTTCTCATAGCCTTTCTAACAGTTGCGTTAATTACAGTTTTGGAGATTAACTCCATTAACATTGAGGTTCACATTTGATGCACCATTAACATTTGTCGCCTCTCTAGCATCGCGACTGTTGTTTGTCTCTTCTGAGTTTTCCATACTCGAAGCTTTGGTATTAAATACCAAATTCAACAAGTGCTTAGGCAATCCGTACCATGTGTCTCCTTGGATTGTCAAAGGCTCACCATAAGGAGTCTTGATAACTACTTGCTTCTTATCACACATAATATGGGTTTGGTTACAAGACGACCAATCCATTCCTATCACTATATCGCGTCCCTCTATTTTAACGGAAACAAGGATAGCAGAAAAAATGATTCTTAATGGATATAAAACATCCATCTAATATTGCTGAAGTAGTCTCTGAGGTACCATCGGCCAATTCTACTTCATACTTAACGCTTAGAGTTTTAACAGGCAGATTTAATAATTTACAAAATCTATTGTCTACGAAAGACTTATCTGCACCTGCATTAAATAATACTCTAGCATAAACGTCATTGATCAGGAAAGTACCTGTTGTGATATTGCCATCTTGAACGGCCTCTTGAGCATTCATTTAAGAGCCCCCAGCTTTGTTCTTCTTAGCCTTCCCAGGCTTCTTGGTTTTATTTGGGCAATTAGTTTTGATGTGCCCTATTTCATTACAACCATAGCAGATTGCATCCTTTATGTCTTGGCACTCCAAAGTTTTGTGCCCTTCTTAATTAAAGATTCCACAAGGCTTAGCTTGTGACTCTAAAGTGCATCTCCCTTTAGTCGCCTTCTTTGGGCAGCGGGTCTTTATGTGCCCCTTCTCGCCACAACCATAGCACGTGGCGTCCTTCAAGTCCTTGCATTCATGAGTCTTGTGATCCGTTTCCTTACAGATGCCACATCCCCTGGTCTGTTCACGAAAACATTTTCTGAAGTGATGCTTCCCGCAGGTTTTACATTTGGTTTTTGCCTCATTTGGCTTGGACTGGTTTGAACCGGCCTTACCCTTTTTATAACCCTTATTTGGGGTATTATCACACTTTCGCTTATGATTCTTTAATACTTGGTCCACGGCTTTGTTTACGGCTATATCTATCATAGCCTGTAACTCGGTGCCCGTTAGGTTCAGTCTTGCATTATTATTTTGATCAACTAGATGATTGTGAGCTTCAGATGAGTCAGCCATGGTGAAGCTTTGAAGGAAGGGTCCGATGTAGTAATAATTTTGTTTAATTATATAGTGAATTGTCGAATTTGATGATTAAATAGCCATGGTGCAAATAAACCATATAGGCCAATAAATAGTATTAAATTTATTTGATTATGTTTTGCCTAGGTTTTTTAAATAAACCATCTTTGGCATTTTAACGGAATATAATCCTTCATATCTATTAGACAGGGGACATAAGTCACGACTGTTAATGTCGTACCGACATTTTATATAGCACAAGGGCTTGTTCCAAAGGACCTTTTGATGGCACAGAGGCCTTGTCGCTAGGGAGATTTTTAAACATAATCAATGATCCTTTGGATCGAAAAATTTCATAGTTCATTGTCTTGACAAGAAGTTATGAAATAAAACTATCTTTATCATGAATACATCGTAGGCGTACATCTTAAATGGATGTTTTGATGTATACATCATGTTCGACGATTACAAGCCATGATTCCTCTTGATCATTTACGCTAAATAAGGGGGTTTGGGAATTCCCCATATAAGGATGACAGTGTGATTTTTTTATCGTATCACTGTTGTCAGAAGTGTTAACATGTTTTCAGATGTTAACAAGGATCTGAATATCTTTTAAACAGGTTTTACCATCATAGCTAGGTCTTTAATGACATTCAAGCTAGGTTATACATTTTAAGATTCTTTTTAATATATATATACTGGCAGAAAAGGAATGATATCTATTTTATTCAGGATTTTCATTATAATTATCCTAAACTTAATTAAAATATAACTATGGCACAAAAGGCCAAGTCACAAGGACAACTTTAATTTATAAGCCATGATTTTTGTAGAATCAAGGTATTTAGGCTTGAACGTTGTTCATTGCCTATTCTTGACAGGGAGTTGTAGGCTACGACTGTCTTTTGTCTTATATGACAATGAATATGGCCCGTAAGCTTTACATCCCTAATGGATGCTTAATTCACAAAATAAGAAAGGATTTCGGGAGAATCCAATATAAGGATGGTTTATGCGAATTTATCGAATCACATTTGCCAGGAATGTTAACATGTTTACAGATGTTAACAAGGATTTGAATCTTTTGAATAGGTTTTACCATCTTGGCCTTGTCTGAAATGACATATAGGCTAGGTTATACCTTTAAGATTCTTTTTAATATTTAACGCGGAGCAATAAAAAAAATTGAAAAGTTAACAAGGATCTGAATCTAATTGGGGAACTACCATCTTTGCCCTGTCTTAAAATGACACATGGGCTAGGTCTTGTCCTTTTTAGATTTTGGTATTATTATAATGGCAGATCTTATAGAAGGAATGAAATTTTTGATTTATTTCATATATTATATTCATATATAATGAAATTTAGATAAAACATTCCAATGATTTCAAAAGAGGTACAGAATTGCCCTAAACGGGGCTTGAAAGAAATAATGTTGTCCACGAAGGGACTGAAAGATAAGTACGCCCTTATAAGGACTTACTAAGGAAACGAACTTCAGTAAAAGGAGTTTCTTCTTCATTTTATTTCTGAATGTTTTCTCCTTGGTTGCACGTTTATCCTAGTCGCAGTACGAAGCTCGGCATTCCTAGGCTTCGGAAGGGAAGAATTTCCATTACAGCTCCTTTTCTTGGCGACATATTAAAAATATATAGAATTGAAAGCAATAATTCTCCGAATAGAGATGAGAGTATTCCTATGTTAAGTCTAGACTCAGAAGGTCAAGGAATGTGCTACTGTGTCATTGAGATTAAACATAAAAGGCTAGTGTTTAATTCACTCAATGTTGGCTCTGATACCAACCTGTCACACCCCGATATTTCCACGTATTACCGGTGGGCCCGGTGGGGAGTATCGTGACGTCGTTGATATCGTCATAGTCAAACAACACAATTTAATGCACAACGGAAGCAAAAGATGAATATATTACAAACCGATATAAAGTAATATCAAAGTATTACAAACAGAATGTAAAGGATCCACAGGCGGATCAAGTAAAAGATAATTGTTCAACAGACTTTAAAGGCATCTAAGCTTGCAAGACTCTTTATTGATGCTAGGAGTAGCTAGCCTATTCCGTTTAGTACCTGCACTTAGCCTTTTTGGAAAATACGTCAGTTTACACTGGTAAATACAATTAACTGGCTCATTTTGAAAAGGTTTAAGAAAATTGATTTGAACGCACAAGGCACAAAAATATTTTTATAACTTGGGATAAATATTTATATATAAACTTGTAAAAGAATTACATGTTCGTTATACGTTCAGTAGCCCGGGCTGAGTACCGGGTTAAAGATTAATAGACACACCACATGATATAGTCCCGCGGCGAGTTATTCTCGAAACCAACGGTTATACCTTTTTATATTTATATATGCACCGGCGGGTGTATGGCTACACCCCGTGCTAAGGTCGTGGCCATTCAATGAATGATGCCAAGGATATCCAGGACATGGTCATTAACCCCCCAAAGGCTTTAAGAAAACAAAACAATTTAAATGGGATATTTCAATAAATTAACCTTCATACAATTAAAAATTCAATGCCCGACCAAACGGTATTTTATATACCGTACCCCAAGCCCGTATAGGGAAAATAAGTTAAAAGTATTTACCTGAGCAAGTATAATTCACAAACAGCAAGTGCAACTAGCTTTTACTGGGGCTCCTAATCTGGAACGAAAGTTTTTAATAACCTATTAGATTCCTAACGGGTCTTTAATTAAGCCTAGACTTAGACCGGTTAGTTTTAAGAGAATGTATGGTTCAAAAGCACGATTAAGCGAAGACCGGAATAGAATGTGATTTAGACCCGACAAGTTTGAAGACTTGTATAATATGGGTAAACTAAACACATTCTGGATTTTGAGACAAAAATGATAAGGTTTGACCCGTTTCGGTCAATTTATGCAAACTAGTTACATAAACCGCACCGAACGCGAATAATGCGTAACGGGTAACCAAATGATTCATGAACAGGTTTCCTAAGTTAATATGCCTTAAATATGTTGTGATATCAGTAGGATACCTTCCATTATGCCCAAAATGGATTTAAATTCAAACTATGCCCCATAGGGGCATTTTGGTCATTTTAAAGCTTATAAAAGGGTTTAAATATAAATCCGAGTTTCAGATCTGATATATTTAGTAAAAATACTTATTTTTATAAGTCATAACAGTAGGGTATGGTATATAGGTGAAATTTACCTTTTATAACTAAACTATGCACCTTAGGGGCATTTTGGTAATTTCACATAAGCTTAAAAGGTCAAAACAAGGAATCTGAGTTAAAAACTTTTCTTTACTGTTAAAATATAAAAATTTGCTTAAAACATCAGTAGTATAATCACAGAGGGTTATACTAACATGTAACCTGGTCCTAATAAGGCTCTAAGGCATTTCTAAAACATGCTACATTGGGTCAGAACTGAAAGTTAAAGCAAAAGTCTAATTATGCGACTTTCGGTTCCGAACCGAGCCTAAACTGAAAATTTTCGGGTTGAACATGTCTAGACATGTTCTTACATCAATTACCAAGTTATATTAGTGATAAAACAGGTTGCATAGCTTCTACATTGTTAATTATGCATTTATTTGAAAAATTGCTTTGTGTTGACTTTTTCTAATCAAGTTTGACCCGACAATTAACCTAGTTAGAGTGGGAATCAGAGAGTGCCCTTTTAAGGGTTTATTACCCACATAATTACCAACTCATAGGTACTTTCAATTCGAGATTTGACTGGACAAATTTTAATTAATCACGAAGTCAAATCTTAATTACGACGGTTTAACTTTAGGCTAATAAACTAAGTAAAACTGAATTAAGGAAGGTTAAGGACACTTACAAGGGTCCAATGGACTGAGGGAGGTTCTCAAAAGAGTTCAAGATCCTCTAAATTCAGAGACACATCAGAATTTAGGAAATGGAGTGCTTGAACCATGAAACCCACTTCCTATATATAGTTTTTGGGTCTCCGTAGGATCGTGACAAGTATAGGTATGTTATAATCAGATCATGACAGGTATAAAACCATGTTTTAATTCAGTGGGCAGCCCCTAGAGTCTTGTATGTGAGTATGGAAGCCGGCTTGAACAAAAACCAGCAACAAACAGGTTGTCTGCAGCTGTTTCTGTAGCTGTACAGATCTACGTGGCCCGCGTAGATGAGCTGTATGGGCTACACGGCCCGCCTACAAGTCCAGGTCAGCAAACAACTTCCAGAACATGCAGTTTCAGCCCCCGTACTTTGATAAATGTCATTTCTGACTTATTTAAGGCCCGTGAACCTTATTTAAAGGCTCTACTATGTTGCCTACACATAGAGGACATGAAACATGCTCAAAAATATCACGGATGTCGGTTCGTTTGGCCGTACGGTCACGTTGTTCGTCTAATTACGACGAAACACGAACGGACGCGAAAAACGATCCAAATTATGCGACGAATGGAATTTTACCATGCCGAACACTAAAATAAAATATTTTAATGATTACATAAATTTTTGGATGTCCGGATATATTCAGAATGCAAGATATGCGCGAAAATGCAAACTTGTGCACTTTTTGACACTTTTAGTGCCTGCTTGACATAAAAGTTTATTTTTGCGCACCAAACACCTCTAATCCTATATCTAAGCTATGTAAAGGATATTTAGGGCATGTTTAACTCATGGTCATATTCCGGAAGGTCCGTTACCATACGAATCGACATACTTTTGCAGTTTGACGCAAATAGTCCTTTAATCGCACAAAGTAGCGCAAAATGTCGTTTAATGATATCCAAGCCTTCCATGGCCCACAATGGGCATTCCCAAGCATGAGTTTAATTATCACTACGCTCTCGATCGCTTAAATGGTCACCAAAAGGCGTAGATTAAAAAGTTGACGCTTTAGGTCCCTCTAATGCGCAAACTTGCGCATTTCATCGTTTAATAGTGTCGAAGCCTCATCTAATCCATATTATGAATTCTTGAGAGTATTATTAAACATCACGATGCTTCGGGTTCGCTAAAAGGTCATTCAGAGGTGTAATTAAACATATTGACACTTTTAGTCCTTCTAACTTGCAAAGTTGCGCGTATCTTTACTTATAGGTATAAAAACCTTAGACGGCCAATGTTTGGAATTCCTGAGAGTATAATCAAATATCATGAAGCTCCCGGTTTGTTAAAAGGTCACTCAGAGGTAAGAATTAACATGTTGACACTTTTAACCCTTCATTGCGCAAACTTTCAATTAATTATGCGAACGGCTATACTCGATCAACAAGTGGCTCATTTGAGAATATAAATACTGTACGAGGTTATTTAGAAACTTATTTTTAGCATGTTAACACTTCCAGTCCTTTCATAATCAAGGTTTTCGATTTTTCGAAAAATTAGTCCCTTAAATTCAACATTTGACTTCATTAGGGTTTATTACACGTGTCAATACATCAATGGACGTGATTTTACGAGGTGTTACAATAAACGAGTTAACGTTACCCGCGCGTTGCTGTGGGATGTTGATTATGAAAATCTTTGAGATCATTATGTCTTCGACACCCATTTGTTCTTAACTAATGATATTAGAAATTGAATTTTTTTTTTACGAAACAACTTTCTTTAGTTTGGAATACAATAAGCGAACTTGATATATTTTTACCCAAACCCCACCACCACCACCACAAAACTTAAAAGTTTTATATTGTTAATGAATAAAAACAAAATTCTGATAAATGTGATCTTGGGCAAATTATATAACCACAAAAAGTAACTACGGTACCACCATTCTAACCAACCGATGTGACCATTACAAAAATGATATCAGGCGAACGGTTTACATATGTAGTAATTGAATGGATATTATCAAGTCCCAATCGACAATCTAACCGAATAGAAAAGATGAAGAAAAGAATTTAGATCGAATAACTCTCAATCTTATTAATCAGAAAATAACTCAAAACTGATTACAGACTCTCAAACCATAACTCGGTTTCTCTCTAGTCTTGTCTTTTAATAATGTCTAACCCTAACATGGTTTATATAGGCTAACCCTAACTTGGTGACCAAGACATTACCATATAACCCTAACTTGGTGACCAAGACATTACCATATAACACTAACTTGGTGACCAAGACGTTACCAAATATAATTATAATGTAATTAGGAAACTTAACCAATTATGACGAACTTGTCAACATTGATCCCTCAAGTTCACCGACTTGTGCCTTGAACTCCTTTGCCACCCTTTCACATCACCGACTTGTGATGAGTCGGGAATTACATCCAACAATCACCCCCTTAATTTCCGACTCGTAATAGGTAGGCTCTAACATGTCTTCTTTGTCTTGATTCTTATACAACACATCTTGATCTCTAGTTGTGTTTTTCGGCTCCTTCCTAGCTCGAACATTCTTGCTACCTTGTACTCGACTAGTCCTTTGAACACGACTCGTCCTTTGTTCATAAGAACTCGCATCACCATTGACTCGGCTGCGATCTTGAGCAAACACCCGCTTTCTTGGATCATTAAATGTACCTCCTTGGGTTTGAATCCCTTGCTTAACCTTTTCTTTGAATTCTTGAACATTTTTCTTTGGACTTTGAATTTTGGGTTTCTTTATTAAACTTGGATCTTTGAGAAGATTCTGACTCGTACTTGCCCTATCATCTTTCAGTTCACCTCTTTGTAGATCCCTACCCGCAAAATTCTTTATTCCAGTCATGTTATCTTGTGTACCGGAACTTGCTATCTTGAGGTTGATCTTGTACAAACGGTTCTTGGTCCTTGTCACCTTCATCATAAGTTTTCCTGTATCATCATGAATGGTTAGCAAATCATGTTTCATGTGAATGTCGCATCCACCTTCCGTTGCTTGACCAAGACTTATGATATTGCTTTGTAAACTCGGTAAATAATAAACATCGGTTAACAGGCGCTTCTCCCCCGTTTTCCCTTCAAGTAATACCGATCCCTTTCCCCGTATATCAATACAAGATCCATCTCCAAACTTCACATTTCTCGTGACACGTTCATTAAGTTCAAAGAAATAAGCTCGATTACCCGTCATGTGATTCGATGCTCCGTTGTCGAGATACCAAGTGTCTTTCTCCATTGGCTCAGTCTCGAAACGCTTTGGATTCACCCATTCTTCATTTAGAAAAACCATCTCCTGATCACATCTCATCATGAATAATGATGGATTAAAATCATCGTTTTTAGCTAAGTTAGCTTCATCTTGTTTCTTCATACGATCGGGACATCCTAACGCGAAGTGACCAAATTTATCACAACGGTAACACTGAACCTGTGATCTATCTTTCCTTCCCGTTTGACAATCATTGGTTCTTCTTTGACCCATTTGTTTTGACCGATGATCTTGACCATCTCGGCTTTGACTTCCATCTTGGTCCTCATCATCCCGGTCTTGACGTCTGCCTCGGTAACTTGAACCGCCTCGCCCACGCCCAAGCGTATTTTCATAGGATTTGGATTTCGAGGATGACTCACCATTGGCAAACATTAAATTACCTTGATTTTCTGCTAAAGACTCGATACCCTTAATCCTGTCTTCGAACGTCTTCAGTCTACCGATCGCTTCCTGAAACGTCATGGCCTTCAAATATGCGAATTGTTCAATTGATGCGACAATTGGAACATACTTTGCTGGAACGGAGCCTAATAACTTTCTGGTTAGCTTTTTGTTTTCGTAGGTGGTTCCCAAACTGGCTGCTTTGGTAACCAACTGACTTATCCTCCCGCGAAAGAATCAATTGTCTCTGTTTCTTTCATCTTCAAGGATTCGAACTCATTTTCCAGTTGCTCAAGCTTTGCCTCTCGAACCCGTTCAACCCCAACATACCGTGTCTTCAACGCTTCCCAGATTTCCTTTGCAGTCTGAAATTGAGCTACCTGAAACACGAGCTATTCGGGTATTGCTTGAAGTAGAAGTGCAACTGCCATGTCATCCTTTTTGGCATCTACCACCTTTTCGCCTGGTTCTAAAGCTTGCTGTATTCCATGAACCTTGAATACTGCCTTGATACGAATCGCCCAGATGTTGTAATTTGTTTCGGTTAACATTGAACACTGTAAAGTTGTGGTACTCTGATCCTTAACCACAACCGGTGGTGGTCTGTTCCCGTCCGTCATTGATTTCTGAACAGCTTTTCAGAACCGAACCCGCTTGCTCGCAAAAACCCGGTTACGAATACCTCTCGCTAAACCGAATCGTTGTGCAATAAAAAAAACTTTAATTACTTTAAAACAAAAAAGAAAAAAACTTTTTGTATTTTTTTCTTTTCGTAAGTTATGCAAAACGAATTTACCACCTGTTGACTTTTTTGTTCTTTCTTAGAATGTTTGAAAAAAAAAAAGCCAAACCCTTGTGTGTCGCAACCCCTGATCCCTTATCTGTCCCGGGAACGGGCGGACGCGAACTCAGAGTTTCGGTGGTATCAGTTGGTTAATTTGGCAGCGGAAATTACATCAGGACCGTAGTTAGGAAATGTTTATTAGAGTAAAACCACCATATTTAATATTAATAATCACATGGGCAAAACCCAAGTTTCTTATTACAATACGTTTACAGGGATAAACCCTATTTTATTGAATTTAAAACATCGTCTTTTAGGTAACTTTTATAGCCACATTTTTCCCAAGCCTTTAGTGCTCTCCAGCTGGCTTTTTACTAATTGGCTGTCACATTGTGTTACTGAAACGTGTTTCAAAAACATTTGTCAGTGGGAAATACTGGTGAGTGAATCCCAGTTTAATCAAGAAATATTTTATTAATTAAAACAGTATTGAGAGCGATCACATTGTTTATTTCTACACAATTACTCATTCAGTACTGTCAATCCTGACTTGTGGGTCATATTAAACATTGGCTAACTCGTTGTCCAATGGTAACGTACTGTCGTCCCGACTTACTACTCGCAGTAGTAAATTTTGTATACAAAACCCCAACATACCGACAGTAATTGAAGAACTACAAAGACTCAATCACCGCTTAATCACATTGTAAAACAATTAAGGTTTTGTAAAATATTACAAAAAGGTTAACAAAAAGAGGATAAACTCACATTGCTATCTTAGACTTCGCGTAAGGGTTTTCTGGGAATAATCTATAATTTACACAAATGTACATAAGTTAGTATCATAACCCTTTGAAAATATTAATGATACCCTCCCCGAGACGGTATTCCAACAACTACGTCGGGCAGAACCGCGACAGTTGTTACGGAACCCTAAATCAATCGGGCAGCGTATCTATCACGAAAGTGGGGTTATAATACTTACAACGGAGCAGAACCTCACTAATTAGGGGGATATAATACCCGCGTATTACTTCTACTACTTCAGAATTCGTTTAGAAAGAAAAGAAATGAACGACGAATACTGAAACCCGATGCCTCCTTATATAGTTGCTGAAACTGACTCTCACGCGGCCCGCGTAAAACAAGGACAAGGGTTACGTGGCCCGCGTTGACTCCAGGTCAACGTATAGCTTGTCCGGATCATCGCCTAGACCCGCCACGATGATGAAACGTGTCATCACCGGGCTGCGCCACTATCCTGATCTCTCGCGGCCCGCGTTAACTTAACGGGGGGTCTTACGCGGCCCGCTTGAACTTAAGAAATCAACGATATCAGGTTTCAACCCTAATACCGCCCGCGTAAGTGGTTGGGGTGGGTCCTACGCGGCCCGCCTCAGCTTATATTTTTAGTTTTTATTTTATTTTAAATGTTATAACATATTTCGGGCTCGGTTTTTACATACGGGATGTATTTAAAGATATATTAGGACATTTTAAGATATAATAGGGTGTCAGAAATATTCGAAAGTGTCGATTTTATGGAGGGTTGTTACATCCTCCCCACCTTGTTTTAGAGCTCGTCCTCGAGATCTACTGGAATAAGTACGGATATTTCCTTTGCATTTCTGATTCAAGCTCCCATGTGTACTCAGGTCCTCTTTTGGAGTCCCACTTTATTTTGACTAGAACTAGTCTCTTATGCTTGAGGTTCTTGACTTTCCTGTCTTCAATTTGTAGAGGTCTTTCTACAAACTTGAGTTGTTCATTTACCTCTACAACCTTAAAAGGTACTATTAGTGATTCATCAGCTAAACACTTTTTGAGATTTGATACATGAAATACATCATGTATTCCTGCCATTTCCTCTGGCAGTTGTAGCTGATAGGCTACAGGTCCTATTCTTCTAATAATTTCAAAAGGTCCAACATACCTGGGACTTAGCTTTCCCCTTTTGATGAATCTTACTACTCCTTTCCAAGGAGAGACTTTTAATAATACTTTATCTCCTACTTGAAATTCTAATGGTTTGCGTCGGTTATCAGCATAGCTCTTCTGTCGATCACATGTTGTTTTTAGTCGTTCCTTGACTTGAATAATCTTATCAGTTGTTTCTTGCACTATCTCAGGTCCAGATAGTTGCTTTTCCCCAATTTCTGCCCAACAGACTGGGGTTCGGCACTTTCGTCCATAAAGTGCTTCGAATGGTGCAACATTGATGCTTGTGTGATAACTATTATTATAAGAAAATTCTATTAAAGGTAAGTGATCATCTCAATTACCTCCAAAATCAATTACGCAAGCTCTAAGCATATCCTTCATTTTCTGAATTGTCCTTTCACTTTGTCCGTCTGTTTGAGGATGATAAGCCGTGCTTAGTTTTAACTTGGTTCCCATTGCCTTTTGGAAACTTGACCAAAAATGAGAGGTAAATCGACTATCCCTATCAGAAACAATTGATAAAGGAATTCCATGTAAAGAAACAATTTCATTTACATATAACTTAGCTAACTGTTCCATACTGAAAGTTTCCTTCATTGGTAAGAAATGAGCTGACTTGGTTAGTCTATCTACAATCACCCAGATTGTATCATTACCTTTCTTTGTTTTGGGTAATTTAGTAACAAAATCCATTGTTATCAATTCCCATTTCCACACTGGCATTTCTAACTGTTGTAGAAATCCTGAGGGTTTTTGGTGTTCAGCTTTAACTTGTGAACAGGTTAAACATTTAGAAACATAGGCTGCTATGTCCTTTTTCATTCCTATCCAGCAGAAATTTTTCCTTAAATCCTGGTACATTTTATCATTTCCTGGATGCATCGTATATTTAGACTTATGGGCTTCTTCTAAAATACGATAACGTAGGTTTCCTAATTTAGGTATCCACATTCTCTTCTCATGGAATCTCCAAATTCCATCTGTTCCTTGTTCTAATTCTTTTAACATACCTTTTAATTTTTCAGTATCATCCTTGATTACTGATTCTTGTGCTATTCTAATTTGCTCATTTAAATCTACTTGTAGATTTAATTTGAGAGAACGTACCCTTTTTGGCTTTTCATAATACTTTCGGCTTAAAGCATGTGCTACTACATTTGCTTTTCCTTCATGATACTGGATATCACAATCATAATCACTGAGCATCTCCATCCAGCGTCTTTGTCTCATATTCAACTCCTTTTGCTTGAAAACATACCTTAAACTCTTATGATCAGTGAATATAGTAAACTTACTACCATAAAGGTAATGTCTCCAAATCTTAAGAGCAAAAATTATAGCTCCTAATTCTAAATCATGGGTTGAATAATTCTCTTCATGATTCTTAAGTTGTCTGGATGCATAAGCTATAACCTTTTGTCGTTGCATTAATACACATTCATAACCTAATTTGGAAGCGTCACAATAAACTACAAAGTCTTTAGTTCCTTCTGGTAACGCTAGTATGGGTGCTTGGGTTAATTTATGCTTAAGGATTCTAAAGTCTTCTTCTTGTTTTAATCCCCATTCAAACTTAACAGATTTACAGGTTAGCTTAGTTAAGGGAATGGCTATTCTAGAAAAATCTTGAATAAATCTTCTATAATAACCGGCCAATCCTAAGAAACTTCTAACCTTAGTTGGTGACTCAGGGGTTTTCCATTTAGTAATTGCCTCGATCTTTGTGGGATCCACATGAATTCCTTCATGATTGACTAGGTGTCCAAGAAACTGTACCTGTTCTAACCAAAATTCGCACTTAGAAAATTTAGCATAAAACTTTTCCTTTCTTAATAAACTTAAAAGAGCGTGTAAATGCTTTGCATGATCCTCTTTATTCTTAGAGTAAATGAGAATATCATCTATGAAGACGATTATGAATTTATCCAAATATGGCTTACATATTCGGTTCATCATGTCCATAAATGCAGCTGGGGCATTGGTTTAACCAAATGGCATGACAGTAAATTCATAATGGCCATACCTTGTTCTGAATGCGGTTTTAGGAATATCCTCTTCCTGTACCTTTAATTGATGATATCCTGACCTTAAATCGATTTTAGAGAAAAATCGAGCTCCTTGTAGTTGATCAAACAGATCATCGATTCTTGGTAATGGGTACCGGTTCTTAATCGTGACCTTGTTTAGTTCACGGTAGTCAATGCACATACGCATTGATCCGTCTTTCTTTTTAACAAACAGTATCGGCGCTCCCCATGGTGACGAACTTGGCTGTATGAATCCTTTTTCTAGCAATTCGTCCAATTGTTTCTTCAATTCTTGCATTTCTACAGGTGCCAAACGGTAAGGTGCTTTGGCAATCGGTGCTGTTCCTGGTATTAAATGGATTCTGAATTCAACTTCTCTATCTGGAGGTTGCCCTGGCAATTCTTCTGGAAATACATCTGAAAACTGAGATACTACTGAAATATCTTTTAAATCCTTTCCTTCAGTGTTAGTGATTATAGAAATCAAATACACTATAGAACCTTTTCTTATATAACTTGCAGTTTTCATCACAGAGATAAATTTTGTGGGTCTAGATGGTTCTTTAATTGTGATCTTTTCACCTTTTGGTGAATTTACTTGAATTGACTTTTGATCACATAAAATACTAGCTTTATTGGCTATTAACCAATCCATTCCTAAAACAACATCAAACCCTGCCAGATTCATGGGATAAAGGTTTGCAATAAATTTCTGATTTAAAATTTCTATGCTTGCTTCCTGCAAGATTTCAGAAATCCTAACGGTTTCTCCATTATCTGTCTCTACTAAACATTCTTGTGGTAGTTTAGTTAATGATTGATTTAGAAATTTGCAAAATGATGTATTAATAAAACTTTGGTTTGCACCAGAGTTAAATAATACTTTAGCAAAAACATCATTAACTAAAAACGTACCAGCTATGACATCTGGAATCATCTTAGCTTCATCTGCAGTCAGAGCAAATGCTCTAGCATTTTGAGTATTCTTGTTGTTTGTAACTCGAGCTAATTTCGGGCAATTAGGCTTGATATGACCTTGTTCTCCGCAGTTGTAACATATCCTGTTATTAGCTTTCTTCCTGCAATTTTCCTCCTTGTGTCCCGATATTTTGCAAAAGTTACAGTATATGGAGCATCTTCCTGAATGCTTTCTTTTGCAATTCTTACAGTAAGGTGTAGAGGTAGAACCTATATTTTCCCACGATTAAAATTTCCAGAACGAAATTCTTGTGTGAGCTTTTGGGTTAGGTTCCTCCTTTGTTCTTCTTCTCGGGTACGGACTAATTCATCTGTCAAGGTATTTGCTAGTTCTACAGCTTCTTCTATAGTTTGAGGTCTAGCTGCCTTGACTACGTGTCTTATCTCCCCAATTAATCCCCAGATATAACGGGAGATTAACACTGGTTCTGGTGAAGGAAGAGTTGGCACTATTCTAGCATATTCGAAGAATATTTTAGTGTATCCCTTACTATCCATACAAGTCATCCTAAGATTTAGGAATTTGTTTGCTATATGTTCCTTTTCATTGGGTGGGCAGAATTTCCTTTCTACCTTGTTCTTAAATTCTTCCCATTCCATATTGTAGGTTCTATCACTTCCTCTTGATTGGAGGATAGTGTTCCACCATTCTAGTGCTGAATTCTTAAACAGATTAGAAGCAAACAATATCTTATCTTCTTCAGCACACTTGCTTATTCTTAAGACTGCCTCAGTTTTCTCTATCCAGCGTAGGGTTGCAATGGCCCCATCGTTGCCCGAGAATTCCATTGGTTTACAAGACCAGAATTCTTTATAAGAACAACCGTAAGACACGGTTCTTCTCCTTTTGGGAATGGTCAATTGAAGTAAAGGTCCATTGTTTACACTGTTTTCGGGTTCGATGGGTCGCTTACTGCTATGCTTACTTTTATTATTCGCTTCTTGAATCGTTTGAATAATAAATGGCATTGCATCTATGATTCCTTGTGCCACTATATGTTGAACTGCACTATTATCCATTTGGTTTCCATTGTTGTTGATGCTTGGATTCTCATTAACCACGTTAATGTTACTCTGATTATCATTATTCAGATTTCCTTGATTTCCTTCGTCGGCCATCTGAATTTTAAACATTTACCAATCATTAATATCACAAAATAATATTAATATAGTCAATCACATGACACGCATTTTTGCCAAAAGCGTCGATCATTGCGACTTGTACTCTATTCATATACTATTATGCATCCATTACATACTAGTACTGAAATAAAATTTACAATACCAACAGAAATAGAATCACACTAATAGTAATAGGCATCCATACACACTTATTTTATTTTATTTTATTATATTATTATTATTATTACTATTACCATCTCCTCCATTATATCTATGGATATGGATTTATCCAAAAATCCATATTGCGCTCATCGTATTTCCATACGAGTCGCTCTCCCACCTGTCGCATTCTCTCACTGCTTTCTAAAATTTCCTCCCCAAAAGTCCTAAGTTCTTGCATGTTTTCTGCACTCATTGGGGGTGAAAGTGCCTGAAATCGGTAAGGATCTTCTAAGATCTCCCTAATATAGTTATCATGGTAATAGGGACCTAAAGGGTCCATACCTGGGTAGGGTCCTATGTTCTGTATGGGTGTGTCTTCATGTATTGGGTAACGTTGCACAAAGTCCCTATTGTCGTCCCACCAGGGGTCGTAATTTGGGTCTAGAGGGTTTGGTGCTTGTACCCTAGGGATTTCCTCTGGGTTGAAGTCATGCATCTCCACTTGATTTTCAGGGTTTTCTATTTCCATGGGTTGATCTGGGATTAGTGGTTGTGGGGCTACTAGTTGTTCCAGACTTGGGTCAACAGCAGTTGTAGCTAGGATATGGAAATTGGCTAGGCTTCTATTAAGCATATCCTGTGTATGGGCATCTGTCTTTCGCTTAACGGCCGCTAAGGCTCTTTGCTGTTGCAACTTTCGCATTCTTTTCCTACGTGCAAAGGCTTCCTTACTGAACCATCCTCGTTTCTTATGAGGGAATGACTCTTCTGACTGAGCTTTAAAGGCAAACATCCCTTCTTCCTGATCAGCAGAATACCCCGAAAGGGCAGGCTGTGATGAGGTACCTTCACTCCTAGGTGAATCAGGAAACTGACGACACATGTCTGAGGGTCCTTGATTACTCATATTGTAAACTAACAAATAGTCAAATAACACATAACAAATAAATACAGTTATGCACGTATTTCCGTAATTTATTTCCTAACATAAAATTTAGAATTTAAGTGTCAGCAGAACACTTCTTTGGCTTAGACCAGTGGCTAGGCTCTGATACCACCTTCTGTCGCAACCCCCGATCCCTTATCTGTCCCGGGAACGGGTAGACGCGAACTCAGAGTTTCGGTGGTATCAGTTGGTTAATTTGGCAGCGGAAATTACATCAGGACCGTAGTTAGGAAATGTTTATCAAAGTAAAACCACCATATTTAATATTAATAATCACATGGGCAAAACCCAAGTTTCTTATTACAATACGTTTATAGGGATAAACCCTATTTTATTGAATTTAAAACATCGTCTTTTAGGTAACTTTTATAGCCACATTTTTCCCAAGCCTTCAGTGCTCTCCAGCTGGCTTTTTACTAATTGGCTGTCACATTGTGTTACCTGAAACGTGTTTCAAAAACATTTGTCAGTGGGAAATACTGGTGAGTGAATCCCAGTTTAATCAAGAAATATTTTATTAATTAAAACAGTATTGAGAGCGATCACATTGTTTATTTCTACACAATTACTCATTCAGTACTGTCAATCCTGACTTGTGGGTCATATTACACATTGGCTAACTCGTTGTCCAATGGTAACGTACTGTCGTCCCGACTTACTACTCGCAGTAGTAAATTTTGTATACAAAACCCCAACATACCGACAGTAATTGAAGAACTACAAAGACTCAATCACCGCTTAATCACATTGTAAAACAATTAAGGTTTTGTAAAATATTACAAAAAGGTTAACAAAAAGAGGATAAACTCACATTGCTATCTTAGACTTCGCGTAAGGGTTTTCTGGGAATAATCTATAATTTACACAAATGTACATAGGTTAGTATCATAACCCTTTGAAAATATTAATGATACCCTCCCCGAGACGGTATTCCAACAACTACGTCGGGCAGAACCGCGACAGTTGTTACGGAACCCTAAATCAATCGAGCAGCGTATCTATCACGAAAGTGGGGTTATAATACTTACAACGGAGCAGAACCTCACTAATTAGGGGGATATAATACCCGCGTATTACTTCTACTACTTCAGAATTCGTTTAGAAAGAAAAGAAATGAACGACGAATACTGAAACCCGATGCCTCCTTATATCGTTGCTGAAACTTACTCTCACGCGGCCCGCGTAAAACAAGGACAAGGGTTACGCGGCCCGCGTTGACTCCAGGTCAACGTATAGCTTGTCCGGATCATCGCCTAGACCCGCCACGATGATGACACGTGTCATCACCGGGCTGCGCCACTATCCTGATCTCTCGCGGCCCGCGTTAACTTAATGGGGGGTCTTACGCGGCCCGCTTGAACTTAAGAAATCAACGATATCAGGTTTCAACCCTGAACTTATATTTTCAGTTTTTATTTTATTTTAAATGTTATAACATATTTCGGGCTCGGTTTTTACATACGGGATGTATTTAAAGACATATTAGGACATTTTAAGATATAATAGGGTGTCGGAAATATTCGAGAGTGTCGATTTTATTGAGGGTTGTTACATTGTGATCAGAAGTCTCGTACTTCAATAAATAATTTCTTCTGTTGACTTTAGTTTGCACCAAAACAACAAATCTCACTTTAAAAAAATAATAAAAGAAATCCCGAAACGGAATCCACCATTCCCGAGTTCACCGATCTCTCTGATTTTGAATTAGTGCCGATCTTGAATTAGCTTATCGCCGACCCATAACCTTCTTAGCCGTCGATTAAGAACCCGAGTGCCCGTTTGATATCGACGATTGAACTTGGCTCTGATACCAATTCAAGTCCCAATCGACAATCAAACCGAATAGAAAAGATGAAGAAAAGAATTTAGATCGAATAACTCTCAATCTTATTAATCAGAAAATAACTCAAAACTGATTACAGACTCTCAACCATAACTCGATTTCTCTCTAGTCTTGTCTTTTAATAACGTCTAACCTTAACATGGTTTATATAGGCTAACCCTAACCTGGTGACCAAGACATTACCATATAACCCTAACTTGGTGACCAAGACGTTACCAAATATAATTATAATGTAATTATGAAACTTAACCAATTATGACAAACTTGTCAACATTGATCCCTCAAGTTCACCGACTTGTGCCTTGAACTCCTTTGCCACCCTTTCACATCACCGACTTGTGATGAGTCAGGAATTACCTCCAACATATTATATCACAAAAACATGATTGTTAGGACGGTAGTCGCCACTTTTCAACAAAATAAAAGACACTGGTTCGATCCTTCTTTACAACCGTTTCGGTTCTTTTTTACCTTCATTTTCCTTTTACCAGTTTTTCCACATTATGCATAACATTCAATATGATATTTTCGTCATTATAACTGGCAGAAAATATCAACAACTTCAGAGAAGTGTATGTTAATTTAGTTAATAAATATATAATCAACCATGTTCAATTACAAATAACGTGAAACATTGATTTCGATCAATCTTGGAACTTACCAAACCGGTGGAGAGAATAAAGGCGGAGCACCGTAGATCCAAACCATTTAAATTCTCTTTCTCCTTTGTTTTTCCTATTTATCCGATCGCTAATTGTTCTTCCCAGATTTGACTCTGTACGCTTTAGTTATGGTACTTGAAGTTTCGAGTCCGGTATGTTTTCACTCCCCCCGTTTTATATTTTCATGATAGTAATCCTAGAATTGTTATTACCCGTGTTCTTTTTGGTTTTTTATTACTTTGGTTCTCTTTTGTTATTCGGTTTTCTGTTTATGGTATAAACAACACATGTTTATTAACAACGCGCTTTTCTGGTGTCAATTACTTCTGTTCTTTTTTCATCACTCGATTCGAATCCCTGTTTATATGGTATAAACAACATTTACAATTTGTGTGTGGACTTTTGTTTGTAGATCTGAAGAACAGAATTGTAGATCCATGCTAATCGATCTATAAGTATATATGCTTATGGTTCTCTGTTTGTATCGTATTAAAAACACAAATTGCATGTGAATTTTTGTTTGATGAAATTGTTATTAATGCGTGTGCATGAAAATAAAGCTTATGATCATTAATTTAGTATTTGTATATCTTATTATATTATAGTTTGCTGTTCGAGAAAAAAAATTTGAATGGATGTGTAATTATGTGAAAGGGTGAAACTGAAAGGGTGCGTGAAATGGTTGTATGAAAGGGTGAGTAAAAGGGTGTGTCTTAATACATTAGTTTGAAGGGTTGTGACTTTTCGAAGAGTTGTTATTTAAATCATGGTGCCCCAATTTACTTTTTTGTAAATGGTGTGTCTTAATGCATGAAAGGGTGCGTAAAATGGTGTATCTTAATACATTAGTTTGAAGGGTACCCCAAGTTACTTTTTGTAGGGTTATATAATTGATATAAAGGATGATTACGATACTATATTTTTTCTTGCATGTTAATTGGTTGAATCACTTACTAATGAATTTATATTCGACTTTTTTTTTATAATTATAAAGAGTAAACTGCGAAAATGGTTTCTGATGTTTGATCACTTTTGTCACTTTAGTCCGAAACTCAAATCTTTTAAATCTGAGTCTCTGTGGCTTCAATTTTGTTGTCATTTCCATCCAAAATCAAAATCTAGTCAGATTTTTCAGTTAACATCGAACATATTTGTCTTATTTCCCTCTTTTAATGAAGGGCAAAATGGTATTTTAACGTTTTATTATAACAAATTAAAAAAAATCTGACCATTTTGCCCTTCATTAAAAGGGAGAAAAAAAATGTTGAATGTTAATTGAAAAATCTGATTAAATTTTGTTTTTGGATGAAAATGACAATAAAATTGAAACCAAAGGGACTTAGATTTAAAAGGTTTGAGTTTTAAACTAAAGTGACAAAAGTGATCAAACCTCAGGGACCATTTTGGCAATTTACTCAATTATAAAAATTGTTATTTGTTTAATATGCTACTTTATTTTTATTAATTTAATATGTTAGGTCGGTCGGTGTGAATGCGGGGAGTTCTAGCGGGGAGTGGTTTCACCGCACGGTGAATGATTGCCAGTCCATCGGTGAGTGGGGAGAGTTGATTTCGGTGTATAGTCACCGTTGAGAGGAGAGAGGAGAGGAGAGAGAGAGAGAGAGAGAGAGAGGAGAGATACAACCAATCAAATTTTTTTATTTTTTAAATTGAGAGGTGTTTGAATCATTTCTAGTGTTTAAGTAGAAAATGAGGAGTGAAAGAGGGGAATTGACATGACGTGATATCATTGAGTAGAGAATGACTCAAACACCCTAAAGTATTTGAATCATACCCTCCACCCTTACATACCTTTAGAGATGTTTAATATGCTACTTTATTTTTATTAATTTAATATGTTACATACCTTTGGAGCTATTATGGTTAATTATTACATTTAAGGTCATGAGATAACGGGGGTAAATGCACGGTAACCCTAACCGCGGAGGAGATAACCCATCCCAAGCCGCTACCCAACCAAGCAAGCCTGGCGGTGAAATCCCCAGCCGAGTTGACAACGGGTTCGCATGGTGGTCGAACCCGCGTCCCCACGGTTTGTATGGGTGTCGGTGGCCACTGGGCTGACACCCAGTGGTTCATGAGATACGCTAATCTTCGGCTACATATCTATAATTCTATATTTGCTTGTATACCATACTTCAATCCCATAAGTCCAAGTTTAAGGTCATGTTGCGTATCATACGGTGGCGAAACTTGAGATTTCCGACGAGGGGTCGAAAACGTATATACCCAAAAATTTCTATAGAACCGGGAGGTCGAAAACGTATATACCCAAAAAAATTTATACGAAAACTACACTCTCTACTAATGAGCGAAAAGTTCGGGGGGTCAGTCGCCCCCTCCCGCTACTTAAGCTGCGCCTCTGGTATCATAGACGAATACACATTTGTCGATAAGTAGATGACAAAATTCAATACATACATGATATGGACTCCCGTATTACCTACTTGAAGTTTAGACAATGAGTATCACTAATGCATAACTCATTTAAACACATACGTGAGCTATTGTTATTTATGAGTAGTTTATTTATATCGAATGACAATGTATACAGGGGCGTACCCACCCTAAGCCAAGGGTGGGCGGGGCACCTTATGAAAAAATATTTTTTAGTGTTATTTTTCACCGGAAATCCCGACCGCACCCATTGGAATTTTTCATCCGTACCCCTTGAAAATTTTCAACCGCCCCACTTAAAAAAAAAATATTTATTAACCACTTATTCACTTAATTATTTAATCCAATCAAAGCCCAATCTGCAATCAATTTTTATTAACACAAGCCCAAACCCAAACTAAAGAAATTTGAACTAAATAAAATAACCCAAACCCATCCACCAATTCAATTTCCAAATCCCGCCCCAAAAAAAAAACTCTCAGCGACTTGACGCCACTGCTCACGACCTGATGGCTTTTTTTTTACCGGAAAAACCAAACTTCCGGTTGGACCGACCCATATTACTTCAGAATTCCAATATAGAACTATTATGGTTTATTTGTTTATTTATTTATTTTGTTTTATGTGATGATTAGGAGAAAATATAGATGTGTAAAAGGTTAATCTTTTTATATTTTTTTGATTTTTTTGTTGTTCTAGACTTTTAGTTAAATGATTTAGTTGTTTTATTTGTAGCTTTGTTTGTTTAAAGAGTAAACTGCCATTTTGGTCCCTGTGGTTTAGGCACTTTTGCCATTTTAGTCCAAATCTCAAACTTTTTACATCTGGGTCCCTGTGGTTTGCATTTTGTTGCCATTTTAGTCCAAAATTTAAAAACCCTATTTTTTGACTGTTGCAACCTCCTATTTTGTCTTTTAGTTCAGGGGCATTTTGGTCATTTTGCTTTTCATTTAACATTTTCTTAATCCAAAAATTAATATATATATATATATATATATATATATATATATATATTAATATATACACATACATATACAATCTGCAGTTCATCTTCATCATCGACAACTTCAGCTCTCTCTCTCTTCTCTTCTCTGAACTACCACCACACCACCACCACCACCCCCACCACCGCATCATCCCCACCACCACCATCCCACTGCCGCCAACACCACCATCCCCGTGAACTCTCTCTCTAAAACCTGCACACACACACTCTCTCTTTCTCTCTCCAAACACCCATCTCTCTCTTCTCTCTCTCTCTCCTCTCTGTCGAACACCACCACCACCATCGTGATGAGAACCGACATCGGAAAACGACACCGATGAGAACCGACATCGGAAAACGACAGCGCTGATTGATGCTGATGAAGGATGTTCGAAGTTTCCCCAAATAAATCATCATCATCCCCAAATAAAACCCTAACTAGAAAGAAACTCAGGCGACTGATTCTGCTCTTCCGGTTGTTCCGGTAATGGTTGTGGTTAATATGATGTGTTTTGATTGAATTTTTGTTGGATAAAATAGGAATTAGACTCCATACTTGTTGAATTCGGTGTATACAAGTCAATTTAGGGATGTAAACGATGGTGGTTGTTGGTGTTCGACAGAGAGGAGAGAGAGAGAAGAGAGACATGGGTGTTTGGAGAGAGAAAGAGAGAGAGTGTGTGTGTGCAGGTCTTAGAGAGAGAGTTGAGGGTGGTGGCGGTGTAGGTTTGATGGTGGTTGTTGGTTTGGTGGTCATCGACCGTGGTGGCCGCCGCCCCCTCCTTCTCTTCATCAGATCTGGGGCGGTGGCAGGTGATGCGGTAGGTGCGGTTGGGAGTGGTGCCGTCGCAGGTGGTGTTGTGTGTGGTGGTTGGGAGTGGTGCGGTGGGTGGTGCAATGGCAAATGGGGCAGTGGAGAACAATGATGGTATTGAGAGTGGTGGTGGTGGTGGATGGCAGTTGTTGGTGGTGGAAAAATGTAGAGAGTTGGGTAGAGAGAGGGGATGCAGGTTCTATATAATTTTAGAGAGAGAGAGAGCAGAGTTGTATGTTGAGAGAGAGAGAGATTTATTATAATTGAGTTATAATAAAAAGATAATAAATCTAAAATGACCAAAATGCCCCTGAGGGTAAAGACAAAATAGCAGGTCATTAATGGGAAATCTGGTCAAATTTGAAATTTTGACCAAAATGACAACAAAATGCAAACCACAGGGACCCAGATGTAAAAAGTTTGAGATTTAGACTAAAATGGCAAAAGTGCCCAAACCACAGCGACCAAAATGGCAGTTTACTCTTGTTTAAATGATTAGTTACAAGTAATCAACATTTAATATTAGGGCTTGAATGTTTAAAAATATAATTGAAAGTTATGGGCTATGATTGAACATGATTGTTTATTTTGTTTAAGTGTTTAGTGTTGTTTTATGAACTTATGGAGCAAATTATATGCGTTAGGAACAATGAGTAAGAATGTAATGAACTTATGACGTGTTTAGTATCTTTAGATGATATTTTGGATATATTTCAAACAAAAAAAAAAAAAACCTGTAGGGCACAATTTTAAATACGTTTTAATATGTAATGACGTTTGACGTGTTTTTGATGATTTATAAATTTTAGTTTAATGTTCTTTTGTCTTACATGATCCGACCCGACCCGCTATGAACCGATATTTTATACAGCTAGGGGCCTAAAATCTTTGAAAAAATTCCGCACCCCCAAGAAAAAATTCCTAGGTCTGCCACTAAATGTATAAACATTATGATGTGTGCACCAACTGTGAGTGATTGTGCGACGCTCTTAACTTACAAAAAATGCTACTTTTGAGATTTTCTCAACAAGTATACTATATTCTTCAAATCTGGATTTTTATAATAGATGTACAAATAACCAAAGGGGCAGTTCTCTAGTGTTATTCGGACGACTTTTTCTAGGGGAAGTCACCGGTTAGAGTCTTCATTCGTAACAAAATGTCATACGCGAGACAGGGTTTTACCACAGTGAACTTATGGAGCAAATTATATGCGTTAGGAACAATGAGTAAGAATGTAATGAACTTATGACGTGTGTAGTATCTTTAGATGATATTTTGGATATATTTCAAACAAAAAAAAAACCTGTAGGGCACAATTTTAAATACGTTTTAATATGTAATGACGTTTGACGTGTTTTTGATGATTTATAAATTTTAGTTTAATGTTCTTTTGTCTTACATGATCCGACCCGACCCGCTATGAACCGATATTTTATACAGCTAGGGGCCTAAAATCTTTGAAAAAATTCCGCACCCCCAGGAAAAAATTCCTAGGTCTGCCACTAAATGTATAAACATTATGATGTGTGCACCAACTGTGAGTGATTGTGCGACGCTCTTAACTTACAAAAAATGCTACTTTTGAGATTTTCTCAACAAGTATACTATATTCTTCAAATCTGGATTTTTATAATAGATGTACAAATAACCAAAGGGGCAGTTCTCTAGTGTTATTCGGACGATTTTCTCTAGGGGAAGTCACCGGTTAGAGTCTTCATTCGTAACAAAATGTCATACGCGAGACAGGGTTTTACCACAGTGATCCTTCGAGTATTGGGTGTCCCTGAAATTGGTGACGGGCCGGATCACCAGTGTGACAGCGTTGTCTGATATCTCAGACGTGAATGGTCTTTTGTCCATAGATGTACCTAAATAGCCGGGCTTTGTTGAACGTTAAAAAAATAGAAAAACAAATTACCCAATTTAGGTCACTTTTTTAATTATTCGGGTCTTTAGGTTTGACAACACAACTACACTAACTTAAAAGAATTATATCATGAGCTGGAATGATGGGTGAACACGAATTTACCATTTTAACGCGCAACCATTGCTCATTGGCTAGCCTGCATCAAGTCTTTTTATTAAAAAGCTTATCCTAATTTTATTATCTTTGTTGACAAATTAGAAACAAACGGTCGTTTTCAATGTTTCTTAGTCTCGTCGATTCTATTTATGTTTACTTTTAACGACTCAACGATAAGGTATGGTTTTGATGCGATGGGCGGTGATGCTATGACGGGGCACTAGGCCGTTACTTGCATAAATGTATTTCTTATTATTCTACTAATTTGAATTGTTTTTTATCGAATTATTTAACATGTTAAATAAATGTGTCGCATCATCGTTTCCGTAAACTTAAATTTGAACCGAAAAACTTGATTAACCATTAATTTAATATTTGGTTACTCAAACCACCTATATAAGTATGTGTGATAGTGCTTCAACTCAACAAACAACATAGTTTAAACTTGTCGTAATTAAGAAGTTTGGAAGAAAGCTAAAGTGTTAGGTTGAGATCTTACATGTGATTGTTTAATTTTCACAATATATAGATATAGGGTCGGCCGTTTAATGTATATAAATATGTGTATATATTTATCAAGCATCCTAATTTTTTATTAACTATGGGGGTTATTAAGGGGAGTAATAGAGCTATTAATATTATTAACGTGTACGCTCCGCAAAAAGTCCCTCAAAAAAAGGCTCTGTGGGAGGATATTGGGGTTGTTTTGGGGAGTCATTCGGGTTGGTGGGTGATTATGGGGGACTTTAATGCAGTTCGCTTTATGGAAGAAAAGAGGAATTCGAATTTTAATAAAAATCGTGCTTCTAATTTCAATGATTTTATCTACGAAAATGGGTTGAGAGAATATGATTTGAAAGGTAGGAAATTCACTTATCTTAAAGACAACAGTAATAAGCAAAGCAAGATCGATAGATTTTTGGTTTGTCATGATTTTTTCATCGCTTGGCCGGTGGCTTGACTTAGGGCGTTACCGAGGGTTCACTCGGATCACTGTCCTCTTGTTTTGAGTTGCTTGGATAAAAACTTTGGCCCCAAGCCATTTAGAATTTTCAACTCCTGGTTGGAGAGGAAGGATTTCGACGAGGTGGTGCAAAAAGCAAACGATTCGTTCATAGGGAACGGGGAGCCTGAAGTGGTCTTAATGCATAAATTTAAGGCGATTAGGGAGGATATTAAAAAATGGAAAAAGAAGGTTCTATCTGAAGAGGGGGAAACGGAAAGGATTCAAAAGGAAGATATTGAAAGGCTGGACGAAGTTTCAGAGGAGAGAGAGTTGTTAGAAGAGGAGGAGTGGTCTAAGGTGGAATGCTTGAAAGATTTAAAGGAGCTCGAAGGATACAAAATTAAAGACCTCAAACAAAGAGCTAGAATTAGATGGGATTTGGAAGGTGATGAAAACTCGGCTTTTTTCCATGGGTATATAAATAGTAGAAGAACTCTTAACAATATCCTGGGTCTTATGGTAGACGGGATGTGGATTTCAAAACCATCCTTGGTCAAAAGAGAAATTATGCACTTCTTCAAAAAGTCTTTCGAGGAAAAAACCAAAGACAGACCAAGACTCAATTGTCACATCATTAGGCGTCTCTCAGAGGAAGACGCTGCGATTTTGACGGTCCCGTTTAGGAACGAAGAGATCAAAAGTGCTGTGTTCGAATGTGGGGCTGACAAAGCTCCACGGCCAGATGGTTTTAATTTCAAATTCATCAAAAGGTATTGGAATTTATTTGAGAATGATTTTTATAATTTGCTTGATTCCTTTTTCAGCAAAGGTACTATTGAGGCAGGGTGTAGCACATCTTTTATTACTCTTATTCCAAAAAGCAAGGATCCGGTGGGGTTGAGAGACTATAGGCCTATTAATCTAATTGGGGTGATTAGCAAAACTATTTCTAAGATTCTTGCAAACTGCCTCAAAAAGGTAATCGGGTCCATCATCTCGGAAAATTAGACGGCGTTTCTCAAAGGAAGGTACATTCTTGATAGTCCATTAATGCTTAACGAACTTATAGCTTGGATTAAAAAGGATAAAAAAAAGGCTTTCCTCTTAAAAATTGATTTTGAAAAGGCGTATGATAATGTGAATTGGAGTTTTCTTTTGGATATTATGGATTAAATGGGTTTTCCTAATTTATGGTGTAATTGGATCAAAGGGGTTTTAGTTTCGGCTAGATCCTCGGTTTTAGTGAACGGGTCTCCTACTTTTGAGTTTAGTTGCTCCAAAGGGGTCAGACAAGGAGACCCATTATCTCCGTTTTTGTTTCTGCTGGTTATGGAAGCTCTGTCTAGCATTTTTTGCAAAGCAGGGCTTGAAGGGGTGTTAAAAGGAATTCAAACTCCTAATAACGGTCCGGTTATTTCGCATATTCTGTATGCGGATGATGCTCTGTTAATGGGGAATTGGGATAGGGATAATGTGGTAAATGTGGCCAGATGCTTAAGAATATTCTATTTATGTTCCAGATTAAAAATCAACCTTCTTAAATCTAACTTGTACGGATTGGGGGTGGATAATAGCGAGATTTCGGAAATGGCCAAGGTGATCGGGTGTAACACTGGTAATATTCCGCTTACATACTTGGGGATTACGGTGGGGGCTAATATGAATAGAATTAACAATTGGAACCCGATAATCGAGGTTTTCAACAAAAGGTTGTCGGTTTGGAAAGCTAAAACTATTTCAATAGGGGGGAGGATTACTCTGATTAATTCTGTTTTGGAGAACCTCCCTATCTATTATTTTTCTTTATACAAGGCCCCAATCGGTATAATTAAGACCCTGGAAGCAAAAATGAGAAAGTTTCTTTGGGCGGGATCTAGTGATTTAAACAAAATGAACTGGGTGGCATGGGAGTGGATCACTTGGCCCAAGTCTAAAGGGGGTTTGGGTATTAACAGGCTCTTTGAGGTCAATGAGGCCCTTTTATCTAAGTAGGGTTGGAGGTATAGGGTTGAAACCCAAAATATATGGAGGAAAGTGGTGGAAACTTGCCATTATAAATGCAACCAAAGTAGCTTCCTTCCGCTTAACGGGAACATAGCGGGATGTTGGAAATATATTGTGAAGGTGGTTTCCAAAATAAAATTAAACGGTAAAGGTTTAGATCGGTTGATCAAGGGCAAGGTGGGGAACGGGGTTGATATTCGTTTTTGGATTGACACCTGGGTGGGCGATCTTCCTTTCTTGGAAAGATGGCCTCGTCTGTTTGGGTTGGAATTGTATAAATTTTCCAGGGTTGCGGATAGAGTTCAAGGTAACGGGGGAATTTTCTTGGCATTGGTCTAGACTTCCCGAATCCGATGATGAGCTTAAAGAATGGCTGGAATGTCTAGAGGTTCTCAACATGGTGAGGCTTTTCAACGATAAGGATTCGTGGTACTGGAATGACGGTAGCCAGGATAGTTTCTCAGTGAAGTCTGTCAAAAAGGCTTTAATTATTGAGAGAGGTCATTGCCACCTTCCTAACTTTGTCTGGTGTAAATGGGTGCCTCTCAAATGCAATGTTATGGCTTGGAGAGGTAATTTGGATATGCTAGCAACGAGAGTTAATTTGAGGTGAAGGAATGTGGAGATTACATCGGTTTTGTGTCCTTTTTGTGAAGAATATGAGGAAACGGTGGAGCATTTATTTACTGCATGTTTGGTTGCTAATCGTGTGTGGGCGGCTTTCAGTACGTGGTGCAACATACCTCCTATTTTCGCCTTCGACTTCAAAGATATTCTGGATACTCATAATCATATTCAGGCTGGTAAGAAATCGAAGAAGATAATTTATGGCTTGGTGATTATTTCGTGTTGGTGTATTTGGAAAGGAAGGAACGAGGTGGTGTTCAATCAAATCAGAAGAAGCCTGCTTGATATTATAGGGGAAATAAAATCGAGAGGTTTCGCTTGGTTTAAGAGTAGATCGTCCTGTAATTATTTAAATTGGACGGATTGGTGTAAATATCCTTTGTATATGGTGTAATTTGTTTTGCCCTTTGCCCGGTTGGGTCGGGGGGTGCTTGTTTGTTTGGCATTTTGCCCGTTTGGGTCGGGGGTGTTTTTTAATGAAGTTCGTTTTTCAAAAAAAAAAAATTTAATTCACCATACCCAATGTTTTGAAGGTTTGTCTAGAAGTTTGAAGACCAACCATACTTCTTTCCTATCAATGTAAGAAGAAACAATTATAACATTAAGAAGCCGCAATTTGATTGTTCGAGGTCGATCAAGAAATAAATGTGTCTAACCACCGAAAACTTGTAACTTTGCTATTCAAGGTCAACAAGAACCGATTCAATGTTTTTTTTTTAATTCAACATAAGGAAGAACACCAATAGTAAACATCGAGATCATGTAGTTTTGTTTTTAATCATCTAGATCATTAATATACATAGTAGAATTTAGTTAAAATTTATTTATTAAAACTCATAGCTTACAATTTATAATTAATAATATTTGAAGTCTTATTGTTACTGTTTTATAGCCGGAAACAATAATATGGAGAATAATATGGAGTATAGTAACTCAAAAGAGATGAAATCATATAAAATCATATCTGGATAGCTAAAAATATCATTTTTCATTTTGTTTCGCTCTTTTATGTAATAAGTCTATTTCATTAATAAAAACTATATATAAATTTATGGTTTACTTTTTTTCGATATTCAACACGTATACACAAACACACTATCCAATAATCAAATCTGGTAACCATCCTCCTTCAATTCCCCTCCCTTTATTATTTTCGAAGTCCATGGGTTTTTGTGTGCAGCCCACTTCTAGCATTGGCCCAACTAAGTTTATTTATTTTATTGCATCAGAATTAATTTTATTCATTTCTTTCTTGATGAAAAAAAAAAAAAAAAAAAAAACCGTGGGAACCTAGAACCCCAATTTATTCCATCCAACTAATTTAACCTATTTAATTTTAGGGGTTAACGTATGGTGCGTACGAGATTGAGTTTCAACATGCGAGTTTTTTTTATAACATGCGATTTCTTATTTTATACAACATGCGATTTGTTTTTCTTCAACATGCGATTTTTTTTATATAAACATGCGATTTTGAAGTTTATACACCATGCGACTTTTTTTATAACATACGATTGAAGTTTATAACGTGCGATCTTCAAATCTCGTACGCTCGTACGATAAGACATATTGTACATTACACTTTCACTTAATTTTAAAGCACCAATTTATAAGAATCGGAAAAAAGAGTTTAATGTATTAAGCTAAGCAATCGTTCATTCGGGGGAAGTCACAAAGAATTTTAGCCGTGCGGGGGCGAAGTATAGAAGGGGCGCCGAACTTTTCGCTCAGTAGTGTTATATATGTAGTTTTCGTATAGGAATTTTTTGGTATATACGTTTTCGACCCACCTGTTCTATAGAAATTTTTGGAAAATTTTGGGTCAAGCTTCGCCACTCTAGCCGTGCATGGTTGTCATGATATCTCTATAGTCTTGAATTACGTGGACCATATGCGAACCCAAAACTGTCGTAAAAATTCCGTGCGTCAGAATTCAGCAGTCACACCACTAAGGGTATACGGAGTGGGCGGCAAACCCACTCGGCACATATATGTCTGCTTTGACTCAAATGAATGTTCTGAAGAAACCTCAATTAAGTTATGTTCTAAAAAAGAGGATTCTTGCGTTTTTGCCCTCCTGCTGAAAGCATTCATTTATCGGCTCATTTCTTAAAATACTTCAATTCCTACACGCAAGAAATAGGCCTCTGAACGAGTCGCACATACACCCTAGTACATGTTCCTCGACGCTGAGGGCATCCCTGAAGCGCGGAACACCGCCGCTGGTGGGTTTGCCGCTCGGTGAAGGTTGCCGATGTGGGGATAGGTTGCCGATGCGGGGAGATGATCGGAGGAGAGAGAGAGGGAGGGTATGAGAGAGAGAGAGGGTAGTGTGGGGTGGGGTCCATGCCATCTCTCAACCAATCACACATTTTTCTTTTTTTTTTTTAAAAAAAAAGTTTACCACTTCACCAAGTGTCTAACCATTTGCCAACACTTTTCAACAAAGTTTAAACACTTTTCACTGATTGACGTGGCGCACTATGATTGGTTGATTTTTTAGTTTGCCACTCTCAAGTGTTTAACCATTCCTTACACCCTAATTACCGTTGAATCGTCTTTTTAATTGCCTCCCCACTCCACCCACTTATTTTCTTAATTGTATGGGCTGCTCTTTAGTTTTCTATTGGACCAAGGCCTTGTTCCTGAAAAGCCCACCAACATACTAACATACTAGTCAAACGCTCCATTTATATTTGATGAACCAAAATTTATTAGACATGCATTACATTTAGGGCTGTACGAACCAAATATTCGGCGAACAGTTCATGATCCGTTCAACGGGTAGTTCGTTTGTGTTTGTTCGTTTATGAAACAAACGAACACGAACATGAAATTTTGTTCGTTTAATTATTTGAACGAACATGAATAGTGGTCATGTTCGTTCATTTATGTTCGTGAACGTTTGGTAACATGTTCGTTTATGTTGGATTGTGTTCGATAATTTCATTAGTGTTTATGCTCGGTTGTGTTTTAGTTTCTATATTTTCTTTAAATACTTCAATATTCCGATAATAATAAGTACAATGTATTAGTTTATTATCTATTCTGTTTATGAACGCTTGTTTGAGTTCGTTTGTTTCCATTTATGTTCATAAACACAAGATTTTGTTCATGAACGTTCATCTGTGTTAACTGCTTAAAATTAGCAAACGAACACGAATACGTTCTGTAACACCCCGTGTTTTGAAAGTCAAAGTCAAAGTCAAGATTGAAGTCAAAGGAAGACAAGATTGCTAATTGCGATCTGTCACTCCTTGCTCAACTCATGTTTTGACTTCTTTGACTTGTACATAATCTATCTATGTTATCGCATTAGTTGTATTATGTGGAGTACTTGATAATAATCGAGGTTTAATCGCATATTAATCGCATGTTTAATCGATTAATCACTTATCGCTATCGCACTGGAAACTCGAATTATGTATCTGGATATTGTTTTACTTGTGTGTGCTATTTATGTGTTACTTGTGCATGTGATGTTTATGTTGAGGTGTTAATCGAAATCGCAATCTATCGCATCGCAAATCGAATCGAAAACGCTAAACGCAAGTTAATTATTGAGATTGTATGTTAGATATAGTAGTTGAGATTAAAAGTAATTTGATGAGTAATACGATCGCATCGCTCTCTCGAATCGCATCGCAACGCCTTGTCCTCGAATTAAAACTGCAAACTCGTCGCGCTAATCACTCCAATCGAGTGGCCAGCCGATCGAGCTGCCACCCGATCGGGCTGCCCCTCGATCGAGCTGCACCCGAACGGGCTGCCACTCGATCGACCAACCACCTTTCCCCACTTTCCTTTTATGGAAACCCTATAAATACCCCCCATTTGTCACCTCTTTGATGGTGACAGCTCCTTTGTTTGACCAACTCGCTTCATCCCGCATTTCTTCCGATTTCTCTCAAATCTTGTAAGTTTTCAGCCTAAATCTTGTACTTTCTTGATCTACACGCACTCCTACACCTTTCTATCTTTTGAATCTTAACTTCTAACCTTGAAATCACCGGATTTGAGGTGTTATAGGGTGATGTCATCATGAATTTCTTATGAACTTCAATGTTTGGCTTCATTTCACCAAGAACAACTTAGATCTGAAGGATTTCCACAATATTTAATAAAGATCTTTCATAGATCTAAACATATTCATGGTGAAAATGATTGAAAGATGGTTTTCTAACTTTCTTTCAACTCTTTTACACTCAATGCACTCAAACCCGATGGAATCGGAGCTAGTTCTGATCTTCTACCCATTCTTGGTGATGTATCGGTTCCAGATCCGAATTCTATCCAAGAGGTATTGACTTCAGGTTTGAACATGAACTACCGACTCGAACCAAGAAACGGTCGGACTAGGGTGATTCCTGTTCGGTCGGGTCACTTGGGCCGGGTTGAGGGTTCTGTTGTTCAAGCATGTTATCAAAATATCTCGTTCAACGCTACAAGACTTCAAACGAGTCAAGTGTCAAGATGAACGAATAGTCGGGACGTATTGCTGTCCGATCGGATTGCCACCCGATTGAATTGCCACCTGATCGACCGGCCATCCGATCGGGTTGCACTTGGGCCCCATACTTAAACTATTTCAAACTTTTCAAGATCTGAACGTTGAAACGGATTGCCACCCGATCGAGTGACCATCCGATCATTTGACGTTAGGGACTTGGTCAACTTTTAACATGTTCAATACAAACGGATTGCCACCCGATCGGATAGCCATCCGATCGAGTGACCGTCCTGCTGTGAACTTGTTCTCAAACTGAGAAGCCTCGCCAATTGGGTTGTTGTCCGATCGAACGGCCATTCGATCGACCGACCTGAAAGGTAGAGATACTTCTCTATTTTCAAAATACTAAAGCGAAAACTTCAAAAGGCAAGTCATCATACACAAACACATCCATCCCAAACAAGGTAACAATCCAATCGAGTGGCCAGCCGATCGGATTGCCGTCCGATCCATCGACACATCACACCGTTTTACGCGCCGATTTTCGCTTATACTATCAATAACTGTTCAGGCTATTTTCCGCTCTAGCGCTCCCTTCAATCCATTAACTCAACCGCTGTGAGTATACTCGAATCCCTTTTTGCTTTATGCACTTTTGGGTGTTACATACGTTACTTATATCAAATCACACTACGCAATACTTTTAAACGCTAACCGCTACTGCATGTATACGTGACTTAATGATTGCTTGTTTGTTATGTTTACACATGGATTGCTGTCTACCTGCCTTAGCAACGATAGTACTATAGTTTGGACTCAGCACCTGTTCACTCAGGGGTTGTTAAGGACAACTATTTACATGGCTCACAGTGGTGAGTGTGTATTACGAACTGCCTTACGCAGTCAACCCGCAGTCATTGGTATTGATGGGATCATGTCGATAACTTACGTGCTTCATTTCACACTGTGTACGTGCTGGTTATGCGTAATCGATTTCGAACTCTATATGCTATTATCAAACTTGTATGCTCACCCTTACACTATGTGTATTGACTTTTACTTTAACGTATGTGGCAGGTACTTAAGATGTTAGAATGCTTGGCTTGCTGTGAAATCGAGGCTAGGAAAGAGTATAGAAACAAAGACAATTTATTTTATTTGAAAATCTGAGTTGTCGGAACATGTTTATTTGTTTGAAGAATATCTCTGTCTTTAATAACTAGATTATCTTATGGGTTATGGTATGGGACATAATATTTAAACTATTTGGTAATTTAGTCGTTATGGAATTTCTTTGAACAATCTGTTTCGCTCAGTGTCGCTCCCCGATGATTCCGCCATCGGTTGGGGTGTGACAGATTGGTATCAAAGCCATAACTATAGGGAATTAGGCAAGACTCGACCTAGTCCGGGTTGATGTCTTAGAATGACCTAGTCTATAGTCTAAGTACCAACAGACCGACTTGTGCATGCCCAGTAGGGGTTTTGTGCGAGCTTACTAGCTATTCTCGCTATTTCTCGCTATCTCTCGCTGTACACTACACACACTTGCGCGAACACCGCATACTATAGTCCCGTGCAAGATCGACCTTTCCTAAGACTGATTTCACACACAAACGAATGGTCTGGTCAAGATTAGGTGTGAAAACCGCAAACTCTCGACCAGATTACTCGTTCAAATTGCTGTTTACAATAAAACAGAGAATTTGTGTTGAATTAGGAGTGAAATCCATACTTCGAGTCAAATCCTCTATTCTATCTCGTGGTTTTACCACACAAGCAGGAACGTAGTAGCTAAGTTAGGGGTGAGACCCGAACCTTGATGACTCGTTATACTCTCTAATATGGTTTTACAAAAATCCCACCAAAGTCTCGACGGACTCCAATGACTTGAAGTCACACTGTAGCCGGAAGGATGCGTGCCGATCGCTCGAATCGAAGCGAGAGCACAGTCCAGAAGACAAAAGAGTGCACTTAAAAGTCCTTGTGAATAGTCGAACCACTTTGGGTAGTCGACGTCTATCTTAGCTGCAGACAATCTATTCTCGATTTCTATGTGTTTCGATTCTGAGCCCGCAACTGCTGACTCTGATATTTGCCGATTTTATGTGTTTTATATGGTTATATGTTTTCGATTTTGGTGATTTATTCGCTTTCGCTGCCCGTTTCGATCAACACATACAACTCGCACTGCACCTCTATCTCAAAGCGCTAACAAAACGTTGGTCATCTCTCGCAATTGCTATAATTAATCGCTATACGCGCTGTGTATGATAGGGAATACGTGCAACATATAGTTAGGTTTCTGTATTCTGACTGCCTCTTGTGCTTATGTGTTTCCGTGCTTTACATGCTTATATGCTTCTGTGCTTATGTGCTTTTGTGCTTATGTGAATCTGTGATTACGTGTCTATGTGTATACGTGTTTCGTGAACGTGTTCCTGAGCTTTAGTAGTAATAGGCGTGTGAGGTGAGATTCGATTATATTGCGTTTGAGTCCTGTGGCGATGTCTGTTGCAGACAATGTCGTCATCTGGATCTCGCGCTACCCAATCTGCTCGTCGAAAGCATGCCAACAAGCGCCTCGCCTCTATGATTACTAAGCAAATGGCAAAGGTTATCCCTCAGATCGTGAGTGAACTAAACGAGAATGCGAGCAAATCTTCCGAGGAGTCAAGGACCGATGCTCCCAAAGCTACTTTTAGCTTCAAGCAGTTTAAAGCTTGCGGACCGAAAGAATTTACTGGCGAAGATGGTCCTACAGCCTTATTTCAATGGTTTGATTCGATCGAGGTCACCCTGCGCCAGAGTGGGTGTCCTGACGAACTCCGCACTCTGAATGCTACCGGCGTCTTCCAGTCCCGCGCTTTAGACTGGTGGACGACCGAGAGAAACAAATGCGGAAACGATGCAGCTTATGGTTTGACATGGGATGAGTTGAAGAACGTCATGTTGGAAGAGTTCTGCCCTCCCCATGAGCGCCAAAAGTTGGAGGACGAATTCTGGCACATCAAGCAAAAGGAGGGCGACAATGCTGCTCTAACTGCTCGCTTCAAGCAACTTAGTATTATCTGTCCTGATCAAGTTAAGACTGCTGATATGACGATCAAGAAGTATATTCGAGCTCTACCCGACTGCGTCGCAAATTTTGTGCAAGCTTCAAAGTCATCAACAATCGAAGAGACTTACCTGCTTTCCGCTGAAATAAACGACAAGCGAGTCAAGTCCGGCTTCTGGGATAAACCGCCAAGAATCTCCACCAAGTTACCACCGCACCAACCGCTGAAGCAACCGCCAACTCTCAGTCTTCGAAAGCCTCTCATCGCAAGAGGAAGAACAACAACAACAACTCCAGCAACAAGAATTATGCTATCACTACCGCTGCCCCACTTCAAGCTGTATCAGCTTAACAGCAAGCTCAACACCGCCAGGTTGCAACACCAGTAACTCAAGCACCGCCGGCAAAGCGTGCTTATACTGGTCTTCATCCGGACTGCCCAACTTGCATCTATCATCACCCAGTGGGGATTGCCTACAGATTTTGTGTACACTGCAACATGTACGGTCATTTTACAGCCAATTGTCGTACAGGTCCTCGACAAGCGCCATCACCAGCTACTGTTTATCAAGCTCTGCTCCCTGCCCCTCAAGGCCAACAAGCAGCTCAGGCACCCGCGGTCAACGCCAGAGTCTGCTTTGCGTGTGGTGATCCCAACCACTTCGCATACATGTGCACCAACAGGGTTGTGAAGCAAGAGCCTCAACAGCAACAGCAACAGCAGCAGCAGCCTCAGCAGCAACAGCAACAAGCCGCTCGTGCTCGGACTTTCAATATTAACGTGCGCCAGGCTCAGGCTGACAACAACGTGGTGAATGGTACGTTCCTTGTGCATGGTATTTATGCTTCGTGTTTGTTTGATACTGGAGTCGATAACTGCTTTGTATCGTTTGAGTTCGAAAAGCTCCTTAATCGTAAGCACGCACAACTCCCCTCGACGTTCGATGTTGAAGTCGCTACCGGAAGAACTGTCGCCATCAACTTTGTTCTTTGTGATTGTACTCTCGAGCTCAACACTCACATCTTCCCCATCGATCTTATTCCGATGCAACTCGGAAGTTTTGATGTCATAGTAGGCATGGACTTTCTTCGTGAGAACCACGCTGAAGTCGTTTGCTTCGACAAGATGATTCGATTCTCGCTCGCTAATGGTGATCAATTATGTGTCTATGGTGAAGTCGCGTCGAAGAAACTCCAGCTCATGTCATGTGTACAGGCTAGCAAGTATCTCCGCAAGGAATACCAAGCTTTCTTGGAACACATTGTAGTAGCGGAGAAAAAGGAAGTTAAGGAAGTGAAAGACGTCCCTGTTGTTTGTGAATTCCCCAACGTTTTTCCTGAAGATCTTCCTGGTTTACCAGCAATTCGTGATATCGACTTTCACATCAACCTCATTCCTGGAGCAAACCCTGTTGCAAGAGCTCCTTATCGACTCGCTCCATCCGAAATGCGCGAACTGTCGAGTTAGCTCCAGGAATTACTTGACAAAGGCTTTATTCGCCCTAGCACCTCTCCTTGGGGCGCACCAGTCCTTTTCATCAAAAAGAAGGACGGGTCGTTCCGGATGTGCATCGATTATCAGGAATTGAATAAGCTGACAATCAAGAATCGTTACCCTCTGCCTTGCATCGATGATTTGTTTGACCAGTTACAAGGTGCTACGTGTTTCTCCAAGATCGATCTACGTTCAGGCTACCACCAGTTACGCATACAAGAAGAGGATATTCCCAAAACCGCCTTCCGAACTCGTTATGGCCATTATGAATTCGTTGTTATGCCTTTCAGTTTAACCAACGCACCCGCGGTTTTTATGGATCTGATGAATCGCGTGTGTAAACCTTTCCTAGACCGTTTCGTCATTGTGTTCATCGATGATATCCTGATCTATTCCAAGTCAAAAACAGAACAGCGCGCAACATCTACGTTTGGTTCTTGTCACACACCGATATTTACACGTTTGACCGGTGGGCCCGGTGGGGATTATCGTGACGTGGTTGGCAACATTACAGTCAAACAACACAATATTTAAATGCACGGCGGAAGCAAAAGAAAGATATATTTCAATCGAATGTAATTGTAATATCGAGTATCACAACAGTCGAAGGTTTATCCATAGATGGATCAACATAAAATGGAAACAGTAGTTCAACAGACTTTAGGCATCTTAAGCTTGCGAGACTCTTTATTGATGCTAGGAGTAACCAGCCAATTACGAGTAGTACCTGCACTTAATCTTTTTGAGAAAATACGTCAGTTTACACTGGTAAATACAATTTAACTGACTCATTTTAAAAATGGTAAAAATTGATTTAAATGCACGTGGCACAAAATTTTTATAACTTGGGATAATTATTTAAATATATAATCTCGTAAAAGAATTACATGTTTCTTATGCGTTCAGTAGCCCGATCAACAGACCGGGTTAAAGATCAATAGACACACCACATAATATATATATCCCGCGGCGAGTTACCCTCGAATAGGCGGTTATATTATTTTATTTATTTAGGCATCGACGGGTGTACGCCTACACCCCGTGCTTAGGTCGTGGCCATTTCGTAAAATGATGCCAAGGATATCCGAGACATGGTCATTAACCCCCCAAAGGCTTTAAGCAACAAAACATTTCAAACGGGTCATCTCAATGATCTAATTTTCATACAATTAAAGATTCAATGCCTGACCAACCGGTATTTTATATACCGTACCCCAAGCCCGTATAGGGAAAATAAGTTAAAAGTATTTACCTTTGCAAGTATAATTCACAAATATCAAATGCGGTAGCTTTTACTGGTTCTCCTATTCTGGAACAAAGGTTAATAATAACCTATTAGAATCCTAACGGTCTTTAGTTAAGCTTAAGCTTAGACCGATTAGTTTTAAGGAACGATACGGTTTGAACGCGTGATTAAGCGAAGACCTGAATAGAATGTGATTTAGGCCCGACAAGTTTGAAGACTTGTCTTATATGGGTAATCTAAACACATTCTAGATTTTGAGATAAAACCGATAAGGTTTGACCCGTTTCGGCTAATTTATGCAAACTAGTTACATAAACCGAACCGAACGCGCAAGAGGCGTAACGGGTAATCATTAGAGCCATATACAGGTTTCCTAAGTTAATATGCCTTAAATATGTTGTGACATCAGTAAGATATCTTTTATTATGCCCGAAACGAATTCAAACACACACTATGCCCCGTAGGGGCATTTTGGTCATTTACAAGGTTATAAAAGAGTTTAAGTATTAACCTGAGTTACAGGTCTGATGTAATCAGCAAAAATACTTAATTTGATAAGTTATAACAGTAGGGTATTACATATATGTGAAATTTATTAATTATAACCAAACTACGCACCGTAGGGGCATTTTGGTAATTTCACCTAAGCCGAAAAGCTTAAAACTGAAGTCTGAGTTAAACAACTTTTGCTTACTGTTAAAATATTATAATTTACCTAAAATGTCAGTAGGTATCAACCCTTGTATGTTTAAAAATAGCTTTAGTACATACTATGCGTTAAAAACGCTTAAAGAGGCGATTAGAAGCCGTTTCCGGGTTCTATATTGAGAACTGATATTTTTATTATTCCAGAAGGTCAAAAATAATTTATTTATCATATAAAATCAGTAGCAAAAGGTTTGGGGTCAAATAGATATGTAAAACTCATTTTATAGCCCGAAAGGGCAAAACCGACAATTACCGGATCAAGCTTATAACTCTAAGTTATGCTCAGCCTAAAATTAATTAAAAATCTTCAAAAATCCCAAAATAATATATTACATCAGTGGGTAAAAAGTTTGATATCAAAAAGTAGGTTTAAATAGGCTATATGCTCATTACGTCGTTTAATCGCTAAAAAGCTTTCTAATTACGCTAATGAGCATAACTCTCAATCTACATCTCCAACTGATGTCAAATTTTGGGTACAAGTTTATATATCAGTAACTAAGGTTTCTACTCTTTTACATTTTTAAAAATCACGTTTTTATGGTGAAAAGGGCATAATGGTCAACATATGAGCAATTAACGGAATCATGCATATTAATTGGATAACTAATGAACCAAGGTGTATAATCACAGAGGGTTATACTAGCATGTAACCTAGTCCAATTAAAGCTCTAAGGCATTTCTAAAACATGCTTAAACGGGTCAGAACTGAAAGTCAAAGCAAAAGTCAAATTATGCGACTTTCGGTTCCGAACCGGGTCTCTACTGAAAATTGTCGGGTTGAACATGTTTAGACATGTTCTTACACTAATTACCAAGTTATATTAATGATCAAACAGGTTTTATGGGTTCTACATTGCTAATTATGCATAAATTGGAAAATAAGCATTCTGTTGACTTTTTAATAACAAGTTTGACCCGACATTTGAGCTAGTTAGAGTGGGAATCAGAGGGTGCCCTTTTAAGGGTTTATTGCCCACATAATTACCAACTTATAACTATTTTCAATTCGACTAATCACATGACCATTAGTGATTAATCGCGAAGTCAACCGTTAATTACGACGGTTTGACTTTTAAGCTTTAACTAAGCAAAAACTCAACTAAGAAATGTTAAGCATACTTACAGAAGTCCTATGCACGATTAGGAAAACTTATGGTCTGCTCTTAAGCTCCAAGAAGCTCCAGAGATGATCAGGAAAGCAGATGGAATGAATGCAAGAATGTTTGCAACTTTGTGGCTTTATATAGTGATTAAAACTCAATGGATTGTTGACAAATAAGTCTATCCATGTCCCCTGATCATGCACAAGTGTCCTAGTGGTCTAAAAAGCAAATAGGGGTCGTCCAAAGATGTGGAAAATCGATTATAAGTCGGTTACAATGTTTAAACAGGCTGCTGCCCGTTTTCCTGTCGCTGGGGCACCCTTACGGACCGTAAGGGTGAGGCTTACGGTCTGTAAGCCTTCTGCAGAAGCTAAAAATTGTTGTTCTTTCAAGCATTCGAAGGGACAACCAGGTATTCCGAATTGGGGACATTATTTTTCAGTATGGGGCCTCTTATTATGGGTCTTGAACAGTTATGTACCCTACCACTTTGCCATGTTTCCTTGAATCCATATGAAAGTGCCGTTAATGAAGGTTTACCGTGCATTTCTTCGTAGGAGTCCACCCTTGCAATTATGGTTCAATTATTGCTAGAAATCACCGGATTTGAATATATACCAGATGTTTATTAGTCTTGGGATTCATAATGAGGTCGTTCAGAGGTGTAAAATTAACATGACGACACTTTTTAAATCCTGTCATACATCTTTAATTATATCCGGGTTTTTATCACTTTTGTCTTACATGACACGTGTCGTTATTCTATTGTACACGAATTTTCGAGGTGTTCCAGTTCTCGAGCTACTTCGGGGGAATCGACTCTCTGCCAAATTCTCCAAGTGTGAATTCTGGTTAGAGGAGGTTCAATTCCTCGGTCACATTGTCAATAGTCAAGGTATTCACGTCGATCCCGCGAAGATTGAAGCTGTCAAGAGTTGGGTTATGCCTAAGAACCCGTCTGAAGTCCGTTCTTTTCTCGGACTAGCGGGCTATTATCGCCGATTTATCGAAGGATTCTCTAAAATCGCTATGCCATTAACCTCTCTCACGCAAAAAGACATGCCTTTTGTTTGGGGAACCGAGCAAGAGACTTGTAAGACCCTAATTTGTAATTGACCAAAACATCGCAGCGGAAATTCGTACCATAAAATTTCTTTCGTTTCAATCACCTTGACGCACTTAAATTCATTTTCAAGGTTAATTCTTTTACAATAAATACCTTTCATTATACTCATTTACAATAAGAAAACATAACTTAGCTTCACTCGGATACGTACTCAACAATCCCGTACAATCTATCTGGTGACTCGATCTTGGATCTCTCCTCTTCCATTCATGATAATCTGGCTCGAACAACCTGCACTCACCAAATACATACAAGACATTAATAGGTTATCAATATAAACGATACTTAGCCTTGGATTATTTCCGTTCCGTTATTCCTTTACATTAAACGTTCCCTCTGTGTACCTCACCTCTGGTGAGCCTTCGTTACTGTACCTGCATTACACCTAAAACACCAGGTATACGAATAACAACATAAAACTTAATCATGCTGAATGACTTACACACATACCTAAACTTCATACATATTATCTCCATACATACGTATGTACACACATGCATACATACTTACTTGCATACGTACTCACACACATACAAGCCAACCGACTTGCATATCTACATATATATACGTGTACATCATTATATACGTATCGGCATATGCACATATCTACACCATTGCGTACAATCATGACATTATACATATATACATACGTACCTACCTATCTACACCTAAGCATACACTTAATCTTATAAAAACGTAATTTAAAATAGTCATACGCAACTTAAAACGCGTTTAAGCGAGTTCCCAAGACAAAACGAGACACGAAAACAATTTTCGGAGAAACATAGCCCGTCGCGTCGCGCGACCCCCCGTCGCGTGGCGCGACGCCCTCAAATCGACAGAATGTGTGCAGCTGGTTGCTGCATATTCCCAGCACGATCCGGTTTCACGGAAACAAGCATAACTCTCTCGTTTTTGATCCATTTTACCCGATTCTTTTTCCTATACGTCCGTAATTTAATTCTCCATCTAATGGAGTTAAAATCCAACATCCGACATAATAAAATTTCAGACTTTTAACTCTTCGGCTTATTACCCTCTTACCAAATTTCGACCCGTTCATGCATTCATCAACATAACTTGTTTGTTTTACTATAACCTCTTATAAACCTAATAATATCAGTGACGTCTATCATAAATTACTAAATTCTTGGATGTCTTGCATCCTCTTAACACATTATCGTTCATATGCTTATTTTGACCCGTTAAGGGTATTCGCGCATTAATTGGTCTATGACTAACAAAACCATACTCCCCACTTCCATACTCGTCCAAAACATTACACTAATCGAATAACTTGTTTCTAAACTACTTTTAAGATCGTTTGCCCAAAATACCCATCAAGGGCATTTTGGTCAACTTTAATCCCATCATTTACGACGAAAGACTTCAACACATATTTGACCTCAAACATCATGTTTAATTAATTAAAACACTTTATTACTTAATCGAACTAAGAAGTGATTACGGAAATCACTTACCTTATGCGTCCGTGCTCGTATCCGATTCCTTGCCTCTTCTTGACCCGTTAACACCTCATGCTTGAGCCCATCTCGACGTGATTCCTATGCTTTCATTTCATCGAAATCACGCTCTTATTAGCATACTCATTTGTACATGTTAACAATCACATCAATCGCATATTTCACACTTAACTTTCATTAGTTATTTCTAACAAACATAAAACATATAATCAACTTCATATCCTTTCAACTCATGTAACTCATCATGTAATCACAATTAACGCATATTAACATAACATGTACCAAACGACTTCCTATAATCCCACCTTTACAACAACGAGTCAAATCATGTTTCTTATACTTAGTTGACTCTCAAGAGTCAACTATTAACCATATTTAACTATCGACTTATCATCATATACTCGTAACATCATAGCCGACTATACGGACAACACTATATACATTTTATCATACGCTTAGTGTGTGTACTACCTTTTAAGCATAACGTACAACTAATTCATGCATAATTCTTCTAAACTCATACATAACCCATCAAAACCTACTACTAATCATCATGTATCATTCCCAAATAAACATCAACCATATCATCATCATATTTCTCCTAATTCATCTAACAAGAATTCATCATACCCACATAATACATCAATCTTTCAACAAGACTTTTACATAGGTGGTGATTCTAGTCATTATCTTCACCCTAACTAACGGGTTTCATCTCTAACCATCAAATTAACACAAACCATACGTACCACATGTTCTATACGATGATCCTAACCCTTGTACATGATTAATTTCATATTAACTCACGGATTTGAACATAACCCACTTCACACATGATCACAAATCTTAGATTTAAGACATACCTTATGATCCCCTCGTGAAGGTGATCATTAATCCGTGTTCCTTCTTGAATTTAGGCTTCGATTCACCCTTCAATTTGGTGATTTAGTTGAATTAGGGTTTGGAGCTCTTGAGAGCTCCTGAAGCTTCAAGAACACGCACGTATGTGTGTTTGTGTGTGTGTATAGACCTTTTTAATTAGTTATCAACTTTCATCTGTTCCACTTTAGCCCCTTGGGTTTGCCTTTAAAACATAACGTGCACTACTTCCATCTTTTAATACTTTTGACCATACCCTTAACTAGGTTAAATAGCCTAGTTATTTATCCCATAATATAACACATAAGGACATATTGCGAATATATAACATTTGGATTTTTGGGGCGTTACAAGACTGCCTTTCAAACCCTCAAGTACATGCTCTGCAATGCTCCTGTTCTCACTCTACCCGACTGAAACGATGACTTTATCGTCTATAGTGATGCCTCGAATCTTGGTCTTGGTTGCATTCTCATGCAGCGAGTGATGTGTGTAAAATGCAACATATAAATTACATCAAATGAGGCATAAAACTAACCCTTTTTAAGTACTAATGTTGGAAAAAGAGTGTTTTTGTCTTCCTTTTGTATTTTCAGGATTAAATGAGCTCAAATTCACAAAAGAAGCAAAAAGACAGCTAAATCTAACATAAATACAAGAAAAGGAACATAAGTGGACTGCCCGACCCCTCAACGGCATCTTCCCAAGCAAAATAGAGAAGGCAGAAGACTGAACACGCCCCGTGCTCAGCCAGCACGGGGCCGTGCCTAAGAAGCAGCAGAAAAGACAAACCTATAGAAGCTTCTATTGCCCACCACGGGGCCGTGTCCAGTGAACACGGGGGCGTGGCGAAAGTATAGCAGGCGCATTAATTGTAATTGCGAATTACAATTAATGAAGAGAGAGAATGTCAGACAGGCACGGGGGCGTGTCCAGCGGACACGGGGCCGTGCCCAGCCTTCTGTTCAGCCTATAAATAGGAGTGCTTGGTTTCATTTCAACTCATCCCTTGGCACACCACCTCTCTCACACTTCATCCACCACCCACCACCATCACAACACCATCATCCACCACCATCATCCATTGTCCATCGTAGAGTGTGTGAGTCGTCTCGGGATCCAAGATTGATCGTAAGAGTTCTTGACAATCAAGGCCATGTTTGCCTAAGTCTCTTACATCACTTGGTGAAGACAAAGTGTCTAGTATAATACTTTTTATTTCTAATTTTTTGCACTTTTTATTTGGTTTTGTATTAATGACTTTAATAACTAGTTACTTATGTTGAAGGTGATCTTTCCTTATCGTTTGTCCGTGGTGTCTTGGCATTATTTTACTGTCTATATAAAATAAAAGATTTTCACCATTCATATCTCCACGGTCTATATGGAGGTATGTTGGCTACCTGGTCGGGGGTTAAGGGAACGGTTTGGTAAAGGTCTTGCCATTGTTCAGCGTTTAGAGGTCCTGCAATGGACCTGGGTCAAATTTAGTAGGACCTCCTTCAATGCTTCACGGTATTGGATGGCGGGGGTCCAAACTCTTTGATCCCCTCATAAGTTAACTACTATTAATACTATAACCCGGCTATTTAGGACTGTATCCCTGCTGACTCAGACTACTTAGTCGAGGGTAACGTCACCGCCAAAAGCGGGGCCTACCATAATTTGCATTAATAACTTAATTAATTATCTTCCAATAATCCACCCTTTTAGGATTGTATCCTTGCTGACTCAAACTACTGGGGTGAGGGTAACGTCACCTTCAAAAGAGGGGCCTACTACAATAACTAAGATAATCTCTTAATTATGTGCAAAAGTGCGGAAATAATCAAAGGTTACAGTAGATACGAGTCGGAACCAAGTGATTCATCTTGTCTATCTGTTTTTCTTTTATTTTTATTTTCAGCATTTTAGTTAGTTTTTATTTTTCTTAGTTTAAAACCTTTTCTAACTTTTTATTTTGATTAGACGTTGAGGATAAACCGGTACTAAAAGCTCTTGTGTCCTTGGACGACCTCGGTATCTTACCAACGCTATACTACGCCCACGATAGGTGCACTTGCCCATATGTGTGTTTAGTGTTAGTAAAATATCGTGTTTTATAAATTTAAAACTTGGCTAAAAAGTGTTAAAGGGGCTTAAAATATACACCTAATATATATAACACTTCACACGCATCAAGTTTTTGGTGCCGTTGCCGGGGACACAAGGATTTTAAGAAAGCTTAAAATCGACAGCCTAATCAGTTTTTCAAAACCTTTTCAAAACGCGCGCACATTTTTCTGCATTTTAGTTTAGTTTGCATTTACAGTAGCCTGAACACGGGGCCGTGCTCACTGAACACGCCCCCGTGCTGCATATTTTTAGTTAGATACCCAGATACAGAGTCTGAACACGGGGCCGTGCTCACTGAACACGCCATCGTGCTCAACGTGACCAGTAACTTTAATTAAAACGCCCAGATACAGATCCTGTACACGGGGCCGTGTTCACCAGACACGGGGCCGTGTCCAGCCTCTGTTTCCGTTTTTATTTTTGTTTTCTGATCTCAAGACTTGGTTGTGGTCTGCTGAGTGATTCTTATGGATTAATACTCAGGAGGTTACAACTACACCTATGAGGAGGATGATTATATGGGTAATTATTGCACTAATTGTCGTAACACACGCTCGGTTCAAAATAATCACTCATATCAACCATCCAATTCATACACCTACTATGAGGAGCCCAGGTACGAGCCATCGACTTCATACACGTCCTATGAAGACCAAAGGTATGAACCTCCTCCCTCATACTCATATTTTGATGAACCAAGGTATGAGCATTCTTACTCATACTTTGAGGAACCAAGGTATGAGCCACCACCTTCGTATGCTTATTATGAGGAACCATGGCGTGAACAACCCACCTCATATGAGTATTACGAAGAACAAAATTACGACCCTTATCCATCATATACTTACAATGAAGAACAATGGTGTGAACCATCTACTTCATATGGGTATTATGAGGAACAATGGATCGAACAACCGGATTCAAGCTTAGAAAATTCCGATTCTTTTTCTATAACCGAAGTGACCGATAGGATATTAGAACACATTAGAGTTATCGATCGATGTATAAAAGAAGCTCGCGCAAGGGAAGAGGAGTCCCGCGCAAGAGAAGAGTTAAAAAAGGAAGAGATAACCGAAAGTGTAAAAATGGAAGAACAAATAAGTGAAAAACCGACACATGAGTTAAACAACGAAAAAGGTGAGTCCAACAACGTTAAAATTCAAGAAGAGTCTAATTTTGAAAAAATTAATCTCTTGTCACCTTCTTTTGAAAATCATTGTTTAGTACCCCCTCATGCTAAGTTTTTAAAAGAGTTAAGCACTAACACTAAAATTGACGAAACGGTAAGTGTTAAGTTAACTAATGATCAAACCTCACTAATAAAAGAAGACCCATTTGAAATTAACATTACACCGGTTCCATGTTTCTTTCAAAATTCGTTTATTAGTAATGTCACAATCGATAAAGATCTTTGTGTTAACATAATGCCTAACTACATTTTCGAAAAATTAAGTATTAGTGATTTTTCTCCACTTCAAATACCCATTTTTCTATCCAATCGGAAAGTAATAAAATCAATCGGTATAGTTGAAGATGTATTGGTTTAAACGAATCAAATGGTAATCCCGACCGACTTTGTCATTCTTGATGACGCTCCTCTAGTGTTGGGACGACCATTTGTAAAAACTCACGAAGCTATGAAAAACCGGAAGTTCAAAAATCTACCTCTTCAATTAGGGGCATTTAAAAGAAGTGTCGATCTCGAACGGTCAATGAAATATCCTTTCGGCAATAATGACCCCCTAATTGAAGATGAAGATGAACCACCCGATACAAGTGAAGAGATTGACCACTTTGTTGAAGAAGAGGTCGCCATAGAACAAACTTTTAAAGTTCTTGATCAAAATGAGCAACCAAATAAGGAGTCTCCCAAACACCCACCACTTGAGCTCAAAGAACTTCCAAAAGGTTTGGAATATGCTTTTCTAGACAAAGATGGTAATTTACCTGTAATTATTTCGTCTAAATTAGATAACTTAGAAAAGGAAAAATTAATTAATCTTTTGAAAAAACACAAAAACGCAATAGCTTGGAAACTTGTAGACATAAAAGGAATTAGTCCTTCCATGTGCACACACAAAATTTTGATGAACGATGACAACAAATCAGTAATACAACCACAACGTCGAGTAAATCCAAATGTTCAAGAAGTGGTTAAAAACGAAGTCATCAAATTACTTGTCGCCGGACTTATCTATCCTATCTCCGATAGCCCTTGGGTAAGTCCTGTCCAAGTAGTTCCAAAGAAAGGAGGTATGACGGTAATAACCAACGAAAAGAATGAACTAATACCAACGAGAACCGTCACAGGATGGAGAGTATGTATAGATTATAGACGATTAAATGAAGCAACAAGAAAGGATCACTTTCCTTTACCCTTCATTGATCAAATGTTAGAAAGACTATCCGGTCATAAATTTTATTGTTTCTTGGATGGTTTTTCAGGTTACTTTCAAATCCCGATAGCACCCGAAGACCAAGAAAAGACAACTTTCACATGTCCCTATGGAACTTTTGCTTATCGACGCATGCCGTTTGGTCTATGTAATGCCCCCGCAACATTTCAACGTTGCATGGTAGCCATTTTCCACGACATGATAGAAAAGACAATGGAAGTCTTTATGGACGACTTTTCTATCTTTGGGGATTCATATGACCAATGCCTCGATAACTTTGAACGAATGCTATCCCGATGTGAGGAAACTAACCTCGCCCTTAATTGGGAGAAATGCCATTTCATGGTAACGGAGGGAATAGTACTCGGTCACAAGATCTCAAGCGAAGGAATGGAGGTGGATCGAGCCAAAATAGATACCATTTCTAGATTACCACCTCCATCCTCCGTACGAGCTATCAGAAGTTTCCTAGGGCATGCCGGATTCTATAGGCGGTTTATCAAAGACTTTTCTAAAATTTCTAGACCTCTAACAAAATTACTTGAAAAAGATGCTCCTTTCATCTTTGACAATGATTGCAATCAAGCATTTCTCACCTTAAAAGAAATGTTAGTCAATGCACCTATCATGATAGCGCCTGATTGGAAATTTCCTTTCGAAATCATGTGTGATGCTAGTGACTTTGCAGTTGGAGCTGTCTTGGGACAAAGAAAAGAAAAGCATTTCCACCCAATTTATTATGCTAGTAAAACACTTAATGATGCACAAGAAAATTACACAACAACTGAAAAAGAGTTACTAGCTGTGGTATTTGCTTTTGATAAATTTCGTTCTTATCTTGTTCTTTCTAAAACTATAGTTTATACAGATCATGCAGCCATCCGATATCTCTTCAAAAAGCAAGATGCAAAACCACGTTTGATTCGGTGGATTCTACTCCTCCAAGAATTTGACATTGAAATCAAGGACAAAAGAGGAGCAGAAAACACCGCTGCAGATCATCTTTCGCGCTTAGAAGACCCAGCTTTGAAAGCAACCAGGGACGAGCAAATCAACGAAAAATTCCCAACTGAGTCCCTGGAAATGGTGGAATACAAGGAAGAACCATGGTACGCCGACTATGCTAACTACCTAGCTAGCGGTATAGTCGCAAAAGGGTGGCCACATCATCAAAGAAAAAAATTCTTTGCCAATGTGAAACACTACTTTTGGGAAGATCCATATCTTTTCAAAATGTGTGCCGACCAACTCGTCCGACGATGCGTACATGGTAGTGAAGCACGAAGAATTCTCCGCCATTGTCATGAAGGTCCATACGGAGGACATCATGGTGCTGCTAGTACCGCACGAAAGGTATTCGATTCAGGATTTTATTGGCCAACCATTTACAAAGACGCCCAAAGTCGTGTAAAAACATGTGATGCTTGCCAAAGAACAGGTAATATTTCTTCCAAAAACGAAATGCCACAAAATGGCATTCTTGTTTGTGAAATTTTTGCTGTGTGGGGACTCGACTTTATGGGACCTTTCCCACCATCGAAAGGAAACAAATATATACTTGTGGCAGTAGATTACTTGTCTAAATGGGCCGAGGCCGAGGCACTTCCAACAAATGATGGAAGAGTCGTGGTAAGATTTCTGAAAAAATTATTCTCTCGTTTTGGCACACCTAAAGCTTTAATAAGTGATAGAGGTACCCATTTTTGCAACCATCAACTTGAAATTTTTTTAACAAGATATGGGGTCTATCACCGGGTCTCAACAGCATATCACCCTCAAACAAACGGACAAGCCGAAGTGACTAATAGAGGTTTAAAACGAATACTTGAAAAAACCGTAGGGTTAAATAAAAAGGAACGGGCTGATAAATTAGATGATGCTTTATGGGCTTTTCGAACTGCTTATAAAACAACAATAGGTACAACCCCATATAAGCTAGTTTATGGAAAAAGTTGTCACTTACCAGTAGAAATTGCACACAAAGCCTACTGGGCAATCAAAAATGTAAACTTAGATTTAGAATTGGCTGGTAAAAATCGATTTTGTCAATTAAATGAATTAGACGAGCTTAGGAATTATGCATACTCAAACTCTGAAATTTACAAGGAAAGAATGAAAAATTTGCATGACAAACATATTAAACCTAATGAATTTCGGGTAGGAGATCTAGTTCTTTTGTTTAATTCACGACTTCGATTGTTTCCTGGTAAATTAAAGTCTAGGTGGTCAGGACCTTTTTTGTAACACCCTAGTTTCTATTTAACGGTTTTACATGTAAATACCAATAATTAGATGTGTAGTTAAGACTACACATATTATAAATATACAGGTTTATTAAAACTTTTACAAATCATAAGTTATTCTACATAGCGTGATCAAATTCGTTGTTTAAAATTTTCAACGTGGCAAAGTGGGGAAGCGTGTATCTTTATCGTGTTCGGTTCTTCGCTGAGCTTGATCGTCTTCCGGCATCCAAAATGTACCTACATTTCATAAAAACATGAAATGCTTTAGTCATACGGGGTTTAAATCATGTCCGAACGATGTCCGGGAAACAATTGATTTTTCAAATGAAAAACAAAATATATATAAAAAATCTCCACCGTAAATTACGGTGGGCGGTGGCCCCTGGGTTCATGCTTTTCTACCGTAAATCAATGAGCCACCACCGTAAATAAATCATCTCCACCGTAATTTACGGTGGGACCGTAAATTACGGTGGACCCTGGGTTCAGCCTTTCCATTTTGCCGTAATTTGACACGAAATCTTTCGTATCTTTCAAACCGCTTATCCGTTTGACCTACCGTTTCTTCCTACATGTTTGTAATTTGATTCTCCATCATATGGAGTTAAAATCCGACATCCGGCTTAATAAAATTCAAGACTTTTAAGTCTTCGGCTTATTACTCTTTTACCAAAATTTGACTCGTTCGTGATTTTATCAAACATACAAGTTTGTTTGACCCTTATTTCTCATAAACCTATTAAATTCAAAGATGTCTAACATATTGGGTTCCAATTATAGAATTATATACATTCTTTAACCCATTTTCACCCATATGCTTATTTTGACCCGTTTGAGGTATTCAAGCATATTTTAAGCACCAATTGCTTTCATTCATTTCTAAATACATATATCCACATTTCTTAACAAAGGATCTTCCACCACAACTATATTTGTGATGGATTCGATGTGGTGATTTATATATACCAGAATTTACCCTTCAAATAGTTATTTTACGGCAAAGACTCAAATAGAGCCATTTGACTAACGTTTTACATCTTTCAACTTCTATACTCCTCCTAAGTAATTATTTAATTGTAAAACTCATTTCCAAACAACCTTTAAGGGTTGTTTGTTCAATTTAGCCTACAAGGGCGTTTTGGTCCATATTAGTCCTTCATTTACGACGAATGACTTTTAGTTACTTGTTTAACCCAACTCCGATCTTTTAACTATGATTTTATTTGAAAGGGCACTAGGCCTTTCAAATATAATGACCATCGTCCGTAACATTTGGTTTACCTATTAAAGTAACCAAAAACTTAATTTAGACTTCATTTAACTCTCATTAGCCTTACATTTAAATGAGAGTTTTCTTATTATGCGTACCTGGCTCGGATCATTACATTGACCCATTTAAGTACCTTGCCTCAATATTTACTAAGTAATAGCGATGTAAATATCCACTCGATATTTATTTCTGAAATCAAACAACTCATCAAACCATTAGTCGATATTGTCAAAAAGTGGTATTTCCACCTTTTGACCCGTTGGTCTAAATGACCGATGATATTGGCGAGATAAAGCTTATTGCCATCTCGTCTACACGACTCGTTCCGATTTACACCGCACGGTCGTTTTAACTATAAACCACCTCTTAACGCTTTTTTGGCCTATTAAGGCTTACGTAATATGTATCTTTCAAACCAATAATTATTGTCAACAAGTGTCCAAATTTCAATTTTACCCTTATTGGTTATCTTGTTCCATACGACTACACACCGGGAACACCATATCTCAATTTCCCATTTGTCTTGTTCGAAATCAAACAACAAAAAGGTCATTCTAAACTATATGACTAGTGTAAGCTATACTTACCTTGCATCCGAATTATGTTTTTCCCTTCATTCTTGATTCGTTTGACCCGCTTCCTTTCCCAAGCCTCCACTTAGCTCGTTAGGCGTCAAACTATTTTCAATCATTTACAAGGCGGTCAAATTAGTCATAAAAATCACGACTATTCCACCTCGCTTATTTACTATGCCGAAGCTACTATTCGACTTCATGATTAGTTAACTTTGCTTATCAAAAGTTAACTACTTATTGATCACTTGGTTTACACAATTAAGTCAAATCAACATTATGATTAAAACCCGTTTTAACTCATATTTCACGTAATTAGTCAACTAAGGCAATTACGCGCTTGATTCGTACTTTCAACATATAAACGTTTACTTAGGCATTTTAACAAACACCTTGTGGGCATATTCTATAAAATCAACAATCAATTTTTCATGACTAGTTATTTACCCAAGTTTTAACATCATTCACAAGTTCTTATGTCTAGCATGCATAACAACACCTAGACTTACTTCATAGAGATCAAAATACACTAGAGTGACAATCAAAATCCTAGTGTTTAACATATTTCTACAAAACCCACTAAACACCCATATTGGTGATTATGAACTTCATCATGATGAGCAACATTCAACAAGCTAATGGCTAGGGTTACCTCCTAGACATGATTTCATTCCAATTTCATCAAAACAACAATCATGCAAGCATAAATTTCGAATCTTATGTGTTCATCCAGAATTTGAGATGGAACCAAATAGTAAAATTTTACATACCTTATGATCCCTTTACTAAGGTGATCACTAATTTGTGCTTGGATTTCGATTTGGGCTTGATTTGCCCTTTCAATTTGATGAATTTCTGAAGTTTAGGGTTGGAGCATGAGAGCCTTTCTTGGCTCTGGTTGAATTCGCAGGAAACACACACGCATGTGTGTGTTTTATGTTTTAATATTTGATTTAATTAAAACTCAATTTCATTTGTCCATGTTTAGCCCCTCTAATTTACCCAAGTTATAAAAAAGGTTATCTATTTCTTGTTTCTCTTATTGTTTTAACAACACTTAACCAACTAGGTTGATATCCATAGTTACTTAATGGGTTTGGGGAAGTCATAACCCGTAGTATTTTTAAGTCCCGTTAACTCGGGCTTTATATACGCTTCGTTCTCTCAAAGCGTTTATTCTCTTTTTAATTTTATTAACATAAAATTATTTATTTAAATCCTAGTTTTCACCAGGTTAACTTTTACCACTAACGGTATTTTACCCGTTCTTAGCATTAACGGGGTTTAATTACCAAACCCGTCTTTCGGGGTGTTACATTTTTCCGTCACCCATATTTTCCCACACGGTGCAGTAGAAATTAAATCTCGAAATGGGCCTCCATTCAAAGTCAATGGGCAACGGCTGAAACTTTATCAAGGATTCATTGAGGATGAAGAGGAAGAGATCTCGTTTCAAACAGTGGAAGGATGAAACCAACATCATACCTGGTAAGTTACGAGCAATTGGGACGACATCGAAAGCGGTAAGTTTTCTAACCAAGGCTTATGGGAAACAAGGGCACTCACACGAGCACTAAAAAAAAAAAAAAAAACCCTTGCTCGGCACGAGGCCGTGTCCGCGCTGCAGTCGGGATATATCCCCTATTTCAAAACAGTTTCTTCATTCCACACGCCCCGTTTCCCCGAAAAAGCTCTGGTTCCAGGCGATTTTTCGAAAAATTTCGACGTCTCCTATCACTCTAACAACATCAAGGTATGATTCTATCACTTTTAGTAGTTAGATTAGTTACTTGCATGTAGTTAAAACACCACAAATTTGGGGAAAAATCTAGGGTTCTTGAATGTTCATTCGAATCAAACCTAAAATTTTTGCCTAAATCTGTTTGCATTTAGTTAGATTAGTGTTAAGGGAAGTAAATACACTTGTATTGTTCATAAATTCACCCGATTTCTTACAAAAACCCCAAACCCTTGTTCTTGAACCGAAAAAGATAAAATTAATAGGGTAAACGGGTTATTTTGGGAAAAACGGCACTTAGGGTTCCATTTTCGGGGGAAACCGCACATACTTGACCAAAAATTTTCAGATTTTCGGGACCGGGACGAAAAATGAAGTTTTTGGGTTACAGACGTCTGGACACAGGGCCGTGCCCGCTGAACACGGGGCCGTGTCCAGCCTACTGTTTGCAGTTTCTTTAAAAATCTCATTGTTTCGTGCTAATTTTTGGTGTATTCTTTCAGATGGCAAAGTTCACATGGTTCAATGCAAGTGAGCTCGATGCCAGGGCAAGATACGAGATACTTCAAACAAGACCCGAGGAGTACCCCAGGCGAGTATGCACGGACCTGTTAACCTTGGTAAACCAGCTGGACCGATTCAACAACATCGTTACGGGACCACTAGCTGTTGCATTGAACACTCGGCTTCGGTCGGTGCATCAATGCACCATGGAGTTCTACAGTACTTTCACCTTCACTTCAAGGTGTGACCCATTCGACAATGAAGGGGTTGCATTTCGGTGTGGCGGGACAAGGTACTCGATCTCTATGGCACAGTTTGGAGCTATAATAGGACTGTACGGGGAAGAGGAATCGGGAAACGAACCTACCGCTTACAAGCAGACCAAATTTATTTAAATGACCTTGACGGGTCTTACTTCTTAGACTTATTAGTCCAGTTACTTTTTATCACTTGCTTGGTTATAATGTGATTCCACTTCACATTACATTTCTTGACCGTGATTGTGTTACATCATGTTTAATTTATGTCAAAATTTCATTTTCGAAAATATCACTTTTCGAATATATATCGTCTTGCGCCTATCAGTGTCAAGACTTGTATCTTTCATGCTTACTATTTAAATTCCTATCAGAATTTATGTTTGTAAAAACATTATTTCTTACTAAAACCGAAGTTTTAGTTTTAGGATATTTTCTTTGACTTTTGTCAATTATCCATACCAGGATATTGACAGTCCATAATTTATTCCTATTTGGTTATATCCCATTACCGGGCTCATTATTCTCTTGCATTTAACGCTACCTTTATCTGGCTAGCGCTCATTTGTGCCATTCGGCGTTATATTGTATTCAACATGTTTGACCTATTAATGTGAAATCCATCACTTATAAACAATCAACTTTATTCTTTATTCAACCCATTCGACTTCGAATAGTTGAACATATTTACTCACAATTTCTATATACGAGATTTTATAGTCATAACTCGTAATCCAAGTTACTTTGATTTTTCAACCCGCGTTCACGTCTCTTGGTTTACGCATGTGTTTAATTCTTACCCATCCACCGGGTGTTTTACCGAAGTCGTTATTATTGTAACCCTCCCGGTATGCATTAAGACCTCGCGTCATTTTTATAATCCGGCTTTGTCTTTAAGTTTGACGTTTTACAAAAACGACTCGTTTAGGGACATATTCGCATTTTCCGGGTTCGAGTGTAAGTACACTCCTTCCCGATGCTTGTCTAAATCATTTTTCATGCTTGCGTTTTCTGGGTTCGAGTGTAAGTACACTCCCTCCCAATACTTGTCTAAATCATTTTACATGCTTGTGTTTTCTGGGTTCGAGTGTAAGTACACTCCCTCCCAATACTTGTCTAAATCATTTTACATGCTTCTTTGTCCCTTCACTCGGGCTCATCATCCTAATGTAATACGCTTCCGTCACCCGGCTGTGCGTTTACATTATTATCAATTATTTGCTCATTTGATTCATTTGGGTACTTTTAAGTTAGTCCCATTCACACCGTCCTTACTACATCGGATGTAAATGTGTCTGCCATAAGAAGTTCATGGTATCATATGCCACTACTTACTTGGCCAGAGTAAGCGATTAACACATGACACACATGACCTTTTTATAGTTTTCACATTACGCCCTATGTAAGTAACGCCTCTATTTGTTTCTCTTGGAAACAATATCCCGAATACATTTTCTATTCGGGTTTTTCCAAGTTTTTAATCTACATATGCAACTTTCAATTTCTACTTATTTGTTGCATATTACTATTTGTGCGATTATTTAAAATGTGCACCTGGTAATGTTTGCCCCGACGGGCATTTCTTGCCATTAACATTGTTCGCGGTCGTTACGCGATTTAGTCCTTAGTGAGCATGCTCCTATCGTCATACTTCGGACCGTTCCTATATCATATCCTTAATTTGTTCAACTCTTGTCATCTTTAAATGCAATTGTCCTTCAATCAAGATATTCACAAAAGTTAGTAATATCAACTTCAATAATCGCCTGTATTATAATACAAGGCTTTTTCTACTATACGCGTCAACGCGCGTATTTTTGTCAACTATATCAATCATTTAATTGGGGTAACGTGTATTACACGGTAACCCTATGTGTTGTATACAACACTTTAATACGCTAGACCATTGGCATACTTGCACTTACCGGATTTGCGATCAAGCCTCGAACCGAACACTATTCTTTGTCAAGAGCATAAGGTTTAAGTCCAAGCATGGTTCCTCCCCACCATACTCAAATCTCTTAAACCAAGGCTCTGATACCAACTTGTAACACCCTAGTTTCTATTTAACGGTTTTACATGTAAATACCAACAATTAGATGTGTAGTTAAGACTACACATATTATAAATATACAGGTTTATTAAAACTTTTACAAATCATAAGTTATTCTACATAGCGTGATCAAATTCGTTGTTTAAAATTTTCAACGTGGCAAAGTGCGGAAGCGTGTATCTTTATCGTGTTCGGTTCTTCGCTGAGCTTGATCGTCTTCCGGCATCCAAAATGTACCTACATTTCATAAAAACATGAAATGCTTTAGTCATATGGGGTTTAAATCATGTCCGAACGATGTCCGGGAAACAATTGATTTTTCAAATGAAAAACAAAATATATATAAAAAATCTCCACCGTAAATTACGGTGGGACCGTAATTTACGGTGGCCCCTGGGTTCATGTTTTTCTACCGTAAATCAGTGAGCCACCACCGTAAATAAATCATCTCCACCGTAATTCACGGTGGGACCGTAAATTACGGTGGACCCTGGGTTCAGCCTTTCCATTTTGCCGTAATTTGACACGAAATCTTTCGTATCTTTCAAACCGCTTATCCGTTTGACCTACCGTTTCTTCCTACATGTTTGTAATTTGATTCTCCATCATATGGAGTTAAAATCCGACATCCGGCTTAATAAAATTCAAGACTTTTAAGTCTTCGGCTTATTACTCTTTTACCAAAATTTGACTCGTTCGTGATTTTATCAAACATACAAGTTTGTTTGACCCTTATTTCTCATAAACCTATTAAATTCAAAGATGTCTAACATATTGGGTTCCAATTATAGAATTATATACATTCTTTAACCCATTTTCACCCATATGCTTATTTTGACCCGTTTGAGGTATTCAAGCATATTTTAAGCACCAATTGCTTTCATTCATTTCTAAATACATATATCCACATTTCTTAACAAAGGATCTTCCACCACAACTATATTTGTGATGGATTCGATGTGGTGATTTATATATACCAGAATTTACCCTTCAAATAGTTATTTTACGGCAAAGACTCAAATAGAGCCATTTGACTAACGTTTTACATCTTTCAACTTCTATACTCCTCCTAAGTAATTATTTAATTGTAAAACTCATTTCCAAACAACCTTTAAGGGTTGTTTGTTCAATTTAGCCTACAAGGGCGTTTTGGTCCATATTAGTCCTTCATTTACGACGAATGACTTTTAGTTACTTGTTTAACCCAACTCCGATCTTTTAACTATGATTTTATTTGAAAGGGCACTAGGCCTTTCAAATATAATGACCATCGTCCGTAACATTTGGTTTACCTATTAAAGTAACCAAAAACTTAATTTAGACTTCATTTAACTCTCATTAGCCTTACATTTAAATGATAGTTTTCTTATTATGCGTACCTGGCTCGGATCATTACATTGACCCATTTAAGTACCTTGCCTCAATATTTACTAAGTAATAGCGATGTAAATATCCACTCGATATTTATTTCTGAAATCAAACAACTCATCAAACCATTAGTCGATATTGTCAAAAAGTGGTATTTCCACCTTTTGACCCGTTGGTCTAAATGACCGATGATATTGGCGAGATAAAGCTTATTGCCATCTCGTCTACACGACTCGTTCCGATTTACACCGCACGGTCGTTTTAACTATAAACCACCTCTTAACGCTTTTTGGCCTATTAAGGCTTACGTAATATGTATATTTCAAACCAATAATTATTGTCAACAAGTGTCCAAATTTCAATTTTACCCTTATTGGTTATCTTGTTCCATACGACTACACACCGGGAACACCATATCTCAATTTCCCATTTGTCTTGTTCGAAATCAAACAACAAAAAGGTCATTCTAAACTATATGACTAGTGTAAGCTATACTTACCTTGCATCCGAATTATGTTTTTCCCTTCATTCTTCATTCTTGATTCGTTTGACCCGCTTCCTTTCCCAAGCCTCCACTTAGCTCGTTAGGCGTCAAACTATTTTCAATCATTTACAAGGCGGTCAAATTAGTCATAAAAATCACGACTATTCCACCTCGCTTATTTACTATGCCGAAGCTACTATTCGACTTCATGATTAGTTAACTTAGCTTATCAAAAGTTAACTACTTATTGATCACTTGGTTTACACAATTAAGTCAAATCAACATTATGATTAAAACCCGTTTTAACTCATATTTCACGTAATTAGTCAACTAAGGCAATTACGCGCTTGATTCGTACTTTCAACATATAAACGTTTACTTAGGCATTTTAACAAACACCTTGTGGGCATATTCTATAAAATCAACAATCAATTTTTCATGACTAGTTATTTACCCAAGTTTTAACATCATTCACAAGTTCTTATGTCTAGCATGCATAACAACACCTAGACTTACTTCATAGAGATCAAAATACACTAGAGTGACAATCAAAATCCTAGTGTTTAACATATTTCTACAAAACCCACTAAACACCCATATTGGTGATTATGAACTTCATCATGATGAGCAACATTCAACAAGCTAATGGCTAGGGTTACCTCCTAGACATGATTTCATTCCAATTTCATCAAAACAACAATCATGCAAGCATAAATTTCGAATCTTATGTGTTCATCCAGAATTTGAGATGGAACCAAATAGTAAAATTTTACATACCTTATGATCCCTTTACTAAGGTGATCACTAATTTGTGCTTGGATTTCGATTTGGGCTTGATTTGCCCTTTCAATTTGATGAATTTCTGAAGTTTAGGGTTGGAGCATGAGAGCCTTTCTTGGCTCTGGTTGAATTCGCAGGAAACACACACGCATGTGTGTGTTTTATGTTTTAATATTTGATTTAATTAAAACTCAATTTCATTTGTCCATGTTTAGCCCCTCTAATTTACCCAAGTTATAAAAAAGGTTATCTATTTCTTGTTTCTCTTATTGTTTTAACAACACTTAACCAACTAGGTTGATATCCATAGTTACTTAATGGGTTTGGGGAAGTCATAACCCGTAGTATTTTTAAGTCCCGTTAACTCGGGCTTTATATACGCTTCGTTCTCTCAAAGCGTTTATTCTCTTTTTAATTTTATTAACATAAAATTATTTATTTAAATCCTAGTTTTCACCAGGTTAACTTTTACCACTAACGGTATTTTACCCGTTCTTAGCATTAACGGGGTTTAATTACCAAACCCGTCTTTCGGGGTGTTACATTTTTCCGTCACCCATATTTTCCCACACGGTGCAGTAGAAATTAAATCTCGAAATGGGCCTCCATTCAAAGTCAATGGGCAACGGCTGAAACTTTATCAAGGATTCATTGAGGATGAAGAGGAAGAGATCTCGTTTCAAACAGTGGAAGGATGAAACCAACATCATACCTGGTAAGTTACGAGCAATTGGGACGACATCGAAAGCGGTAAGTTTTCTAACCAAGGCTTATGGGAAACAAGGGCACTCACACGAGCACTAAAAAAAAAAAAAAAACCCTTGCTCGGCACGAGGCCGTGTCCGCGCTGCAGTCGGGATATATCCCCTATTTCAAAACAGTTTCTTCATTCCACACGCCCCGTTTCCCCGAAAAAGCTCTGGTTCCAGGCGATTTTTCGAAAAATTTCGACGTCTCCTATCACTCTAACAACATCAAGGTATGATTCTATCACTTTTAGTAGTTAGATTAGTTACTTGCATGTAGTTAAAACACCACAAATTTGGGGAAAAATCTAGGGTTCTTGAATGTTCATTCGAATCAAACCTAAAATTTTTGCCTAAATCTGTTTGCATTTAGTTAGATTAGTGTTAAGGGAAGTAAATACACTTGTATTGTTCATAAATTCACCCGATTTCTTACAAAAACCCCAAACCCTTGTTCTTGAACCGAAAAAGATAAAATTAATAGGGTAAACGGGTTATTTTGGGAAAAACGGCACTTAGGGTTCCATTTTCGGGGGAAACCGCACATACTTGACCAAAAATTTTCAGATTTTCGGGACCGGGATGAAAAATGAAGTTTTTGGGTTACAGACGTCTGGACACAGGGCCGTGCCCGCTGAACACGGGGCCGTGTCCAGCCTACTATTTGCAGTTTCTTTAAAAATCTCATTGTTTCGTGCTAATTTTTGGTGTATTCTTTCAGATGGCAAAGTTCACATGGTTCAATGCAAGTGAGCTCGATGCCAGGGCAAGATACGAGATACTTCAAACAAGACCCGAGGAGTACCCCAGGCGAGTATGCACGGACCTGTTAACCTTGGTAAACCAGCTGGACCGATTCAACAACATCGTTACGGGACCACTAGCTGTTGCATTGAACACTCGGCTTCGGTCGGTGCATCAATGCACCATGGAGTTCTACAGTACTTTCACCTTCACTTCAAGGTGTGACCCATTCGACAATGAAGGGGTTGCATTTCGGTGTGGCGGGACAAGGTACTCGATCTCTATGGCACAGTTTGGAGCTATAATAGGACTGTACGGGGAAGAGGAATCGGGAAACGAGGAAAATACCGGGGGATTACGAGACTTGGATGAAAATGAACGACAAGCCGCATGGGCTCAAATCGGTGAAGGAATCTACAACCCTAGCAGCACCAAGAGTACTAAGCTAAGGGATCCGCTCTATCGCTACATTCACAGGCTTCTCACCTACTCTCTTAACCAACGTCACGACAGTAGTGGCGTTGTAGGGTTGAAAGATTTGGTTGTCCTTCACTGTATCCACAACCGGAAGCCTCTCGATGTTCCATATCTCCTGTTACGAAACATGCATCTCAACCGCCTTGCTCGCGCTCCAACACCTATCTTCTTCGGAGGATGGGTATACCGTCTCTTCAAGCATTACACGCGAATTCCAAGGTCCTTTGAAAGAAGCCCATGGTCGGGACGAGTTGACTACCACATTTTCCGAGCCATGAACTTACTTTATGAGGCGGAAGACGGGTCGGTGAGTTTCCAAAGGACGCAAGGCTATGCATGGAACCCGCAGGAGGCCCTAGTTCTTCAAGCACCACCTCCCCACTACCAGTATCAACCCCATGGTGATCCGGGTCAATCCTCCTCACAAGGAGGCGGTTTTCCTAACTTTCAAAGCTTACATGATCTTTTGCAGGAAAACCTCATGTGTACCAGGAACGCCTACAACCTCGCCAACAACACATACCACCGGGTCGGAGCGATTGAACGCAACATCAACGATATACAAGACGATATCGGCAGCATCCGGGAATATATGGCGAGGGCATGGGGATGGAGGTGATGATAGCGATGAAGACATGGGGTAGGGGGTTTGAAGGAGCAGGGGCGGGTTGATGGCGAGCCCACAGGTTTAAGTCCCTTTATCTATCGAACAGTTGGTGGCCTGCGTGCCAAGTGTTGAACAATTTACTTTCCTTGACCACTTTTATTTTCCGTTTTATTTTTTTCTTTTACTTTATGCTTGGGACAATTAACTATGGTAATGTAGGATATTTGTGTTACTTGGTGTGGTATTAAGTGATGAAACAGGTACAAACCGAGGCTTGGAGTGCTAAGCCTCAGCACTTATAGGACCATGATGGAAAAAAACGGGGGAAGAAACCTGTTTTTCAGGCTTACAGACTGTCCACACGGGGACGTGTCCAGCCAACACGCCCCCATGCTCACCTCCCAGACCTGCTGTTTGGTTACTGTCCTGCAGATTTTTGTCAAGACACGGGGCCGTGCTTAACCAACACGCCCCCGTGTTCGCCTTCTGTAAGTTTTCGTTACTGGCAGTTCGCCACGGGGTCGTGTCCAGCGGACACGGGGCCGTGTCTAGACTACCAGTAACATAAATCTCTGCTTTTAACACCATATTACACATCTAATCAACCTAAAAATTTATTTTTGGGACACATTGAGGACAATGTGTAATTTAAGTGTGGGGGGGGGGGGATGCTAAAACCTTGAAATTTTGCAAGTCCTAAATACAAGCGTTACACAAAACTCTATTGGAACCGCTAATCACCCCAAAATTTTTTCAAAAATTTCATTTTTTTTTACTTGTCTAGGTTTAACTCGGGAAATTCAAGTTCTCAAAAAGGTTATATTTTTACGAATTTACAACCGATAGCGTCGTGATAAAAAGAACCAACATAAGAAAATTATGAAAAGGCATGGCAAACTTAGTTAAAATTTGATTATATATACTTGATCACATTAAAACCCATTCCCACAAAAGTGAGTTTTTGGGCCTTTATTGAGCATACAAATTTACATCTTTAGACTAAATGCTCATTTTTCATTTCTTGTGTGAATAGCCGCTTGGTTCTTACGACTCTAGAACTTGCCACAACGATTCATTCCCGGTCCTTACCAACTTAAACCCAAGTAAGTAAATGATGGAGGCATTAGGACTAACCCTTTTTATTTCTACACCATTATTTTTCTTTTTTTTTTTACCACCTACCCAAAATCCCCCTAGTTAGCCCCTTTGAGCCTAAACCTTTTCATTTCATAACCCAAACCAAACACCCTTTTACCCACCAAAACCTTTTTCATTTTTAACCCTTTGTTTTAGTAACAAGTTCGGTTTTTCGTATGATCGTTCAAAAAAAAATGTGTGGATGATGAAGCAAAAGAAAATAAACAAACAAGTTCATAAAAAATAACTTTGTTTGAATAATAGCTTCATCAAAATAAAAGTTACAAAAATAGAAAGTCCTACGAAAACCGACACTTGTTACGCTTTTCACCCTTTTTCTACTAACCACTAACCACTAACCCAACCACCTACCTTTAACCCACAAAGTCCTCTTGATATTTACAAAAGGTATAAAAGTTAAAAAGGAGGAGGATTGATTGCTTGGCAAGCCTATGGTAGGAATAAGTTCCATGCCGCTCTCGAGTGATTCACTAAAAATACACCTTCGGCAGAGTGTGAGTGATTTCTCCCGTGAGGTATGTGAACTTGTATATAAATGGAATTTTAAAAAGGCATGTTATGCCCAAATAAGTAATTTCTCCTATGAAACGTTCTAAACAAATCATAACGAAGAGGATTGTAAATAGATAAAAATAAAACCCAAAAAGATCTTGGATTCCCAACACTCTATGACAAGCCAAAACCTTCTCTTCTACCCATTCCATTTGGGAGTGTAAGCCACATATTAAAGAGTTTTGCTTGAGGACAAGCAAAAGTTCAAGTGTGGGGGTATTTGATGTGTGTAAAATGCAACATATAAATTACATCAAATGAGGCATAAAACTAACCCTTTTTAAGTACTAATGTTGGAAAAAGAGTGTTTTTGTCTTCCTTTTGTATTTTCAGGATTAAATGAGCTCAAATTCACAAAAGAAGCAAAAAGACAACAAAATCTAACATAAATACAAGAAAAGGAACATAAGTGGACTGCCCGACCCCTCAACGGCATCTTCCCAAGCAAAATAGAGAAGGCAGAAGACTAAACACGCCCCGTGCTCAGCCAGCACGGGGCCGTGCCTAAGAAGCAGCAGAAAAGACAAACCTATAGAAGCTCCTATTGCCCACCACGGGGCCGTGTCCAGTGAACACGGGCGTGTGGCGAAAGTACAGCAGGCGCATTAATTGTAATTGCGAATTACAATTAATGAAGAGAGAGAATGTCAGACAGGCACGGGGGCGTGTCTAGCGGACACGGGGCCGTGCCCAGCCTTCTGTTCAGCCTATAAATAGGAGTGCTTGGTTTCATTTCAACTCATCCCTTGGCACACCACCTCTCTCACACTTCATCCACCACCCACCACCATCACAACACCATCATCCACCACCATCATCCATTGTCCATCGTAGAGTGTGTGAGTCGTCTCGGGATCCAAGATTGATCGTAAGAGTTCTTGACAATCAAGGCCATGTTTGCCTAAGTCTCTTACATCACTTGGTGAAGACAAAGTGTCTAGTATAATACTTTTTATTTCTAATGTTTTGCACTTTTTATTTGGTTTTGTATTAATGACTTTAATAACTAGTTACTTAAGTTGAAGGTGATCTTTCCTTATCGTTTGTCCGTGGTGTCTTGGCATTATTTTACTGTCTATATAAAATAAAAGATTTTCACCATTCATATCTCCACGGTCTATATGGAGGTATGTTGGCTACCTGGTCGGGGGTTAAGGGAACGGTTTGGTAAAGGTCTTGCCATTGTTCAGCGTTTAGAGGTCCTGCAATGGACCTAGGTCAAATTTAGTAGGACCTCCTTCAATGCTTCACGGTATTGGATGGCGGGGGTCCAAACTCTTTGATCCCCTCATAAGTTAACTACTATTAATACTATAACCCGGCTATTTAGGACTGTATCCCTGCTGACTCAGACTACTTAGTCGAGGGTAACGTCACCGCCAAAAGCGGGGCCTACCATAATTTGCATTAATAACTTAATTAATTATCTTCCAATAATCCACTCTTTTAGGATTGTATCCTTGCTGACTCAAACTACTGGGGTGAGGGTAACGTCACCTTCAAAAGAGGGGCCTACTACAATAACTAAGATAATCTCTTAATTATGTGCAAAAGTGCGGAAATAATCAAAGGTTACACTAGATACGAGTCGGAACCAAGTGATTCATCTTGTCTATCTGTTTTTCTTTTATTTTTATTTTCAGCATTTTAGTTAGTTTTTATTTTTCTTAGTTTAAAACCTTTTCTAACTTTTTATTTTGATTAGACGTTGAGGATAAACCGGTACTAAAAGCTCTTGTGTCCTTGGACGACCTCGGTATCTTACCAACGCTATACTACGCCCACGATGGGTGCACTTGCCCATATGTGTGTTTAGTGTTAGTAAAATATCGTGTTTTATAAATTTAAAACTTGGCTAAAAAGTGTTAAAGGGGCTTAAAATATACACCTAATATATATAACACTTCACACGCATCAGCGAGACAAGGTTGTTGCTTACGCATCTCGTCAGCTCAAGATCCACGAGAAGAACTATACAACCCACGACCTCGAGCTAGGCGCGGTTGTTTTTGCGTTAAAGATCTGGCGACACTACCTTTATGGTACCAAGTGTACGATCTTCACCGATCACAGGAGCCTACAACATATCTTTGACCAGAAACAACTAAATATGCGTCAACGCCGGTGGGTAGAACTTCTCAACGATTATGACTGTGAGATTCGTTATCATCCTGGCAAAGCAAATGTCATTGCCGATGCTCTCAACAGACGAAGTTATTTGCACAACATTCGTAATATCCAATCCCAGTACGATCTCGAAACCCTCATCCGCGAAGCCCAGCATGCTTGTTTTAATGAGCGCACTTTGAAGAAGGAAAGGATTATCAACGATGGAGCCCAGCTAGTGAATAAGTCGAATGGGATATTCCATTATCTGGACCGAGTTTGGATCCCTAAACGGACCAATTTACGCCAAATTTTGATGGACGGAGCCCACAAATCCCGATATTCTATTCATCCCGGTACCGAGAAGATGTACCAGGACCTGCGCTACAAGTACTGGTGGCCAGGCATGAAGAGAGATATCGCTCTCTATGTTTCGAAATGCCTGACTTGTTCAAAGGTCAAGGCTGAGCATCAAGGACCCTCTGGCTTACTCGTTCAACCCGAGATCCCGGTGTGGAAGTGGGAGAGTATAGCCATGGATTTCATAACAAAGCTCCCGCGTACGCCCTCAGGTCACGACAGCATCTGGGTTTTCGTTGACCGTTTGACTAAATCTGCTCATTTTCTGCCAATACGGGAAGACTACAAGGTAGAAAAATTAACCCGAATCTACACCAAGGAGATCATTTGTCGACATTGGACGCCTCGCGACATCATTTCTGACCGTGATGCTCGGTTTACCTCGCGTTGTTGGGAAACATTCCAATCCGCCCTCGGTACTATGCTTAATATAGGATCGTTTTCACGACCGAAACGAGTCGTTCAGAGCTGTTCTTCTCAATACGAGAGGCGGAAACTAACGTATCGAGTGTGAAACAGCTTGATATTCACTTTAATTGTCTATATGATTGATATAACAACGTTGTACAGCGAGCAGACACTTCAGCAGCACTTTGGCTCTGGAATCGGAAAGTTACAAATGAGATGGCACAACAGGTATTTATAGGCTAGCCTATTTCGCACGAAACAGTTGGTACGAAATCAGTTTCACACGAAATAGTCATTTCGTGCGAAATGCCCCTAAATCCTAATTTCTCATTTTGCGTGCCCTGATCTATACAATCTAATACAAGACTCGATACAAGATGAAGTCGACAGATATATGCACCAACAGACTCCCCCTTGGATGTCGACGAGTCTCCAGTGTCGAGTCTTCAACATCTTCAGTCTTTATCAGTCTTCATTCTCTCTTTGAAGTATCTAACAGTGTAAAATATCCTCTATCTTCTCTCTTCTTCTCTCTCTCTTTTCAGAATCTCTATTTGTTTTTATCTTTTCTTGAACAAATCTCTTGATTCTTTAAGATTATTGATGTGTTAAAAATGCAACATATAAATTTCATCAAATGAGGCATAAAACTAACCCTTTTTAGTACTAATGTTGGAAAAAGTGTGCTTTTGTCTTCCTTTTGTATTTTCCGGATTAAATGAGCTCAAATTAACAAAAGAAGCAAAAAGACATCAAAATCTAACATAAATACAAGAAAAGGAACAAGATGTGACATGCCCGACCCCACGACAGCATCTTCCCAAGCAAAACAAGAGATCAGAAGCCTGAACACGCCCCGTGCTCAGCCAGCACGGGGGCGTGCCCAAGTGTCAGCAGAAAAGACAAAGTGGTAGAAGCTTCTATTGCCCACCACGGGGCCGTGCTCAGCGGACACGGGGCCATGGTCAACTATAAGATTCGCACAATCCAGCAAATCTGCATAGTACAAAGATTCTTCTGCACCACGGGATCGTGCTCAGCGGACACGGGGGCGTGGTCAACTAAAAAGACAAAACTGCATTAAATGAAGAAAGAGAAGGACGTGGACACGGGGCCGTGCCCACTGGACACGGGGCCGTGCCCGAGCTTCTGTTCAGCCTATAAATAGAAGTGCTTGGCTCAAGCTCAAACCATCCCATGGCACACCACCTCTCTCACACTTCACCCACCACCCACCACCACCATAACACCATCATCCACCACCATCATCCATTGTCCATCGTAGAGTGTGTGAGTCGTCTCGGGATCCAAGATTGATCGTAAGAGTTCTTGACAATCAAGGCCATGTTTGCCTAAGTCTCTTACATCACTTGGTGAAGATAAAGTGTCTAGTGTAATACTTTTTATTTCTAATCTTTTGCACTTTTTACTTGGTTTTGTATTAATTACTTTAATAACTAGTTGCTTATATTGAAGGTGATCTTTCCTTATCGTTTGTCCGTGGTGTCTTGGCATTATTTTACTGTCTATATAAAATAAAAGATTTTCACCATTCATATCTCCACGGTCTATATGGAGGTATGTTGGCTACCTGGTCGGGGGTTAAGGGAACGGTTTGGTAAAGGTCTGGCCATTGTTCAGCGTTTAGAGGTCCTGCAATGGACCTGGGTCAAATTTAGTAGGACCTCCTTCAATACTTAACGGTATTGGATGGTGGGGGTCCAAACTCTTTGATCCCCTCATAAGTTAACTACTATTAATACTATAACCCGGCTATTTAGGACTGTATCCCTGCTGACTCAGACTACTTAGTCGAGGGTAACGTCACCTCCAAAAGAGGGGCCTACCATAATTTGCATTAATAACTTAATTAATTATCTTCCAATAATCCACCCTTTTAGGATTGTATCCTTGCTGACTCAAACTACTGGGGTGAGGGTAACGTCACCTTCAAAAGAGGGGCCTACTACAATAATTAAGACAATCTCTTAAATTTGTGCAAAAGTGCGGAAATAATCAAAGGTTACACTAGATACGAGTCGGAACCAAGTGATTCATCTTGTCTATCTGTTTTTTATTTTTTTTTTATTTTTTTTTTCAGCATTTTAGTTAGTTTTTATTTTTCTTAGTTTAAAACATTTTTCTAAACTTTTTATTTTGATTAGACGTTGAGGATAAACCGGTACTAAAAGCTTTTGTGTCCTTGGACGACCTCGGTATCTTACCAACACTATACTACGCTCACGATGGGTGAACTTGCCCATATGTGTGTTTAGTGTTAGTAAAATATCGTGTTTTATAAATTTAAAACTTGGCTAAAAATAAGTGTTAAAGGGGCTTAAAATATACACCTAATATATATAACACTTCACACGCATCAAGTTTTTGGCGCCGCTGCCGGGGACACAAGGATTTTAAGAAAGTTAGGAATCAACGGCCTTATCGTTTTTCTTATTTTTCATTTTTTTTAGGATTTTTTTTTCTGCAGAGTTCAGCACGGGCCGTGCCCAGCATCATCACTGGCAGTTTTTATTTTCTGAGTTACAGAGAGCTGAACACGAGGCCGTGTCGGTGCAACACGGGGCCGTGCCCAACTCCCAGTAACAGGGATCCAGAAAACAATCACCGTATCTCTGACCACGGGCCGTGTTCACCGAGCACGGGGCCGTGGTGAACATTCTGACCAACGTTCTTTTCTGTTTTTATTGCAGGACTTGGAACCCAGGCGCCACATTTGAACCTCCTACGTAGTGCATGAGCTCCAGTTCTAGTAGAGACATAAAAGAACCTCTAGAAGAATCCGAATGCTTTCTCAGAAAAAGACGTAAAGCTAAAAATCAAGAGAAAGTTTCGGGGGACCCACTTCCCATGGCGGACCAACGTACCCTCATGGATTAGCTACGGCCCACCGTAGGCAATCTCGGCGCCGCTATCAATGCACCGAATGTCGAAGCCAACAACTTCGAACTTCGGCCACATTTGATACAAATGCTCCAAAACTCCGCAACCTTTCATGGGCTTGCGGACGAGGATCCCCATCTACATATTACTAATTTCTTGGAAATATGTGATACTTTTCGGATCAATGGAGCATCAAACGACGCCATTCGCCTTAGGATGTTTCCATTTTCACTAAAAGACCGAGCTAAGGCTTGGCTTAACACCCTCCCAGTTGGCTCGGTAAACACCTGGGATGAACTAGCCCAAAAGTTTCTATATAAGTATTTCCCTCCTGCTAAAACGGCTAAATTTATTACTGAAATTAATACATACTCACAAGAGGATGGGGAATCCTTATATGAAACTTGGGAAAGGTTCAAGGAGCTTCCAAGAAAGTGTCCTCATCACGGTCTAGCGGTGTGGCAACAAGTATCCACTTTCTACAATGGGTTGTTGCCACACACAAGACAAACACTTGATTCAAGCTCCGGGGGACTTTTAGGTAATCGTCGCCCAAATGAAATATATAATCAAATTGAGGAAATTGCTCAAACCAATTTTCAATGGCACACTCCCCGAGGTAATAAATCTATTGCCCCGGGCGCCCATAAGGTTGATGAAAGCACCTCTTTACAAGCCCAAATCGAGGCCCTCTCTTCAAAAATCAAAAGGCTAGAAATGACAAAAACGGCCTCGGTTATGGCTTGTGAAGGGTGTGGTGGGTCACATGAAAATTGGAGTTGTATGAAAGAATTAGATGAACAAGCAGAAACGGTAAACTACATTGATAATAGACCTAGGCCGTCGGGTCCTCCAACGGGTACCTACAACCAAGGATGGCGTAACCACCCGAATCTTGGTTGGAGAGATCCCGACAATAGTAGTAACCAACAAAATCAACGAACTAATTTTCAACAACCACAAAATTTCTCTCAACAATAAGGTGGAAGAGAAAGGCTTGAAGATACCATATCTCGCCTCATCTCCGACACCGAAAAGAAAAACTCGGATCGATTTCAACAATTGGAATCGAATTTTAGAAATCAACAAGCTAGCATTCAAAACGCTGAAAAACAATTAAATCAACTAGCTCAAAATTTCTCCAAGAGACCACAAGGCGCGTTACCAAGTAATACCGAAACCAACCCAAAGGCGCAAGTACACCTCATCACATTGAGAAACCGAACCGTGGGTCCCGAGGATGCACCATTACCACCAGTTGAAGGAAGTCAACGCCAAAGCACTACTTCACCCACACCTCAACCAGAAAAGGCTCCTTCACCAAATCAAGAGCCCACCAAGACCCATCCAATTCCGTACCCTGATAGGTTAAATCGTCAAAAGACCGATGAGCAATTCGCAAAGTTCGAAAGTTTACCAAAACAATTGCATGTTAATATTCCTTTTATTGAGGTCCTAACCCAAATGCCTAAATATGCAAAATTCATGAGGGATTTCCTCACTCACAAAAGGAAAATTGAATCATTGCAATTAGTTAACTTAGGCGAAGAATGCTCCGCTTTAGTACTCAACAAACTTCCACAAAAGAAAATCGTCCCCGGGAGCTTCACAATTCCTTGCTCGATTGGGAAGTCCCCCCTCCGTAATGCATTAGCCGATCTTGGGGCTAGCATTAACTTCATGCCCACGTCAATGTTCAAGCGACTCGGCCTAGGAACAACAAGCCCTACAAAGATGAGCATACAACTCGCCGACAGGTCCGTCAAATTCCCACAAGGTGTCGCTGAAAATCTGCTGGTCAAGGTTGACAATTTCGTTTTTCCAACCGACTTTGTCATCCTAGACATGGAAGAAGACACCGATGTTCCTCTCATCCTCGGGAGGCCATTTCTAGCCACCGCCCAAGCAGTGGTGGATATGAATGATGGAACTTTAACATTGAAGTTTGGGGATGAGGAAGAGAAGTTTGAATGTGGAAAGAAAGTAGAGGAAGAAGACCCGGTCAACTACATGAAGGTCATAGACTCAAGCTTGGATGACGCTCTCCGACGGTGTAACATGGGATGCAATACATCCCACTTGGGTAACATGTGACCAGGCTTTGGGTCTAGCCAAGGACCCTTATAAACGTGGCGCACCACGGAGGCATTCCGCGGAACTATCCTTAGTTTAGTTTAGATTAATTTTCTTGTTTTCTAGTTAGTTTTAATTTTCAGGAATAAAACACACTTGAGATGGCAAAGGATGCAAGGGAGACTTGAACCAGCACTCTATACAGGAAAACAGAACCGTCCGACAAATTTCTTCGTTTACAGTAAGTTCGGCACGGGCCGTGTCCACCCAACACGGCCCCGTGCTGCACAGTCTGCAGAAAAAGACCCAGTTCAGGTAACTGGACACGGGTCGTGTTCACCTAACACGCCCCCGTGTCCAGACTTCTGTTTCTCTTGTTTTAATTTTGTTACTGGCACTTGAACACGGGGCCGTGCCCGGACAACACGGGGCCGTGTTCAGCGCCCAGTAACACAAATTTTTTTCTTTTTACACCTTTTTACACATTCAATCAACCTAAAAACTTATTTTTGGGACACATTGAGGACAATGTGTAATTTAAGTGTGGGGGGGATGCTAAAACCTTGAATCTTGCAAGTCCTAAATACAAGCCTTACACAAAACTCTATTGGAACCGCTAATCACCCCAATTTTTTTTCAAAAATTTTCATTTTTTTACTTGTCTAGGTTTAACTCGGGAAATTCAAGTTCTCAAAAAGGTTATATTTTTACAAATTTACAACCGATAGCGTCGTGATAAAAAGAACCAACATAAGAAAATTATGAAAAGGCATGACAAGCTTAGTTAAAATTTGATTATATATACTTGATCACATAAAAACCCATTCCCACAAAAGTGAGTTTTGAGCCTTTATTGAGCATACAATTACATATCATTAGAACTAAATGCTCATTTTCGTTTCTTGTGTGAATAGCCGCTTGGTTCTTACGACTCTAGAACTTGCTATGACAATACATTCCCGGTCCTTACCAACTTAAACCCGAGTAAGTAAATGATGGAGGCATTAGGACTAACCCTTTTTATTTTTACACCATTATTTTTCTTTTTTTTACCACCTACCCAAAATCCCCTTAGTTACCCCCTTTGAGCCTAAACCTTTTCATTTCATAACCCAAACCAAACACCCTTTTTACCCACCAAAACCTTTTTCATTTTTTTACCCCTTTGTTTTAGTAACAAGTTCGATTTTTCGTATGACTTTTCAAAAAAAAAAAAAAAAATTGTGTTGATGATGAAGCAAAAGAAAATAAACAAACAAGTTCATCAAAAATAACTCTGTTTGAATAAATAGCTTCATCAAAATGAAAGTTACAAAAATAGAAAGTCTTACGAAAACCGACACTTGTTACGCTTTTCGCCTTTTTCTACTAACCACTAACCACCAACCCAACCACCTACCTTTAACCCAAGCCTAACCCTTCACCCAAAAAGTCCTCTTGATATTTACAAAGGTATATAAGTTAAAAAGGAGGAGGATTGATTGCTTGGCAAGCCTATGGTAGGAGAAAGTTCCATGCCGCTCTCGAGTGATCCACAAAAATACATTTTCGGCCGAGTGTTGAGTGATCCCCGCGAGGTATGTGAACTTGTATATAAATAAAAATTTTAAAGAGGCATGTTATGCCCTAGTAAGTAATTTATCTTATGAAAAGTTTTAAATAAATCACGACGAATAGGAATGTAAATAAATAAAAATAAAATTAAATAAAGAATCTTGGAAATCCCAACACTCTACGACAAGCCCAAAAACCTTCTTTTCTACCCATTCCATTTGGGAGTGTAATAGCCACATATTAAAGAGTTTTGCTTGAAGACAAGCAAAGATTCAAGTGTGGGGGTATTTGATGTGTTAAAAATGCAACATATAAATTTCATCAAATGAGGCATAAAACTAACCCTTTTTAGTACTAATGTTAGAAAAAGTGTGCTTTTGTCTTCCTTTTGTATTTTCAGGATTAAATGAGCTCAAATTAACAAAAGAAGCAAAAAGACATCAAAATCTAACATAAATACAAGAAAAGGAACAAGACGTGACATGCCCGACCCCACAACAGCATCTTCCCAAGCAAAACAAGAGATCAGAAGCCTGAACACGCCCCGTGCTCAGCCAGCACGGGGGCGTGCCCAAGTGTCAGCAGAAAAGACAAAGTGGTAGAAGCTTCTATTGCCCACCACGGGGCCGTGCTCAGCGGACACGGGGCCGTGGTCAACTATAAGATTCGCACAATCCAGCAAATCTGCATAGTACAAAGATTCTTCTGCACCACGGGGTCGTGCTCAGCGGACACGGGGGCGTGGTCAACTAAAAAGACAAAACTGCATTAAATGAAGAAAGAGAAGGATGTGGACACGGGGCCGTGCCCACTGGACACGGGGCCTTGCCCGAGCTTCTGTTCAGCCTATAAATAGAAGTGCTTGGCTCAAGCTCAAACCATCCCTTGGCACACCACCTCTCTCACACTTCACCCACCACCCACCACCACCACCATAACACCATCATCCACCACCATCATCCATTGTCCATCGTAGAGTGTGTGAGTCGTCTCGGGATCCAAAATTGATCGTAAGAGTTCTTGACAATCAAGGCCATGTTTGCCTAAGTCTCTTACATCACTTGGTGAAGACAAAGTGTCTAGTGTAATACTTTTTATTTCTAATCTTTTGCACTTTTTACTTGGTTTTGTATTAATGACTTTAATAACTAGTTGCTTATGTTGAAGGTGATCTTTCCTTATCGTTTGTCTGTGGTGTCTTGGCATTATTTTACTGTCTATATAAAATAAAAGATTTTCACCATTCATATCTCCACGGTCTATATGGAGGTATGTTGGCTACCTGGTCGGGGGTTAAGGGAACGGTTTGGTAAAGGTCTGGCCATTGTTCAGCGTTTAGAGGTCCTGCAATGGACCTGGGTCAAATTTAGTAGGACCTCCTTCAATACTTAACGGTATTGGATGGCGGGGGTCCAAACTCTTTGATCCCCTCATAAGTTTACTACTATTAATACTATAACCTGGCTATTTAGGACTGTATCCCTGCTGACTCAGACTACTTAGTCGAGGGTAACGTCACCTCCAAAAGAGGGGCCTACCATAATTTGCATTAATAACTTAATTAATTATCTTCCAATAATCCACCCTTTTAGGATTGTATCCTTGCTGACTCAAACTACTGGAGTGAGGGTAACGTCACCTTCAAAAGAGGGGCCTACTACAATAACTAAGATAATCTCTTAAATTTGTGCAAAAGTGCGGAAATAATCAAAGGTTACACTAGATACGAGTCGGAACCAAGTGATTCATCTTGTTTATCTGCTTTTTTTTTCAGCATTTTAGTTAGTTTTTATTTTTCTTAGTTTAAAACATTTTTCTAACCGTGAAATCTACGGATTTGAGGTGTTTTAAGGTGATGTCACCAAGAGTTCATATGAACTTCAAAGTGTGACCTCATCCCACCATAAACGACTCAGATCTGGGTGATTTCCACATGTTTTTACAACAGTCTCACCTAAAAATATATGTATTTAATCAAGAACTGAACGATTTCGGGATTAAACATGAGAAACCGTCAAGAACGGTCAGATCTGATGGAACGGGATGGTTCCCGGCCGTTAGAACGAGTCGAAACTGATGAAATCTCATCGTCTAAAACGATATCGCAACACCTAAGTGAAACCACACGTATTTCTTCCGAAAACACTCGAAAACAGTTAATCGGAACGCAAAAACAGACGTGTTATCCGACCAGATAACATGTCATCCGAACGGACCACATGCCATCCGATCGGATAGCATGTCATCCGACCGGATGACTATCATCCGATCCGAGCACATGTCATCCGATCCGGACACATGTCATCCGATCCGAACACGTGTCATCCGATCTGAAACCATGTCATCCGATCAGAACCCTTGTCATCCGATCGGATGAGCCCATCCGACCGGATGAGCACCATCCGACGGGACATCAGTCTTTACGATACTATTCCCGTTAGACCGTGCATCGCTTACTATACCATTCAATGTTTAACGCAGCCGAACTCCTAACCGATCCAATCAAACTGTGCTCTCGCTAAACACGCACTGTGAGTATACTTGACCCCTTTTTAATCGCATTTTGGGTGTAACATACGTATCTAACAAATCGAACTTATCAGACAAATTATTCAACCAATCGAATTATCACTTGCGAATAACTGTTATGCATAGATATACGTGATGCTAGTTGCATATGTGCTAGGGCTTATACTCGCGACGTCCTACCATGACTAGTATAGTACTATTGCTCCCGACGGGGTCTAGTTTGACATCGCATATTCGAGCATCGAGGACTTAGTTGGTAGTATCAGCTTTGTGAGTATATATGTCGTGTGTTACGTTTATGCATATGGAAATTCGTTACACATTTTTTTTATCTATTACGCTATACATATCAAACCTGTATACTCGCCAATACTTTTGTATTGACAACAATTTTAACGTATGTTGCAGGTTAGATCGCAGACTATTTCAAATCAAACTAGGAAGTCTAGAAACTCAACTAAAATCTAGGTTGTCGGATTTGTATTGTTCGAGAGGACAAGAAATCTGTGATAACTTATGTGATTGTACTATTTGTTAGTATGGGATAACGAATGTATTAAATATTATCGCAATATAGTTGTTATGGATTCTCTTGAGCAATCTGATTCGCCTAGTGCCGCGCCCCGATGATTCCGCCATCGGTTGGGGTGTGACAGATTGGTATCAGAGCCATAACTATAGGGAATTAGGCCAGACTCGACCTAGTCCGGGTCGACGTCTTAGAAATTGACCTAGTCTATAGTCTAAGTACCAACAGGCCGACTCGTACGAACCAGTAGGGTTTGTATCGGGCCTACTTGATACTCTCGATCGAAATTACTAAAAGCTACAACTTTGTGTGAACACCGTGTACTACAACTTCGCACGAAGAAGCCTTTCCTAAGGCTGAAATACTACTTAGCCTTTCCTAAGACTGACATAATACACGTGTTTTCGAAAATACTCGCATAACAAAACCGAGTGATCCAGTCTAGATCAGGTGTGGAAACCAAGAACTCTCGACGAGATCGCTCACCCAGCGCATTTTTTCTAGCGCGAGAACCTTTCATTGAGTTAGGAGTGACATCCACATCTCGACGAAGGTCTCCATTTTGAAATCTGGTGGCACTCACGAATTTATTCGAAGAGCATAACCACAATTAGGAACGAAGCTGTTAAGTCAGGGGTGAAACCCGTACCTTAATAAGCTGTTCCACTCTCTATAAATTGGTTTTCAAAAAGCTTTCACCAAGGACTCGACTATCACGATAACTCGAGCCACGCAATGACTAGGAAGACGAATGCCATGAGCTGCATCCCAGTGGAAGCATAAAAGTCTTCTAGGTCAACGCGCGCGCACGAACTTGTCAGGTGTAGTTGGGTTACCTTGGATAGTCGACGCCTAAACACCCAAGGCACTCTATCATACGAACCGCCGATTTTACAAATGGTTGGAAACTTATTTACGTTTGCGTATTTTGAAAACTTTAATTAACGATTTTCAAACGCACAACTCGCACAGCCATCGCAATCTAAAACGAAACCCGAATGTTCACAACAAAACTAATGCATAAACTGTCGCCTTTGCTCTGGTTTTTCACCTCAACGCGTCCTCGCATATTCTAAGTCGACCTGTATGTGTATGATTACAAATTACTATTATATAAATACATATAAATACGTATAAACAACAAGTCATTATGTGAGAACTTAGGGATTTCGTGTCTCCTATGTGACTCCTAAGTGGTTCGCATTACTATTATACTATCGCATCAAGTTTTGAACGCGCTCAATCGCATCGCAAAACTCAAAAAAATCATTATGATTGAATCTCACTCCAAGTCTCTTCCTGTCTAGATGCCTTCGAACAACTCTACTTCAAGGATGTCAGCAAGGAGACGAGCCAAACGAAGGGACGAGAAGAGGATCGCCTCCCTTGTGGTCAAGGGAATGGCAAAAATGATTCCCCAGATGGTCGCTCAAGTGCACTCTCTTAGCAACCCTCGAGCTTCGGAAGACATCAAGACAAAAGAGCCGCAATCTACTTTTCTCTACAAACACTTCAAAGTCTGTGACCCGATGGAGTTCACGGGTGAAGGAGGTGTATCTCAACTACTCCAGTGGTTCGACGCTATCGAAGTTACCCTTCTTCAAAGTGGGTGTCCCGATAATTTCCGTACCACTTGCGCTACTGGAGTATTTCAATCACGAGTACTCGACTGGTGGACCGCCGAACGAAACAAGCGTGGTACCTCTACAGCTTACGCTCTCTCTTGGGATGAGCTGAAAGAGCTCATGAAGAAAGAGTACTGTCCCCCTCACGAAATTCAGAAGCTGGAAGACGAATTCTGGAAAATCAAGCAAGTTGAAAGTGACAACGCTTGCTACACCGCAAGGTTCAAACAGCTTAGCATAATCTGCCCAAGTCAAGTCAACACTTCAGAAAAAGCCATTTCAAAGTACATTCGCGGCTTGCCTGAGTGTGTGGGTGATTTTGTCGAAGCTGCAAGACCTGCTACCATCGAAGAAACCTACCGCTTAGCCGCAAAAATCAACAACAAACGACTCAAGGAAGGGTTTTCCTCTAAGAATCCTGTCAAGCAAGTTTATCAAGCAATCGCCATAAATTCTTCAGACGATCCTGTCGACGATTCTCCTGATGAATCTGCTGACGATTCTTCTGACGAATCTACTGCCGATTCTTCTGACAAATCTACCGACAGATCTTCCGACAACTCGGCCAAAGATTCTGCAAGGGAGTCCTCAGACGAATCCTCCAACGACGACACCTCTTCGCAAGACACCGACAAACCCAGCCGCAAACGAAAGATCTCAAGCCCGAGCTCATCAACAACCGAACTGCTGCAACCGAAACCTCTTCAAGCAGTTCCGGTGTTTCCCAAACGAGCTTACACTGGAGCTCATCCCTAGTGTTACTCATATACCTATCATCATCCAATTGGGGCTGACTGTCGCTATTGCAATAATTGCAACCGTTACGGTCACTTCACCCGCAACTGCCGCATCGAACCGCGAACTTGAGTACAACAACAACGGCTCCAGCAAAAGTCTTCAGCATCAAACATCTAGCAAGCGTAGGATAAATTTGTAATGATATGATTTTCGACGTTAATTTCTAAGTTTTGAACCTACTCTATTACTCGATGTTGCCACTATGCGTAACCTTAACTCTCGCTTTCGTTTTCTCTTTCACTCTCTAGTCGTCGCACCTAGCCTAGATTCACACACATACTATGTACTACATCACGAAATAATGTGTTTTACCCTCACTACACTCTTAGAAAGAGGTACGATAAACGTGCAAGGAACGATTAATCACGGGTGCACACGGGATTATTTGGGTCAGTGCACGGAGATCGTAGTGAATTCTAAGGTGCCACAAGCGTTTCAACAAAGTATGACACCGAAACACGAGATTTAAGTAATAGGGGTAAAGCAAGGTGTGCTTTACCATACTACCGAAGTTTCGTGTAGAAAGTGCCATGTGGAGTTGAACGTTATTAGACCTATTATACTATTGTGATTATTTTCAACACACTACACTTAATCGCAAGGCGTAACAACTGAATCGCATCATCGAAAGACTTGTCGTAAGTCTGCAAACGCAATGCAATCGCCTCATCGATGGACTCCGGAGAGTCTACCTCGCAGGACAATTGCATCAACGCAAGACTGGTCATAAGTCTGTAGCAACCAATCTCATCAAGTACATAAACGCTCATGACATTGTTGAGTGAGGACCTATTCTACCCTCCTCGATAAGCGTGATGCGTCGCAACGTAACGTTAAGCTTATTCGAAACAAAACTCGGCTAATCGCAATCGCTTATTATGTGAATCTATATCGCTTGTTGTGGATCAACTTATCGCTCGCTCAATCGCTCGACGCTATCGCTTACCGTTATCTGTGTTAACCGTGTTAAGTTAGCACACATGACCTCGCTTCACGAAACGAAACTCATATGGTTAAAACATGATATAAGTGTTTTAGCCATATCAGCAGACTTTTGTGGAAAAAGGCCATGTGGGGCCTAATGTAGGAAAATTTGTGGTGTTAACCAAACAAATCGAGCCGCATAAATCGCGTATACCTCCATCGCTTGCAACGCAACACCTGCCGCTTGTCGTAATTTGATTATCATCGTCGTCATTACTAGTGTTGTGTTCGTGTCATTCGCTTAATCATCTAATCGCTTATCGCTTATCGTGTATAGCCTACCGCTTAATCGCGTATCGCGTACCGCTTATCGCTCGCTTGGTATTCACTGCAGTCTGTGTGGTATTAGTACGCATGACATCGCTTCACGAGGCAAAACTAACCTGGCTAAACGTGGTGTTTCACCATGTTAGCAAACTCTCGTGGAAACGTGCCATGTGGGTTCAAAGTGGAATCTAATCGAAAACGCACTATTCGCTTATCGCTCGACGCCTACCCAGACACGACACATAAGTGTTTTGTGTCATCAGGCTACTCGCGCACGCTGTTGTAGCTACGTTCGCAATTCAACTCGCCGGTTTAACCTATTCGATTCTATCTTATACTCAGTCTGACTTTCTATCGATTGGACCGAGTGAGCGCAATTCTATCTGTGTCGTATCGACGCACATGACACTGCCTCACGAAACGGAAGTAATATGGGAGAAACATGGTGGATACGCCGTTGGTACTTCCTATATATAAATGTTTTAATCATATTAACGAACTTCCGTGGGAAGGTGCCAAGTGGGGCTCGATGCTAAATTGTCTTTTTCAAACGGTTAAAACTGATTTTTATAAAACTTTTATTAAAACCACGGGACAAGTGAAATTCCTCACAATGTGGAGGTAACATCGAACCAGCTTAACTCCATGTCCAAGGGGAGCCTTCATGAGTCCAAATTTTTCCTTAAAACCTTTTACAATATCAAAAAACAAGACTTTCTTGAGACGTTGGTTCAACATCAAGTTCAGCTGAACCCATGTCGTAGGAGAATTTTCGTAACCCCAGTTTTCATCTTCGAATTCCTTAAAATGTTTAAAACCTAAACTTCCTTGCAACATTGGTTAACATCGACTCAGCTGACCTTACGTTAAAAGGAAATTTTTCAAGATTTCCATCCAAAATTCCTTTTTAAATATCTAAAAACGAACGTTTCTTGTAACGTTGGTTAACGATCGACTCAGTTAACCCTACGTCATGAGAAACCTTTCAAGTCTTTAAAATTACAATCGCATCGAACTAACGAATTCTTCGCAACACGAGGTACCTTGGAACGCCAACTCGTGGGATATTACTTTGTGTTTTGCGTCGCCTTCTCGCTATCGCAATCGATCTCTCTTATTCGAAACGCTCTCGCTTGTCAACTCTCGGTCAAGTCACTCGCTGTATCGCTACTTATCCAGGATCAACTCTCAAAAGTCTACCTGTTGGATTAATTTCGGGACGAAATTTCCTAAAGCAGGGGAGACTGTAACAACCCGCACTTTCGTGCGTTGTTACTACCCGATATACTCGTTACGCCTTGCACCAGAGATTCGGATCATAATGTAACTATATCACATACATCGCTAGTCGAAGGATAATCGCATATTTTCGCAATACATTATCACTACATCACATCGCAAACACTAACACTCACGATGACATTGAGTGAGGACCTATTCTACCCTCCTCGGTGGCCGTGATGTGTTGAAACACAGATAACTAACGCTAACAAAGACTCTCGGGTGAGTGCTATAGCTCCAGTCGTCGTGACGATGATGACAATACGAGTGAGTGGTACCCCGTCAGTCATTGTGGCACAACACACAATAACGTTCACGATGACATCAAGAAAGGACCTATACTACCCTCCTTGATGGCCGTGAAACGTCGCTAATAATCGCATTCTCGAATCAAAAACCGATTGTTATTTCGAAACTTTGGAATGTGGATACTTAAATACGACCCCTAGTGATATATATATACATATATAATAATAATATAAACTAACTATAGAAAGCACGTACTCCAAAACTATCGCAACGCTCGAAAAACGGAGAATTTCCCCGCGCCGGAGTGGCCATCCGAATGGACAGCCTCATCCGAACGGATGGGCCATCCGAACGAATAACCATCCGAACGGATGGGCCATCCGACCCAAAAACTTTCAGCCTTCTCTGTTGCCTATAAATAGCCCGCCACATCACTTAAACAGTGATGTGACAGCTCTCACTCGACCAAACACGCTCTAGGACCCTTTTCTCTCGATTCCTCGCGATTTCGGTAAGATTTTAACCTAAAAACTTGTACTTCTTTGATCTACACTCAATTCTACATCATTCTGTCTTTTAAAACTCAATTTCTAACCATGAAATCTACGGATTTGAGGTGTTTTAAGGTGATGTCACCAAGAGTTCATATGAACTTCAAAGTGTGACCTCATCCCACCATAAACGACTCAGATCTGGGTGATTTCCACATGTTTTTACAACAGTCTCACCTAAAAATATATGTATTTAATCAAGAACTGAACGATTTCGGGATTAAACATGAGAAACCGTCAAGAACGGTCAGATCTGATGGAACGGGGTGGTTCCCGGCCGTTAGAACGAGTCGAAACTGATGAAATCTCATCGTCTAAAACGATATCGCAACACCTCAGTGAAACCACACGTATTTCTTCCGAAAACACTCGAAAACAGTTAATCGGAACGCAAAAACAGACGTGTTATCCGACCAGATAACATGTCATCCGATCGGATAGCATGTCATCCGACCGGATGACTATCATCCGATCCGAGCACATGTCATCCGATCCGGACACATGTCATCTGATCCGAACACGTGTCATCCGATCTGAAACCATGTCATCCGATCAGAACCCTTGTCATCCGATCGGATGAGCCCATCCGACCGGATGAGCACCATCCGACGGGACATCAGTCTTTACGATACTATTCCCGTTAGACCGTGCATCGCTTACTATACCATTCAATGTTTAACGCAGACGAACTCCTAACCGATCCAATCAAACTGTGCTCTCGCTAAACACGCACTGTGAGTATGCTTGACCCCTTTTTAATCGCATTTTGGGTGTAACATACGTATCTAACAAATCAAACTTATCAGACGAATTATTCAACCAATCGAATTATCACTTGCGAATAACTGTTATGCATAGATATACGTGATGCTAGTTGCATATGTACTAGGGCTTATACAGGCGACGTCCCACCACGACTAGTATAGTACTATTGCGCCCGACGGGGTAGTTTGCCACCGCATATTCGAGCATCGAGGACTTAGTTGGTAGTATCAGATTTGTTAGTATATATGTCGTGTGTTACGTTTATGCATATGGAAATTCGTTACACATTTTTTTTTATCTATTACGCTATACATATCAAACCTGTTTACTCGCCAATACTTTTGTATTGACAACTATTTTAACGTATGTTGCAGGTTAGATCGCAGACTATTTCAAATCAAGCTAGGAAGTCTAGAAACTCAACTAAAATCTAGTTTGTCGGATTTGTATTGTTCGAGAGGACAAGAAATCTGTGATAACTTATGTGATTGTACTATTTGTTAGTATGGGATAACGAATGTATTAAATATTATCGCAATATAGTTGTTATGGATTCTCTTGAGCAATCTAATTCGCCTAGTGCCGCGCCCCGATGATTCCGCCATCGGTTGGGGTGTGACAATTTAAACCTGGCTTTCCTATCTTTAGACTCCTTTTTGCTAACAGACTCCCACTTAAACTATACTGGGATCGTAGTCTGACTTTCACAAGTTCTAGAATCGAAACTTGTCTCTCTGTAAGAATAGGGTCTGAATCCTGGCTTTAACCTGCATAAACTCTACCTCACAGTAAATTTCACAAATTTAAAATATGACAAATTTATTCTCTGCTTACCACATGTAGATTCCATTTCAAACTATCACTTGAAAATATCATTCAAAATGATTTAACATTTATAATCTCGAATGACCACTTGTAAGAAAATCTTTTCAAACACACTTTCCCAAACCTATTCATCATGTTTAGCACTCGGAATTTTGAAAATCAGCTCTCCAACATCAGTTGTCGAAAATCTTTTTGAATTTTCAAAATTTATGCTAAAACACACTGAAAATCTTTTTGGATTTTGAAATTAAAGAATTGTAGTAAAGAAATATTTACAGACAATCTTTTTGTGAGTTTATGAAAGAGGATCATATCAGTTTTTAAGACACATCACTAGCACCGTTAAGCTTTAAACATTTTAAGTTCTAAACGATTCACTTTGATTGACGATATAATTGTCCTCTTAAGCTCAATCTAAAAACTTTAAAATGCTTACAGATACGTTAAGATATATTTATATTGCACTAAAATCTTATGAACCCCACGATCTTAGCATATCCCCTCATCATGCAATACACTGACTCAAGTAATGCCTTTAAACTTTCATCAACTGTGATATATGCAAAAATAATGCAGAATGTTTAAACATTAACAATCAGGTCGATACTTTCGTATATGCAGAGAAATTCCAATGTTTAAACAAAATAAAGAAAGTAAAAACAAGTTGAAAGTGTTTAGGCTTTAACCACCAGTTCGATACTCCCGTATACGCAGAGATGATCCAAAGCTTAAACGAAACACCAAAAAAAATAAAGCAGAACGTTTAGGCAATAACATCCAGGTCGATACTCACGTATACGCAGAGGATGTCCAATGCTTAAACAAAATAAAGAAATAAAACAAGTTTAAGTCTTTGCAAAATAAAATGCACAATCACAGTGACTTTTCAGCAAAGTTGTGAAAACTCACAAACTTAACCGGTTTTATGTCTTTTGACAATTAGCGATTACCAAGCAGACACACAGTCAAGAAGGACAAAATTAAGTACTATGCGTTTGACCGTGTTTCCCACCAGACTTAGGTTTTTTCATTTAAGTTTGTATCGTTATCGCAAATCTACTAGTCTAGCTGAGCCTATCGTCACATCTATAGTGAGACCGTTTATCACATTTGACTTTCCAATTCTTTAGCATGCTGTGATAGTCCACTGATTTACTATCATTTCCTCTTATTCACAACAACACTCATTTTTTTCAATGTTTTTGACATTTTCAAATTTTCTAATTTTTTTTATAAAATTTTTACTCCCCCTAAAATCAAAATATGTTTCAATTTTGATTTTCTGGGAAAATTTGAAAACAAACTGTACAAATAAAGTGACAATTGTTGTGAATTGCTTCAATTCGCCATCCACTTGGCATAAACAATCAGAACTCCCCCTTACAACAAACTATTTTCCCATTATGATTTCAAAACACTTAAGTTTATTTTAATGAAAATGGTTTTTCCAGAAAATAAGTTTTGTTGATTTTCACAAACCACTTGTAGGTTAGGGATTCAATTCATCACATTGTTCTTCTTTAACCAGTTGAAAAATTTAACAATTTTAGGTTCTTTCAACAACACCACTTGTAGGAAAGATAAATCAAGTACAACTTAATGTCCCTGATTAATCTTGTAGGTCGAACTAACATTTAACAAACACCATTCACAAATGTGATATTTCTCAAGAAAGATGCCGATACCTACTCCACAATTACCAACCTGGGAGTTCCGGCAAGTCAGGATTTTTACTTGTGAAATACAGACACCCAAGCCTGACTGTCTTTGGGTGTGACCTTTTCAGTTTCACTTGGGGTTTGAACATTTCTTTTTTCTTCATAAAATTCTTTCACCCCTTTTGCCTTTCCCTCGACCATTTTCCTAAAAATATGTTTCACTTTGCCATTAAATGTTTTCTCGACATCAAATTCTTTCTTTTCAGAATAGAATTGATTTGAGATCTCAACTTTTCCAACTTTTTGTTTAAAGTTTTCAGTCCTCAATGGTGGAAAGTTGACATCATCCATTAGAGGGACTGAATTATCACTTTTAATCTCAACTTGTGGCTCCTCTGACTTTGACGAGTCAGATTCATCACCAGATTTCCCATCAGATTTCTTAACAACCCACATTTGGTTGTTAAGATTTACCCTTCTTTTGTAAAATCTTTTCTTCGAACATTCACCAACTTCATATGTTGAATTTTTAAAAACTTGAAATTTTTCAGTTGGTGGTTCATTTTTCTCAACAATCTTTTCTTTCAGTTTAGAAACAACTTCCTGTTTGATGTTGGTTGCCTTAGGACAGTTCCAGGCAATATGTCCAACTTCTTGACATCTGTAACAGGTTCTTGTTTCCTTTCTTTGATAAGCTTCATTCTTCATTCTCTCTTGCTTCTTAGCAAGGAATTCTCTGTTTGATTGCTTCCAGAATAAGCTCTTTTCTTCTTCGTCAGAACTTGACCCTGAAACAAATACAGTTTTTGGTTTATAAGTTTTCTCATTTTTATGATTTTTCGGTGGAATAAAACCAAGACCTTTCTTTTTGAAATTACCGTTATGGTTTGGTTTCTTTCGATAACCTGAACCAGAACTGTAACCCTTTTTCTTGTTTAAACGTTGTTGAACTCTTGAGGTGTAAGGTTTAGGTTTTTCAGAAAGACTTACATCTTTTATTTCAGAAATATTAATTTCTGTTAATTTGAAAACCTTTTTGATCATTTCAGTTTTAACCCCTCTTATTGGAAATTCCTCATCAGAATATAATTTGTCTGAATCATTCAAAGTATATGCCACTTTGATTGGTTCGCCATTCAAATTAGATTTTGATAACAAGAATTTATTGTATACTCTTTTAACCGACGATTTTGGACTGTCAACTGATGAACTCAAACCCCTGGATTCGGACTTTGACTCTGACTCCTCATCTATATCTAACACCTGATCGACCACTTTCTTTATTAACACAGACTCATGATCAGTGTCAGACGATGTGAACATAACGTCAATGTTTTCTGGTAATTCATCAGTTGTTTCAGACTTCAATTTTATATTGACTGCCTTTTTTACTTGCTCCTCATTTGGTTTTCTAGGAGAATAACCTTCCCAGATCGGAGGCGGACACTTGTTATAATTTGCACTTTGTTTCTTACCAGTATCCTTCTCTTTCGGCTTCTCGTATTGAAATGCTTCTAAACCTGCAACAGTTGGATAAATTATGTCAATCAAATAATCAGAACTAGAATAACTTTGCAGTAATCGTCTGATTCTTTCATTCTCTATTTTTTCAATTTTCAACTCTTGCTTTAACTTTGCACATTCTTCAATATAGTGATTAATAGCCTTTTGCTTCGACATCATTACTGCATTCATCATCGTTAATGCGTCTTCTCTTTCAGAATTTGTCTTTTGTAAACCATTCACTGTTCTATTCAACACATCATACGATTCTTTTACATAATTAAGATCGAACAATAATTTTTCTTTCATCTTATCTTGCTCGCTCAACTTCTCATCCTTTTCTTCACATTGTTTGCAAGATTCTGAACACTTTAAACACGGTTTGGAGACTTCAACAATCTTCTCTATTTCTATCACCTTTTCAGCTTCAACAACTTTTTCAGCCTCAACCATCTTCTCAGCGACCGAAACTTCTTTACTTTGCTCAGACTTCTCTTTTTGAGCAATACTTTCACATTTCATCTTTTTCTGTTCTTTTGCTGCTCGTCTCTCCTTCAGCTTCTCCAATCTATCTGCAAAATAAAACTTTCAGGAGATAATGAAGTTCTTCCAATGTTTATTTGTGTTTCTTCTTCATCATCACTATCATCAGATAATGATTGATCAAAGACTTGAGTGCTTTCTGAACTATCATCTGAAGAAACAAACTCTTCATCTTGATCTTTTTTATCATCAGCAAACACTTTCATCCATTCCTTCATCAAATCCGATTCTTGAACTATCTGTGCAATTAATGCCATTGTCTTTGAATCAGCCGGAATATATTTGTTCCAACTGAAACCTTCTACCACTTTTTCATCATCTTGATCAATTATACCAAAATAAGCTTTCTTATTTAATTCTTCGATTGCTTTCATAGCATGTGCAGTTTGTGGTTCTTGTTGTTGATATGGTTGATGAGCAACTTGTTGATATATGGCTTTTCGATAATAATCGTTATTCCCGAACGGGTTCTGTGCACCACTTGCTTCTCGATTTTTACATTCCCTTTTGAAATGTCCTTTCTCTCTGCATCGAAAACAAGTGACTTTAGATTTATCAAAACCCAAAGTAGAAACATTAGCATCCCTAAAATCATCTCTTCCTGTAATCATTTTGAATTTTTCAGCTCTTCTCAAAACACTCGCTAAACACCACTTGATGTCCATAAGCTCCATCTCCTCAGCATCGATCTGATCGTAATCCTCTTTCGTCAACATAGGATTTCCGATCCTTCCAGCAACCAATCCTTCATATGATTCTAACACAGCAGCAAGTAATGACATGTGACCTTTAGCAACCTCTTCAGAGAAATTTTGACCATTCTGAAGATGCAACGCGATGTTGCAATGTAAAACATGACCATTCCCGCTATTTGAGCTTTAGAGAAAATCCACTGTTGTTATTTGGAGTTTGGTTGACAGATCCAGATGAATTTTCTGCTCTGAAGGCAGTTTGGACCTTCGGACTCACTTTAACATCCTGAACACTACCTTTGTAGTACATTTTGATTTCTTGATGACCACTTGGATTATTCATCCTTGCAATCTTTTGCTGTTCAAGATCTTGTCCTTCAATCTTTTCGATGAACTGGGAAATTGTCAGTTTGTCATATTCTCCAGTGTTCTTCAAGATCATCAGATAGGTACCCCACTCTTTCTGAGGTAAAGCATCAGCTAGTTTGTCAACCCATTCTTCTTGATCTTTTACAATATCTAACAAAGACATAGATCTCACTAAGTGACAATATCTTTCGATCAGCTTCTTTGAAGATTCACCCGGCAAACTTGTAAACAAGTCAAACTCTTTCTTTAGTAATGATTTTTTACTCTTAATCATCTTCTCACTTCCTTCAAACTTAATTCGAAGTGCTTCCCAAATTGAACGTGAAGTATTGTCATGTTGAAGTAAAATGAAGATGTCTTCTTTCACAGCTTGCTGGAGTAAACTAATCATCATCTTCTCTGCTTTGTACATGTCTCGTTCTTTATCCGTCAGTTCAGAAATTGTTTTGATTACACCCAAATCCGTACGAGGTTTTACATACTTTTTCTCAATACACTCCCAAGATCTCAAATAATTAGCTTGAACCCAGGTTTCAAACCGATCTTTCCAACCATAATACTCCTCAATGCCCATAAGCTTCGGGGGTTTTTGCAACGTTTCAGTTTCGTTTTCGATGTTCATGCTTTGAGCAATGGCAGTCAGAGTACTCGGGGCAGTAGCAAACGCGTTATAAAATTCCTCTTCTATGATTCGGTAACAAATTTCACAAATTCAAACACTTTCAAATGAAATCAATTTTCAAACGAAATACCCTGTTCAAACGAAATAACCTGCAAAACAACTTCAAACGAAATGAGACCGTACGAAATGATTTCACACGAAATGAGTGTTTTCGTGCGAAATGAGCCTAATTCACAAACGAAATAGTGATTTCGTACGAAATAATTCACGCGAAATAGTGATTTCGTGCGAAATCAACCAAATCTCACACGAAATACTGATTTCGTACGAAATGAACTATCTTTTCAAGCGAAATGAAATACAAAAGTGATTTCGTGAGAAATGAAAGCTCTATTCCGTGCGAAATATTGCTGATGTCATCATGTCGGCCCTATTTTTGTCAGTTTGACCAGGTTTTAGTTCGAATTTTGGTCCAATTCTTTCAAGGCTTTGATAAAACAGTGTTTCGCATATAATGTGTGAAATTCAATCCATTTTAACCGTCAAATCTTGTTTAATTTTGAAAAGAAAGTGTAGAAGTAAAAAAAAACTATGAAATCAAGCTGAAATCAGTAAGAACTCCTCCTCCTGAGCTCTGATACCACTTGTAGGATCGTTTTCATGACCGAAACGAGTCATTCAGAGGTGTTCTTCTCAATACGAGAGGCGGAAACTAATGTATCGAGTGTGAAACAGCTTAATATTCACTTTAATTGTCTATATGATTGATATAACAACGTTTTACAGCGAGCAGACACTTCAGCAGCACTTCGGCTCTGGAATCGGAAAGTTACAAATGAGATGGCACAACAGGTATTTATAGGCTGGCCTATTTCGCACGAAACAGTTGGTACGAAATCAGTTTCACACGAAATAGTCATTTCGTACGAAATGACCAACTGATTTCGTACGAAATAGCTGTTTCCTATTTCATGCGAAATACCCCTAAATCCTAATTTCTCGTTTTGCGTGCCCTGATCTATACAATCTAATACAAGACTCGATACAAGACGAAGTCGACAGACACATGCACCAACACTTAATCTAAGTACCGCATTCCATCCTCAAACCGATGGTCAGACTGAAAGAACGATTCGTACCCTTGAAGACATGCTCCATTCGTGTGTCATAGATTTCGGTGGTAATTGGGACGCATACTTACCCTTGGTCGAATTCTCGTATAATAATAGCTATCATTCCAGCATTCAAATGGCACCATTTGAGGCATTGTATGGAAGAAGATGTCGATCGCCTATTGTATGGCACGAGATCGGGCACTCGCAATTAACCAGTCTTGAGCTATTGCAAGAAATGACTGACAAAATCCTCCAAATTCGAGACAGTCTGCTGAAAGCTCGGAGTCGTCAGAAAAGTTACGCCGATAGACGACGCAAACCCCTCGAATTTGACGTTGGCGACCATGTACTCCTAAAGGTATCACCTTGGAAGGGTGTGGTCAGATTCGGCTAGAGAGGAAAGCTCGCGCCTCGATATGTTGGACCCTTTAAGATTCTGGAAAGGATCGGAAAAGTGGCTTACAGACTCGAACTACCGGAGGAGCTTAACAACGTCCACCCGACTTTCCATGTTTCGAACCTCAGAAAGTGCCTGGTTGATGATGATTTACATGTACCCCTCGAGGATCTTCGAGTAAACGAAACACTACACTTCGTCGAAAAGCCTGTCGAAATCATGGACCGCCAAACCAAGCAACTCCGACGCTCGCGCATTCCCATTGTGAAAGTTCGCTGGGAAGGCAAACAAGGCGCAGAGTTCACTTGGGAACTCGAAAGCGACATGAAGGCAAAGTACCCGCAGTCGTTTGTTACGGCTTCAGCCTAATTTCGGGACGAAATTCCCTTAAGAAGGGGAGGCTGTAACACCCCGTGTTTCGAAAGTCAAAGTTAAAGTCAAGATTGAAGTCAAAGGAAGACAAGATTGCTAATTGCGATCTGTCACTCCTTGCTCAACTCCTGTTTTGACTTCTTGGACTTGTAGATAATCTATCTATGTTATCGCATTAGTTGTATTATGTGGAGTACTTGATAATAATCGAGGTTTAATCACATATTAATCACATGTTTAATCGATTCATCGCTTATCACTATCGCACTCGCAACTCAAATTATGTATCTGGATATTGTTTTACTTGTGTTCTATTTATGTGTTACTTGTGCATGTGATGTTTATGTTGAGGTGTTAATTGAAATCGCAATCTATCGCATCGCAAATCGAATCGAAAACGCTAAACGCAAGTTAATTATTGAGATTGTATGTTAGATATAGTAGTTGGGATTAAAAGTAATTTGATGAGTAAAACTATCGCATCGCTCTCTCGAATCGCATCACAACGCCTTGTCCTCGAATCAAAACTGCAAAACTCGTCGCGCCAATCACTCCAATCGAGTGGCCAGCCGATCGAGCTGCCACCCGATCGGACTGCCACCCGATCGAGTTGCCACTCGATCGAGCTGCCACCCGAACGGGCTGCCACTCAATCGACCAGCCACCTTTCCCCCCACCTTCCTTTTATGGAAACCCTATAAATACCCCCCATTTGTCACCTCTTTGATGGTGACAGCTCCTTTGTTCGACCAACTCGCTTCAGCCCGCATTTCTTCCGATTTCTCTCAAATCTTGTTAGTTTTCAGCCTAAATCTTGTACTTTCTTGATCTACACGCACTCCTACACCTTTCTATCTTTTGAATCTTAACTTCTAACCGTGAAATCACCGGATTTGAGGTGTTCTAGGGTGATGTCATCATGAAGTTCTTATGAACTTCAATGTTTGGCTTCATTCCACCAAGAATAACTTAGATCTGAAGGATTTCCACAATATTTAACAAAGATCTTTCATAGATCTAAACATATTCATGGTGAAAAGGATTGAAAGATGGTTTTCTAACTTTATTTCAACTCTTTTACACTCAATGCACTCAAACCCGATGGAATCGGAGCTAGTTCTGATCCTCTACCCATTCTTGGTGATGTATCGGTTCCAGATCCGAATTCTATCCAAGAGGTATTGACTTCAGGTTTGAACATGAACTACCGACTCGAACCGAGAACCGGTCGGACTAGGGTGATTCCTGTTCGGTCGGGTCACTTGGGCCGGGTTGAGGGTTCTGTTGTTCAAGCATGTTATCAAAATATCCCGTTCAACACTACAAGACTTCAAACGAGTCAAGTGTCAAGATGAACGGATAGTCGGGACGGATTGCCGTCCGATCGGATTGCCACCCGATCGGATTGCCACCCGATCGACCGGCCATCCGATCGGGTTGCACCTGGGCCCCATACTTAAACTATTTCAAACTTTTCAAGATCTGAACGTTGAAACAGATTGCCACCCGATCGAGTGACCATCCGATCGTGTGACGTTAGGGACTTGGTCAACTTTTAACATGTTCAATACAAACGGATTGCCACCTGATCGGATAGCCATCCGACCGAGTGACCGTCCTGCTGTGAACTTGTTCTCAAATTGAGAAGCATCGCCAATCGGGTTGCTGTCCGATCGAACGGTCATTAGATCGACCAACCTGAAAGGTAGAGATACTTCTCTATTTTCAAAATATTACAACGAAAACTTCAAAAGGCAAGTCATCATACACAAACACATCCTTCCCAAACAAGGTGACAATCCAATCGAGTGGCCACCCGATCGGGTGACCGCCCGAACGGATTGTCATCCGATCGACCGGCCACCCGATCGGATTGCCGTCCAATCCATCGACACATCACACCGTTTTTCGCGCCGATTTTCGCTTATACTATCAATAACTGTTCAGGCTATTTTCCGCTCTAGCGCTCCCTTCAGTCCATTAACTCAACCGCTGTGAGTATACTCGAATCCCTTTTTTGCTTTATGCACTTTTGGGTGTTAAATACGTTACTTATATCAAATCACATCAATCACACTACGCAATACTTTTAAACGCTAACCGCTACTGCATGTATACGTGACTTAATGATTGCTTGTTTGTTATGTTTACACATGGATTGCTGTCTACCTGCCTTAGCAACGATAGTACTATAGTTTGGACTCAGCACCTGTTCACTCAGGGGTTGTTAGAGACAATTATTTACATGGCTCACAGTGGTGAGTGTGTATTACGAACTGCCTTGCGCAGTCAACCCGCAGTCATTGGTATTGATAGTAGGGCTGTGCAAACTGCTCGACGATCGCTTGAAAAATGCTCGAAAAATGCTCGTTCGATTCTCGCTCAGTTTGTAAATGAACCGCTCGGATCGGTTCGATTCAAATTCAATCCAAGCATGAGCAAAGCTCCGCTCGCTCGTCGATCGTTCGGTTTCGCTCGAATTATTTTTATTAATAATTAATATATATATATATATATATATATATGTATATTATAAATTTTAAAGATTAAAAACCTCAAAAATATAATAGCCCAAAAAAAATTATAAGCCCAAAAAATAATCAGCCCAACTTATTATTTAATATGAATATCTAACCCTAAATTCTATTCCTAAAACATTATTCAGTCATCGAAGATCTGCAACATTACATATCGCCGCTCCAGTCTCCAGTCTGCACACACACACACACACAAAATCTAACCCTAAACTCCTTTTCCTAAAACAATTTTCAGTCATAATCGTCGGCTGTACTTGTGCGAAGATCTACATATCGCTGCCATTCTACATATTGTTCGAGCCCTCGTTTCTGTTTGTTAATCGGTTTACTCAACTTGCCAAGGTGAATTCAATATAATAATTATATACAAATAATATGCATAGACATTGTTTCCTTGTTGGAAGTTGAAAAATCCGGTGGCAAGTTCTACACTTCGTATGCAGTTGAAGCCTTAAAACATTATGTTATTTTGATATGCCACCCACATATATTCCTTATGTTTCTACCGTATCTTAATGCATTTGTTTAGTATTTAACTAGATGTCTCTTGATATTATAATATAATAAAAAAATGGAAAAAAACTATCGGGTCGATTTTTGTTGAACGAAGCCTTATCATTCAATCGAGCGAAACCGAGCGAAAACGATCCGCTCGATTTTTTTAGGATTTGATAAAAACTGAGCGAAACCGAGCCGATCGATTCAAATTCAATCCGAGCATGAGCATCACTTTTGCGCTCGGTTTTACAAATTTGATCCGCTCGGATCGGATTGGTTGTAATTCAATCCGAGCATGAGCAGACCCTCGATCGGATCGGATCGGCTCATGAACACCCCTAATTGATAGGATCATGTCGATAACTTACGTGCTTCATTTCACACTGTGTACGTGTTGGTTATGCGTAATCGATTTCGAACTCTATATGCTATTATCAAACTTGTATGCTCACCCTTACACTATGTGTATTAAGTTTTACTTTAACGTATGTGGCAGGTGCTTAAGATGTTAGAATGCTTGGCTTGCTGTGAAATCGAGGCTAGGAAAGAGTCTAGAAACAAAGACAATTTATTTTATTTGAAAATCTGAGTTGTCGGAACATGTTTATTTGTTTGAAGAATATCTCTGTCTGTAATAACTAGATTTTCTTATGGGTTATGGTATGAGACATAATATTTAAACTATTTGGTAATTTAGTCGTTATGAAATTTCTTTGAACAATCTTTTTCGCTCAGTGTCGCGCCCCGATGATTCTGCCATCGGTTGGGGTGTGACACGTTTATTTCCTTAGAAACGAACACGAACATAAAATGTCATCCGGTAAGTATTCATAAAAAGTTCATGAACACATATATTTCATTAACAAACGAACACAAACAAAATGTTGTTCGTGCTCGTTCGATTCGTTTGCAGCCCTAATTACATTCTTATGATTTCATGCGTTGACGCACAAAAACATTTTTATTAATAGCCAGCCAATCAATTAGTGAAATTTAAATAAATAAAAACTTAATAAATATGATCCATAAAACTAGTATGAATTTTGAATATCACTTGTTTCCATTCATTTCTTTCCTACAACAAACTAGTTATTTTCCGCCCGCGCGTTGCGGCGGGACCCAATGACTACAAAAGGCGTGTCAGCAACGGGAAACAGATACCGAATATCAAAACATAAATAAAATGACATGGTAAGGATAGTCACTCCGTCATAAAAAAATGATTTGAAATAACCTAATATATAATAATAGGACTCACACGTCCTACACGTTGGAAATTCGGTTGTTTTCAGTTCAGTTATTACGGTGCTAACACGTTAAAATATGGATGAGCTCGGTACCGGTAACGGCAGTGAAAGTACCGATCCAGAAAATCATCGAAATTAGGTACCGGTATCGAAAATGGTCGGTACAATACGGTATGGTATTTGAAGGTAAAAATCAATAAATACAGGTATGATGCTAGACCGGTGTCGAACCGAAAGTAAAGATTCTGAAAAAGCCAAAAGGTGGGTACCAAATTGGTACCGAAAATGATTTGGTATAGTAAATTTGGTACCGATACGATACAGGTTCATTTACAGAATTTGATACGATTTGCTCATCAATGTTCTAAATATCCAAGTTAATTTTACATGCTACAATTCATTCATTACAGAAAAAGACAAAAAAGAAAGCAAAATAAGTTGTTGTGTATATAAAACCTCATTCAAACGAAATACAGTTTACTTACTGTGTGTATGAAAAGTAATCTAAACGGTGCAATTACTTGCATTGCTGCGTTGCTACAGGATTTGATGAGCTCGTTACCAACCGGTACCGAAAATACTGGTACCGAAATCCCCAAAAGTGGGTACCGGTACCGAATATACCTAGTATGGACGGTTCGGTACATGTCGGTATTAGTACGGCACCGGTATTTGAGAGTAAAAACCGGTGAATACCTGTGCGGAACCGGTACCAAAAATACACCGGTTTGGTAAATTTGAGAACGGTACCTATACCCGATACCATTTGCTCATCTCTTAATCATGTTACTAATTTTAAATAATTCTAATCTAATTCTAATATTAATTTAATAATCTAATTGTAATATGAATTTAAAATATTAATTTAATAATCTAATTGTAATATTAATTTAATAGTAAATAAATCAACTGTTCATTTGTGTTTCTCTTTTATCATATATGAACTAGTGTTATTAAATCCGCGCGTTGCGCGGTGGGTGGGTATCAGTTCGTTTAATTACGGTACTAACACTCGTTATAGCAACCAATAGAGAAAAAAAATCATGATATGATCAAAAATATACGAACACAGTGGGAATTTGATCGGTATCGGTTTGTTTTGTTACGTCACCTACACTCATTACAGCAACCCATAGAGAAAAAAAAATCTTGATATGATCAAAAAATACTGACACGTGAATTACATCGATAAAAAACAAACGCAAGTTACATAAGACTATGGGGTATGGGGCGTGGGTTGAGTACAAACGCCCACGTCACCACCCCGGGTGGGCTTGGGTTTCGGCGTGGCCCCTTGGGCGGGGGTTTCAGCCCGGGCGTTGGGCGGAGCTACGAACACGACATAGCGGAACCTCGTTGGCCAAGAGCACTAGCCCTTTGAAATTGGTTTTTTTCCACGCCACCCCAGCGATGCCCCACCATACCCCTTTGGAATTGGCTTTTGGTCTTGGGTGCCCCCATACTCCACGTGTCGCACCATGCCCCCAACTCACGCCCCACCATACCCCACGGTCTAAGATATACAAAAGAACCACATAAGACATGTAAAAAAACCACCAAATAACACATATAAAAAAATACACTCGTTACAGCAACCTATAGAGAAAAAAAATCTTGATATGATCAAAAAATGCTGACACGTGAATTACATGGATAAAAAACAAACGCAAGTTACATAAGACTATGGGGTATGGGGTGTGGGTTGGGTACAAACGCCCACGTCACCACCCCGGGTGGGCTTGGGTTTCGGCGTGGTCCCTTGGGCGGGGGTTTCAGCCGGGCGTTGGGCGGGGCTACGAACATGACATGGCGGAACCTCGTTGGCCAAGAGCACTAGCCCTTTGAAATTGGCTTTTTTTCCACGCCACCCCAACGACGTCCCACCATACCCCTTTGGAATTTGCTTTTGGTCTTGGGTGCCCCATACTCCACGTGTCGCACCATGTCCCCAACTCACGCCCCACCATACCCCACGGTCTAAGATATACAAAAGACCCACATAACACTTGTAAAAAACCACTAAATAACACATATAAAAAAAACATAAAAAGAAATATATTGTTCATTCTGTTTATCTACGCCCTCGTTGGCCAAGAGCACTAGCCCTTTGAAATTGGCTTTTTTTCCACGCCACCCCAGCGACGTCCCACCATACCCCTTTGGAATTGGCTTTTGGTCTTGGGTGCCCCATACTCCACGTGTCGTACCATGTCCCCAACTCACGCCCCACCATACCCCACGGTCTAAGATATACAAAAGACCCACATAACACTTGTAAAAAACCACTAAATAACACATATTAAAAACCATAAAAAGAAATATACTGTTCATTTTAAATAACACATATAAAAAACCATAAAAAGAAATATACTGTTCATTCTGTTTATCTATTATTAGTATACAATTAGTTGAATGAATTAATTACTCCATTACCAACTTTATACAAAATAGTGGTTAAAGATATATATATATTTTATATCATAATTAATATTCAATAATGTATGCTTAAAATACACCGATCACTTCACAACTAAAAAGTCGTAATACCAATCCTCTCCAATACATGTTGTGGTGTCCAAAAAAGAAGAATAAATTGTTTAATAAAATATTTTCTAATCCATCTTATTCTAGTTAATTTTTATATTATATGTGTAAGGGTCAGTGGCGAAGCTTGACTCGAATGACGGAAGGTCAAAAATGTATATACTCAAAAATTTCTATAGAACTAGGGGGTCGAAAACGTATATACCCAAAAATTTCTATACGAAAACTACATATATAACACTACTGAGCGAAAAGTTCGGGGGGTCGGGCGCCCCTTCTATACTTCGCCCCTGGTAAGGATCAAATACAAATTGATATTAACTAGTCGTTTGCCTCTCGCGTTGCGGTGAGGGGGCGTAAAGTCATGATACCAACGTTGTAGGGAGGGCGTAAACCATGCTAAATAGCAATCGAACGACAACCAAAACCGGAAAAAACATAAAATAAAACCATAAATTTATAACACCAAGTGACTCACGTGACGTAAAACGTATACATAGTTGAATTTATACGGACACGTATTAGAAAGTCAAGGGGGTAAAAAAACTTGAGGAACCAAATGTGATCATCAAACACCGTGCTAAGTAGCAACCGAACGACGATCAAATTCGATAAAAACGTAAGCAAAACTAAAAAAAAATAAAATAATAAACTTATTTAATTTTTGTGGGAAAATAATAAAAAAAACAAAAAATTATTACAAAATAAAAAAAAAACCTTATAGTTGTAAAAATAATTAAAAAAACAAAAAATAAAACACTAAAGACAAAATCACAATAAGACAAAAATGTCACTATTCATCCAAATGTTATGAATTAATACGCATAGATAATATACAAAATGAACTTAACATTATAAGCTTATTTAAAAAAACATCAACTTAAATATGACCTTACTTTATATGTTATAATACACATTGATGAACACACAGACAAAAAAAGAATGTGAACTTTATATCATAATTAAAAAAGTTCTATCATCTCACACTTTGATAGAGAATAATCAAAGTAACGCAAAACAAAATTATTAAAAGAGACTCGTTCAACTTTAACTTTACAATTAATTTTTTAGGACCTTTGAGAAGTATTTTAAATTTAGTGGATATAAACCCTTGCTTTTCTTTAGAAAAGGAAAAGGTGTGTGGTCGGCCTAATTGGTTGGTGCAATGTTTGAAATGCCTATAGTATGCAACACATGTGATACAATTCAATACACATATTCAAAACACCATTTCAGCCACATCCACTCGAGACATAAATTTGTAACAAAACAATGAAGGCAAAACCTGAAATGTAATTGTTGAAGTTTAGAGAAAGAAGTTTGTAACTCTTTGCAAACCTCATTGTGAGAAAAGTGCTTTACTTTTACTAGAACAATACTATTAGTACGTAGTTAGCATTTAATTTATTTAAAAATACGACACTTTTTCACCCGTTGCTAAAATTACTCATCTTGACATAATGCATTAGTGCCATCCTTTACCAATAAGGGGTACCCTTTATTGGGTTGTTAACTTGTTATGTATCAAGTGGAATGTCGTATACCGGCATTTCTCTAATCTAACGTTATATAACATACAAAGACCGTGTTCCTCAACTAAGTAATTGATGGTACAAATGTGATAGTTCTAATGTGAGTAAGTTTATTGTTCAAAGTACATTTATCGTTTCCCTTAGCCTATTGTGCCATCTAACAACCATGCCTTCAAGTTGTGAATGTGGGGCTATTCGCATCTTTGCATTCTCGAATATATTGTAGACCTCCCTATGGAATCTTTGTTCTATGGATGTCATGAACTCCTATAGTATTATCACAAATGGCATTTGTTCCCTAGAGCTTGTTGTTGTGCCCACAAAGACTTGCCTTTGCTTTTTAAACTTTCGAAAGTATGTACTCGCTAGTTGTAGAGTTCTTTTTCTTAGGACTTAAGTTTAGCGTTGGCAAAAAAAATCCAAACTAAAGGGGTAACACTGAAAAATCAAACAAGCATAATGCCAATTGCGAAATAACCAACTTGATAATGACTTATTGACAGGATAACAATATATGGTGTAAATAGGGGGACCACAATCATCGCCAGCAAAATCTAAGGGTATATATAGACCAATGGGGTCAGTAAATGATCATCATGCCATAATCATTTCCTCAAAAATTACTTGTTTAGCTCATTGCAACTTATATGCAGTGGCGGATATATCTTAGAACCAGGGGTAGAGTGACGCTTCGGCTGTAGTGTAATTTTTTATTGAAAATTTGACGTTTTTTTTTTTAATTTTGCTGACCCTATAGATTTTTTTTTTGAAATGTTGCCCATATAATTATTTTCTAGATCCTGATTATATGTTTATTAATTATGTCAAGAATGGTCACAATTAGTCGATACTGATATATGTTTCTTACCAGGAATAGGTTGTGCGGGTAAAGAGAAATCAACCTGAATCATCCAGAAGGATCAATTAAAAGCCACTTAGGTTATGGCCTAGTGGTCAAGAGAACTTATCTCTTGTGAAGAGACCAAGGTTCAAATTAGGGGTGAGCATAGTGCGGTTCGGTTATTATCTATAACCGAAACCATAACCGCACACTGCGGTTATCAAAAAATCATAACCGTTCGGTTTCGGTTAATGCGGTTTCGGTTAATCGGTTATTGCGGTTAATGCGGTTTCGGTTCGGTTATAGGTCGGTTATTTTCATTGTTTCTAATGTTGGACTTTAAATGTGTGGGTCGAGCAAAATTAATGCGCAAACAATAAATATACACGGTTAATCAATTATATTTCACTACCATATGCATACTAATTCCAAAACAAAAGTAACACGTGTAGTCACGTGTTATTTGGAAACATACATACGAACACAAAGTGGTTTTTAAATTCGACAGTTTTTAATCAAAACATAAAAAGTTGTAGTGCAATCTTCATCATCTTCATCAAAGTTGGGTCATGGTTAAAAGTTAAAACATTCAAATACTTCACCAAAGATACATATAGATTAGGCCATGGTTAAGCATTTAAATACAAACTTAAAGACTTATGGTGCTACGGATTTGGCTATGTTTAAAATATTCGGTTCGGATCGGTTATTTGCGGTTATGAAAATAAGAATAACCATAACCGAACCGCAAAAATCGGTTATTAAAAATATAAATAACCAACCCTTCGGTTATTTCGGTTATCGGTTATTTCGGTTCGGTTTTTTCGGTTATTTCGGTTACGGTTCGGTTAATTCGGTTGTATGCTCACCCCTAGTTCAAATGAGAGGTGTAAGTATTAAAGGGGAAAAAATTAGCTGTTAAAAAAAAGTAGAATAAATTAAAATAAATCAATGTAATGAATTGTAGTGACATAATTAAAAAGCATTTGTAATAATAGTTTATGTGTGGCATGGGGTAACAACTTTGTGTGAAGGAATATCCATTTGATATTGGCAAGTTGTAGAAACGCTTGGTACCCACCCCTTATTCGTTTATTGTTAAAGTTCTTTTCAGAAGAATTTTTATTAGAAAATCAAGATAAAAAGGGTTTTTTTTAATAGAAAAAGCTTATAAAAGTTCTGAGAAAATGCTAATTGAAGTGGTTTTTATAAATTATAAATACCTAGAGCTTCGACAAACTAAATTATTAAATGTCCTGTTTGTTGTTTTACTTGTGTTTTTCTATATCGTTTCATATTTTCCAGCTATATATGCATCTATTTTACAAAACATTTCTCGATATAATTTATAGTTTTGACATATAGATCCAAATCATAGTAGGGGTATTAATAATCGTTATTTATTTTATTTTTTTTGAAATACTAAATATAAACAAACTTTTCTATTAGTATAAAGTGGTATGTTGATGCGGTTATTATTTTAAACTAGTATTAAGTACCCCCACGTTGCGACGGGGGCGTAAAACCATGCCAAATAGTATCAATGTCATACCATCGCGAGCGACCATCAACACTGAATTTGCGTCGTGTTAATACAGAGCAATTAGACCGAAACGTAAAACATAGAAATAATAACTAAGTCGATTGTGGACTCGCACGTTATAACAAACTTGTCAAATGGGAAAAAATAGACGACGTAAAAACGTTGAACCACACACGCACGTTGCGTCGTGTTAACTCGGAAAACTTAGAACGAAACGTAAAAATGTTGAACCACACACGCACTTTACCCCGTGTTGACTGGCGAAATTTAGAATGAAGCATAAAACGAAAAAATTGCGAAAGATGAAAAATATTGGGGACCAAAGTTGAATGTAAAAAGGTTGTAAGGTTAACTTGTAAAAGATGAAATGTTTTGGGTTAAAAGTAAAAAATTCAATTGTTTTTGGTTAAAAGTAATTAATCAAAAACTTTAGGACTAAAAGGTAAAATACTCAAATAATTTTGAAAAACTCCCAAACTCTAGATACAACCCTTATATGCACATACATGTTAGTAATTTATAGTATTGAAATTAACCTTATTCATTACGAAAGGTATAACATAAAAAGGTAAGACCAGATAGAATAATAATTTAAAACTATATATACAAGTCTATTAGTTAGATCAATTTGAATAAAGTTCAATAAACAAACTTACTTTCTAAGTTCAATACAATTCATTACAAATATTATACATAACATATAGAAATTTATGATTAGCATTGACAAACATACCATCTCCTTATTAAAACGTACTACTAAATGACTAATCAAGCTAGAACAAGACTTCATTTGTTTTAGAAACGGTCGAGTTTGAGTTACAGTTGATATGTTTGATAATACTAAATTTATTGGCCATGTCCAAATTTATCCTTTAAACCCGCCCGACACCATTGTCACCTCTGGTCCTCTACTTCTATACACTTACGACTAAATCATACTAGGTTAAAAGATTCTATGTTGATTACATATGTTCAAATTGTATAAACTACAAACCAAGTTATATATGTTGATTAACCACTGATAAAAAATAATGAAAGGATGAGATGATCAAATCTGACACATCACATGTGGGTTACATAGCACAATGGGTAAAGCCAGGACATCTTTAAGAATTCATGTACCTTATTCGAGATCGAAAAAATATGTTCTTATGCTTTAACGATAAAGCATAAAAATTGATTTGTAACTGAGCCTATATTTAAATTGTATCTCTTATTACAACACAACCACTTTTAAACCATAAAAATTGAAATAAGCCTTTATTGAAATTGATATGAATATACTATTTAAAAAATAATAATTAACATATATATCAGATTTGTTTTTAAAAACGTGCCTCTTAAAATCACAGCCTTGTATGATGGTCATCAATGCATACCATAAAGGCCACCCATGGATGAAGGTAGAGATGAGCTCGGTACCGAACCGGTACCGGAACCGAAAGTCGTCAAAAGTGGGTACCGGTACCGGTACCAAATATACCCGGTACGGTACGGTTCGGTACCGGTACCAAACCGGTACCGAAAATGTCAAAAGTCGGTACCGAATCGGTACCGAAAAGGTACCCGGTTCGGTAAATTCGGTACCGGTACCGGTTCAGTACCGGTACCGGGTCCATTTTGCTCATCCCTAGATGAAGGGGGTAAAATGTGTAAAGCAATCATAAAATTAAGTATCTTAAATTTTTCGAAACAAGACAAGGCATGTTCCACTTTATTTGATAAATAAAAGAACAAAAAAAAGTTTGTCAAGTCAAGTTGTCAACCATACCCGAGAAAAAGACAACCCTATATAGCGTCGGTGATCCAAGATTTGCAAGGTTATTATTTCATTATTCCAAAATACCAAAAAATATCTATATAAAACATTGAACTAATTGTAATATACTAGTACTAAATGATCAAACCTGCCATATATGTTTTGTTATAAAAGCATGCATACATCATACACGTCTTTTATTTACAAATTTGAATGATAAAATATGAGACAACAAAACTGCACAATATGGTGTTTTATTAATAGAGACATGGTCTATTTTCTAGCTTTTAGATCAAACCTTTAATACCAATCTTCAAACCTTTGTTCTAAATCAAATCCGAACCGTTACAAAATTTATAGCGCATCAAATTGTACAACTGGTTTGGTTTCAATTTAGTTTTAAAAAATAAGCTTATTGGAACCCTTTACAAGAAAGTGTTTCCTCATCCTAAAAACGATTTTATCTTGCTTTTGTTTTCAAGATAATTGTTGAAACTTACAATGTCATAGTGGTTCCACCACAAATCCCTTGTTTATTTATATTAAAGTGATTTAAGTCAAGTGGGTAACTAGTGTTAAGGGTTAATGTTAGATGTATGCACACAAAATTATATAGAGATTTATCAGAGAAGCATAGATATAACAGGTGACATAAATAATTTGTAATAACATTAGTTAAACTATGCTATGGTGGACGAAAAGTATACCGTAAGTTAAATTGTCATGCTTGGTTTGAACCAATTTAAACCATCAATTTGAAATCTTATAGAAAGAAGCACGAAATCAAATCAACAAGTTTGGACGGCATCATTGATTTAAACCAGAACATCAACAACAAATGATTTTGATTTTCTTAAGTATTATTTAGTTTTATGAAACAAAATTAATTAATGTTATACATTATAAGTTTTTTAATCAATCCTTAATGCTATGTGAGAACATGTTTTATTTAACATAATCCCTTGTTCATCTAATTATGTATATATATTTATTTTATTTAGTTTTATTATTGATGTATCAATAAGACAATAAGTCATGAGTTAATAACCTGAGATAATCAAAATCTCTTTAGATCTAGTGGCATCAAGATTGTAAAATGATGTCTCTGGTTGTGAGGTTGAGGGCTAGAGTCCCACAGTAGTTAACACTTAGTCAATTACCAAAACAATTTGAGATAATATAGTGTAACATGCGAACTTTTTTTAATACTTTATAATCAAAACAAGTAACTTAATCAATAACTTTTTAAAAACATAAATGTACATCAATAACACAGCAATGTAACAATCTAAGGCTATGCGTTATGGTGATGGCTCATCTTTGGAGGATGATCCGTCACGTAAGCGTTACGTAGATCGGGTGTGAGGATGGGACAAAAATGATGGAGGGAAGGAAATGGGAAATGGATCTAATATATATATATATATATATATATATATAGGGAGGAGCTCATGCGAGAACCACCCTTATTGTGAGAACCTTGAAAACCAATGTGAACATAACCTAAAAAAACCTAACCCCCACCCCCAAAAACCTAAACCCCCCCCCCCCCCCCCAAAAAAAAAAACCTAACCCCCCCCCCCCCCCAAAAAAAAAACCTACCCCCCCCCCCCCCCCAAGCTAAATGCTAAAAAAAAAACCTAACCCCCCCCCCTCAAGCTAAAATGCTAAAAACTAAACCCCCAAAAAACCTAAAAAAAATCTAAAAAAATCAAAAAAAAATCTAAAATTTTTTTTTTGAATTTTTTAATATTTTTTATGTTAAAATCGCTACTTTTAGAAGCAAAAAAAAAAAAAAAATTTAAATTTTTTTTTTTTTTGCTTCGAAAAGTAGCGATTTTTTTATAAAAAATATTAAAAAATTCAAAAAAAAAAATTTGTGTGATTTTTAGCTATTTTTAGGCATTTTTGGTGTGTTCACATTGGTTCTCGCGGTTCTCACAATAAGAGGTGGTTCTCGCATGATCTTCTCCCTATATATATATATATATGAGTTGTATGTATATGTGTGTGTGAGTATGGTTTGTCTTGTAGTGGAGCAGCTTCAACGTCAGGCTGGGGACGGGGTGGGACGCCGTTGGTGGGGTGGGGGGGGGGGGGATGGGCGGAGGAGCAGCGCCGGTGGGGGACGATCCAAGGCCGAAGCCCGTACCGCATAACCTAATATTTTTTAAAAACACAATGTACATAACATGCGAACTTTTTTTAATACTTTATAATCAAAACAAGTAACTTAATCAATAACTTTTTAAAAACATAAATGTACATCAATAACACAGCAATGTAACAATCTAAGGCTATGCGTTATGATGATGGCCCATCTTTGGAGGATGATCCGTCACGTAAGCGTTACGTAGATCGGGTGTGAGGATGAGACAAAAATGATAGAGGTAAGGAAATGGGAAATGGATCTAATATATATATATATATATATAGGGAGAAGATCATGCGAGAACCACCTCTTATTGTGAGAACCGCGAGAACCAATGTGAACACACCAAAAATGCCTAAAAATAGCTAAAAATCACACAATTTTTTTTTTGATTTTTTTAATATTTTTTAGGTTAAAATCGCTACTTTTCAAACAAAAAAAAAAAAAAATTTAAATTTTTTTTTTCTTCGAAAAGTAGCGATTTTAACCTAAAAAATATTAAAAAAATCAAAAAAAAAATTTTGGATTTTTTTTTGATTTTTTTAGATTTTTTTTAGATTTTTTTAGGTTTTTTGGGGGTTTAGTTTTTAGCATTTTAGCTTGGGGGGGTGGGGGGTTTAGGTTTTTTTTGGGGGGGGGGGGGGGGGTGGGGGTTAGGTTTTTTTAGGTATTTTAGGTTGTGTTCACATTGGTTCTCAAGGTTCTCACAATAAGGGTGGTTCTCGCATGAGCCCCTCCCTATATATATATATATATGGGAGGGTTATCTTGAGAACGCTAAATATTGCGAGAACTGTGAGAACGAATGAAAAAACCAATCAAAACCAATTTTTTTAAAACAAACCTCATTGTAATTAAGATACAACATTAAAAAAAGAATTTACAACATCAAATACTTAATTTCTCCTTTCAAAATCACTCTTTTTAGATTTTTTACACATGTGTAAATATAACAGATTTACACATGTGTAAATGGCAAACTTACGCATGTGTAAATTTTTATTATTTACGAATTCACGTAAATTTAAACGTGTAAATTAAATTTCTAACATTGCATTCGAATAATAATGATAAATGCAGAAAAAAAATTTGAATTTGAATTGTTTTTGACCAAGTTTTCGCGGTTTTTTCATTTGTTCTCACGGTTCTCACAATATTTAGCGTTCTCATTTAAACCCTCCCCTATATATATATATATATATATATATATATATGAGTTGTATGTATATGTGTGTGTGAGTATGGTTTGTCTTGTAGTGGAGCAGCTTCAACGTCAGGCTGGGGACGGGTGGGACGCCGCTGGTGGGGTAGGGGGGGGGGGAGGGATGGGCGGAGGAGCAGCGCCGGTGGGGGACGATCCAAGGCCAAAGCCCGTACCGCATAACCTAATATTTTTAAAAACACAATGTACATAACAAGTAAGATAACAAGTACAAATGTACAATCTTATTTGGTAAAAGTTTAAATCTCCAATCAACCCACAACTTTCCATATAAATATACCCATACCATCTTACTTGACTCCCCACCAAAATGTCAACCACCACTCCGCCGTCACCTCCGCTCCACACCACCCACCTCCTCCACCGCACCACCCTCAACCGGATATTCTCCCTCCTCTACGCTCTAGCCATCTTGGCCCTAATCCACCACCACCTCCACAACCTCCACCACTCCACCACCCCCTTCTTCTTCATCGCCGATCTCATCCTCGCCTTCATGTGGACCACCACCACCTCCTTCCGCCTCTACCCCACCCACCGGAAAGTTTTCCCGGAGAATCTTGAACATGTTTTGGAGAAGAAAGATTTTCCGGCGATGGATATATTCATTTGCACGGCGGATCCGTACAAGGAGCCGCCCATGAATGTTGTGAACACTGCGTTGTCTTTGATGGCGTATGACTACCCGCCGGAGAAGATGTCGGTTTATGTTTCCGATGATGGTGGCTCTGAGTTAACTCTTTTTGCGTTCTTTGAGGCTGCGAAATTTGCGAAGATTTGGTTACCGTTTTGTAGGGATAATAATGTTGTGGATAGATGCCCGGAGGCTCTTTTCCGATCAAATGACGTTGCATTTTCCGGTAGCGCCGATATCAAGGTACAAAAACCGTCAAGCAGTTTGTACGTTCATCTAATATATATTTCTTATGAGGCGGATTTTAAACTTTTAAATAAGGGCCGAAAGTTTTAAAGGAAAAACATATGGGGTTGGATACAATGCATATAAAAATTTTGAAAATTTTCGGTAAAATTTATACTTTGAAGCGAGAAAACAAGGGAGGGATCCTCTCCTACGTGTGAGGGGCGCCGAATGAACCGATTCAATTATGGCGGTGTTTCCATAGAACGTAAACTTAATTTCCAACCCTTTTACCATGTGTTTTTCAGTATTATTATTTTTTAACGGTAAATTTAGATCACTGACGGACCATTAATGTATCATTGTGCCACCAGCGGAAACAACGAATCATATCCATCCCCATAGGCAATACCCAATAAATCTAGGAAAAACCCCTTTAGGAATCGAACCCAAGGCTTAAAGGTTTCTAAGCCTTATCCTATCTCTAAGATGCGACTAGGCTATAATACCATTACGCTTCTTCACTATTATAGTTGAGTTAAATTGCATTATTGTTTTACTTGTAAAAAAAATTCGTAGTTGTTTTTAATACAATGACCTTAATGAAAAACAGAAACAAAAATTTCTTATGTGTTCTGTTCAAATCTCTTAGTTTTAATATTTCTTAAATATTTATAACATTAATATATTGTAGTACTAAAATTTGAGTGATTTTTATAAACGTAAGTTAATGAAATTGATAGTTACCTTTTGTTTGTTATTTATAGTTAGCTACCTGAGATTACTCGGGTGATTAAGGCTGTTCGGAGTGGGCGGCAAACCTTATCGGCAAAAGGTGATTGCCGCTCAGTAACACCACCACCAACAACTTTGACGCACGGCATTCTTTGTCGATCGGTAGTTGGTTACCGATGCGGGGAAGAGTGTGTGTGTGTGGTGGGGTGGGGACCATTCCTATCTCAACCAATCACATTTTTTTCCTTTTTTTTAAATAGTTTACCACTTCACCAAGTGTCTAAACCATTGCCAACACTTTTCATCAAAGTTTAAACACTTTTAACTGATTGACATGACGCGCTCTGATTGGTCGGTTTTTTGGCTTGCCACTCCAAAGTGTTTAACCACTCCTTACACCCTAATCCCCTCCACCCTCCCACGGCCCACCAACCGACAAATTCAACTAACATTAACGGACCACGACACGACCACGAAATTAAAAAAATTAAAAAAAGCAAAAGTTGCAGCCATCACGTGCCATTCCTCAGTCAATTTAAGATTTATGAACCAACGAATCAGAGTCACCATTTTGGCATGATGATACTTCTTTTATTGTATTCTATAGTTAAAGAAAAATGTTTCTAAAATAAATAAAATCCAAATTGTTTATTTTTTAATCTCAACTAGACATATAAAATCCAAAGGGCAGCGAATCTGTAATCTGTTTATCTTTTAAAAATATTGCGCTGCAATCCCTATCACTTTTATTTTATTGCAATAGTGCCCTCATACTTTGTAACATAACATTCATGTCCCAATATTTGAAAAAAAGAGGATGTGCCATGAGTGCAACAGCTTTGACTGGATATTTAACCTGATTATTAATTTTTTTTTTTATAATAATTTTATAAACCGAGATACATAAATTACATCTTTAAATTTTATTTTTCTCCTAATATATAGGTTATGTACGAGAAAATGAAAATGAAGGTCGAAAGTGTAGTCGATAGAGGAAGCATTGATGCGGAGTATATTACAACCGAAGATGAACGAAAAGCTTTTGACAGATGGGACAAAGAGTTTAGCCGTAATCATCATCCGACAGTTATTCAGGTCGTTTTTCGAGTACCTTATCTTTTGCTAAAACTGATGGTACAATATATTTTTTTATATATATTTTTAAAATTGATGGAACTTATTGAAGCAGGTTTTGTTAGAGAGTGGACAAGAGAAAGACATGAAGGGACACCCTATGCCTAATCTTATATATGTATCAAGAGAAAAAAATAAGGCCTACCCACACAATTTTAAGGCTGGTGCCCTTAACACAATGGTAAGCATTTCTGAGTTTGACTAACGGTTTTTAATCAGTTTTTAATGTTTTGGGGTTAGAAGTGACAGAATATGTGATGGATGGATACACTCTTATTGAAATTTGTGGTTTTGTAGCTTCGGGTATCGGCTGTAATGACAAATGCACCTATAGTCCTAACTCAGGACTGTGATATGTACTCGAACGATCCAAAAACACCTCAGAGGATGTTATGTTTCTATGCAGATCAATCAATCCGTCACAACTTAGGGTACATTCAATTCCCACAACGGTTTCATGGAATAAATAAGGCGGACATCTATGCTAGTGAATATAAACGTCTCTATGTGATCAATCCAGGGGGAATGGATGGTCTCAAAGGCCCATGTTATGTTGGGAGCGGATGCTTTTTTGTTCGTCGATCCTTCTTTGGCGGGCCATCATCGCCTGAATTGCCAGAGGTTCGTCATCTATGGCCCGATCATGTGGTTAAAATGCCCATCAGAAGCCATCAAGTTCTAGATTCGGCTCATGAAGTTGCACGTTCAAATTATGAAAACAATACTACTTGGGGTTCCAAGGTAAGCCGAATCGGGCCCATTAACTTTTATGTATAGTATTGTTAGCCCATAATGTACTTACTTTGATAGTTGACCCTTCTATCGTTTCAGATGGGCTTTAGATATGGGTCTTTATCTGAGGATTTTAATACGGGCCTCCAACAACACTGTAGCGGATGGAAGTCTATATTCTTCCATCCAAGAAGGCCTGCTTTTTTGGGTGACCTACCAATCACCCTATACGACGCGCTAAACCAAAATCGAAGGTGGTGCATTGGTCTACTAGAGGTTGTATTTTCAAAGCACAACCCGCTAACATATGGAAGCCGCTTCATGGGCCCTCTAATGGGCCTTGCTTATGCAAACAATGCATATTGGCCCATTTTGTCAATTCCAATATTCATATACTCTTTTGTCCCTCAACTAGCTCTTATCAATGGCGTTTCCGTCTTCCCTGAGGTATGCATACACCTAAAGTAACATTTTTATTTTGCATTCGTCACGTAATGCCTAATTTTTTTTTTTTGTGACGGTTTAACCGCAGATTTCAAGTAGTTGGTTTATATTGTACGCTTTTCTATTTTTGGGGGCCAATGTACAAGACTATCTTGATTACGTGTTGGCCCAAGGTACATTCCAACAATGGTGGAACGACCAACGGATATGGCATATACGCGGTCTCTCATCATTTTTGTTCGGGTTCATAGAATTCTCCATGAAACGCTTAGGAATTGCATCGAAAGGGTTTCACGTGACAAGCAAAGTGGTCGATAACGAACAAAGTAAACGATACAACAACGGCGTTTTTGAGTTTGGTGTACCATCGCCAATGTTCGTTCCTTTAGCGGCGGTTGCGATCGTTAACTTAGTTGCATTTGTTATTGGAATTTTGCAAATACTAAAAGGGGGAAACATGAATGGGCTTTTTGGGCAGATGTTTTTATCTTGTTTTGGGCTTGTGAATTCATGGCCCATTTATGAAGCCATGTTATGGAGGACCGATAAAGGGAAAATGCCAAGGGTTATAAGTGTAATTTCCACATTGATAGCTCTCACTCTTTGTACGGTGGTCCTGCTTGTACCAAATGCGTAACACTCATTACTTGTACTTTCAAAGTTCATAAATCTTAACACGCATTCATACATTGGAAAGTTGTCTTGCTTCCCTTGAATGGGTGTTTGGCAAGTGTGAGTAGTTGGTAATGTCACACTTATCACGTGATCGATGAAATGGTTTTCATATATCACCTAGTTTTACATGTCACATCATTTTAAAACAGTTTAAACACTTAAAAGTAACTCAACGGTCATGGGGAGAGCCGTTGAAAGACTCATGCTGTGGCGTTCACGGGCATGGTTCATGTGTTTTGGGCGCGGTGTTTCACGTGTGGAGCTTGGGCCAGGTCAGATTCACATGTGAAGGATGATGGTGCGCCGGATGGTCTTGCTTATTTAATTTACTGACATTGTCCAAATATTTTTAAATGATAAGTTATATTTTGTAGGTAATAACACAAGAGGATTATCTATAAGAAAATAATAATATTTGATATAGATACTAATAGGGCTGTAAACGAACTGAACGTTCATTAAGGAACAAGCTTGTTTACGAACTGTTTACGAACGTTTACCGAATGAGACGTCTTGTTCGTGTTCGTTCATTGAAGAAATGAACGTGTTCGTGAACTGTTCACGAACGCTTACCAAACGCAAACGAACTCTAACAAATGTTCATGAACATAAATAAACACAAACGACATTTATGAACACAAATTAATAGAGTATTCATTTTAGAATAAAATATGCATTTCATCATAAAGATTACCAAGAATCCACTAAAAATAAATAAACACTTAAACATAATTTTCCAAACACAATTGACATGATTTTAAAAAGTGAAATGAGTGATGTTGGGGGAAGCATATAAGATAAGTAAGGTTTCAAAATTTTAAAAACTAGAAACAATAAAGCAAAAAATACAACATATAAAAACTTTTAAAGGAACAAACACAAATAAACATTAACAAGCGAACATAAATGAACGTTCACGAACATAAACGAACACATTAAGGAGCATTCACGAACGTAAACGAACGAACGCAACATCTGTTCATGTTCGTTCGTTTAACTTAACGAACTAACGAACGAAATTTCTTGTTCGTGTTAGTTCATTTACTAAATGAACGAACATAAACGAACTTCCCGTCGAACGGTTCATGAACTGTTCACTGAATGTCCGGTTCGTTTACAACCCTAGATAGTAGATACTAATATAAAATTGAAATCATGTTTCATAAAATAACTCATCTAACTCGGTTGGTTCAATTCTTAGGGTATGTTTGGAAAAAGTAGCTGGTGGCTGGTGCCTGGAAGCTGTTGGCTAGTGGCTGGAAGCTGGTAGATGTAGCTTTTTAGATATATTTGGGTGTTTGACAGAGTAGCTGGAGCTTTTAATAAAATGTATAAAATAACCAAAATGGACATAACTAAAAAGTTCATTATCTTTAGAGGTTAAAATAGTCATTTTTTCCTTAAAAGCTTGTAGCTTCTTCTAAACGCTACTAGTACGAGCGTTCAACCAAAAGCTTCAAGCTCCTAACCTAAAAGCTTCAAGCTCTTTCAACAAAACAAGGCTTTTTATTGAGTTGGAGTTTTTTCTTAAAAACTTAAAGCTACAAACTTCTAAAAGCTCCTAAAAGCTCCTAAAAGCTACATGCCAAACATACCCTTAGTTTCCTAAAATCGTAATTAACAACCAGGCTCATTTTTTTACCAATTAGGTTAGTGTCCCATTGGCAAAGACTTTAGGAACACCTAGCTAGGTCTGGAGGTCTTGAGTTCAAGTTCCACAAGTAACACGTTTAAAGTCTAAATAAGCTAAGCTTGTTTTTTTTTTTTTTGTTACAAAATTAGTCGAACCAGGGTGTATATTGACAAACACAAAACCTTTAATAACACCTAGATTTAGAGGTTTTGACTTTTGAGTATAAGTCCGCAAATAATAGTTAATGAAACTTGTCATTCTAAAAATGCTAGGTTCGGGTTTTATTTTTTGGTTACAAAATCGTACGACTATGTTACTATGTAGCACTGATATGGATTAATAATAGCCTCTAAATCTTGCATGGACCAATCGACATCAGTCGCCGCAATCATGTTAGCTGCTCGTAACTGCTTGCACTAGGGGTGTGCATAGGTCGGTTTGGGTCGGTTTTGACCTAAAACAATAACCATAAACGCGATGTCGGTTAATGGATAACCATAACCGATCGTTTATGGTGGTTATGGTTATTCGGTTTTGATGGTTATAGCGGGTCGGTTATAGGTGGTTAATCGTGTATTTAGCTTAGCTAATTTTTTTTTTATTTTTTTAACATGGAATAAATTGTTATTACCTATTTATATATATTAGTATATTACATAGTACTAAAAAATACATATAATCTATAATATTAATACCAATTATTATCGAATATAATACATTTCATAAATTTAAATAAACATTCAACCAAAACCATAAAACGATATTAAAAACCCATAAATACTAAAAATATTCAGTCAAAAACATCAAATGTTAAAAATATGTTGAAAAGTCCTAAATCCTACGAACATTTATTACATGTCGGTTCGGTTCGGCTATGGTGGGCATGAAAAAAATGATAACCATAACCGACTCGTTATTTTTTGTTTTCAAGAAAGCCATTAACCGACCCACCAGTTTTTTATTTGGTTCGGTTTTTACGGTTCGGTTTGTCGGTTAATTTGGTTATTGTTCGGTTAATTTGGTTTTTTGCACACCCCTAGCTTGCACATGGCACACTCTAACACAGTGATCGCTATTGTCCCCATTCACTTTGCCAATATGCATCTAAAAGAATCTAACGTTGGCATTAAATTTTACGCAAGAGATATACATATTTCTCTCTAAATCTTTAAAATACATTTTATAAACATACCATATATCTCAATTATTTTATAAGTTAACCCAGATGCTCCGATGGGAAGGCTAGACTACGTCTATACTCCTTGCTTTTCTAAAATTACAAGAGGGTGCACAAAAATGGATCAGCTCAAATCAAGTCGGGTCAAATGAGGTCAAAGAAAGACAAGTAACACTTATTTATTTAATGATATTGTAAAATTAATCTTACATATTCACTTAATGATATGATGGATTTAAAATGTATAGTAAACAATAAAATAACAATCATACAAGTGACCTAATATCCAAGGTCGGAATCTTTTAGAAGGTGAAGTGTTAAAACAATCGTACATGTGAGTTTCGTTTTGCCCCCCTTTGGATGTTTTTGGGTCGATACGCATGTCACACCCACACCGTGTGCGAAAACAATTGTGCGTGCCTTATTGTTAAAGAGACAAATGCATAAGAGACAAACCATGATTACTATTAAATACACATAATGAATTACATTGGTGTAAAACCAAAATAAACAAACATGTTAAATAACCAAACAAAGAAAAGAGACATGTCTTGTTTATTGGATAACTAGGCCAATCCTGAACGAGCTTGTCTTGATCCTAGCTTTGAGTATGATTACCTGAAACATGTAGAAAACTGTCAACTACAAGTAGTTGGTGAGGTACATAGGTTTAAAGTAAAACATGATATACAATTTATAACAAGATTCATAAAAATAACACATTAAGACAAGCTCGTTCAGGATTGGCCTAGTTCACTTGTAATGAACACAATCAAACCCAAAGCCATGTTCACTTGTAAAACCCTTAATTCTTTTATACTATTTTCTTATAGATTTCGACTATAATAGTGTATTTACGATTATACATACACTTGGAGAATACGAGTTGGTTAAAACATTTTATGGTTTAAAACATTTCAACATTTTGTATATATGTTCGTCGTTTAAAATGCGGCGACGAAAATTTACGCGGAAGCTTGAATCTCTGATCGTGTTCGGTTCTTCGTTGAGCTTGATCATCCTCCGGTACTTTACATAATACCTACATTTCATAAAACATGAAATGAGTTAGTCATCTGGCTTTTAAAACGAGTTTAAACGAGTTCGCAATGCAAAACCATTCAACAACAACAATTTGCAGCAATTTACACCCGTCGTGTGCCGCGACCGAGACGTTGATTCTCGTCGCGTGGCGCGAGAGATGCTTTTCGACAGAAAGTTTACAATGCAGACTTGCATTTGATTCAGCTGAACTAATATTTACGAAAACGGACATAACTCATTCGATATAGATCCGTTTTACGATTAGTTTCTTCCTACGTGATCGTAAATTGATTCTCCATCACATGGAGTTAAAATCCGACATCCGGATTAACAATTTTCTAATTTTTTAAGCCATCGGCTTTATATTTTTCTACTAAATTTTGACCCGTTGATGATTTTTATTAAACAACCTTATTTGTTGCATTCAAATGATCATGAACTTCATGTTATAACTGTTTCCTATTATATTAGGTCCACCTGACGAAAGCAACAGCACCCCTAGTGTCGTCGTAGTTTAAGGGCTTACAATCCAGATATTGTTTGTAGGTACAGCCATTGGATGGGTTGTTGCTGTGGTTTGAGTTATTCCTGCTTGTTTCGGCGCGCGAGGCCTCATAATCTGCTATTGCTTTTGAAATACGTTCCTGTAATTCTGCCTCAGTGGTAGGCAAACGTGTGTCTCATCGTGGAGGCATCTTCTAAAAGAAAGATCATATTGGTCCGGTCATAGTAAGTATAGTAAGTAAGTAAGTAATATGCGTATGTAATAATACAATAACTCATAACATCTCATGTCATAACACAAAATAATCCAACAACGCATGTAAGTCACAATCAATGTAAGCAAGTAATCATCCTAGTCTTCCCCAAACTATCCCACCCAGTCTCTTAGACTGAACTCCCTAGTTTCTCAAACTAACTCCCTGGCCTCTAAGACCAAAACCTCCCCAATCTCTAAGATTGAACCCCTCAGTCTCTAAGACTTGATGTGTAGGAAGCGGTATGTTAAAAACTTGTAAAAATGGTTAAATAAAGGCTGACTCAAAACTAAACTTTTTGACATGCTTTGGCCTAATAGATATCGGTACTCTCATTGATAGTCCCCAGGTAGGCAACGGGTACTTTTATTTGGATTTGTACGAATGCCAGCCTAGACAGGAGTTCTCAACTACCGGTACTTAACCCTTCCAGTTACTACATGTCTGACATGAGAAACACATGTTTGTAAAGAAACTTTTGTACCCTGGATCTGGAAACTTGTATATGCAATGTAAAAATGTTTTCATGAGAGCCCTGATGATCATAGTCTAGACTCGAGAAAGAATCCTAGTTCGCTATGATCGAGACTCTGATACCAAGCTGTCACACCTTGGCTTTTGCGGAAGCGTGGGTTTATTTGGTGTGACTTCTTAATACCATAACAACAATCATAACAATGCTATATGATAAAAAAATACGAGATGTACATCCATTAATTAAAGTGAGAAAATACCACAATATCATTGTTTAGAAACATCGACACTTGAAATAAGTTACAAACCATAAATTATTTAAAACGAGATCATAAGACACATAAAAGACTTTAGATAAGACGAGGTTTAGAGACATGTAACCCGTCTAGGAATAGGTTACACCTCTCAAACACCACAACTCGGGATGACATCTTTTATTCAACGCAGCTAGACACATGCATACCCTGCCAGATCCGCTAGTTCCCTGAAATACATGTAGTTTGAAAAATCAACAAAAGTTGAGCGAGTTCATGTGTAAGTATGTGTGTATAAACCTTTAAAATATGTCTTGTGTGTTTAAATGTCCCTGGTATGTAGCAATTAAGGAAAAAGAGATCACCAATGGGTTGCAAAGCCAATGGTAAGTGTGATAAGGTGCAGGAAGTACTCAAACCTAGCATATTTGTACCGGGCTTCCGGCTGGAAGACATAGTCACCTCTATGGGCCGCCCCGGCCTCATGGGTGTGGGCTTGCTACACCCAAATAGATCTATCACTCATGTCCCTCGGTCCTACGACGAGGATTAATGGCCTTAAGTGTTGTGCCCACCCTTCACAGTCTAGTAGTAAACCTTCCTTAAGCTAACCATACCATGTATAAAAATGTCCGTAATAGTTGTAACATGTAATCCACCCCCGAAGTATAAAACTGAAAACAGTTAAGAGAAAAGGGGGACATGAACTCACCTTATTTTGCAAGCGATTCCGAATACGCAAGTCAAGATTAAGGTGTCTGATGATAAGGAAACTCAAAGTTGTCCTAATGAATTATACATGAACAAGAATAATGTATCAATATTGAGATCGTATAGTGTTGACGGGATTTGTTGAGCATTTATTGTATTCGATAGTGTTTAGATTAACAGAAGGATCTTGTGAATTAAATGTTTAGAGGGCTCGGAAAATGAACATGATATCAAGGAATTATTTATGAAAAATATTTATTTATCATAAATAATAAAATTGCAAAAATGTACAATTGAATTAATATAAACATTTGTAATAATAAATCAAATATATTTAACTAGTATCATAATTAAATATAATGATTATTGGCAAAATTTTGTACAAGTGATATAATTAATTTATAAAAATTATAAATTAATTTAGATGGTTTAAAAAATAATTATTATGGCTTTGGAATCATTTTAAATAAATAAATTGAATTAAAATGATTAAGATAACAATAAGTAAGTTTATATAAGTTTAATTATCTAAATAATTTAATATAATAAAAATTCAGATTCTAAATTTATATAAACTCAGAATAATGCATCTTTTGTCATAAAAATAATTTTGGATAAAATTTATATAGTTAATTACATTACATTAAACTATATTTATAAGTATAAATACTGATTTATTTATATAAATATCAAATTTATATAAAATATGAGCAACAATACTATTTTTGTAAAGATCAGTATTTAAAATAATTAATCTAAAAATTTCAGTATTTAATTCTTAAAAATTGATTTATTATTAATTATTTAATAATAAACTGTTTTAATATTGTAAAAATTAGTTTTATAAATAAATTGACTAACTTCATATTTTTAATAAAAGTAACAGTGTCCGATAATGTTATAAAAATTATTGGAATGTTAAAAATATTAAAAATAAAAAGTTTAAAAAGATTTGAAGACCCCTGGGTGTCTTTGTTTTGTAATAACACACACACAACCATTGGGCTAGGCCTGGTGGTTGTTCATAAGTTTAGTTTATTAAAATAAATATTTATTCGAAAATGGTCATCTTCCCCAATTCAATCGATCAGAGTCAAACCGAAAGTCAAACATCAAAATTAATCGGGGAAATCTATGTTATATTCAAATTAACTTAAAGGAAACATTATATAAGCATGAATGAACTAATTGGATGAATAAAAACGAACCGGTATCGGCTGGAACGTCGAATCGGCTAAATCCGACGACTGGTTCGGTTCCGGCAAGTTGCAGGTTCGAATTCCGGTGTTTTCGAATTGTTTAAGTGGATGTGAAGGTTTTACGAGCTTAGTGGTGATCTAAGGAGTTTAAATAGAGGTCCAAATCGATCTCAGATTCGACAAAAATCAGTGGGAATGTTCGGTTTTTATTTTTTTATGAAAAAGTCCGATATCAGTGGAATTGGCACGAAATTATGTCGATTTGGGTGGTCAATCGAGTTGGCAATGAGTTGGAATTATAGTGGTGATGTTTTCGGATCAATTAAACAAAGGTTAGTGGGGTTTGGATCGAAGTCTGGCAACTGGTAATGCGATTTGAAATATTATATTTAATTTCTAAAGTGTTTATAAATTTAATATAAATCCAATTATATCACATTCCAACTGGTAGCCCAGTTGGTTTGTGCGAGTGTTGTGTTGTTAGTGTGCGCGGGTTCGATCCATGTTTGTGGCCGGTTCGAATGGATTAAACCTTTTTAGTGTTTCAGAATTGATTTTAATAAAATAATTAAAATCTTAATTAGTGTATAAATGAATTTAAGTTCTATATTCTAACAGCTCCTAGTAGGAGGATAAACTGGTTAAGGCGTTGCGGTTGTAACCGAGAGGTCGCAGGTTCGAATCTCACAAGGGCCGGTTCTCACCCAGGAGACCACCTTTTTGACCGGTTTTTGACTTATTTACACTTTGGCCCCTCAAGTTTCATTTTGTACAAAAATAGTCCCTGAACTTTTGAAAAGTTACAATAACAGCCCCTATACTTTTATATAAAATACATAATTGGTCCCTGAAGTTTTGGAAATTGACATAAATGGTCCCTGAACTGTTCAGTTAAGTCTACTAACTGAGTTAATGTTTAAAGAAGGAATTCTTTATATGAAAGTTAACCTGGTTAGGATATTCAGTTAACATAAGTTTCTAAAAGTCAGTTTTAGTCCCTGAAGTCTAAGTTTCAGAAAATGACCAAATGAACCCTAGACTTTTTAAAACAAATTATATTTATTTCTTTTTATAAAATAAGTTTCAAAAATTACAAAAAGAACCCTAAACTTGTAGTTTGAGATAATTGTATTTTAACCCTTGTATTTATATAGTTTCAAAAATGACAATTTAGTCCTTGGACTTAAAAAGTAATAGATTCCTAGCAGGTTTCAAAGAATGTCAAATAGGTCCCTCAACCTATTGTTTGTCTATGTGTTGGCATTGTCAGCATGTTTCTGAGTTATCCGTTCACTGTGCTAACTGTGTTTTGTGCATCAAGTTTATCACTAAAGTTTGTGTGCAATAAATGGAGTGACAGTATGAATGTGATGCATATGTATGTATGATGCAGAACTCATAAAGCATTTTAATTCATCAGTTATAATTCTAGCACATTCATTAATCACAAAGTTAATATTAATTAATTATACGGATACCTGTAATTGTGAGTGTTGTCACATTCTCCCCCTGTTAAGAAAATTCCGTCCCGAAATTTTAGTTCTGCTACTAGATGCAGGGGTCTTGGGGAATAAATGTGGGTATTTTTCTTTCATACGGTCCTCACGCTCCCACGTGAATTCTGGGCCGTGTCGTGCATTCCATCGAACTTTAACGAGTTTGACACTACTCCTATGCGTCTTGTTAATCTTCCAATCAGTAACCTCAACGGGTTCCTCAGTAAAGTGGAGTGTGTCATCAATATGAACTTCGTCGGCAGGAATGACTACTGTCTCTTGAGTTGGACTCTTTTTCAAATTAGATACAGGAAATGTATCATGTACGCCATTTAGTTCAGCAGGTAAATCCAACTTGTATGCTACAAGACCAATCCTTTTCAGGATTTTAAATGGACCAATGTATCTGGGATTCAACTTCCCACGCTTTCCAAAGCGTGCTACACCCTTCCAAGGTGAAACCTACAACAAAACCATATCTCTCACCTCGAATTCCAGAGGTTTCCTTCTTCGGTCCGCATAACACTTTTGTCAATCACGAGCCGCTTTGATGCGCTCTCGGATCTGTATAATCTTGTCGGTCGTCTCCTGGACCAATTCCGGGCCAACAAGTTGTCTATCACCTGCGTTAGCCCAGCATAATGGTGATCGACACTTGCGTCCATAGAGAGCTTCGAACGGTGCGGCCTGAATGCTTGTATGATAACTGTTATTGTATGAGAATTCAACTAATGATAAGTGAGTATCCCAACTTCCACCTAAATCCATTACGCAAGCCCGTAACATATCTTCTAATGTTTGAATCGTTCGTTCGCTCTGTCCGTCTGTCTGCGGAAGAAAGGCAGTACTCAGATTCAACTAAGAACCAAAAGTTTCTTGGAAGGATTGCCAAATCCTTGATACGAATCTTCCGTCTCTATCAGAGATAATTGAGAGAGGCACTCCATGCCGTGCAACAATCTCTCTCAAGTATATCTCAGCAAGCTTACTCGTTTTATCTTTCTCCTTGATTGGCAAAAAGTGTGCAGATTTCGTTAGACGGCCTACTATTACCCAAATCGTATCATGGCCCTTGGGCGTCCTTGGCAATTTCGTTATGAAGTCCATAGAAATATGCTCCCATTTCCATTGGGGTATTTCAGGTTGTTGCAAGAGACCTGAAGGCCTTTGGTATTCGACCTTCACTTTGGCGCAAGTTAAACATCTGCCAACATATACCGCAACATCGCCTTTCATTCTTGGCCACCAATAGAAATCCTTAAGATCTTGGTACATCTTATCCGCTCCTGGATGAATCGAGTACCGAGATTTGTGAGCTTCGTAAAAAATAACATTTCTCAGACCACCAAATAAGGGAACCCAAGTTCGTTTCATGAAGCACAAAGTCCCTTCCCCGTTTGGTACCAACTATTTCTCAATCCCACGGAGATACTCATTCTCAATATTCTTTTCCTTGAGTGCTTCTCTCTGCGTGGCACGAATGCGCAATGAGAGGTCCGTTTGTATGATCATTTCCAAAGCCCTAACCCTTATGGGCTTGATCCTTTCCTTCCGACTTAGAGCATCAGCGACCACATTCGCCTTCCCTGGGTGATACTTGATTTCACAGTCATAATCATTTAACATCTCTACCTAGCGTCTTTGCCTCATGTTAAGCTCTTTCTGATCGAATATGTGCTGCAGACTCTTGTGATCAGTGTAGATGGTGCATCGTGTGCCATATAAATAATGTCGCCATATCTTCAAAGCAAACACCACCGCGCCTAATTCCAAATCATGCGTGGTGTAATTTTTCTCGTGGATCTTTAATTGGCGAGAAACATATGCTATAACATTCTGACGCTGCATTAGCACACATCCCAAACCTTGACGCGAAGCATCGCAATATACCACGAAGTCGTCAGTGCCTTCGGGTAGAGATAAGATTGGTGCGTCACAAAGCTTGTTTTTCAACAGCTGAAAGGCCTCTTCTTGCTTGTCTCCCCAATCAAACTTCTTGTCTTTCTGGGTGAGAGAGGTCAAAGGTTGAGCGATTTTCGAGAAATCCTCAATGAACCTACGATAATAACCAGCCAAACCTAGGATCTGTCGAATTTCGGTTGGCGTCTTCGGAGTCTCCCAGTTTTTTATAGCCTCGATCTTTGTGGGATCCACATGAATTCCATTTCCGTTAACTACATGACCAAGAAACTGGACTTCGCGTAACCAGAAATCGCACTTCGAGAACTTCGCATACAACTTCTCCTTTTTAAGCAGCTCTAGAATAGCTCTTAAATGTTGCTCATGCTCTTCTTTCATCTTCGAGTAGATCAAAATGTCGTCAATGAACACAATCACAAACTTATCGAGATACGGTTTACAAACTCTGTTCATCAAATCCATGAATACTGCTGGCGCGTTCCTCAAACCAAACGGCATAACCAGGAACTCGTAATGTCCATATCGAGTTCTAAAGGCCGTCTTTGGAATACTTTCCTCTTGTATCCTTAACTGGTGATAACCTGATTGTAGATCGATCTTTGAGTAAAAACTTGAACCTTGTAATTGATCGAACAGGTCATCGATTCTTGGCAAAGGATATCTGTTCTTGATTGTCAACTTATTCAGCTCCCGGTAGTCTATACACATGCGAAAACTACCATCCTTCTTTTTCACGAACAAAACTGGAGCTCCCCAAGGCGAGAAGCTTGGTCTGATAAATTCCTTGTCTAACAACTCCTGGAGTTGCGTTGACAGCTCTTGCATCTTTGAAGGTGCAAGTCGATAAGGTACCTTAGCTACAGGCGTGGCGCCTGGAACTAAGTCAATATGAAACTCGACTTGTCTTTGTGGTGGCAATCCTGGCAAGTCTTCTGGAAAGACTTCAAGATACTCTTTCACGACTGGGATGTCTTCAAGTTTTGGCTCAACGGCTTCCTTATCCACGATGTGTGTCAGGAAGGCAACACATCCCTTCTTCAAACATTTTTGAGTCTTCAAACAACTAATGATCCTTAAGGGCGTATCGTGCTTCTCTCCGTGTACTACGATCGTTTCTCCATCCGCCATTGGGATGCGAATGGTCTTCTCGTGACATACAATCTCGGCTCTGTTGCTCGACAACCAATCCATCCCTACTACCACATAGAAGCTTCCCAACTCGACTGGCAGTAGGTCTAATGTAAACTCGTGTTCTCACAGCTCTATCACGCATCCTCTGATGACTTCATTCGTTTCTACTAGCTTTCCATTAGCCAGTTCAATTGAGTACGGAATGTCTAACTTACTAGCAGTTAACCTAAGTATTTTCTTAAATTCTAGCGATACAAAACTATAGTCGGCACCAGTGTCAAATAGTACAGATGCAAAGCGTTGATTTATAGGGAAAGTACCAGTAACAACATTAGGATCTTGGAGAGCTTCCCTCGCTCCAATATTGAAAACTCTTCCTTGTGCCTGGTTAAGCTTTGGGCATTCTCGCTTGAAGTGCCCGATGTCCCCACAGTTAAAGCATCCCGGTCCTCGACCGTTTCCGTTCCCATTACCATTGCCAGCTCGATTATTGCCTGCTCCCTGGTTACCAGCTTGATTCCCACGGTTTCCTCGATTTCCATTCCCGCCATTTCCTCCCCGTTGGCGGTTTCCATTCCCATTTCCATATCCTTGCTGACCACCCCTACCAGCACCATTACCAACCCAGCAGGTTTCTTTTGTGTGGCCAATCTTCCCACATGACTCACATTTCCTGAATCGGCATAGCCCGGGGTGATGATATTGGCATACATCACACTTGGGCAAAGTGCCCATGTATCCCTTCCCTCTTGCTTCTGCACCAGTTTTATCTTCCTCTGGTGGGTTCACGTTTTTCTTACTTGCACTGCCGGTACTCTTTTTAAAATTGGAGAACTTCCTTTTGTTTTCTCCTGAGGACTCCACGTGAGTTTCTTTCTTCTTGAGGTCAGAGTTTGAAAACTTGTTTAGCCAGATAGCTTCCTCAGTAAGTGACACGCTCAGGTTGATGGCTTCAGTAATGGTTGGAGGCTTGGACGTCGTCACCATCCTCATAATCTGGGGTGCCAATCCCCAGATGAAACGCTCAATGCGTTTAAATTCAGGATCAACCATATACGGCACAACGCGTGATAAGTCGTGGAACCTTTGCACATACTCAGCAATTTTTGGGTCGTCCATTTTTAGGTTCCAAAATTCCGTTTCCAGCTTCTGTATTTCGGCACGTGAACAGTATTTCTTTCTCATGAGCTCCTTCAGCTCAGCCTATGTTAGTGCATACGCCGCCACCTCTCCCAGGGTTTGAACTTGCAGGTTCCACCAGGATAAAGCACCATCAAGAAAGAGTCCTGAGACGTAAGTAACTTGGTTTTCAGGAGCACACTTGCTCATCCTTATTACCGAATCCGTCTTTTCCGTCCACCTGACGAAAGCATCAGCACCCCTAGTGTCGTCGTAGTTTAAGGGCTTACAATCCAGAAATTGTTTGTAGGTACAACCATTGGATGGGTTGTTGTTGTGGTTTGAGTTATTCCTGCTTGTTTCGGCGCGCGAGGCCTCATAATCTGCTATTGCTTTTGAAATACGTTCCTGTAATTCTGCCTCAGTGGTAGGCAAACGTGTGTCTCGTCGTGGAGGCATCTTCTAAAAGAAAGATCATATTGGTCCGGTCATAGTAAGTATAGTAAGTAAGTAAGTAATATGCGTATGTAATAATACAATAACTCATAACATCTCATGTCATAACACAAAATAATCCAACAACGCATGTAAGTCACAATCAATGTAAGCAAGTAATCATCCTAGTCTTCCCCAGACTATCCCACCCAGTCTCTTAGACTGAACTCCCTAGTTTCTCAAACTAACTCCCTGGCCTCTAAGACCAAAACCTCCCCAATCTCTAAGATTGAACCCCTCAGTCTCTAAGACTTGATGTGTAGGAAGCGGTATGTTAAAAACTTGTAAAAATGGTTAAATAAAGGCTGACTCAAAACTAAACTTTTTGACATGATTTGGCCTAATAGATATCGGTACTCTCATTGATAGTCCCTAGGTAGGCAACAAGTCCTTTTATTTGGATTTGTACGAATGCCAGCCTAGACAGGAGTTCTCAACTACCGGTACTTAACCCTTCCAGTTACTACATGTCTGACACGAGAAACACATGTTTGTAAAGAAACGTTTGTACCCTGGATCTGGAAACTTGTATATGCAATGTAAAAATGTTTTCATGAGAGCCCTGATGATCATAGTCTAGACTCGAGAAAGAATCCTAGTTCGCTATGATCGAGGCTCTGATACCAAGCTGTCACACCCTGGCTTTTGCGGAAGCGTGGGTTTATTTGGTGTGACTTCTTAAAAGCATAGCAACAATCATAACAATGCTATATGATAAAAAATACGAGATGTACATCCATTAATTAAAGTGAGAAAATACCACAATATCATTGTTTAGAAATAGAAACATCGACACTTGAAATAAGTTACAAACCATAAATTATTTAAAACGTGATCATAAGACACATAAAAGACTTTAGATAAGACGAGATTTAGAGACATGTAACCCGTCTAGGAATAGGTTACACCTCTCAAACTCCACAACTCGGGATGACATCTTTTATTCAACGCAGCTAGACACATGTATACCCTGCCAGATCCGCTAGTTCCCTGAAATACATGTAATTTGAAAAATCAACAAAAGTTGAGCGAGTTCATGTGTAAGTCTGTGTGTATAAACCTTTAAAATATGTCTTGTGTGTATAAATGTCCCTTGTATGTAGCAATTAAGGAAAAAGAGATCACCAATGGGTTGCAAAGCCAATGGTAAGCGTGATAAGGTGCAGGAAGTACTCAAACCTAGCATATTTGTACCGAGCTTCCGGCTGGAAGACATAGTCACCACTATGGGTCGCCCCGGCCTCATGGGTGTGGGCTCGCTACACCCAAATAGATCTATCACTCATGTCCCCCGGTCCTACGACGAGGATTAATGGCCTTAAGTGTTGTGCCCACCCTTCACAGTCTAGTAGTAAACCTTCCTTAAGCTAACCATACCATGTATAAAAATGTCCGTAATAGTTGTAACATGTAATCCACCCCCGAAGTATAAAACTGAAAACAGTTAAGAGAAAAGGGGGACATGAACTCACCTTATTTTGCAAGCGATTTCGAATACGCAAGTCAAGATTAAGGTGTCTGATGATAAGGAAACTCAAAGTTGTCCTAATGAATTGTACATGAACAAGAATAATGTATCAATATTGAGGTCGTAAAGTGTTGACGGGATTTGTTGAGCATTTATTGTATTTGATAGTGTTTAGATTAACAGAAGGATCTTGTGAATTATATGTTTAGAGGGCTCGGAAAATGAATATGATTTCAAGGAATTATTTATGAAAAATATTTATTTATCATAAATAATAAATTTGCAAAAATGTACAATTTATTTAATATAAACATTTGTAATAATAAATCAAATATATTTAACTAGTATCATAATTAAATATAATGATTATTGGCAAAATATTGTACAAGTGATATAATTAATTTATAAAAATTATAAATTAATTTAGATGGTTTAAAAATAATTATTATGGCTTTGGAATCATTTTAAATAAATAAATTGAATTAAAATGATTAAGATAACAATAAGTAAGTTTATATAAGTTTAATTATCTAAATAATTAAATATAATAAAAATTCAGATTCTAAATTTATATAAATTCAGAATAATGCATCTTTTGTCATAAAAATAATTTTGGATAAAATTTATATAGTTAATTACATTAAATTAAACTATATTTATAAGTATAAATATTGATTTATTTATATAAATATCAAATTTATATAAAATATTAGCAACAATATTATTTTTGTAAAGATCTGTATTTAAAATAATTAATCTGAAAATTTCAGTATTTAATTCTTAAAAATCAATTTATTATTAATTATTTAATAATAAACTATTTTAATATTGTAAAAATTAGTTTTATAAATAAATTGACTAACTTCATATTTTTAATAAAAGTAACAGTGTCTGATAATGTTATAAAAATTATTGGAATGTTAAAAATATTAAAAATAAAAAGTTTAAAAAGATTTGAAGACCCCTGGGTTCGAACCCGGGTCTTTTATTTGTAATAACACACACACAACCACTGGGCTAGGCCTGGTGGTTGTTCATAAGTTTAGTTTATTAAAATAAATATTTATTCGAAAATGGTCATCTTCCCCAATTCAATCGATCAGAGTCAAACCGAAAGTCAAACATCAAAATTAATCGGGGAAATCTATGTTATATTCAAATTAACTTGAAGGAAACATTATATAAGCATGAATGAACTAATTGGATGAATAAAAAGGAACCGGTATCAGCTGGAACGTCGAATCGGCTAAATCCGACGACTGGTTCGGTTCCGGCAAGTTGCAGGTTCGAATTCCGGTGTTTTCGAATTGTTTAAGTGGATGTGAAGGTTTTACGAGCTTAGTGGTGATCTAAGGAGTTTAAATAGAGGTCCAAATCGATCTCAGATTCGACAAAAATCAGTGGGAATGTTCGGTTTTTATTTTTTTATGAAAAAGTCCGATATCAGTGGAATTGGCACGAAATTATGTCGATTTGGGTGGTCAATCGAGTTGGCATTGAGTTGGAATTATAGTGGTGATGTTTTCGGATCAATTAAACAAAGGTTAGTGGGGTTTGGATCGAAGTCTGGCAACTGGTAATGCGATTTGAAATATTATATTTAATTTCTAAAGTGTTTATAAATTTAATATAAATCCAATTATATCACATTCCAACTGGTAGCCCAGTTGGTTTGTGCGAGTGTTGTGTTGTTAGTGTGCGCGGGTTCGATCCATGTTTGTGGCCGGTTCGAATGGATTAAACCTTTTTAGTGTTTCAGAATTGATTTTAATAAAATAATTAAAATCTTAATTAGTGTATAAATGAATTTAAGTTCTATATTCTAACAGCTCCTAGTAGGAGGATAAACTGGTTAAGGCGTTGCGGTTGTAACCGAGAGGTCGCAGGTTCGAATCTCACAAGGGCCGGTTCTCACCCAGGAGACCACCTTTTTGACCGGTTTTTGACTTATTTACACTTTGGCCCCTCAAGTTTCATTTTGTACAAAAATAGTCCCTGAACTTTTGAAAAGTTACAATAACAGCCCCTATACTTTTATATAAAATACATAATTGGTCCCTGAAGTTTCGAAAATTGACATAAATGGTCCCTGAACTGTTCAGTTAAGTCTACTAACTGAGTTAATGTTTAAAGAAGGAATTCTTTATATGAAAGTTAACCTGGTTAGGATATTCAGTTAAAATAAGTTTCTAAAAGTCAGTTTTAGTCCCTGAAGTCTAAGTTTCAGAAAATGCCAAATGAACCCTAGACTTTTTAAAACAAATTATATTTATTTCTTTATATAAAATAAGTTTCAAAAATTACAAAAAGAACCCTAAACTTGTAGTTTGAGATAATTGCATTTTAACCCTTGTATTTATATAGTTTCAAAAATGACAATTTAGTCCTTGGACTTAAAAAGTAATAGATTCCTAGCAGGTTTCAAAGAATGTCAAATAGGTCCCTCAACCTATTGTTTGTCTATGTGTTGGCATTGTCAGCATGTTTCTGAGTTATCCGTTCACTGTGCTAACTGTGTTTTGTGCATCAAGTTTATCACTAAAGTTTGTGTGCAATAAATGGAGTGACAGTATGAATGTGATGCATATGTATGTATGATGCAGAACTCATAAAGCAGTTTAATTCGTCAGTTATAATTCTAGCACAGTCATTAATCACAAAGTTAATTTAATAATAAGGATATCTGTAATTGTGAGTGTTGTCACATATACGAAGGATTTACTTGACCGAAATGCTTATTTCTAAACATTCCATAAGGGTCGTTTGCTTGATTTATCGATCAAGGGCGTTTTGGTCAACTTTAGCCTTTCTTTTACGATGAAGGATTTTTAAAGGTATGTTTGACCAAAATCCCACTTTTTAACTATGATCTTGTTTAAAAATCATTATGTTTTCAAAAACACAATGACTATAATTTAAATCATTCGGTTTACCTATTAAGGTAACCAAATGTCTAATTTTTTACTTTGCCCAACTCTCATAGAACCTCAAGTTCTAAATGGGGAGTTGAACTATTATACATACCTGGATCGGATCAACATATTGACCCGTTTTAGTATTTCCTTAATCAAGTTGCTAGTTAATAGCAACGCATATTCCACACGCTATTTCTTTATGTAATCATTATAGTTGACAAAAAATGATTAGTTGTTATCGTCAAATTATGACATCTTCAGCTTTTTACCCGTTTGGTCTAAATGACCATTTTATCCTTGTGGGATGATATTAATAGTCATCTCATCTATGTAACCCATTCCGGTTTACACCGTACGGTCACATCACTTATAACCCATTTCTTTATTCTTTTAACCTATCATGGCTTACGTCGTGAATTGTTTTTCGAAAACTAACGTTTATCGTCAACGCGTGACCAAATTACCGTTTGCCCTTATTATTCGTTTTGGCTTACCCTATATGGTAGCCATTTAAACTCATTGTCTATTCGGTTATTATATGACCGAATTACCGATTTACTCCTTTTTAACCATCGATATGGTTTCTTATCATTTTCGCTTATATTGTTCCGTACGACTACACGTCGGAACATCACTTTTCAAATATTAATTTATCTTTTTCGTAATCAATACGATAAAGGAATATTTTACAAATTTAAAAGGAGTGTAAGCTTTACTTACCTTGCATCCAAATTATGCTTTTTCCTTCATACTCGATTTGTTTGACCCGCTTCCTTCCCAAGCTTCCACCTAGCTTGTTAAGTGTCAAACTATCATTGTAATTTGTAAGATGGTTAGATTAGTCATAACCATTCACGACTATTCCATCCTACGATTTTTATGTCGAAATTATCATTCGATCATATAAATGGCCAGTTTGACTTTTTAAAGTCAACTACCTATTAACGTAAATAATTACACGATGTAGCTCAACTACTCGTTTAATTACTTGGTCAATTATCCGGTAAGCATCATTCTTATGCTACCGTTTTAACCACTTATTAAATAAGTTCTTGTAATCGTAATTCATTCAATTAACACATGATGATATCAAACATTATTTTAGCATGAATATATCATCATTTTCATTTTTATCATACAAAACCCATTTCATAGCAAGTATGATCATGTACTCAAACACACAATATGTTCAAGTATTTCCTTATTGTTATTATGTATGATGATTCTAAATACAATTATATCATCAATTTCATCATATGATTAAAACTCACTTATCCTAGTGTGGTAAATCATCTAAACATTCAATTCATAGCATCATATGTATAATTTTCACTTAAGGTTTTGTTCCTAAGCAAGTATACATCACTAATTCAGCCATAGCTTCTATAATCCATACATAATTAGCTATTATAATGTTTCTTCAAATTTCACAACTTCACAAATCATCAAAATTTTACATACCTTATGATCCCCTAGCTTAGGTGATCATTAATTCACGTTCAATTGTGAATTTGAGCTTCGTTTAGCCTTTCAATTTGATGATTTTGCGTGAGTTAGGGTTTTGGCTCCATGGGAGCTCTCCTGCTCGTTCACAGAACACACACTAAGTGTGTGTTTTGTTTTAAATTTCTTTTTATAATTTAACTTTCAAGTTGTCCAACTTTAGCCCCTATTATTTGGTTAGTTATTAAGTAGGCTACAACCTACTTATTTCCAACCATAGTCCTTTTTATTAACTAGGTTAAACATTCCTAGTTAACTTAGTGGGTTCGGGGAAATTACAACTTGTTTTATTTTAAGTCTCGTTAACTCGGGCCTTTTATAAACTTTATTTCCTCAAAAGTATTCGTTTAACTTTTATTTAATATTAGGTTTATTTATTTAAATCCTAATATTCACCGGGTTAAATTTTTACCACTAACGGTACTTTACCCGTCTTTTAGTATTAACGTGGTTTGATTACCAAACCCGTTTTCAGGGTGTTACATCACTTGTGGCTCAACCCTCATGATTGACCAATGTTGTATGATGCGGATTTCAATCATCCAAAGCCACTAACTAGAAAATGGATGAGCTTGTCACACTTATAAGCCTATAATTGTAGTACCATTGGCTTGAAAAGTTAATGATTGCGTAATGATAAATGTTCATCATGTCGACTTGTTTAAGATAATGAGCATGTTTATAAAATCACTTGTTAAGTATGAATCACATTTAGAAAAAGATATGTTTATGTCTTTGTTCAATTGCTATATGTTCCACCTCAAAACAAAAAATAGAAAAGGGGTTATGAACTCACCTTGAGTTTTTTATAAAGTTCTTGAATTCTTAGAGAGTGTTCAATAATTAAAGGTGGAAACTAAAGTAATAAAAGTGGTGCTTTAGGGTCGAAAGATGTTATGATGATGATATTTGGTTGGAATGATCGAAAGAGTTAATGATAAATTAGTAGTTTCATATAATTTTTTTTTTGAGAAACGAATTCTTAACCGCTTTTTATGTTGATCTTTGGTCGTGTTTTAAAAATAGTAGACGTTGTCAAAATTCTGATAATTTTATGTCAACTAAGCTAATATGTTATAAACAACTTCGTTTAGAATAATACTTTTCGTTTGGAACTTAAATATAGGTCAAAATCGTAAAATAAAACATAATGCCCAGAATGACGCACCTGTTTTGTTTAGGCTGTTTGAAGTTCCAAACAAACGAGTTTTTTAACGTTCTATATATGATAGGAACATCGATTCAATGAATTTAATCATGAAACTAGAATTTACTTTATTTAGATAAGTTATGACCAAGTTAGGGTCATGACAAGATCAACACAAAATTCTGAAATATTCTAGAAAAAACACTTATGTGTTTTCCCTTGATTGTTTTTAGCATTTAACAAAGATAAACATAAACTCAATGATTAAATCTCATGTACAATACATATTAAAGATGTAGCAGCATGATCTTTCATGGTTTTTAAGGTATGATTAGGCAGGATGATTCTAAAGCATCGCAGAGCCACTTTTGCAATAAAATATCTTGTAGGATTCACGACTTGTTGTGATGCAAGTGGGGTCCTTTGATGTTAGATGTTGTGATTTAGTTTTAAGATGTGATTTAATTGTTATAGTATTAATAGGGTTAGGATAATGATTATAGAAAAGAAAAGATTGCATGAATTAAAATAAAAGAACATAAAATAAATGAATATGGTAATAAATGGAGATTTTTTTTAACGGCCGACAATCGTAGCAAGAAGCTATCCGCCAAAACTTACAAATGATTATCAGCGCCAAATAAAGATAAAACTACAAATAATTACATAAACTAACCAATGATTTCAAACCGGCACCAGTTCTCCCATGTTAATTCCACCATCTTAGATCGATTCTTAACCCATAAATAAGCCAATGCTTTTATTTCATCTAGGATCTTCGTGGTATTCGGGTTCGCTTGCCTAAAAACAGCCTCATTTCTCATCTTCCAAAGGCTCCAAAACGTCACAAGTTTTACTGCGTGTAGCACTTTCCTTTTCTTCCTCGCACTCAACGTTACTCCATGTAATCTAAGTAGATCGTTGATGTCAAACGCAATTATAGGTGGGATCCTACACCAATCCGCAATGTTTTGCCAAACCATTTGAGCAAACTGGCACGTAACAAAGATATGCTCACACGTTTCCGCATAATCGCCACAAAGAACACAAAGGTTACTTTGTACCGTAACATTCCGATGTATCAACGCACACTTAGTCGGGAGTCTTTCCATTTCTGCCCTCCAAGCTACGAAAGCGACCTTCTTCGGGACCCAACTGTTCCACTCAAATGTTCTTGTGGGGATGTAAAATCCGTCAAAACCAAATATCTAAATCTGACCCGTTTTGAGATTCGGATCCTAACCTCGAAATTCGAAAGCTTCGTGAAGCAAGCAATCGTTGAACAATCGTTACCCGTAATTTAATTCGTTATAGAAATGGTTACTCATTCGTTAATTAATTAAACTAGTTATAAAAACTGTCGCCGCGTTGCGGCGAACTTGTTTTGTTATTTAGTCTGTATTTATATGTGTTTAAAATCACTACGAGCGCGTTGCACACAGGATCGCTGAGAAGAATAAAAAGAAAATGTAGAAAAAAACACTAAAAAATAACCCAAAGAAAATCAACTAAAAAAGTTGTATGGTAATGGAGTTGTTCAGTAGAAACCCGTAGTCAGAGATGAGCAAATAGTAATAGGTACCGAATTTTCTGAACCGAAAGATCCTAAGTACCAGTTCGGTGCTGACGTTTGGCGTTCCTGATACCGGTTCGTTACGGGTTTTTACCTTCATATACCGATACCGTAACCGGAATTTTCGGTACCAATACCGATTCGGTATCAGTTGGCACCGAGCTCATCCCTACTCCTGAAACTAAAAAAAAAGTTGTACAATATCGTTGTTGTTCGTACAGTACCCGTGATCAGGGATGAGCAAATGGTATTGGGTAGTAGTACCAAATTTCTCGAACTAAAAGATTATCAAACTCAATCTGGTACCGATTTTTGGCGTTTTATGTACGAGGCTGGTGCTGTTTTTTACCTTCATCTACCGATAACGAACCGGTATTTTTTATACAAGTACCGGTTAACACCAAGCTTATCAAACTTAAAAAGTAAAGAAGATAACAATTATTATAATGTTAAAATAATAAAACTATAAAAAAACTGTATATAATATTTTATTATATTATAATTTACTGTTCATTTCGTTCATTTATTAATATATAGGAGAATTAACTAAATTTGCAAATTAAAAAGTTTCATTCTTTTATTTTTTTTCTTTATCTAGTTAGTCTCGTTAAGTTTCAAGTTAATTTAACATAATACAAGTAACCTAGTTAGTTTTATTGTTAAGTTAGTTTTTTTTATATATATAACATAACTTAACCTTATTATTTAAACCTCTCAACCTCATCTTTTTTTCTCTGCTCTCTCCCGCACCTTGTCGACTAGTCCCACTCCTTGATTTTTCATAAATCCCGCCAAGTCTCAAAATTTCGATTGATTTGGGACATTTATTAACCGGAAGGGTAAATACCGTTAACCGACTTGTCGGCGAGAGTATTTCACCTATTAGGCCAAAGCATGCTCCTCAAATTCGAAAGACTTTTCGACCACTGTAGTTTAGTCAAAGTTCCGTTTTGGAACAATCCGAGTTTTAATCAAACCTATGCTTTACTATCATCGCTTTTATATGATACAATTCTCTCGTTTCAAATTCAAATTTATTTTCGAGATCATTTTTCTCACACACACATCATACTAGATCTTTTCATACATTTATACATATGCATGATTTCAAAAAAAAAACGTCACTCAATTAGATTTACATTTCTTATAACCACAAAATGGAGACATATCATCGAGATAGGAGTGATTTCCTTACCTAGACGATTAACTCCACTCCTCCTTTTGCTTAAAACGACATCACCGACGAGTTAGGGGTGATTCCTTTACCTAGGCGATCGTTACCAAAATTTTATTTCAAAAGAGACTTCATCATACAACACGATCAAGTTTTATATCTAAGTCGTTTTCGTTTGTCAAAATCCCTACTATGCAAACTTCAAAATTCATTGTTTTTATTAAATGTGTATCTTACCCCATAATCTGTTTTCACTTAACTCGCAAATACAAAATTCTTAACTATACCTTAAAATGTTTAATTACCCGAATTTCAAAACCCTATGAAATGCTACCTATCAACTTAATCGGTTCAATGAATCTCTTGCCCATGAACTTGATACTCAACCTAATCACAAACACACGCTCACATTTTATCATCATACCAAGGACTTTGTTCGCAATCGAAAATCAAACTAACCATTTCATTTGCCTATAAGATCTTATAGTTATCATAAGATCATTTTTCTAAAGCCTTTTTCAAAATCAATAAAACATTTTATTAAAGCACTTTTCAACGATCACTAAGTTCAATATGCTGTATGCATAAAATTCTCTTTAAGAAGCAACGTTTTCACAAGAACCTCCTAATTTCAAATTTCCTATTTTAAATGCAAGGCCCTGTAAAACGATGCAAACTTACCATTTTTATACACCGCTCAAGATGTCAATTAAATTCAAAACACGTGGGCAAGAGGACTTCATAAAGGCCAACGCTTTTCAACTTACGTAAATTCCTTTAAAACAAGAGTAGCATTTCCGTTCTTTTTACAACATCAGTAGATGCGTTACATACTCTTGATATTCACGAACTAGATTTTACATTCCAAATCAAGTTTAAACTATTTTGATTCGGAAGACTCAACGCGATACTCAAACAACTATACCTACATATCATCGCACATGTTTTATTCTATGTCGCACAACGATTTCTTTATATCATTCGTTTTACATACTCAAACTTCTCAATCATTTTACATGCTTAAGTTTGTCGCATTTAATACATGTCATACACTAAATCATCATCATTTATGCCTACTCATATTCATACTTATACGCATTTTCATGCTCATACTCATACGTTTTAAGTTCATGCTTACATACTTATTCACCTTATACTATTATTTATATTCATACGCATGCTTACATCAGTACATGCTTATATACTACATTCGTACCCGTATGCGAGCGGAATCCGAGGGATTCGCTTACTTGGGTCCCTTACATGCTTACACATGAACATGCTTATATACTACGTTCTTATACGTACACATTCTTATTTTCCAAAGTTATGTATACCCTGATTCATACACAACTAGTACAAGCTATGCGGATCATGCGACGATCAGTATAATCACGGGTGCACACGAGATTATCGTGATAGGCGCATGAGAATCATAGAGTGTACTACTGTGTATGGTAAGACACAGAACGTAACATGACGCGAATGACAAAACGGATGTAACATGGTTAAAACATGGTGGATACGCCGCTGGTACTTCCTAGTTCCTATATATAAGTGTTTTCACCAAGTTACCAAACTTTCATAGAACGTGCCATGAGAAATTTAGTGTTTTGCAGACCTTTTTGGACCTAATACAAACTTTAAACAACTCACAAATGCGTTATATCCGATTATCCACGACGAGACTTCATTCTTAGCACGCTACTTTCGTCTATCCAATACTAATGCTTTTCTTATACTCGCATTCTTTCATTCACTTTTGTACTCCCATTATACTCCATTATTCTTTTTCTTTTAAACGAACTCTCTTACAAACCTATCTTTTCGTCCTTAAAAATTTCATACTTTTCAAAACGTCTCAAACTTCAAGGTCTCAGTTTTAAGCAATTCCCTTCGGTCTGCCAAAACCCTGTTAAGTCTTCCTTTTGAATACATTTCGGGACGAAATTTCCTAAAGTAGGGGAGACTGTAACATCCATAAAAAACAAATATCTAAATCCGACCCGTTTTGAGATTCGGATCCTAACCTCGAAATTCGAAAGCTTCGTGAAGCAAGCAATCGTTGAACAATCGTTACCCGTAATTTAATTCGTTATAGAAATGGTTACTCATTAGTTAATTAATTAAATTAACTAAATCTGCAAATTAAAAAGTTTCATTCTTTTATTTTTTTTCTTTATCTAGTTAGTCTCGTTAAGTTTCAAGTTAGTTTAACATAATACAAGTAACCTAGTTAGCTTTATTGTTAAATTAGTTTTTTTTTATATATATAACATAACTTAACCTTATTATTTAAACCTCTCAACCTCATCTTTTTCATTTGTAGAAAACCCTAGCCCCCACCCATGTTTTTTTTCTCTGCTCTCTCCCTCCCTCTAGAATCCGGTCACCGGATTAGGGTTCCGGCTACCCTTTCCGGCGCCGCCTTTCCGGTGAGCTACACCCAACAAAACAAGCCTCCATCTCTCTCTCCTACTCTTGCTCTTCTCTCCCTCGCTCCAGACGAACGGCCAGCCACCATCTTGGGTGGCGGCACGCGACAAACAATGGTAACAGCCGCATCACTCAACGGCCAGGTGGGAGTTGAGTGGTGATTCAGGCGAGAAACGGCGCCATCAGCAGCAGCGCCGCCCACGGCGGCGGCCGTATCGTTCGACGGCAACAAGGGCGGTGTTCGACAGTTGCAGCAATGGTGGTTCCAGTTCAGTTTCGAATTGAGTTTAGTTCATTCCGTTCGATTTCAGTGGGCTCGGTTTGCATTCCGGTTCGAGTTCCAGCTGACGTCAATCAACTCCGGTCGACACCGTTTCGGTGTTTTTAGTTCAGGTTAGCTTTGATTCTGTTTAGATCTTGTTTTTGTTTCGGGCTTAGTCAACAACCGCCACCAGAAAGTTCCAGGTCACAGTTCGGGTCAGCGGGTCGGCTTTCACGGCGCGGGTTAGCTTGGTCAAGCAGTCAACTGACGGGTCAACTGCTGGGTAACTCAGTCGAACGCGGTTAACTCTTCGGCACGAGACTCGGTAAAATTCTCACGTCGTGAAGTTCATTATATTATCTATGTTAACGTTATCTTAATCGTAGAACCGACTCTAATGTTATTCATGATTAGTGTCATTTTAGTCGTCGTCCATTATATTATATATATATATCTATTAATTATATAATTTGTTGTTGCGGATTGTTTCGTAATTTAATCATTTTTAATGAATTGTTGAGTTTTGGGAAATAATATCGACAACTCGTGTTGTCGGGATCGTCAAAAAACAGAGGAAGCTCTGCCCGTTTTTCGTAAAATTCCGTAAAACGAAACGCGTTAATTTTATAAAGCGAAACATATCGAAGTTCTAATATTTTTTTATATACAGAAAATATAGATTTTATTGTTTGTATAAGTTAATATTTTTATAGTCGAACCACTAAAGAAAACGTATCGGATACAAATGATTTTTTTTATAACAATAAATATAAACGTATACCCAATTTTGACAATACTTCTATAATAATTTCGATAAACTTAATTTAGAATTATTGCATAAATTATATAAAATATATATGTATAAATATATATATATATATATATATACTTATCCGTCGACTCGATATACTTTAAAATTTCACTTCAAATCCTCCGTCATAATCTCGTTTACTCATGCACCATCGTTTGCCCTTATAGGGCGACCTCGGTGTTCCATCCTCATAATCTCATGCGCTCGTCAACACTGGATAATCGGAAGACTTAGCAATTCTGTGAGTATGCTCGCAACCCCCTTTTTATGTTGTACACTTTTTGGGGTGTAACATGTTACCTTATTAAAACACACTTAAATTTATTCTTTATGCAATGCACGAAAACAATCCTTATACATTAATACTATGTTGTTATACTTGACGCTTATACGTGGACCATACTTATGTGATATGTTTTAGTCATTAGCTTTCACGAGCCTCCATTTGACATGTATAGCGCTATAGGAGTAACGCACCGCCCGTAGACTAGTGGTCATGTTGAATTATATCATTTTGCGTAAACAGAGAGCTGACTAGAAATATTGCATGCCATGTTAGGTTGATCTTGTATAAACTAAGTTGCCATGTGGATTCGTTTTTTTTTTAACTTTTATACTTATACTTATTCATAAACTTGTATACTCGCCTTTGATTTTGCATTGAATTGTATTTTAAACATGTTACAGGTTGAGAATTGATGATGCTATGAAAATGGACTAGCAAAGATGCCTAGATACTCACTTAGACGTTTAGGTTTAAAGCGTTGTATCAATTTTGTTATGTTATGTTTGAACAATGTTGTTATTTGAATTTCTTGTAATGTTTTGACAATTTGTTTATGAAATGAAATCGGTTGAATTAAATATTGTCACAAATAGTGTTATGAAGTCTCTTACTATCTCGAACTAGTCCCACTCCGATGATTCCGCCCCTGGTTGGGGTGTGACAGGGGATTTCTCGATTAGCCGCACACAAGAATTTCTTAACCGAAGCAACATTAAATGATCCATTCGAATCATACTTCCATGACCAACAGTCCATACCCGGACCCATGTTCTCCCCACAAACTAAATCAATTATTTGCTGCACTTGATTAATTTCACTGTTGCTAAGGTTTGGACGAACCCAGGCCCAAGAGAATACCGGCCCAGATGCATCGAAACCCAATCGGTCCTCCACAAAGCAGTCTTTGATCCTTTCAACTTTGAATAATTCGGGAAATTTTAAATATAAGGGCACTGGGTCAGCCCATATATCTAACCAAAATTGGATGCTTTTGCCATTCACCAATTTCGCACAAGAAGTGACCCTTAGATCAATACGAGCTGCTAACAAAGGCTGCCGAATGCTGATGATGCTTTTCCACGGCCCAGAAATCGATACTTTAGCCGGAATGTTATTCCACGCTCTATTGTTATGATGTATTGCCCAGACTACCCTTCGCCACAAACTATTTTTTTTCCGTTTTAAAGCTCCACCACCACTTAGCCAACATAGCTAAGTTAGCATCTCTGATAGAGCCGAAACCCAATCCCCTATATTCAACCGTAGCAATTGTTTTTTCCCATGCTACCCAATTCATTTTTGCTTTTTCTTTCGACCCTCCCAGAAGAACACCCTTCTAATCTTATCATGTGCATCCAAAAACTTTAATCGGTGGTTTAAAAAGCGATAAAAAGTATGTTGGTAGAGCATTTAAAACCGACTTGATTAAGGTAATTCTTCCACCATACGAGAGTGTTTTAGCTTTCCATAAGGAAAGCCGATTTTTAAAAACATCGACCACCGATTTTGAATTCCGAGCTAAGTTCATATTGGCCCCAACTAGCAAACCTAAATGCATAAAAGGGAACGTACCTTGTTTGCACCTCAGATTATTTGCCATTTGTATTACTTCGTGTTCTCTCACCCCAATCCCATAAATGCTACATTTAGCAAGATTCACCTTAAGACCAGAAGCGAGATAGAAACATCTCAACAACCGTCTCAGGTTGTTAATGTTCGACATGGACCACTCACCCAAAAACATCACGTCATCCGCATAAATCAAGTGAGATAGTAGCGGACCTCCAGTGGTGATATCAATACCGCTAAACAAACCAATGGATACAGCTTTTTTCATAATACAAGTCAGGGCTTCCATTACTATTACAAACAGAAATGGCGATAATGGATCACCTTGTCTGAGGCCACCAGAGCAATCAAATTCTCTGGTTGGCGAACCATTAACTAGAACAGAAGCTTTAGCAGAGTACATAGTAGCCATAATCCATGATCTCCATTTGCTCGGGAACCTCATCTGAGCCATAATCGAGTTAAGAAAGGACCAATTAACAGAGTCGTACGCTTTATTGATATCTACTTTAAAGAACATCACAATCCGCATATTCTTCCTTAACCAACTCAAAACCTCATTAAGAATTAGTGGGCCATCCATTATATTTCTACCTGTTAGGAAAGCCGATTGTTGTTCCGAAATCAGATTTCCTAACACCTTTTTTAGCCGGTTAACAAGCACTTGGGATATAACCTTATTAATCACACCGATCAAGCTAATTGGCCTGTAGTTTGCTGGGCCAACAAGATCTTTGACTTTTTGGATTAAGGCAATGAAAGAGGAAGTACAACCCTTATTAATCGAGCCCTCCACATAAAATTTATTAAACAATCTGACAAGATCATCCCGGAGACCCGCCCAACACCTTTTAATGAACTTGAAGTTGAACCCATCAGGCCCAGGAGCACGATCTCCTTCATACTCCCATACAACTTCTTTAATTTCCTCCACTGTGAACGGACATTCCAACATTGATGCCTCAGAATCCGAAATGGTAGCAATACCAGGGCAAACCATACCAGGCCTATCAGTCACTGGCTCTGAAAATTGAAGTTTAAAGAACTCATACAAGGATTCTTTAATGGATAGGGGGTTCGTTATCCACTCACCGTCAATCATCAAACCATTCATTCTATTTGTACTTATATTGGAATTGATAACAAGATGAAAGAAACCTGAATTTTCATCCCCGTCTAAAGCCCATTTAGACCTGGATTTTTGGCGTAAATCCAACTGTTTAATGCTGTCAAATTCAGCCACATAATTCCTACATTCCACTCTTTCAGCCAATTCCTCTTCCACTAGTACCCTTTCCTCTGCCAGATTTTCAATGAACGCCAACCTCGCCTTTTTTCCACCATAGATCCCCTCCCCTCCCTTCTATCCTTCTCAATTTTCAACCATGTTTTAATATTATTTTTTAACCACCTCAATTTGATTGCAAGCGCAAGATCCTCCGGCCCCGAGAAGTTAAACTCACTACATTTCTGTAAAACATAATCAAGAAACCCAGAATACTCAAACCACGAATTGAAAAATCGATACGGGATATGACCGAAATCCGATTGAACTGTGGATTACACGTACTTCCGACAATGTGGTACCCGAGTTTTTTTAACCCCATCAATAATTGAATTTTTTGATTCAAAACGTAATTTACATATTTACTATTCAACTATACATAAGAAAAAGAAAAGTCCTCAACCGATATGCGAATGATTTTTTGGCCACGAGCTTATAAATAGTGAAAACAAGTAACAAAGAATTGAATAAGCGAAGGAAAGAAGCCATGGGGACACTTCTTCTTCTTCACACATACAAGCACATGTCATGCATAACCTTCAACCGTGTCTTTGCACTTATTTACACTTGTGCCATCCTTGCCCTAATCTACCACCATATCCTCACCCTCCTCCTCCACTCCACCACCTTCATCTCCATCGTCACCACCACATCTCTCTTGATCTCCGACCTCATCCTCGGCGTCGCGTGGGCGACCACCACTTCCTTCCGCCTCCGCCCCATTCTCCGAAAAGCTTACCCGGAAAACCTAGAGAAAGTCATGGACATAAAAGATTTTCCAGCCATGGACATATTCATATGCACCGCGGATCCGTTTAAAGAGCCGCCTATGAACGTTGTCAACACCGCGTTGTCTCTTATGGCTTACGACTACCCACCGGAGAAGATGTCGGTGTATGTTTCGGATGATGGTGGCTCTGAGCTTACTCTTTTTGCTTTCATGGAGGCTGCAAAGTTTGCAAAGATTTGGCTCCCATTTTGTAGGGAACATAACATCATGGACAGATGTCCGGAAGTATATTTCAGCTCTGACCCCCATGGAAGTGATGATGCTCTTCAGATATTTGAGGAAATTAAGGTAACTGCTTTAGCTTTTGTAAGGTTTGTTTCGTCCCTATTTTGCATGAAGATTACTCATACTATATGTTTATTTTTATATTTACTAAAATAAATTAATAACGAGTTGTTACATGTTAAATGTTAATTCATGAGTAGAGTGAAGAACATGTAGTACATTTATTACCCATGGCATTATAGTCTAGTGGTATCTTGGTGGTGGGATAAGGCTTATGACCATTAGGTCATGGGTTCGATTCCCACAAAGGGGGTTTTTCCCAGATTTATTGGGTTTCCTCCTGAATTGGTGTATAGGCATTATTGCCTAGTGGAGATGGATATGATCGGGTGGTTCTGCTGGTGACACGATGATACTCCAGTGAGTCAGTGATCCAAATTTGCTGTTAAAAAAAAAGTACATTTATTAAAGTTGTACTAACTTTTCTGAAACATAATATATGTTGGGCGGATCTAGGGGTACCTTAACTACCCTTTGACTCTTTGGGCGAAATTCAAAAAAAAAAGTTCCTCGTTTTACGTAGATTTGCCACTATATACAGGAGCGGATTCGGGTGGTTTTTAGGGGTTTCTATGAACCCCTCTGTTTGGAAGAAATAAAAAAAATTAGTGGAAAACTTGTATGATTTGAAAAACAAAATAGTGAGAAATAGTGAGAATCTACCAAAAGTAAACAATGAAAAAAATTCTTGTATCCGTCATAGACTATACAGTGTATCTATATTCGCCATATAGTAGAAATTTTTTCGGTTGAAACTTTTAGGTTATCCAAGTTATTGTGGGTTGATTATTTTAGGGTATACGGAGTGGGGTGCGGCAAAGTGTGGCAAACTTAGTTTGCCAATTGGTAACACCACCGCCAACATAGTTTGCCACTCAAAAGTTTGCCAAATCGGTGTAGGCTTGCCGAAGTGGTGAAGGGAGGGTATGAGAGAGAGGGGGTGGTGTGGGGTGGGGTCCATTCCAATCTCAACCAATCACACATTTTTCTTTTTTTTTTAAATAGTTTACCACTTCACCAAGTGTCTAACCATTGCCAACACTTTTGAGCATAGTTTACCACTTTGACATTACACACTCTCATTTGTTGATTTTTTAGTTTGTCACTCTCAAGTGTCTAACCACTTCTTATACCCTTATATGTTTACAAATTTAAACAAACTATATGATTCCTAGCCATGTCGTAAATTAATATACGAGTTAATTACACATATAGTCTTTGTGGATTATTAAAAGTAACATATTTGAGTTTTAATATTTTTTTATTTTTTTTTTGTAATAGATTGTGTAGTTTTAATTTTGTAACACTTTTAAATATTAAGCCTAATTACCGTTAATTATGTTAAATCAGTGTAAAATGACTACAATACCCTTCAAGCGACTATTTATGCAATTATTTCAAAGATAAATTATAAAACACCTCCACTTAAACAACCGCTTACCACTACCTTTTGACTAAAAAGAAGGTCCTTTGACCCTGAAACCCTTATCGTCGCCCGTACACCGCCGTCTGCGAGTCGCGAGACATCAGGGTGAACGAAGGATGGTGCGTTAATGGAGAAAAACTTGATCACAACATGGTGGACGACGGCCAGGATGAACGGATGATGGTGCATTGATGTTGTGGAGCTCCATGGCGGTGGACGGCTAACGAATTGTTTGAGGTTGGAAATAAGAAGTTAAGTATATATTTATTATATATTATAAATTATATATTATAAACTAGGTTTTTACCCGGGATTGTTTCCCGGGCTCGGGAAAGTTATTTAGATTAATTTATTACCATTGGTTATTAATACGACCGCATTACATCAACCATCTCATTCGATTCAACAATGACTTCAAATCACCGGATTAGATCATGAACTCATATTAGAGGACAAACAAAACCACAACAGGACCATATGAATAATTAAATTTTCACTTTTACATCAATGCACTTACATGATAGGGTGATTTGGGATTTTCAAAAAAATCTTTGTTTTCCTACCTCTTTTACAAAATAAGATGTTGACCAAATTTGAAACAGATGTTAACCAAAAGTCAATAAGATATTGACAAATAGTCAAACAGATGTTGAGCTTAAACAAATGTTTGGTTTAAGGCCAAACATCTGTTTATGGCCAAACATCTGTTGAAGGTCAAACATCTGTTTAAGTCCAAATATCTGATATAGAATAAGAACATCTGTTTAAGGCAAAACATCTGTTTAAGGTCAAACATGTGTTTAAGATCAAACAACTGTTTAAGTCGAAACATCTGATACAAAAAGCCAAACATCTGTTTAAGCCTTAACAGATGTTTAACTTGTTAACATCTGTTTAAGGCAAAACAGTTTAAGCCTTAAAAGACCAAACAGTTTTAACCCAACAGTGGTTTTAAACCACCATTTTAACCAAACAGCGGTTTCGACCACACTTTTCTGAACAGTAGTTCCAAACATCTGTGGACATCAATCTGTTGACCAAAGTCAACAGATTTATCAACCACTGTTTTATTTTCAAACATCTGTTCCCAATAACAGAGCTTTGATCATTTAAACATACATTTGCCAATATTACAAGCTTTTACACTCTCAAACCTAAATATTTATAAAAAGTACAAGTGTTAAACAGCATACAAAGTTCATCCATCTGTTGACCCAATTCAACAGATGTATCAACAACTGTTTAATTTTGAAACACCTGTTCTCAATAACAAAGCTTTGATCATTTAAACCGACCTTTGCCAATATTACAAGAATTTACACTCTCAAACATCGATATTCATTTACTTAATTTTAATAACAAACATTATTAATAATTTTAACACAACTAATTATATAAAAGATACAATTGTCAAAACAGATAATAGCATTGAATAAAATACAGGATTCTAATTCCTAATCTATTGGTGAAACAGTAGTTTCGATAAGTAAAGCTCCTTTCGGACCATTGTAGCTGTCAACATGTTGGAGGTATTTCAGAAGTTCGTTGGTGAGATCAACTTCAATCATATCCCCCCAGATGCTTGTTATCAACCACTTGTTGTCTTCAATTATATTAGTACTTCGGCGTGCATCTACGTAACCAACTACACAAGGATTATTGAAAACAAACATCTTCTTCCAGCCTTCTTCTTCATATCTGAGCAAATCAGCAGTTAGCTCAGCAGACTTTCCAATGACAATCAAATGCAATCTCTTTGCAATGGTCAAAAAATGCCCTTGGCAAGGATTGACTACAATACTCTCAGGAAAGTGAAGCATTCTGAAAGTCTCACTAACAACATCAAATCAAACGATGTTCCTCTCACCTAGTGGATACCAATAATTTGAAACCATAAAATATATGGTTTTATCAGCATAAACTCCTGTAGACCATGAATAACGACTTGAACTATAATTGTTTACGATACTGAAATTTATTGTTGTCCATGACTCACGACGTCGTGAGTAAACACGAGCAGCAGTTACATTACGGTAACATCTGATGTTCAGCACTTTGAGATCATTGAACTGATCAAAATAAATTCCACCGGTATCAGAGTTTCGATGATGATTATAATTAAAGTAGTCATCACACAAAACCTTATACTGCCTGATAGTTGGATTCCAAAGAATCAACTGACAGCAAATCCCTTCATTCGAAACTAACAACAACCCATTAAATGAAGATAGAATACGTAAGAAGCTAGAGTGGACATTGTTAGGAAAACTTAAGGTTTTACTACTAACAACATCCAACTTACCACCAACTACGTTGTCAATGACAATTGACGTGTCTTTAAAGGATAATAGTTTCTTTTGTACTGAATCTCCACTTCGGAGAGCATGCATCATCTGAAATGCATGACTTGACAATTCCCTATAAAAATTCTTGGAAAGACACTTGAAACGGCAAATATCTTCTGCAGAAAGCCTTGTGAAAATCTCGTCAACAATCACTTGAAACCCAAATTTTTCCATCCTGCAAAGAGCCTTGTGAAAATCTCGTCAACAAAATTTTTGAAGATGATTGAGTAGATAGATGAAAATGGTAATGATCAAAACCTCTGCCAAATCTATTTTATATACCCAATGAAGAAGACTATGACTAAATACATCGTCAGACGAAAGAATATCATGCGACACTTATTAGGCTTTTAATGCATTTACACGGGAAAAATATAAAATTAAACACGTTATTATAATTACAATTAACCTATTCATTTACCTATAAGACGCCTTTAGCATAAGAGAGAAGTGATTGCTTAACGTGCATTAATTGCAAAGTATATATCCCAAGGCATTTTGAATTTGAAATTACCGGCAATTTCAAAACCACTGCTATGGTATATGTTTGCCAAAGGAAATATCTGCTAAGTTATACTTTCTTGGCTATGGGCAGTAGTTTGCTGATCTGATTTGAAAGCAATTGTCATGATGAGTTTTCTAATACAAACAGAGTATGAGTTAAAAATTTTCTGCAAATAATAATTATTTTAACATGTTCTCAACAGATAATTCAAACACATAAGTAAACCCTTATTAAATGTATAGCAATAAACATTTAAAATCGTATTAGTAGCAAGATAGGATTTAAATTAACATAGATTAAACAATATAAAGTTCATCAATAGGAATGTACATACCAGTTGCTGAAGAAAAAATAATAAAACCTCAGGTGATTGAAGTGTAGAAGATGGAGGAAAAGAAAATTGAAACCCTAGAAAATGACTGGGAGAAGTGATTTTTGAAAAAAGAGATGATAGATGTTTGATGTGTAATGATGATGAAGAAATACTGACGGGTGTGCTTTTAACAAAAGTAGTTTGACTTTGGTCAAACAGACTTTGGTCAAACAGCGTTTTAACATTCCTCAAACAGTGTTTTATCTATTATAATTAGCTTTTAACATAAGTAGCTTGACTTCGGTGAAACAGGGTTTTAACATTGCTCACAATGATTACAACCTAGTAAAAACTTCTTTGTAAACAACATTACTTATTTGTTGGTTTTCCAACAGCGTCAAATATTAGTATTTTAACACCTTCTCTGGTCTTGACCCTTGATAATGCAACATACAACTGACCATGAGTGAAGACAGGATCTTTCAAATAAAGACCAACCTTTGATAACGTTTGTCCTTGACAGTTGTTAATTGTCATAGCAAAACAAACTGATAAAGGAAATTGTCTTTGTTGAAATTGAAAAGGTATTTTTTTGTCAAACGGGATCATATTAATCCTTAGAATAAAAACTCTCGTGCCAAAGTTCCTACCAGATATAACTTGAGCTTCTATAACTCGTTTACCAAGAAAAGTAATTTGAAGCCATGAATTTAGAATTAATAATGCAAACTACAGTTAAGTCAAACAGCTGATGGAAAACTTTTAAGCACTGCTAGTGATTAAAACACTGATGGTACTTAACCAATAATAGTGAACTACAGATTTTTAACAAATAAAGTTGTACCTTGTGCTTTGGGAATTTTTCAAAAAAAAAACTTGATTTTTTACTTTTAACCCAAAGGTTTTTACCTTTTACAATTTTAACCCTACATAATTTGTTTTTTTAACTTTAACCCAAAACTTTTTATTATTTGCAATTCAACTTTACAACTTTTGTCACTTATACTTTTCATCTTTCGCAAATTTTCGTTTTACGTATAGTTCTAATTTTTCGAGTTAATACGACGCAATATACGAGTGTGGTTCAACTTTTTTTATGTTTTGTTTCAAATTTTGCAAGTTAACACGACGCAACTTGCATGTGTGGTTCAACGTTTTTACCTCTATTGTTTCGTGTTTTACGGGTTCATCGCAACACGCAGATCCTAGGTAGAGTCAATGTTAGTGGTCGATGACGGTTGTGTGGCATTAGTACTATTTGACACAGTTTTACGCCACACCGCAACACAGGGTGTGCTTTAGGGGTTTTCAAAGAAAAAATGGTTATCCATGTGGTTGTTGTAACCATTAGCTTTCTAGGTTTTCCAAAAAAAAAATTGGTTTTTTTTTTTACTTTTCACCCAAAAGTATTTCATAAATTACTTTTAACTCAAAACTATTTGTTTTTTTTACTTTTAACCCAAAACTTTTTATCTTTTGCAATCTATCCTCACAACTTTTTTTTACTTTCATCTTTGGTCCTTTATAGTTTTCATTTTTTGCAATTTTTTCGTTTTATGCTTGGTTCTAAATTTTGTGACTTAACACATCGCAACGTGCGTCTTTGGTTTAACGTTTTTACGTTTCGTTCTAAATTTACGAGTTAACACGACGCAACGTGCGTGTGTGGGTGAACGTTTTTACATTGTCTATTTTTCCCGTTTGGCAGGTTTAACATAACGTGCGCGTCCTAGATCGACTTAGTTATAATTAAATAATCCCCGCCGCATTGCGGCGGGTCGCAATTCTAGTTATTATAATTTGATATCAGTATATTCGTTGTTGAATACCATCATGTTGTGTTTTGTATGGGGTTTTAAAATATTTTCTCAATTACATACACACAGCGTTTTAGCCTTAGCGTATTTATTGGTGAATATAAGTTATACTAGACGTAGGAATCCGTTCGTTCAAAAATAAATAAAAATTTTATTAACTTGAATTACAGAACAAGAACAGAATGAAACTGAAAGTACAATACAACTACAACCGAAATAAATGAAAAACAAGAACAGAAATTACAAACAGAAAAGACGTTTTTGGCTGAGGATCGTGTTAGACACGGGTCCCTTAAAACAAATTTCGAGTCTCCCAGGAGAACTCGTTTGTTTCCAGGATACAACAGCCTAAGCAGTTGCACTGCCGCACTTGACGATAACCCAAAGGTGTACCTTGGTGCGAGAAAGAGAAGATGAAGATTCAGTAGAGAGGAAGTTGTGTTTGCTGTGAGTTTCGATGTTTTGTTCTGCAGCAGGGTCCTCCCTATTTATACTACAAGACTTTTTACTATAAGCCAAAAGCCTCTATCAAATAAGCTAAACTCACATTGATGGTCTCATTTACTTAATATCAAGATTTTTTTGTTTGGACCTTTTTTACATATTAACTTAAACGGCAAAAGAATATATTTAAATAATTGGCAATCACATGTGATATGTGATGTCTTGTTAAATAACTGGCAAAGGAATCACATGTGATGTCTTGCGATTCACCACATGTGCGAGAATTGGTCCACTAGTCTTAGAAAAAAAAAAAATTGTTTTAGTGTTGTAATTTTGTAAACGAAAATTTCAGAGAATTTTATTTCTGAAAACAGTATATCAGGACGCCAATTAGATAATATACAAATTTTGGTTATCATTGTAGCCAATGTATGAGAACATGAAAATAAGAGTCGAGAATGTTGTGGAAAGAGGTGAGGTATGCCCGACCAACGAAGTACATCAAGCTTTCAATCAGTATTGAACACCAGGGTTTACTCGCGCAAACCATCCAACCATTATTCAGGTACTACCATTGTTTTTTTCCTTGATAGCAACATAACGTACTACCACATACAAAGATATAAAATCCCAGCCACTTATTTATGTTGGCATGCATGACCATTGAAGAAGGGATGAAATTGCATTGTCTCTCTCTTTTTTTTTTTTTTTTTTACAAAAAGTAATGTTTTAAAAATTCTAATGCTTTTAATTATTTTAAAAATTAATAATATATATTTTTTAATCATAGAATGAATGTTTTATGAGGGGTAAATTTTGTTTGAATACTACGTAGAATTAATGGATTTTTTGTATGAAAACAGGTACTGATAGAGAGTGCAAAAGAAAAGGACAAGAATGGGCAATCAATGCCTAATTTGATTTATGTATCGAGACAAAAAAACAAAAACGCCCCACACAACTTCAAAGCTGGTGCTCTCAATTCGTTGGTAATTCCAAAACCTTATCTTAGATTGGAATCATGTGTCGTAAGATGATCGATCAAGATCGTAAGGTTATGATAGTAAGATCAAGACCGTAAAATCAAATCAAGATAAGAAGATTTTGCTTAGATGCCCTATTGTTTTCGTATATAACGTCATGCGTATCGTAAGGTCATGATCGTAAGATCAAAATCATAAAATCGAATAAGTATAGACGTGGGCGGAGGATAATGGAGGTCCGGGGGTGCCCCCAGCCTCCGCCGATTATTCGCGCGTAATGTTAATTTTATTAAAAAAAAATAGTGTAAAATATTGGATTCTTAAGAGTCTACCATTCACCGATTTGGATTTTTAGAGTTCGACCCCACCTAGTAAGTTACCAATACAACTTTTTCTTAACAAAACTCAAAACGGAAAGGACAATATAACGGCCCACCCACATGTTAACCCGTCTCCAACTAAAAATCAAAGTTAATTTATTTTAAACTAGGTTATCACCCGGGATTGCTTCCCGGGCTCGAGAAAGTTACTTATATTAAAAATTATTTATGATTAATACATAATTAAAATAATATTGTATACTTAACACAAACATATAATATCTACTGGCATTGAAGCTCATGTAGATCATCATTTTTGTTCTAGGCCCTTCCAAACTTAGGCTTCACATCTAAGGGTTAAAACAGGTCCCAAACAGACAATACATGACCCTAACCGGTTGGTAAAAGAAAATATCTTTATTATCACCATTGATATAAAATTGTGATTTTATACACGTTAAAACACAAAGGAATATATTAGAGTACATAAACTTTAAAATAAAAGAAAGTTCCATTACTAACGCAAATATTAAACTAAAATATTAAATATGTAAATAGATGATAAAATATATAAACTGATGATATGTAGGTTTAAACATAATTAACCTAAAAACTTAAAAATTATAGTACTCTTGTAAAGTGCAAATCAACTATTATCTACACACAAGATGATATAAACATGAATAGAAGTAGGAAAATAGACATGCATATGCATGTAATATCAAATGCGAATATGCGATCAACCACTGCTCTAGCCATTAGCATGATAAAGGGTCGAAATTTTCTTCTTCCATCAACCATTGGATCAAGTTGGTGCACTTGATTTTTGTTTCAATAGAACCATCATTTAACATGTCTACAACCAATGACACTTTGTTTCAATAGAAGTAGGAAAATAGACCTGCATATGCATTTTTAAATTATTGATTAACACATATGTAAAATATCAATTTTACTGTATATGTAATTAGACGGTCTGTTTGAGAATTTACATATATGTAAATAGTGTGATTTGAAAAGTAAAGGATTAGCATCAGTGGCGGAGCTTGACCAAAAGGTTCGAGGGGGCGTAAAGTGATGAAACTCAATTTTTTTTCCTGCGGTTCGGGTCGGGTTGGCTATTCGATTCAAGTCGGGTCAAATAATAATAGTTCCAATTAAAACAAAGTGTATATTTATTAAACTACCCATTATTTATATACAAAGTTTATAAATAGAGTTAAATGCCATTTTAGACCATGTGGTTTGAGACATTTTGTCAGTTTAGTCCAAATGTTTCATTTTTAGCTTGTGGGTCCAAAAAGGTTTCACTATTGCCATTTTAGTCCACTGGGTTAACTTCGTCCATTTTTTCTGTTAACGAGAAGGCCAATTCGGTCATTTTATATGTAATTCTGTTCACTATTAGGGCAATTCGGCCATATAAAATGACCGAATTGGCCTTCTCATTAACAGAAAAAATAGATGAAATTAACTAAGTGGACTAAAATGGCAATGGTGATACATTTTTGGACCCACATGTGGAAAAATGAAACATTTGTACTAAACTGGCAAAATTGCCCAAAACACAAGGATTAAAATGGCATTTAACTCTTATAAATATTTAGGATATACAATTTAGAAAAAATAATCGGGGGTATAATCCTATATGATTTTAAAATTTTCGAACTAAAAATCAAAATTTATACACTTCTAACCGAAACATTGGGGTGGGCGAGTGCACCCCCGAGCACCCACAATACTTCGCCCATGATTAGCATGAAATTTAAATACATATATTTCTAATCTACTGGTCTTAGAAATATATAATTCAACCAATACAAATATAGAATTGTTCAAGTAATACTTTAAGCATGAACCATGCATAGGGATCTCTTTTAAGTGTTCCAAGCACCCTGCAACCTACCTGAGCATAAAATTTTCTAAACAACGTTAGTATCACAAAGCATAAAGTTAAATGAAGCAAGTCTAGCAAACAATAATATAAAGCATCAAAAGAATTAGCTCCAATTGCACTTTGAGAAAGAAAAAGGTCTCAAATTCCCTACTGATGTCCTGAATGATGCATGAGCTTCATCTTTATCTTAATTATTCTATTTTAACAATTTATTAACCATGAGGTTTGTTTGGTTTAGATAATCCAAAAGGCTTTTGAGTTCATGCAATACAAAAAGTTCGAACAATATAAATTAAAAATTAAAAATAGATCATATAAAATTTACACATAATCTATTATCCACATAAAACTTTCAAAAAGGCAACATTCATGAATGTGAGCATGTGAATTTAAATGTGTACCTGTTGTAGCATAATGAAGGATATATTATAGGAATTTGAAAGTGACTCTAATTTGCTTAGAAACTCAAACTAATATGTTTAAAACAGTCCAGACGGTCCAGTGTCTAAAACAGTGTGAGGGAGTGACAAATAAACTCTAAACCCGAACCCTAAATCTATTCCCAGTTCGTCTTGTAACTTTTAAAAGTCAACATGTAGCTATTTTTAAGGGGAGACGACTCGATTAACCGCTTAAATCATACCAACCAAAATACTGTGGCACTTACATTAAGAATTGAGGGTTCGGGCAACGGGCACGGGATGGGCTGATCAATGTCAAGAGGCTCAGTAGGATGATCAACCGGTTTAAACTCGACTGCTACTTCGATACCATAATGAGAAGACGACATAACTCCTGTGACACTTGGGCTGATCAATATCCACAGGAACGGCTTCCCTTTCGGCCTTCACGCGATAACAGAATAAAACAAACACACAACCAAAAACAAAGTCAACAAACAACTTAATCCAAAGATGATCAAAACCCGAATTTATTTATTTATTCCAACAATAAAAACTTGTTCTAGTTCAAATACTTCCTTGTGCAGACACCTTTAAAACAGGGTTCAGTTCGAAATTTAGTGTGAACATTCAAGGTCAACACTTTCTAAAGTCAAAATTCAACTTGAGATGAAATTTTGAAGTGTTTCTTTTACCTCAAAACGTCACTGTTACACTTTTATATATTTACATGTAGGGTGTTCAAAAAACCGTTAAAAACCGCTGAACTGTCCAGCAGTTCGATTTACGGTTTTGAAAACTGGTTGTCACATTCCGGTTTACAGTTTGGAACCAGCCGAAATATTAGAAAAAATATTCTATATAATTTAAATAAATATAAAAAAAGGAATTCTTGTTAAAAAAAGCTCAATTAAATTGGTTCAAATTCATCATTAGGCGAACCAAATTTTGGTTAAGAGTCCTTAAAATCTGAGTTAAACACACCTTTATACGACATGCCAGTCCGTAATTGCAATTGTTGCTTCACTATATCCATGAGCCGATCGCCCCAATTCCATGGTAATGTACAGCCACCGTCGGAGTGTTGACTGAAGAGCTTGCTACAGCCCTACAAAACTGAAACTGTAACTATTAAAAACGATTTCTTCACAAACGAAATGATTAAAACATGATTACCTCTAAAAAGTTAGTTTTGATAGCTTACAAATAAGTATAAGAAAGTTCCATGATCAAACAAACAAAATAAAAATAAAATTCTGGATTCGTGCCTCTCGCGCCACGCGAGAGGATCCTTTCGTTCTGTCGCGTGTCGCGCCTGGTCTTGCATACTCCCTCGCGTGCCACGGGGGAGACACTTTTCCAGTAGGTCCGTATCTGGACCTGCATTTATGCCCAGCTATGATTATTATCAAAAATTCAAACTTCAAAGGGCCATAACTTTCATTCTACTTATCCGTTTTGCGTGATTCTTTTTCCTATGCGTCTGTAATTAAATTACGGATTCATTTATCAACTTCGTTCGCATCGAATTCCAATTTTATAAACTAAAGGCTTATTAATCCCTTTTTTACAATTATTCGACCCGTTTCATCTATCAACATAATGCATGTTTATTAACAATGATTGTATCTAGTCCTCTTTACCCATTCCCGGGCTTGTTAAATATTAGCGTTTTCGCTCCCATCACATGGTTTGCGCACACGATATCATTGTGCTTATTGTTTACAATTTTAAGCATGCACAATTTACCAAAATAAACGAAACCATATTTCTAAATTTCTGACCCAAATCCAAGGGTTTACTAATTCAATTTTAGCGTATTCAAAACTTGGATTACGCATCAATACTCCGGTTTATATAGTGATGTCCAGGTCACTTAAAACCATCAATTTGTTAGCTTATTCTATTTTGACCCTTTTGGTTGTCGGGTGAGTTACATCACTTCATTGACATTCACAACACGACTATTTTCACTGTATCATCATCCAACATATCTAATTACTAATTTAACATGTTTGGTTGTCGAGTGAGTTACACCACTCCATTGACATTCCAAACATGATTGTTTTAACAATATCATCAACAAACATAACTAATTAACTATTTTGACCTGTTTGGTTTGTCTAGTGAGTTACATCATTTCATTGACTTACAAACATACTTTAACCGTTTATTTTGGCTCGTTTGGTTGTCGAGTGAACTTCGTCACTTCATTGACTTACCAAACATATTCTAATCATTCTTTTTGACCCGTTTGGTTGTCGAGCGAACTTCGTCACTTCTATGACATACCAAACTCGTATTTTACACTTCAATCCCATTAACATTTCTAAGACCAATGTTTATGCATAATGTAACGAAACTAAAGTTACGTACCTTCAAAGCTTTTCCTTCAAGCGCGCGTCCGCCCCGACTTGTCCGCTTGAAGATTCGATTCTCTTGCCTATAGAGTTCAACCAACAATGTGTTTAGAACTATTATCGCTTCATATTTCGTATAATTTTTCATATTATTCAAATATGCGTTTTACTCAAAGTTTAGCTTTCATTTAGGCATTTTAACAAACACCTAATGGACATAATTTTTACACCTTTACAAACTAGTTTATAACTAGTTATTTTTGCCAAGGTTAACATCATTTTCAAATCTATTATATCTAGCATGCATAACAACACCTAGATTCACTTCATGGAAATCAAACAACACCCATTTTATGATCAAAATTCTAGTGTTCTTAATCATCCTACAAAACCCATTTAACACCTAAGTGGCTGATTATGAAGTTCATAATTATGAACACCAATTCATCAATTTATTGACTAGGGTTCGTTCCTAAACATGGATTCATCCTGGTTTCACCCAAACATCAATCATTCAAGCTCAAATTTCGATTTCATAAGTTCATCAAGAATTTGAGATGGAATCAATAATGAAATTTGACATACCTTGTGTGTCACGGCCCCCGTCCCGGTTTTACCCGGTTCAGAAGTCGCGGGACAGAAAACCCGTGGTATTAGTATTCAATTTGGCAGCGGAAATTTTAACAGGATCGTTTAAACTGAAAACACCCGATTCTTTTATTATCAGTTTCGGGACAAACCCCGTATTTTACAATAAAGGAATTTTACTGGGAAATTCCCTGATTTACAAAACATGTTTATTTATTTATTGAGCCACTTTATCCAAGCTGGTAGTGCTACACGGCACTTTTCCTTGTTCACAGTAAATCACCTGAAACATGTTTAAAAAGATTTTATCAGCGGGGAAATACTGGCGAGTCATTCAATTTGCACAAAATGACACGTTGTTATAATCTACAGTATTAAGAGCGATTACAATGCTTATATATCAACCAATTACCCAAACGGTATTTGTCACTCGACCGTATCTGTGACTATGGTCATATCACCCATTGGCTAACCCGTTGTCCAATGGTGACGGTTATCAAGTAATGTATACAAAACCCCACATCCCGGCTGTAATTGAAGATTACAAAGACTTAGTCCCTGTAATTATAACTTAAAAAAAAACAAGTAGAGTTTGAAAGCAATTTGATAAAAATATAACGACTCACATTGCAAGTTTAGTTGGACAGAGTATGCCTACTGATTAAGCCTGGTAACCTAGTTAAATAATGCAAACGAAACTAGGTTAATAACTTAATACAACATTTACGATAAACTAACGAAATCAAAACCCTCAAGACGAATGACAAAGTATAGCCCGAATTCAGGCAGCACTTAAACATCCATCGGATCGGACATTGTATCGTAGCAGTGATCGAGTTATTACCCTGTGATCGTAACAGCGTCTCGACATTTAAACACACGTTTGTAAGCAGAATTTTGACGTTTTGAAAGAGATTTTCGAACACAGAGGAAAGGCCATGCAACGTACAATTTATAGCCTATTGTTTGTTAGATATTTTAGTGTAATCGGAGATTGACTTGATGATCAAAGCGAATAATAATACACATCAAGTAAGTTAGGAGGTGCGGGAGTGCACGCTTGTTTGAGTTATTATAATTCGAAGTGTATGGGCGGAGCCCGTACTCTACGGGGGTTCCAAGGGTGCAGCGCCCCCTTGGCGGGGGTTCGGGGGCAGCGCCCCTGGGAGCAGGGTCCAAGGGGCAGAGCCCCTGGCTGGGGTCGGCTTGGAAAAATTTTATTTTCATTAAATTGCCTTAATGAAACTGCATCAGAAAATTTTATTTTCTGGAATTTGTCACATTTTCGAAAAGACAAAAATTGGCAGTTTTTGGCAATTTTGTCTGAAAATCAAGATAACTGCCGCTAGGCAGTTACACCCCCAAAAATCTCAATTTCGTAGACAGTTTCCTTGGTCACAATCCTCTGGTTCAGAAAATTCACGCAAACACATACACTGGTTCATTTTCTCAAGATCAGAGTTGTATCCGATTGAATTATTCGGGTGAACCACCGAAATAATTTGATCTGAGAGTGACATCACACCTCTCTGATCATCCGGCAAACTGAGATTCCCCAATATTGTTTTCGTATATAACGTCATGCATATCGTAAGGTCATGATCGTAAAAGTATAGACATCGGTGGAGGATAATGGAGGCCCGGGGGTGCCCCAGCCCCCACCGATTATATTAATTTTATAAAAAAAAATAGTGTAAAATATTAGATTTTTAAAAGTCCAACCCTCACCGAATTGGATTTTCAGAGTCCGGCTCCCATCTGGTAAGCTACCAAGACAACTTTTTCTGAACAAAACTCAAAACGGTAAGGACAATATATCGGCCCACCCTCATGTTAACCCATCTCCAACTAAAATTCAAAGTTAATTTATTTTAGTTCAGTTTATAATTTAAATACTTGTTATTTTCATATATAATATTTAAATGGGTGAGGTTGGGTTGAATTCACAAAATTATTAGAGTTAAGATGTTTCTTCCCTGAGGTCAAGGGTTCAAGTCCCGACAAAGACAGACCTGATATGATTTAAACAGTTCAAAATAAATATAATATTTTAAATTAAAAGTTAGATTTGTTATTATTTTATATAGTATACTAATTAGTTTATCACTTTATAATGTTCTATGTATCTTTACTGAAAAAAGAATTACATAAGAGGTGTTATATGTAGAGGCAGACACACACTGAAGGGATGTTTGCATGATGCGGTCGAGAACACAAACATGGGTAATCACGTAACATATTAAACTTTTTTAAATTAAAAAAATATAGCAATACCATACTTAAATTGAAGAGAATAAAATGCTCGTTTTTGTTATCCAGATTTTTTCAATATATATATATAGGGAGAAGATCATGCGAGAACCACCTCTTATTGCGAGAACCAATGTGAACACAACAAAAAATGCCTAAAAATAGCTAAAAATCACACAAATTTTTTTTTTTTTTTTTAATATTTTTTATGTTAAAATCGCTACTTTTCGAAGCAAAAAAAAAAAATTTAAATTTTTTTTTATTCGAAAAGTAGCGATTTTAACATAAAAAATATTAAAAAAATCAAAAAAAAAATTTAGATTTTTTTTTTATTTTTTTAGATTTTTTTAGGTTTTTTGGGGGTTTAGTTTTTAGCATTTTAGCTTGGGGAGGGGGGGGGGGTTTAGGTTTTTTTTTGGGGGGGGGGGGGGGTTAGGTTTTTTTTAGGTTTTAGTTTTTAGCATTTAGCTTGGGCGGGGGGGGGGGGTTAGGTTTTTTAGGTTGTGTTCACATTGGTTCTCATGGTTCTCACAATAAATGGAGTTCTCGCATGAGCCCCTCCCTATATATATATAAGGGAAGGTTCAAATGAAAACCACTAGTTATTGTGAAAACGCGAAAACTAATTAAAAAAGCCAAAAAACATACCATTTTTTTTTGCATACTAATTTTCGCCATTTTTTATATATAAAAAAAAATTTCAAAAAAAATAAAATTTGTAGTGCACATGTGTAATACTACACATGTGTATTATTACACATGTGTACTACAAATTTTTTTTTTTTGAAAAAAAGTTTTTTTTATATATAAAAACCTGTGATTTTTATAAAAAATTTGAAAAAAAAAAATTGGTGTGTTTTTTAGGGTTTTTTTTAGTTAGTTTTCGAGTTTTCACAATAAAAGTGGTTTTCATTTGAACCGTCCCCTATATATATATATATTATATAATTCTAATAAAAGAGTCCTATTAAGACCATGTGTAGTGGGGCATTATGGGGGCATTATGTTAAAAAAAAACGCACACTCTCCCATTACAAAGGACATTATGGGGCATTATGGGTGAAAAAAAATTGCTTGGGCATTATATATATGAATACAAAGTTGTCATAAACAGTATTTTCATAATATTTTATTCTTTGCTTTTTTTTTCAAAACATATTAAGATTATAGTTATTTATTATTATAATTTTTCAAGCTTTTTTATTTTATAATAGTAAAATACATATATATATATTATTTACAGAATTAATTAGTTTTATTATTATGATTGATTTTAATCATATTTTGTTTTTTTTAACATTTAGGTTATTGTAAAATCATAATTATAATAGTAAAACACATATATTATTGTTTTTTAACTTACGTTTTACTACTGTGTTGTTTTTATTGTTTGTTTTCGGTCGATGTAAAACATGTGTTGATTTCTATGCTGAACCCTTTTATTGTTCTGGGGCGATGTAAAACATGTGTTGATTTCTATACCAAATGCATGTATGGTACATGTACTATAACAAATCGAACCAATACCCACCGGACGCTCGCGGTAACGTGCCGCCGCAACGTGCGGAGAAATACCCTAGTTATAATTAAAACGCCTAAATTGGAAGAAGGAAGGTTTGACTGGGTTTGACCCACCAATGAGAAAATAGTTTGTTTTTTTTTTTTTTAATGATTGAAAGGGGCATTATCAGGCATTATTCCCACTACACCACTTTATGCTATAATGCCCCATGCTGACTGGGATGACACGTGTCGGATAATGCCCCATGGTGGGGGCATTATAACAATTTACCACTACACATGGTCTAATACCACATGGCATTTTCTCATTTAAAAGTTCTATTAATGCCCCATGACATTTTCTTATTCAATTCACTAATAATATATATTTATATTTCATATTTGCATAAATATTGTAATGTATAATAATAATAATAATACTGATAATAATAATAATAATAATAATAATAATAATAATAATTACGTTGCATATATCATAAGGTTTGTTTAGCTATTTCATATTTAGTAATTTAAGAGTTTAATATTTCTTTAAGGATAATAGAGTTGTTTTAATCGAAAAAATAAAAGTAATAAATTTTTAATGATAAAAAGTATAGTAATCACTAATGATAAATAATACTATCAAAATAATAATAATTTTTACATTTAAAAAGAATATATATAATATTGAATTAATTTGTCCAATTTAAGAATATATATAAGGGAGGGCGGGGCACAAGAGGCTTCGACGAGAATTCCATAAAATGCCACTTGGCAATTCCTAATGTATACAAGTTAATTTTATCTATAAGCTTTTTAAAAGGATTCCATGAAATGCCACTTGACAATTTTCAACGTAATTGAGCTTTTAAAATACAAGTTAATTTGATCTATAAGCCTTTTAAATTTAATATGGATTCGATTATGATGATGGAAAACAAATTTTAATTAGATTTACTTTGGTTTTCTAAAATAGAATTGATAATCGTAATTAGATCCTCTTTAAACTCCTATAATTGAACTGCTCCTCTTTGTAGCCTCACAAAAACCTCATAATCACCGACCTCTCCCTGCAAGTTAATTCACACCAGATAAGTTTTCTAATCGATCTCTATTCTCTATGTAGTCATTATTCTCGGTCACTACTATATGTGATTACATATATAAATTTGTCTTCACAAACAAATTTAGATCATATGTATTTTAATTGTATGCTTGAAATTCCTTATTTAGATTTACCTATTTCGCTCAAGGTTACCAATTAATTGTTTATTATAGTGAGGAACCTTATCGGTAACGATGGCAATCACGTTGTTTAGGAGCATATCTTATCCATAAGTAATATTTGATAAAATCAGGAACAATTGCTACGTAAGATTGGTTTGTTTCTAAAAAACAGTTTTTACGCATGACCAATAATATGTGCCATTGTCCAGAGCAAAATGTAGAGATGACCTTAAGCTATTGATACTTAATGAGGATGGTCAAATTACAAACAAAACTACACATGTCGTGTATAAAGAAGTGTTTAGAAATTTGTAAATGTGTATCTTGATTTTACAATGTTTGATTTAATAAGAGTAATTCATTTATGTAAATTGGTTTACATATTATAAAATTACATTATTTTTATCTTCAAACCCATGTAGTACGCAGTTTATAAACTAGTATATATATCAACGTGTGAAAAAAGTCAGTGAAGTTTAAAATTCGTGAGGAAGCTCGTTTAAAATTCAACAATATGATTTAAAGGACTAAATCATATGTTTTAAAAGTTCTATTTACTTAAAATGTTAAAAATTATAAAATTACCATTTTATCCTCTTAAGTAGTGTAATATAGTGTATGTATGTGTATATTTGTGTGTAGGGTGGGTTTATTAGAAAACTCAATAAAAGTGGAAAACAATAGGTATTTTCGTTCAAAATTTTTGTTGGGGAATTATCAGAAAACCGGATGATCAGAGAGGTGTGTAATCACTGTCAGATCAAATTATTTTGATGGTTAACCCGAATAATTCAATTGGATACAACTCTGATTTCGAGAAATTGAACCAGGGTATGTTATTTGTGCGTGAATTGTCTGAACCAGAGAAAAGATGACCAAAAAGAATATGAATTTTGGGTTTAGGGAAGATTAACTGCCTAATGGCAGTTATCTCAGTTTTTAAGACAAAAGTGCCAATAAAATTGCCCTTGTTTTAATATTTCGAAAATGGGCCGATTTCCAGAAAATTAAATTTTCTGATGGTGTTTTATTAAAGCAATTTAATAAAAATAAATTTTCTCTGCCCCTTGAACCCTGCTTCCAGGGGCGTTGCCCCCTTGGAACCCCCGTAGAGTACGGGCTCCGCCCATACACTTCGAATTATAATAACTCAAACAAGCGTGCACTCCCGCACCTATTAACTTGCTTGATGTGTATTATTATTCGCTTTGATCACCAAGTAAATCACAATTACACTAAAATAACTAACAATTTTTTTGCCTGATCGATTAAAAAAGTGGGTAATCACACCACCTATATAATTTTTACATGTAAAATTATGAATAACGGATTTGTTTTACATGTAAAACAACATTCTAAATGAAAAAAAAACCATCATCTCTATAAAATTACACTAAACTTATTTCTTTACATGTAAAACAACAATGCCAATGAAAAAACTCATCATTAACATGTAAAATACACAACTAAAGACCTGACAAAATCAAATCTACAAAACCAAATAATTATTATACGTGTAAAACAATAAAACTAGTTTGTTTCACAAGTAAAATTTTGTATTCCAAAATATCTAACTCCAAAATTAACGCCTTGAATCAAATTCACTTGAACAATAATGACATTAGGGTTTAATTTACTGAGACACATTTGCATCTAATAGTGACCGAATTCTCCTTCCAGAATGCACGAAATCCTTCTTCATTCACTATTCGTGAAGCCTCACGCTATAATGTTGACTTTCTTAACGTGGATGAGTGTTTTAAAGTCATGCCTAGGCGGCGATTAGTCGCTCAACAAAGGTTTGCCGCCCGAATTTTGCCAAGTCGGTCAAAGTAAAAATTGGTTAAGAATCACCCAAAATTGGACCTAGTCGATCCAAATTAGGTCAAAACTGGACCGGAATGGGTCAAAATGGACCAAATCCATCAAGTGAAACGAGTTTTTACCTCAATACGAACCAAAATTAGGGATTATGTTTTGTTTCTTAGTTGCATCTGATGAACGAAGAAGAGGGGCAGGGAGAAGTAGTAACATTTAACATTTAATTAAGTTTATATTTAGTCCCCAAACTTCTAAATGTGTACAAAATTATTATAAAACTAATGCTATACGTGTGTGTGTATAAAGTCAGATCCGATTAATCCCTACTTGATACCCCACCGTCTGACCAACGCCTAGTGATTTCTACAACGCTAATGTGGACGAATCAGAGTGCATAGCTTGCACCTATAGGAAAGACTACAAAATCCTAACTGAAAACCAAAAGCATTTATCACATCAAATGAAGAAGATTCAAGCTCCATCCATATAAAAATTTACCAATCTAAAATCAATCGACCCTAAATGCAATAAAAGTTATCACAATAGCAATGCGATTTGAATTTTGAAGTAGTAAGCAATGATAAATGAAAACAGGAAAAAGTATAGTAAGGAAAAGCGAATTAAATGATGAATGAAAAATTATTATTAACTATGTGGGTTAAGATCAAAAAACCAGATGGGTTAAGGGTTAAGATCAAAATATTAATGGGTTAACAGTGTATATTGATAGTATAAGGGGAAAGTGAATATGTGGCTGTTACACACCTAAGCTTAGATGTGAAATTTGTCAAAACTACGTCGTTTTGATTAATTTTACACTAAAACTACGCCGTTTTAATTATTTTATCTTATAATTAAAACTAAAAACGGTTAATCATTAAAACCAAGCTTTCATTGAAATTGAATTACAACTAGAAGGATTAAAATCAAAGCCTTCAATGGCTACTTTCGAATGGACAGTAGAAACCAATTTAATTGCAAACTTTGTATATTTTTGTTATTCGGGAATTCCATTTCTATGGCGTGCCTAATCAATTCAAATGAAAACTATTAACTTACTATTATTTTTTTTTTTTGTGTTTTGGAAATTCAATATCTAAAATGGTTAGGCAGAAATTCATATGAAAATTATGAATACTTTTGTTATCTTGGAAATTCCATAGCTACTGTGTGTGCAGCTATCAAACTAATATATATACTTATCAATTAATCTACGTTCATGCTTCCCTTCAAACTAATTTAAGGTTTGTTTTTTTAATTGTTCATTGTTCTTCACCGGTATTCAATGGTAGAGCATGAAGAAGGAAGTGGTGCATATTGAATTGTGAGAGAAAGAACCAATATTAAAGAAATTGATGGGATTCGAAGAGATTAGTTTCTTAAAATAAAAAGAACTGATTAAATTTTTATTGTTTTTTTCATCAAAACTACGTCGTTTTGATGAGTTTTACATCTAAAGTTAGATGCGTAAGAGCCACATATTCATTTTTCCCATAGTATAAATAGTGACGTTGAAACTTAAAAAAGAACTTGTAATTTAATAGAAATAGAAATTTTGATAGAAATAAAAATCAGAAAAAAGAACATCTAAGATTTATACATAAATAAAAAAGGATATATAGATAAATAAAGAAATAACATTTAATGTAGTGGATAGAGTAATTGTGAAAAGTTCAAAACTAAATCATTGTAAAGTGAGTTAAAGCACTCATAAGTAGGAATGAACTTGGTATTAACGGCATCAAAAATGCCGATACTGAAAAACCTTAAAAGTGGGCACCGGCACCGAAAATACCTGATATGGTACCGGTATTTGAAGGTAAAAACTGATATCGTAAATGTCAAAAGTCGGTATCGAATCGCTACCGAAAATATATCGGTTCGGGAAAATCGGTACCGGTACTTGGAACCATTTGCTCATCCCTATCCACAATGGTGGCGGGAGACTCGGACATTAGCTCACCCCTATCTTCCCACTCGTCTATTTCTCTCTCCTCTCTCCACCTCCCTTGAAAATGATCCGGACGCCTCCTCCTCCGTCTGGTGTTACAAACCTGACACCATCTCTCTCGCTCCTTCACTCGTGCTCCACCTCGATTCCGAAAGAGAAGAGGCACCACTAATGTGTGTGCTCTTAAAAGACTAAAAACTAGAATGGTTAAGTTGGGCCAAGAATCGAACCCACGACCTAAACATTAGATCCTTAACCACTTAGCCAAATGAATTTCTTTATTATACTATGTTTTCTAAGTTATATATATGTTCAAACACGTAGCAAACACTCAATGAACTACTACTATTCACCCATAGGCTTATTGTGAGTGTATATATAACTTTATTTACTATTAGTTATAAACTAAATAGCTTGTTTCAAATAAACAAATTATTTACGAGTTACTAATGAAAAACTAAAGTTGCTAAAAACATTTATGTCTGGTAGGAATTGTAAGAGTCTGCCATAAAGATAACGGTGTTTAAAAGTCTCTAAAATGTAGTTATTCTTTTTATTGAAGCTTCGAGTATCAAGTATTATGACCAATGCTCCAATAGTTCTAACTCAAGATTGTGACATGTGCTCGAACAGTGGCGGAACTAGCCTAAAAATTTAGGGGTATCCCAGTTTTTTATTTTTTAGACCAGGGGTATCCTTTGTATAACGGAGACGAAGTTGCGGGGTATTTTTACACTATAGAAACAGAGTTAAGGGGTATTTTTACACTACGGAGACGGGGTTGAGGGGTAGCCCGTGCTACCCCTACTAATATTGTAAGTCCGCCATTGTGCTCGAATGATCCTCAAACACCTAAGAGGGCGTTGTGTTATATCTCGGACCCATCAGGTCAACCCGAGTTAGGATACGTACAGTTTCCTCAGCGCTTTTCTGGGCTCAACAAAGATGACATTTATGGTGGTGAAGTCTTGCGTTTATTTTTAGCCAACCCGGTTGGGATGGATGGGTTACAAGGCCCTCATTATGTTGGTACCGGATGCTTCTTCCTTCGACGTGCTTTCTTTGGTGGGCCCACATCAATGGTGCCACCAGAAATACAAGATCTAAGACCGGACCATGTGGTGGAGAAGCCCATTACCGCACAACCAATTATCGAGTTAGCACATCATGTGGCTAGATGCAACTATGAAAACAACACCAAGTGGGGATTCCAAGTAAGACCGAATTATATATCCCAAACATGATCTTGTTAGTTATATACATTTTTTATGTCATAAGTCCTTTCTTATAAGATGATATTAATTCGACAATGATGATAATTATTTGAAGTTGTTATGTAGATAGGATTTCGGTATGGGTCTCTTGTGGAGGACTATTTCACCGGTTATAAATTGCAATGTGAAGGATGGAAGTCTATCTTTTGTCATCCAAGTAGGCCAGCATTTTTAGGCGATGCTCCTTTCTCTCTTATTGATTCCATGAGTCAAAGTAAGAGATGGGCTATTGGGCTTCTTGAGGTTTTCTTCTCAAGATATATGCCGATGTTTTTTGGAGCCCGAAACATGGGCATTGTTATGGGCTTATGTTATGCCCATAATGCTTTTTGGCCCATTTGGTCAATTCCCATCACAATATACTCTTTCCTCCCTCAACTTGCCCTTTTGAATGGATTTTACATCTTCCCAAAGGTATCATTCCTTTTCCATTCTTAATACAATATCAAGTTCTTGTACATAGTTAAGCTCATTAACTTTTGTTGGTTGTAGGTGACAGATTGGTGGTTCTTGTTGTATGTTTTTCTATTTCTTGGAGCATGCGCGCAAGATTGTTACGACTTCATCTTATTCGGTAGTACTTATAAAAGATGGTGGAATGATCAAAGGATGTGGATAATAAAGGGACTTTCACCCTACGTATTTGCATTTGTCGAGTACACCAGCAAGCGTTTAGGGATAGCGACAGAAGGGTTCAATGTGACAAGCAAAGTCCAAGATGATGAACAAAGCAAGCGATATGATCAAGGTCTTATGGAGTTTGGGGTTCACTCACCAATGTTTATACCTTTGGCAACTGCGTCGATTGTCAACCTATTCGCGTTGATTATTGGGATAATGCGGATGTCGGGCATTTGGAGTTTGGATACGTTGTTTGTGCAATTGTTTATAGCTAGTTTTGGAGTATTGAATAGTTGGCCCGTTTATGAAGCCATGGTACTAAGGAAGGATAAAGGCCGGATGCATGTTAAGACCATCGTTATATCGTTATGTTTGGCATCTGCTTTATGTGGTGGAGCTTATCTCGCACTATAAATTCGATGTGGTGGAATTAGCTACAAGGTGTGCTAAATATTCACATACTTGTAGATGATTGGATTCAAGCACAATATGATGACTTCCATCATAATGTATTGTATAACTTCAATTAGAGTATTTATAAGTCATTTTGTAATGTGTTGTATTAGATGTATTTTTTTATGAAATGTTCATTTTGTTGGTGTAAATATATCTATTTGCAAATTGCGTTAAAACTGAAGCACGACATTGAGATAGTTAGATTATGTGGAAGTTAGAAGTAGGAGTAGCAACAACGTTGAGTTTTTCCCTTTTTTTTTGGTAAAAGTTATCTTGTATTATTTCAAAGTGAATTTTTAAATACTAGGCTATGTAAGAAGATATATAATAATTTCCTATTATTCATTAGTGTGTTATATCCAGAGAAATATATTTTACCAATGGTAAAATCAAACAATTTTGCTAAAGTTTTATAATGTGAGATCTTCGTTACAATAAGCAAATGACACTTGTTCTTATAATATATATACTTGACAACAATTTCCTCTTTTGCACACTCTCAAATAGTCAAATATCATTGGGGCTACATTACCTACTTAGAGTACACCCTATTACAAACCCATGTCTTCATATATACAGTACTATATGATACGGCGGTAAGGTGGCATACCGGCATGATATAGTGGTAACATGTCTCCGGGATCCCTTCTAAAAAAATATAATATAATATTAAAAACCACTTGACTACCCCCTATGTAAGACACATGTATAAATGATTTATAGGAGTAGATTATGAACCGTTCTAAAAAAAAATATAATACAATATTAAACACCGATGATATAAGTTAAGTTGCAAGACAATTTTGATGATGATAGATACAATATTAGCAAAATCCACTAGTTTTCAAATAAATTCACCAAACAAATAATTGCATGCTTAATGGAGTAGGTGTGAAAGGACAATATATTGGATAACAAATTATTTCCTTAACGAACGAACACAAACAATACCCTTGTTCGTGTTTGTTCGGTTCGTTTACAGCCCTAGATAGAACATAACAAACAATTTGTTGAAAAGCTAGCGTATTTTAAAAAAGTAACGGTTTCATCTTTTTCAAAAATAATTAAGTTAGAGAGTTGTCAATTTCTGATTACAATAGAAACAACGTTAAAAACCTGAGACCATGCATAGTGGTAAGGGTGAATAATGCCCCTACCCTTGGGCGTTTTCCGTCATGTGGCAGTACAGTCAGCAAGGGGCATTATTGGGCGTTTTTCTAAAATGAGTGTAGTGGGGATGTGGGCATTTTCTTAAAAGGGTGTAGAGAATTAAATAAAAATAAAAAACCCAACAAAAAAAACTATTGTCCAAGAAAAAAGGAAGATTAAATATGATTGGTGGTTGAGATTTGGACAAAGCGTTATTCAAAAAACGCCTAGGGGAAAAATTGATCAATAATGTCCAATAATGCCCAGGGGGTGGGGAGAGGGCGTGATTGGGCGTGTTTTGTGGCAAATTTTGATAAAATAACGCCCACTACGCATGGTCTGATATAAATATATTAGCAAAATCCACTAGTTAATTTCAAATAAATTCACCAAACAAATAATTGAATACTTAATGGAGTAGGTGTGAAAGGGCAATTTTCTTTCAGATTTGGGTAAAAGTAAATCATCTAAAACAAGCATCAAGCGTAGGTGCTGGTTAAAGGCAAATTATTGGAACAAGATATCATTAGAATAGTACATTATTAGGGATAATGATTTTCTGTTAGTGGATACTGTGTTTTAACGTAGAACAAAAGAATGAATATAAAAGTTAAAGCACACGTTATATTTTTCTAAATACTTTAGTTTTAATTTGAAAATTGACGTAAATTAAATCAAATTAGAAAGCTAAATAGATACATTAATTAATTGCATCCATGTTTTACACACTTTATAATTATATACAACAATAAAATGAAAGTAAAAAAGAAAAACTTTGGAGACAAAATTAGGGCTTCAAACTAAGGAATTTGGATTTAAGAGTTGGATAAAAGTTTTTGTGGTTTGACATCCGATAAAACAATTTCATCCGAATCTTATAGGTGTTGTAACTTTAAACAGGTCAAAGATGTGTGATTATGTGAACAACGAACTTATCCAATCGATTCATATAAAAGAGTGTTAACAATTGGATTAACTTAGATACAATGGCAATAGCGCATTATTACTTTATATGTTGTCATTTCTATGCTTGAAAGGATGAATTTAGATGCACCACCGAATTTCCCGTACACTTTTTTTCAGCCAAATCGGTACCCACTTTTTGGCTTTGGTACCGGTACTTTTGGTTCGATACAGTACCGGTATTTTACCGAATTTTACCTTTAAATATCCGTATCGTACCGTACTGAACATTTTCGTTACCAGTACCGCACCCATATTTAGAAATTTTCAATACCAGTACTTTGCTCGTACCTACCCTATCCCAACCTAACATGTACCTCCAAATCACTCATGTCCACTCGTTTTTTTATTTTTTTTCATAAGAGTCAAACACCAACACCCCTCTAGAAAAGGTTTTACCTTGTTGCAACTTGTCATCATTGGAAAAATAACTTCGTTAGGAAGCAATAATACAATGAGCAATGAACTCACCACTATACTTTTTTTAACGGTAAATTTGGATCACTGGCGGACCATTGGAGTATCATCATGCTACCAGCGGAACCATTCGATCATATCCATCTCCACTAGACAATAATGTCTATACACCAATTCAGGAGGAAACCCAATAAATTTGAGAAAAACCCTTTGTGAGAATCGAACCCATAACCTATAAGTCATAAGTCTTATCTCATCTCAAAATACCACTAGACTATAATGCCATACGCAAACTCACCACTATACTACTAATGAAATTGTGACATTGTAACTTGTAAGATTATATTTTATTAATAAAAAAGGCAAACTCTTAAAAGTCACCCAAATTCATTCTTATCATTAAAAATCATGGAGCATTATGCAGCCAAATTCTAAATATATGAACTATTTTCAAATAAGTTATAGGAAAATTTTATTTAACTGACCCACCTATATTAAGGGTGTATCCATGCCCAAACCAGCTTTAAACCATCAAAACCAATGTCGTCGTCATCATCATCAAAATTTCATCAATAGCAAAATCAGGGGCGTGCCATCCCAAGCCGTAGGTGGGCGGGCGCATCCCTTGAAAAATAATTTTTAGTGTTATTTTTTGCCGGAAATTACGACCGCACCCCTTGGAAATTTTTACCCGCACCCTTTGAAAATTTTCAACCGCCCCACTTAGGAAAAAAATATTATGAATTTATAAAAAAAATTAAACACTGATTATTATTTAATATATAAGTATATAACACAATTTATATAATTATTCGTTAACCACTTATTCACTTAATTAATTAACCCAATCTACAAATCTACAATATATTTTTATTAACCCAACCCAAAGATATTTGAACTAATTAGAATAACCCAAACTCATCCACCCATTCCAATTCCAAATCCCGCCCCAATAAAAACCCCAACGACTTGACGCCACTGCTGATGACCGGGCGGCTTTTTTTGCTGGAAAAACCAAAATTCCGGCAAGACTGACCCATATTACGATAGAATTCCGATATAGAACTAGTATGGTTTCTTTATTGATTTTTTTTATTTATTTTATGTGATGATTAGGAGAAAATACAAATGTGTAAAGGTTTGATATTTTTATGTTTTTTTGATTGTTCTAAACTTGTAGTTAAATGATTTTATTGTTTTAATTATAGCTTTGTTTGTTTAAATGATTAGTTACAAGTGATCAACATTTAATATTATGGGTTGAATGTTTGAAAATAAAATTGAATACTATGGACTATGGTTGACATCATTGTTTATTTTGTTTTATTGTGGTTTTATGAACTTATGGAGCGATTTATATGTGATAGGAACCATGAGTAAGAATGTAATGAACTTATGGAGTGTTTAGTATCTCTAGATGATTTTTTGGATATATTTCAAAAAAAAAAAACATGTAGGGACCCAATTTTAAATACGTTTAACGTGTTTTTGATGATTATATAAATTTTAGTTTAATGTTCTTTTGTCTTACATGACCCGACCCGCTATGAACTGATTTTTTATATAGCCAGGGGTATAAAATCTTTAAAAATATTCCGCACCCCCGGGAAAAAAATCATGAGTCCGCCACTGAGCAAAACTAAGGTAGGGTCCGAGGAGGGTAAGATGTAGACAGCCTTGCCTTACCTTTACCCCGTAAGAATAGAGAGCCTGATTCCAGTGAGACCCCTGACTCAATATCAAAACCAATGTGAGTGAGGTTATTTGTAAGTTAGTTGTAGCCAAATAGAATCTCACCTAATAAACCCAACAACTTGTTTTCTGCTTATATAACTAACTCTTTAATCATCCCATCATTGGGTCTTAACGGTAACACAGCCTTGAAGTTTGGTTATGGAGAGTATGAACAAATATTTACCTGCAGATCATCTTCATCAACCTTCCAACTACCATGAATATCTCTCGGCCCATCGATCGCTCTTTGCAGATGGACTCAAGGTCTCTCTCTCTTTATCTCTAACATGCTGAATATTTATATACAGTTTATACCATGTTATATTTTTTTTATAATAATGATAATAATGATGATACTACAAACCAATCAAATTTGGTGTTAATGACAGCTTTTTGTATAACAAATGTGGTACAACAAAGTTGGTATGTTGTATGAGATTAGCAAAATGTCATGGACTCATACAAAGGTTGTATTCAAGTGCAGAAAAATGGGCGGGTTAGGTAAGGGATTCGGATAACAAACGGGTGATTTTTGGGTATGGGTCAGGGGAGAAAACTTATGTCAAGTACACAACTTTTTTTTGTAAATAATTAGTGTCAAGTTTAATTACAAAAACTAAACTATTTTTCTAAGCTTTTGAATGAAACGATTACCATGGTTTTATGCGTTAAAAGTACAATTTGGGCAACTTTTTACGCATTCGACACACATTCATAACTAAAATACCAAAACACACAACGGTTGCCTTTCTAATTAATAGCGCAAACTTTATAGGACCTACGAAATGTAAAGGAACAGTTATACTCAGCTGCAGAGCATTTTCAAGATTCATATCACAAGAATGACCAAAAACAAATGTAAGTAGTGCAATATTTGCTTCATAGTGATTCTCTCGACACAATTTATGTTTTTACTTTCGTTCTTTATACGTTTATAGATTGTTAGAAAGCTTGAAGGACTACATCTCCAAATCTATGCTTAAAACCGTTGACCATTTGGGCTGTGTGACGAATAAAGTTAACAAGTTACTAGATGAACATGTCAGTGAAGTTTCTAAAACAAAGCTTCGAGTATCCGGCATTGAACAGGTAAAATAACTATATATATTCTAATATGAAGTAACTAGGGAAGGCAAGATAACAGGTTAAGGTTGACAAACAAACATGATTTGTCCATTTTCTTTTTAGAAATGTAATTATGTAACTTGTTACTTATAATTGAAAGGGCAATAATGTTACAATAATCATTTAAATAAAAATATATTTTAGACTACCCTATTAGGTAACATTTTTTTACTGGACCTATTGAGATTAAAACACAACCCAAATCGACCCACATATAGGAAAACAGATAAAAAATGTGAAGAGTCTTCTATTTTCATCTTCCTCTTTAACTATTGTGTTTGTGTGTGATTTTTCTGGGTGATTATGGCAGCGCTTACGTACATGTCAAATATGTGCTAACTACGGCGAGCTATCACAACAATCACTGATGATGCAGACACCAAAGTATTATAAGCAGTACCCTGCCCAAGGTAATTCATGTTTTTCTTTGCTAATTATAATATTTTATTTCTCTTAAAATCGCTCATTAATCCATCGATATTTTTACTTTCTTTTTGCTATTCAAGACCGTTTCATACGTCTTGAACTTTGCATATTTATGTCAAATACTAAGCAGAAAATGATCTATTATTGCTACAGAAGGTTGCATTTCTGAAGCTAATAAACCAAAAACAGGACCAGTCCAGTCATCGGGTCTAAGGTAACGGATACTATTAACTGCTAAGATCTCATATTTATAAAATGTTCTCGGTTACTTTATTGATGCTTCACCAAGAAAAGTTCATTGTATAAAAACTTGTGCAGAAAAGGGTATTCTCGACAAACTTGTACCGAGTTGCCATCGGATTTAATTACCTTCTCGCTTACAAAGGCTGCATCACTAAAAAAAACAGGTTAGTGGTATTTTCATCCTCTTTTTTAGTCATACTTGATGTACTAATTAAATTTATCTGGAAACCAGAGAAACGATCACGGTCAGTTTCACCGCTTCGATTCTCGATTAGATGCTCAGGCTCTTCGGCAAATCAACCAACGTGTCCAAGCTTTTCTGTCAAGTTTTCTGCCTCTTCTGTTCATCGGTCCATCAGCCCAAACCCGTCCGGTAGCAGACAGCAAGTAAGCAAAGTATTTTCTTTTTATATGCGATAATCCAAGGATTAATAATCTAATACACTATATGTTTACGGGTTACTATTGTTCTGTTTTTACCTTCCTGTGTAGTTACAGCAACCACCAGAGGCTATGAAATCTCAAACCTTGTACCCACAAAGACCAAGCAGACAAAGCACAAGAGATATGGAAATCTACTCGAAGAAAACAAGAAACCTTTTCAAAGCATTGCTAAGTATATATAAGTCGAAGAACAATATTATATAGTTCAGATAAACAAGAAGAAGTCTTTATGTTCTGGAAGGATGTTCTACAAGAAGCTATTGTTTTCCATGTTTTTTTCTTGATCTAAAACATAAGAGTATTTTTACGTATCATTATGTAAAGCGTAATGCGGCTACTTAATGCTTATCAAAATCCTAGAAATTGCAAAGAGAGAGGAATTATGGTCTTTTTGTATCATTCTTTCCTTCCATCATGATCAGTAAGATAGAATAATCACGTGTGATTACAAGAATAATTACATAACCATAAGAGTCTTGGAGATCTCATGTCTTGTATACATTATACACAAAGACAAAGCATACAAGATGTGGAAGTCTACTCTAAGAAAAACCCAAATACTTATTAAAATGTTGCTTTGTATATATAAGTTCTATATAATATGGAATGCCATGAAGAAACCAACATGATCTTGATTCAATGTAAACAGAATGATGCTATTAGTTGTTTATCATAATTTCTAGAAATCACAGAGATCAAGGCCAGCCACATAAAAAGTACTTAAAGGGGTACATCTTTAAGTGATTTACTTTCTATTAATGTTTTGCTAAATAATCTTTTCGTATTTTCCACTTTTCTTTACCGGGAGGATGGTGAGAAAACCGCAATGAATCCATGATGACCCTAGTCAATTCCAAGATCAAAACTTGGAAAGTCAACATTTCTTGAGTCAATTATGTTGTTATCACCAGAAATCTGCATATTGAAGCATAACAGTATTCAACAATTGACGGATCCGAGTATAATGAAAACAATAAACATTCAAACAAGTACCTCAGCATTACTTTGATCTTTAGTTTCTTTAGCTAGCTCATTGAGTTTTGAGGTAGATACTGCTGCAAGAAAAAGATACGAATTTCTACATCAGAATTTTCTAATCACTGATAAGATGTAACCCAAAACAATATATAATAATATTTCTCGAACACATGTGATCAACGTATAGTTACTTACCTTCTGAAGACACTCGCGTTTCCTCATTGCAGGGTGCCATGTCAGCTCTACTACTACAAGAGTCTTGTTGAGCCTCTAAATGTACTTTTTCTACAGAGACACCTTGAGTACTGGGTTTTTTAAGAATGGACAAAATTGAATTGGCTGCGGAAGAAAAAGACAATAATTTAATAAAAATCATTAAATACAAACTTATGAATCAAGTGGCAGCCTACATCACATACCATCACGTAAACTCTTGTTTTTGCTGATAGTCGTTGATATCACTTCAACTGCAATAGGCTTTCTAACCTTTAATTCAGTATCTTGCAACAAGAAAGCTCCTTTTGGTGGTTTTACTACAAATAAAAAAAGATTTCATAACAGTGTTGTTCAAGAGACCAATGACTAGGTAAAATGACCAACAAAGAAAACTATCCTGAAAGCAATACATTTTTACTAAAACCAAAATAAAGAGTAAAATGCCATTTTCGTCCCTGAGGTTTGGCCAGTTTCGTGACTTCCGTCCAAAGGTTTGTTTTTCGCATCTGGATCCAAAAGGTTTGAAATCTTGCCATTTTCATCCGGCTCGTTAACTCTATCCATTTTTCTCCGTTAAGTCAGAGGTATTTCCGTCTTTTTTGTTAACTTAAAGGGCACTTCAGTATTTTGAATGCTTGTACATTATGCTAAATGCTTGTACATAAGGTGAAAAAGACCGAATTGCCCATTAAGTTAACAAAAAAGACAGAAATACCCCTGACTTTAGGGAGAAAAATGGATGGAGTTAAAGAGTCGGATGAAAATGGCAAGATTTCAAACCTTTTGGATCCAGATGCAAAAATGAAAACCTTTGGACGAAAGTCGCAAAACTGGCCAAACCTCAGGGACAAAAGTTGCAAAACTGGCCAAACCTCAGGGACGAAAATGGCATTTTACTCCATAATAAAATACTGCAAATAAACTAAATGAAATCTTTATTCATAGTCTTACCGTCAGATGGTGGTTTGGTAGCTGTGATTCTCTTACATAATTTGATATTATCCACATCAGTTATCTTAATCTCTGGCGTTTCATTTTCTGATGTAGAAGCTTTTCTTGGACATTTTTCTACACATTTAAACCGTTAACAGAAAAATATCATCTTATTTGTAGTTTCAAGTTATTCGACGGAATTATGACTCTATAAAACTACAAAACCTACAAAACCTACCTGCAGAATGTTTTCTTGGTTCACAAACTTCCACCAAGTAATTTGTCATGTTGAATGAACTTCCACTATTGATGTCTTCTGAGAGTTTAAGGTATCTGTGGGACAAAACTGTTCCGTCTTCTGCTAACAAAGTATCCTCCTATTACGTGAACATGGGTCATTAAAATAAGTGGTAGACAAAAGAATTAAAACAAATGTCACCGAAGCATGAACTTTAGCTGCCAGAAATGCAAAACTAGCAACAAGTGTTTCTGCTAACATACTCTCGTTAAATTTAAGCTTGATCACTTTTTTCCTAAAAGTAAGATATAATATATAATACCATAAAAATTTAAGTCCCAGTCTGAATTCATTCTCATTAGGGCTATAAGCAAACCGAACAAGAAATGTCGTTCGTTTAACTCCGTGAACAGTGGTTGTGTACGTTCGTTTATGTTCGTGAACGTTCGGTAATGTGTTCATTTATGTTCACTCTTTATGTTCATATGTGTCCGTTCATTTAAAGGTTTTTAAATGTTGTATTTGTTTTATTGTTTTTAATTTCTAAAAATTTGAAACCCTAGTTATATATGCCTCCCCCAACATCTCTCACTTGACCATTTCAATTTGAGTTTGTGTTAAACCTTGACAAACTTCTTAATTTTGTGTTAATAATTATGTCAACTGTGTTATGATAATTATGTTAGGTGCTCATTTATTTTTTGGTGGATTCTTGGTAACCTTTGTGATGAAAAATGCATATTTTATTCTAAAATGAATATATCTTCGTGTGTATTCATTAGTGTTCATAAAAGTTGTTTGTGTTCATTTATGTTCATGAATATTTGTTTGTGTTCATTGCATTTGGTAACTTTTCGTGAACAATTCATGAACATGTTCATTTCCTTAATGAACAAACACGAACAAAAATCCCGTTCGGTAAGCGTTCGTGAACAGTTTATGAACATGCTCATTCCTTAATGAACGAACATAAAGAAAGTCTTGTTACGTTCAGTTCATTTACAGCCCTAATTCTCATCCGTAAATCTACTCAAAAGGTTAATCAATATAGACTCTTAAGTCACCAAAAAAGATTTACGGGACTAAACTTGTTACTTAAGCAATGGTACAGGGAGCACTTATGTAGATTTAGCCTTTTAGCTTTTTTTTCGGATACAGAGAAGAGTGAGATTTGAACTAGTTACATTAAACAAGAAAAAGAAAGTTGGAAACATTTTGTACAACAAGAATGAGAAAGTTACCTGCCTCCCTTGTGATCCAGAACTTGTAAGTTTCAAGACACCATCCTGGAACTTTTTAGCCTTTTGGGTTACTTGAGCAGTGTACATGACGTCCCACTCTAAATGATTAAGAATAATAAGATAAACCATAAAAAATGAAGTTAATCTGCAAATGCTATAATAATTAATAACATAACAATACAACTGTGTGCATGTGTTACGTGTTGATCGATTAGAGAGAAGTAGAACACAAAGAGGAGAAGAAAGTTGTCTCAAATCATCGATACCCACATTCTTCATTGTGATATGTACCACTTGGATTTTTATAACTTAGAAGGAGGTTAAAGATGACCAGAAGCAATTAGAGAGCGATATAGACCAATTTCATTTCATTCATATTACTAAAACAAAGACATACGACCACTTTTATACCCGCTAAACATGCTTACCCACTACTAAGAAATTAACACAACTAACCGACTACTCTTGAGACCATTAGGTAAAAGAAGCACAATGAAAGAGAAACTAATAATTGCAATCCAACTGTTGTTGCATCGTGGGAGGGCTCTGCATATGCATGGCAAAGAAAGGGTGTGTTCAAGGCTTGAGTCAGATGAAATGTAACACACTGATCGTTCTTATGTATACCTGACTAACAACTAATACCGTACTTACAAATAACCCCCATACAATACAACAATTACAAAGACCCCCTTGTACTCTTGATATCGTAACAACATGCATATAGACATATAGTCAATTCATATAAACATAGATGCTTTGCAAAAATTCGAAGAGTGTATAAGAGCTAACCTTTCATATTAGTTTGAATCTTTGACTGCACTGCATTCTGTTTATAGCAATTACTTTCATCAACATTTGTACCTTTGAGAGGTTTATCGTCTTTCTGTTCTATGATGTCCACTATATGACCATCAAATCTCATTGTATCACCAGCTGGGAATCTCTTACATAATTTGGTATTATCCACATTAATTCTCTTAATCTCTGGTGTTTCATTTTCCGTTATAGAAGCTTTTCCTGGACATTTTTCTAAACATTTAAGCCGTTAATAGAAAAACATTATCTTACTTGTAGTTTCAAGTTGACACTATAAAACTACAAAACCTACCTGCAGACGGTTTTCTTGGTTCACAAACTTCCACCAAGTAATTTGTCATGTTAAAAGAACTTCCACTATCGATGTCTTCTGAAAGTTTAAGGTATCTGTGAGACAAAATTGTTCCATCTTCTGCTAACAGAGTAGCCTCCTATTATGTGAACACGGGTCATTAATATAAGTGGTAGACAAAAGGTTAAAACAAATGTCACTGAAGCCTGAAGTTTAGCTGCCAGAAAGGTAAAACTAGTAGGAACTAGGAAGTGTGTTCACTAACATACTCTTTATCACTTTTTCTAAAAGTAAGATATAGAAATAACACCATAAAATTTTTAAGTTCTGGTCTGTTTTTGATCTCATCATTTAATCTTCTCACAAGGTTAATAAATTTAGACTCTTAAATCACTTGAGAGATTTATGGAACTAAACTTGTTACTTTAGCAATAGTAGAGAGGAACCACTTGTGTAGATTTACCCTTTTAGCTTTTTTTTGGATACAATAAAAGTGAGATTCAAACTAGTTAACATCAAACAAAAAAAGGAAGAGTAAAATGCCATTTTCGTCTCTGAGGTTTGGCCAGTTTTGTGACTTTCATCCAATGGTTTGTTTTTAGGCATCTGGATCCAAAAGGTTTGAAATCTTGCCATTTTCATCTGGCTTGTTAACTCCATCCATTTTTCTCCGTTAAGTCAGGGGTATTTCCGTCTTTTTTGTTAACTTAAAGGGCAATTCGGTCTTTTTCACTTTATGTAAAAAGATCGAATTGCCCTTAACAAAAAAGACAGAAATATCCCTGACTTAACGGAGTAAAAATGGATGGAGTTAACCAGCCGGATGAAAATAGCAAGATTTCAAACCTTTTGGATCCAAATGCAGAAAAACAAACCTTTGTACGAAAGTCGCAAAACTGGCCAAACCTCAGAGGCCGAAAATGGCATTTTACTCAAAAAGGAAAGATGGAAACATTTTGAATGACAAAAATGAGAAAGTTACCTGCCTCCCTGGTAACCCAGAACTTGCAAGTTTCAAGACACCATCGTGGAACTTTTTGGCCTTTTGGGTTACTTGAGCAGTGTACATGACGTCCCACTCTAAACGATCAAGAATAATTATATAAACCATAAAAAGTCATGGAGTTGATCCACAAACTGTAAAATAACATAATAAAACAGCCATCTACATGCTATATATAGTCAATTTAAATAAACATAGATTCCTTGCAAAAAGTCAAAGAGTGTATAAGAACTAACCTTTCATATCAGGTTGAATCTTTGACTGCACTGCATTCTGTTTATAGCAATTACTTTCATCAACATTTGTACTTTTGGGAGGTTTATCGTCTTTTAGTTCTACGATGTCCACTATATGACCATCAAATCTCATTGTATCACCAGCACTGATAATTTCCTCACTTTTAAGGAATCTACTGTCTAAGACTCTCCTTGTTTCATCATACAGCACCGCCTGAGCAGAAAAAACAAAAAGCATAAACACATATGCATATGTTTTTTATGGATACACAAATGTATGTCAAATTTAACCTGCCTCCCGCGCAATCCAGAAACCGCAACTTTCAATATTCCGTCATGGAACTTCTTGGCTTTTTGTGTTAATTGAGTAGTGTACAAGACCTGCCACTCTAATCGAAAAAACTAAAATAAAATCAATATTCGACTATTCTACAAAAGAGTCCAAGATATAAACTAGTGTTTTAGTAAATCATTGTCTGATTTTTTTCAGTTAAAGACTAAATTATGTGATTCATGCCCAACAAAAAGCCAACAGGCACAGATTCCTATATAGATGGTAAGAGAAAGTGGTATGTTTAAAAATAACCTGTTGAATCATCTTTCACATTGTCTGGATGACTAGGTGAAGAACTGTATATGTTGACCTCACGTCTCTTGAACTCTGATATTGAAAAGCATAACATAATTACAATGGCTAATTTAAGCTATTTGTATAATTAATCTTTCACAATGCCTGTTTATGTTTGTGAAAGTAACACAGCTAACCTCTAATAAGTTTCTGTGATGGACTCAGATTGGTGGATGAACCTTTACGAACATGTAATCTACCCATGCTGGTTCCTAAAAGCAAAAAGATAGCACTTTACTATGTGAAATTTACCAACAGAGCATCAGATAACAGGTAATTGTTATTATACATACAGTTAATGCACACTAACACTTTCAGTTTTTTAACTTACTATTGTTGGGTGTAGCTTTCCTATCCATCGTAATTTTGTCTCTTTGAAGAATCGGGTTTGGAACAGGTTTAGTTTCACTTTCTCCATGGGGATCACCAATATCAACAAGATAAGCACCGAATGTTAGTGTCTCACCTGATCTGACCGCATCATCAAGCTTCACAATCTTGCTTTCCAAAAGTTTATCACAGTCGTCATATAGCTTAACCTGTTAAAAAACTTATAAGCATGAAAAATTGAAACGGTTGTTTATATATAAAGCGATTTTTAATATCACCCAAAAGCAACAACGTGTACTCAACTTCTTTAAGACCAAAAATATAAAAAACTGAAACTATTAACGCTCACATTTTTGTTACCACAGTCGCCAGTTGTTAGATATTGGCGCCTTTGATTGATTAAAGCAACTAAACGTCCAAAATGCAATACCAAACCAGGAATCTAGGCTATCTAGCACCCAATGATATAACAATGTAAATTAGCACTACGAGTGCGTTCAAAACATGGATGTGTGAGTGTTCTTACCAGACTGGGAATAAAAAATAAAATTACAATCTATGTAGTTAATATCCCGATATATAAGTGATATATCGGTTATTGGTCCCTGTCGAGATATTGGTGCAAAATATCGGTACCGATAATATCGGCGATATTGCCCGATATTGGACCAATATATCACCGATTTTCCCGATATCAATACCTTTCTTCTTAGTTCTACCATTCTTCTGTCTTCTTATTACTGCTATTAGCGTTTTAAGTGTTAATTGTTAGTTGTTCCTGTTAAATGTTAATGTTTTAAGTCTTAGTGAGTTCCTACTTGCAACAACTGTTAGTGTTTTGCAAGTTGCAAAAGGTTAATTTGTTAATGGTAGAAGAGTATACTGAATTGTTAGTGTTAAATTGCTATATATAAAAATTTAGCATGATATTAAAATTACCAATATCCCACCGATAACCCACCGCGATAACCGATATCTCAAATATCCGACATTTTACCGCATTAACTACTTAGATTACAATGCAGTATTATATGCGTATAGATCACTAAAGGCTTTACTCGGGCTATTAGCAGGCACTAGAAGATGATTAAGCTAATGTGAACAAACTAGACTTTTCTATCATCAGAAAATCAAATATCAAGCATAAACCTTATCTCGAGATCAACAAGCATAAATTATGTATAACATTAGCACATATATACATTTATCATTTCTGCATCCAGGATTCCAGGCCACTACAGCAACAAAATAAGTCAATCTATATACCTACATTCCTAATCTGTTTGTGGTCCAAAACACCTTTTTAGCATCCAAAACCACCATCGCTTTTCTTTGAATACTAATAAACATCCGGTTTAGCGATTTTACATCTCGTTTAATATACACATATAGTATGTCATCACTCTACCTCTTACAGATAACTAGTTTGACTACAAAAGTCAAAATCAAACCTAGAAAGCCAAATTCACTTCAAAACATTGCAAATGGCAAAATTATAAACTCAGATCCAACATATTTCAAAGCTAACAGACAGTACGACGATAATTACAGATCTACAGTCATACAGTGATCACTACACATTTAAACCTAACACTACATGAACAAACTAGCAGGTAACTGATCGGTGCAAATCAAGCGATTAAGCAATCAACAAAGTGAGATGTGAAAACTGGAAACGACCTTGTGACTGGATGATTGAAGCTCTAGAAATCCGTCCTGATAAACTTTGCGTTTCTGCGTTTTGTGCTTCGTGTAGGTTACGGACCATCTGCTTACGTCATCCGCCATTATCGTGCTTCTTTACTACTCTGTTCTTATCTGGATTCAAGCGATCGTATATATCAAATTCAATGCCTGTATTTGAGAATGAATGATGATTTCGAGTGTGTGTTTTCGTAAAGGCGGGAACCGATTAAAATGTTGAGTTAAATGTTGGTTTTGGTAATTTTGTCACTTTAATCCAAATGTTTAATATTTGGTATGTGGATTCAAAAAAGGTTTCATCCATTTTTTATGTTAACAAAAAGGACAATTCGGTTATTTTGTATGTAATTCTATTAACTTGCTATTCGGTCATATAAAATAACCGAATTGCTCTTCTCGTTAACAGAAAAAATGGATGAAGTTAAGCCAGTAGACTAAAATGGCAACGGTCATACCTTTTTAGACTCACAGGTGAAAAATGAAACTTTTAAACTAAACTAACAAAATTACCCAAACATATGAACAAAAATGGCATTTAACTCTAAAATGTTTTATGGTCCGATTGGCAAGATGAAGTGACCCTCAAGTTTTAAAAATTGCATTTAGTACCCAATTTTTTTTTTTTAGTTTTTAACTACTATCGTGCTAAATTTATATGGTTCATGTTGAAATACATGTGTTAGCAATTTACAAATATCACCTAGTGATCCACATGTTTACATAAAATAAAATAAAAGGTTATAGGGCTGACAAAAACGGGTTCAGACAGCTAAACTCGTCGATTAAAATCAAAGTTGATCTGGTAAGTGTATATGGTTAGAGACATGATCTTTTAATTTTAAGAAAAAATGGATCAATGATTTAAACTTAACAAGATATTAGTAGTCAGATTGACATATCGTGTCTACCTCATACCCGTTTTTTTAGTTAAAGTATGTAGACTGGGAAAATGGTGGCCCAAACTGTGACTAAGCAATTATCGTTCTTTCTTGCACCTCACTTGTAGTTCAATCCATGTTTGATCTCGAGCCGACACACGCCATGATTTTTTCTACTTTAGTTTTTGTTATAAAGTATATGCTAAATTATACAAACTAGAATTACCACCCGCCGCAATGCGGCAGGAATTCGTTAGTTATATATCAAATTAGATAAAAGTCAAATGTTACTTACATGACCGCGAACCTGTGTGTAAAACATAGAAAATAATAACTAAGTTTATCTCTGACCCGCGCGTTGCGACAGACCTGTCAAACGAAAAAAAATAGATGAAAAAATGTTGAAACTGCACACGCACGTTGCGGCGTGTTAACTCGGAAAATTTAGAACGAAATGTTAAACGGAAAACTTGCGAAAGATGAAAAGTATAAGGGACCAAAGTTGAAAGTTAAAAAATGTTGGGGTTAAATTGCAAATGATGAAAAACTTTGAGTTAAAAGTAGAAAAATCAAAGTGGTTAAATTGCAAAAGATAGAAACTTTTGAATTATAAGTGAAAAATCAAACTAATCAAAGGGTTTAAATTAACAAAGAATGAAACTTTAAACTTAAATTGCCAAAGATTTAAACTTTAGGGTTAGAAAGGAAAAATCCAATTTTTTTTTTGAAAAACTCCCAAAACCAATGGTACAACTTCCAAATGCATATATATGTTGCTTATTTATAGTTTATAATTATAATACCTATCATACTAAACTGAGAGACGGATTTTATTAAATGAAAACTCCTCATTGGACATTTGAATGAAAGGAAGTCCAATTATATAGCCATTATATAATTTGAGTCGTGCCCTTTGGACCATTAGAAGATGCCTATTTTTATATGTTGAACCATGCCCACATAAATCCCTAAATTCGCCACCTGCCACACACGATGAACTCATGGAGTGAATTTACCAGTCGTAACATGTATGTTTCATAAACTAGCCCATCAATAAAACTCTGAAGGTTCGGTTTAACTTTGTTAATTTACAAACTTGCCATTTCCGTCAACATACTTGAGTTTCTTTTCATTGAAGGATGTTTAGAATAGCGTTTATCCCTGATTCTACGTATTCCATTTTATTAGTGTTTGGGATTTGGGATTGCTTTTTGCCAACGTAATGGCTATGTTTTTTTTAATGGCAATGCTTACTCTATGCTCTACCTCTACTACTCCAATAATCCTAGGTGAATCACCTTTGCCCAGGTTCGAACCTGAACGCGATATCTTGAACACAGCCTCACAGATTTTGAACATCTCAAAATACGAATCTGAAAACACCAACTGTATCACATGAAAGGTAAATCAGTCTAACTAAACAACCTGCTCATATGATGGTCCAACCGGAGGCTATTCTCTAAAAATATCAATTAAAACCGGATCAAAACCCGAATACTCTTCCAAGTGATAATAGGTCGAAATGGTTGACGTTCTAAGTCATGACAAGTGCCTACATATCTAGGTAAACGTCCCATTTGTCGTTACGCACACACTTAAATTCATCTCAACCAAGCGATCAGTAAAACTCAAACTGGAAACTAGATTCCATGAAGAGCAAAGCATAACATCAATAATAAATCAAAAAGCACCAGTCCCACATTTCTTTTAACAAAAGAACACATTTGAGCACAACTTCAATGCCACACTTTTATGTTTTCAAATTCAAAACCATATGTATCCCTTTTATATAACCGTCTGACATCAGATATCATAAACGAACTTGTATGGCAATGATCATTCTTCGTCTACAACCACACTGATCTCACCCTTCTCGAGTAGGTCATAAAATGCCCTAGTTTTTCTCTGCTCGTTCCAGTGGTGCATCTTCCACAAACCACCAGCGGCTAACCCAAGCACCGCTCCAATCACCAGCTCCTTGACCACGCTAGGACCTTTCAACACTGGATGAGCAACTCTACCACCACCCATTTTACTTTGTACTCAAAACCTGCAAATCATAAAACAGCAGTTGAAGTGGATAAATCCATCAAAATCACATGCACACAAAACTCAAAGATTTAAAGGCTATATTATATGCACAAATAATGACATTTTGAATATGTTTGACCAGGGTTGTCTTTAATGGGTCAAATCAAATAGTTTAGCTATAAGGGCAATGGATCGAACATGTCAAACACAATAAAAGTTTCCTAAAGTCTATTTTAAAAGCATACAACCTCATTGAAAATAAATTACTTTCTGTTCAAAGACTAAGAATGTAATCGTGATAACATCTATTTTGGCAATAATAACCATCGAATTAATGTACAAAAAAGTGTTCCCGAGTCACCCCAGTCCAACCGAGCCCACTTAGGCCCGTACTAAAAATGGCCAGTTTCACATATAAATGAGCTTCTTTCCTACTCGGCTACTCCCTCATATCTGGATTAGTTTTCAAGCCACAATTTCAAATGCCAAACAAGTTGCCCTTATTCTAAAATTGGAAACGAATATACTTAATCTTATTTCACTTGTCATGTCATGCTACAACATATTTGGAAGTGAACAGTATTAGTTATCTTTGATGTCTTATTAACAAACTTGTAAACATGTGAGTATGTGACAAATGTTTTCCCAGTTGCCATGGGGCTACATGAATGCCAGCTTTAAGTCGCTATCTTCCTTTTGTTTTGCTAATAAGTGACTAGAGGAAGGCCTCATGGTTGGTGTAGATAAGTGCAAGGTGAATAAAGACATGCACATCAGGGGCGGACCTAGGTGAAGCCCAGGGTGGGCGGGCACACCCCTTGAAAAAAAATAGTGTATTTTTTAGGCAAAAAACCCAACCGCACCACCTGAAAATATGCTTGAACCACTCATCCGCACCCCTAGCAAATAAGTTCTGGGTCCGCCACTGATGCACATGATATTTGTTCGAAAAGAAAATGGTTAAGAAAAGGCTAAGATAAGTAAATAACAACATTGGTTAAGATGACTCCATCATTTAATTGCATAAGTTATAAAAAATACGTACAATTTTGTTCAAATTGATTTAAAAAAGTAGCAACCAGCAACAAACGATTCATGAGAACCAAATATATTTTAACCTAAAAATGATTTATTCATTGTTTCAAAATTCAGCTCCTTATAATTCACTCACATAAGACTTCAATATTATTCAAATTCTACTCGACTAGTTTATCATAGAAGGTTTGTTTTTAGTTGTTATTGCAATTGATTTCAATCACTTACTCATAGAACTACAACAATATCCAATTTGGAATTTCGTGTCATGTATACAATGTTTCTGCAAAAACTCAATCTAAAGATTATACTTCCCCATTCCATGATATGTTACAAAATATTTACCCTAACAAGATAAAAAAAAAAAACACATGTTTGAAATGTTTAGGGCTGGAAGCTTAAAAACAACAAGTTGCCTTTCCCAAATTCAAATAACGAAACAAAATAAATCAATTTGGATTTAAATAATCCCAACTTTCTCAATTTGGCCGATAATAATCTCAACTCAGTTATTTGCCGATAATAATCCGAATTGGTCCACTTTTGGCCGATAATAGTCCGCCGTTAAAAATAGCTTAACGGAATTAAGCTTTTTTTCCAAATTACAAACCCATGTTTTATGGATTTTGATCAGAACGAGGATAAGAGTCGATTTATGTAAAACTTACCTTGAAACGGTGCTTCAAACGGCTCGATTTTTGTTAATTGGAAGTTTGAACACCCGAATTGAAGCACTGTTTTCGTCGTTTGGGACAGTATTTCAAGGTATATTTTACATCAATCAACTCGTATCTTCGTTCTAATCAAAAGCCCTAAAACATCGGTTTGTAATTCGGAAAAAAACTTAACTCCGTTAAGCTATATTTAACGCAGACTATTATCGGCCAAAAGTGTACCGGTTCGGATTATTACCGGCAAATAACTGAGTTGGATTATTATCGGCCAAATTGAGACAGTTGGGATTATTTAAATCCAATTTGCCTAACATTATTTGATTCACAAAAACTTATTTATAAATCTCATAACATTTCTATCGTATGTATTTGCACTCAAATTTTAACCATCGCGAATAATAATCAATCGAGTAAAATCAGTAACACCAGCAACATGGAATACCTAACTAATCTACATACAATCGTAATCGTCAAAATAAAAGTCAAATTATACAAAGAAATGATAAATCAAACTGGTACGAATCTGCGATTTTTACGGATCTGCTAGTTTATGATTTAAATCTATGTTTTCTAGAGAGAGAACATGAGGAGAGAAAGAGATGACGGAAGTTTTACCGGAAACGACGACTGGCTGACCTTTTTCCGCCGTTCACTTGCCCTACGGATGCGCCTTTTGTGGTTCACTTGACTAAAGTTACGCTCTTATTCAGCTTGGAGAAAAATCAGAAAATTGCATTAACGCCCCTTGTAATTTGTTGTGTTTATCGAATGGGTACATAAGTTAAAACATGTGTACATTTTTATCCCAAATTTTACCAAGTATGTGCCAAAAACCACCCCATCTTCAATTGTTCTTCTCTAGATATGCAAAAGAATTTTAGAAATAAATAAATTATGGCATTTAGGGATGAGATTTTTTATCAAAATATCAGTATCATACCGATGTCATACCGTACCGATCATAAACGGTACCGGTATCTGATAGGGACGCACCGGTGAACAAGCCAACGGACCCGAGCCCAACTCAGAAGTGGATCACATTGGCCCAATGGGAGAGCCCAAGTACTTGATCGCATGGCCTGTTTAGTTCCCACGTTTTTATTTCACAGTGTGTTATTTCATTATGTTTTGTTTATTGTTTTTGTTTCAGTTATGTCTTTTAGTTGAAGTATTCAAAGTGGTGTTTTTTTTTAGAATTCCAAAAGTGTAGGAAACGTGGGAGATAGGGTTGTGGCAGTTATTGTTTTCCTTTTGCAATTATGTACCAGAAAGTTTGGGAATGAAGGCAGTTTTTTCCGATTAAAAAAAATTATTCTCTGTACCCAGAGAGTATTTTCTTGTTCCATTGCTATTCTAAAATTTGGCAGGTTTTAGAAGGTGATCTTGGACGGCTAATTCTTGTTCTCGTGGTGTGTTTGTATCGAGGATTCCAGAATTAGTTTTATTCTGCTCGACGGGGCTTGCGGGTGGTGTGTCTGTATCTCGCCGGAACCGTTGTTGTTGATTACGTTATCGGGTATTTTCGATCCATTTTAAGCTGATTACCATCATTTGGTATCAGAGCCATGGATACCCGCAATAGTACCGAACTGAAGAAGATTTTAGAGACGATGGAAAACGATAAGAAAGAGATGGCTCAAAAGATGCAAGCGATGCAGGAGCAAATTCAAGAACTAATTTTATCACAAAATCACAGTGACGAATCCTCACCCGGAGGGTCGGTTAATAAAGGAGGTTCTGGAGGATGGCATCCAAATGACATTAAAGTCGACATCCCCGAGTACGATGGTAAGCTCGATCCTGATGAATTCCTGGAATGGTTGCGAACCGTGGAACGGGTCTTTGATTACAAACAGACCACAGAGGATAACAAGGTTAAGATCGTTGCACTCAAACTCCGCAAATACGCTTCTACATGGTGGTCGAATATTTGTTTGCAACGCGAACGGTTAGGGAAAGAGAAGATCCAAAATTGGCCAAAGATGAAAACGAAGATGAAGCAAAAATTTCTTCCTACGTACTATGTTCAAAACAGTTTTTCTCAACTTCATTCGCTAAAGCAAGGAACAGGTACCGCTGAACAATATTCTCGTGAATTCGAATACCTTCTGATGAAGTGTGATGTGCCAGAGGATGACCCCCAGACTCTTGTTCGCTATCTAGGCGGACTGGAATCTCGGGTTGCAAATGTTGTTGAGTTGCAATCTTACCAAACCCTAGCAGAATTAACCTTATTAGCCCATAAGGTGGACTCACAACAGCGACTCAAAGGAAATCTGGAGCCCACTCGTTCTACTACCAAGCCCAACTCCTACCCGAAGCCCACCCAAAATACCAAACCCATTACCCCTTACACCTCTAAGCCGCCCCCTGCTTCCACTAACTCAATCGAACCACCAAAAGTCCCTCGCCGTTGTTTCCGATGCCAAGGATTAGGGCACATAGCTTCAGAGTGTCCAACTAAGCGAATTGTATCCCTGGCTGAATTTGAACTTGCACATGGCTATGAATTTGAGTCCGATTCAGCAACACTCCCAACACCATTGCTCGCAGAAGAAGAAGAGGTGACTGGTCCTGATGAGGGTCCATGTCTGGTTGTTCGCAGAACTCTGAGTACCACAGCAACTCCCGAAGAGACTCTGCAACGGGAATCAATTTTTCACACTCGTTGTACGATTTCCCAAAGGGTTTGTTCGGTAATAATCGACGGGGGAAGTTGCACCAATGTCGCTTCCCAGACCTTGGTGTCTAAACTGAATCTACCTATTCAACCCCATCCTTCACCCTACGTGATTCACTGGCTTAATCAAGGCAAAGGTATTCGTGTATCTCATCGAGTTTTATTGTCTCTGAGCATTGGCAAGCATTACACTGATGAAATCTGGTGTGATGTTGTTCCGATGGATGCATGCCATGTTTTGTTCGGACGCCCTTGGCAATTTGATCGTCGCGTGACCCATGACGGTTATCGGAATACATACTCTTTTGTTCATAACAATCGAAAAATAGTGTTGGCACCTATCACCCCTACGACCCCATCCCCCAAACCAACGACAGCCCTCAGTACCTTATTACAGTCCGAGTTACATGAATATCATTCCGTCAAGGAATTTATTCTATTAGGACTTGATGAGGATGATAACCAGCCCCCAAAACCATTACATCCCCTTGTTCAATCATTGTTGAAGTCCTATGATCAAGTGTTCCCACTCGAAATACCACCTGGCCTTCCCCCGAAACGCTCCATCCAGCACAAGATAGATTTAATTCCCGGTTCCATCCTACCCAACAAACCAGCCTATCGAACTAACCCACTAGAAACCCTTGAAATCAGGAAACAAGTCGATACACTGTTAGAGAAGGGACTCATTCGAGAATCCCTCAGCCCTTGTGCTGTTCCCACATTGCTCGTACCAAAGAAGAACGGGGAATGGCGCATGTGTGTGGATAGTTGGTCCATCAATAAGATCACTATCAAATATCGTTTTCCTATTCCGCGACTGAATGACTTGTTGGATGAACTCCACGGTGCCAAGGTGTTTTCTAAGGTTGATCTTAGAAGCGGATACCATCAGATTCGGATTTATGAGGGGGATGAGTGGAAAACGGCTTTCAAGACCAAGGAAGGGTTATACGAGTGGCTTGTCATGCCATTTGGGTTGTCAAACGCACCCAGTACGTTTATGCGTCTAATGAATCAGATTTTGAAGCCATTTCTGGGAAGTTTTATCGTCGTCTATTTTGATGACATACTCGTATACAGCAAAACAACAGATGCACACCAGTCCCATCTTTTACAGTTGTTTAAAGTACTCGAGCAGGAAAAACTTTATGGGAACCTGGAAAAATGTGAATTTTTTTCTAACCAAATCACTTTTCTTGGCTATCTTGTTTCTGAACAGGGCATACAAGTTGATGATAAAAAAATTCAGGCCATCCGAGAGTGGCCGGTTCCCCAATCAGTTCAGCAAGTTCGTAGTTTTCATGGTCTTGCTTCCTTCTATCGACGTTTTATCAAGAATTTTAGTACCCTCGTGGCTCCCATGACTGAATTGACCAAGTTTAAGCAGTTTACTTGGAATCCTCAAGCTCAATTCGCCTTTGACGAACTCAAGAAACAATTGTCTTCCACACCGGTACTGGCCCTACCTTGTTTTGATGAAGTATTTGAGGTCGAATGTGATGCATCCGGGGTGGGAATAGGAGCTGTTTTATCACAACTTGGTCGTCCAATAGCTTATTTTAGCGAAAAGCTCAACGATGCAAAAAGGCGGTACTCGACGTATGATAAAGAATTTTATGCTATCATTCGAGCCTTGGATCATTGGCAGCATTATTTGATATCCAAAGAATTCATTTTGCATTCGGATCATGAGGCGTTAAAGTATATTCAAGGGCAACATAAACTGCAGCCCCGACACGCAAAATGGGTGGAGTTCCTACAGGCTTTTACTTTCACCATCAAACACAAGTCATGTAAGCTCAACAAAGGGGCGGACGCGCTCTCTCGCCGGTACACTTTGCTTACATCTCTCCGGCTAAAAATTCTGGGCTTTGATCTTTTGAAGAATGAATACTCGTCCGATCCCGATTTCGGGGAGCTGTACACAACCTGTCAATCTCATGCCAAAGGTGAATATCATGTCCTTGATGGTTTTTTATTTAAAAGACATCAGCTATGTGTTCCTCGTCATAGCATCAGACTGATAATAATTCAGGAGGCTCATGAAGGTGGATTAGCCGGTCATTTGGGCGTTGAAAAAACTGTTCACATGCTGCGTAGTCATTTCTTTTGGCCCAAACTGGCCCGTGATGTCGACCACTTCATTAAACGATGTTTGCCTTGTCATCGAGCCAAAAGTCAAACTTATCCACATGGTTTATACCTGCCTTTACCGGTACCGGTTGCTCCTTGGGAAGATATCAGCCTCGATTTTATCACTGGGTTACCCCGCACTCAACGCCAAAAGGACTCGATCATGGTAGTGGTGGACCGATTTTCTAAAATGGCTCACTTTATTGCATGCCACACTACATACGATGCAGTCCAAATAGCCAATCTTTATTTTAAGGAAGTAGTCCGTCTGCATGGAGTGCCTAAAACAATGGTTAGCGACCGGGATGTCAAGTTCCTAAGTCATTTTTGGCTGACATTATGGCGCAAATTAGGCACCAAACTCAAGTTTAGCACATCGAGCCACCCACAAACGGACGGACAGACTGAAGTTACTAATCGAACTCTTGGATCGTTACTTCGGGCTCTCATTACTTCCAATATGAAACAGTGGGAGGATTTATTACCTCGGGCAGAATTTGCTTACAACCGGGCCCCTAATAAGACCACTGGAATCAGCCCTTTCAAGGTTGTGTACGGTCTTAATCCACCAACGGCACTCGACCTCGCAGTTCTGGATACATCATCAAAATTCAGCCAAGAAGCATGTGAATTGGCAGCTGATATCAAATCCATTCATCAGCATATTCACGACAAAATTACTCAGGCCAATGAACTTCTGAAGTATAAGCGGGACAAAGGGAGGAAACACATTCTTTTTAAACCGGGTGACCTTGTGTGGCTACACTTTAGAAAGGAACGTTTTCCTTCTAAGCGTCGTTCCAAGTTAAGTCCCCGGTCAGAGGGTCCATTCAAGGTTCTTGCGAAGGTGAATGATAATGCTTATAAAATTGATCTTCCGGGGGATTCTGGTGTTTCGGGCACCTTCAATGTCGCTGACCTTCAACCTTACTACGATCCTAACGAACCCATTCCAAGTTTGAGGTCAAACTTTTTCGAAGACGGAGAGGATGATAGGGACGCACCGGTGAACAAGCCAACGGACCCGAGCCCAACTCAGAAGTGGATCACATTGGCCCAATGGGAGAGCCCAAGTACTTGATCGCATGGCCTGTTTAGTTCCCACGTTTTTATTTCACAGTGTGTTATTTCATTATGTTTTGTTTATTGTTTTTGTTTCAGTTATGTCTTTTAGTTGAAGTATTCAAAGTGGTGTTTTTTTTTAGAATTCCAAAAGTGTAGGAAACATGAGAGATAGGGTTGTGGCAGTTATTGTTTTCCTTTTGCAATTATGTACCAGAAAGTTTGGGAATGAAGGCAGTTTTTTCCGATTAAAAAAAATTATTCTCTGTACCCAGAGAGTATTTTCTTGTTCCATTGCTATTCTAAAATTTGGCAGGTTTTAGAAGGTGATCTTGGACGGCTAATTCTTGTTCTCGTGGTGTGTCTGTATCGAGGATTCCGGAATTAGTTTTATTCTGCTCGACGGGGCTTGCGGGTGGTGTGTCTGTATCTCGCCGGAACCGTTGTTGTTGATTACGTTATCGGGTATTTTCGATCCATTTTAAGCTGATTACCATCAGTATCGGTAATAGATTTTTCGAAATTCGGTATCGGTATCGGTACCGGTATTTTTCAGTAAATACCGGTATTAATATCGAATTTAATAATGACTTTATGTATTTTGCTATTATCTTAGATCCCACTATAAAGTTATATTTTCTTGAACATTGTTTTACAAAAACCAATATCAAATTTCTTTTGTTTGGTTATTTTTAATCAATTATGATGATTTTTTAGACATGCTGGAATTTGGATGTTAAAAGTCGAACCCATTGATGTTTATGTTTTGATTTTTTGACTACTTAACATGTTTACCTTTTGTTTAAATTCCTCTATATATTACTCTAGTTCAGTTAATAATGGATGGATGGGTTGCACATGAATTTTTTTAGGTAAAACAATGGATGACATCAAAGCGGTACCAATGTGGTAAAGTACCGAAATACCGGTATCGTACCGGTTCCGAATCTATAAATACGGTACGGTAATCGGTATCCACATTTCCTCAATTTAGATAACGGTATTTACGGTATCGATACCGGTACGGTACCGGTATCATACCGATCTCATCCCTAATGGCATTCATCCTTTGTTACTGGTTTTGTTTTTTTGACACTAACTGATGTTTAAATTTTAGTTAAGTTTAACTCTAAGATGACCACAATAATATTGTATCTTAATATTAAAATGGTGTAAAGATGAAATATAAGTAAGTCTTAACATACAAAATATCCTTTATCGAGCCGGGGTCTCACGGGAAGTAGCATCTCTATTTCTATAGGGGTAGAGGTAAGGTTGTCTACATCTTACCCTCCTCAGACCCAAACTTAGTTTTGCTATTGGTGGGATTTACGGAGTATGATGTTATAAGAAGTGAAGGAGGAAATATTTTTTTAAATTATTTTCCCTACTACGTAAGAATGATGTTTAATTACAAAAATGTAAAAAAGAAAAAGCATGAGTAATTATTGTAAGGTAATTATAATTACTCTACAAAATTACATAGTTACTTTACTAGTGTAAAATCATGATTTTTTTTTAATTATGAGACTAAAATACGTGTTTAATAAGATGAGAGAAAAAAAACCATCCTTCACTTCTTACGTTAAGGGTATTTTGTATGTTAAGACTCAATTGTACAATAACTTAACCCATTGAAATGAAACAAAAATAACACTTCATTTTCCCCAAAACTCTATTTTATTACATGATTAATTATTTTGTTAACGACAAACTTTAATGTGTTAATCATTTTATCTGTTTAAGTATAAAATGAATATGGAATTTTTCATATTAAAACCAAATGATAGAAGATAGAAAAATACACACTAAGATTATTCTTTGAAAATTTAGAGAGTAGCACTCTCAAATAAGGCAATTCTTTAAACAAATACACATTAAGATTATTCTCACCAAATTTAGACAAATTTTTTTTCACATTTTTTAAACATCATCATACCAAGTGTAATCTCGGGCTTGATAAATATCTCTGGCAGTACAACAACTGCTTCAGTTGTTGTATCAGAAGCAGTTGTTGTATCATGGAAATAGACACGTTGGTATTGAAAATAGGTGAGAAATTTGTTTTATGATACCCATATTTAACTCGATCCTCAACTAAAAACCGTCAACTTTTTAATAAGCTAACTGGTGTAGTTAAGGATCATTGTTGAAGACTCAACTGGATGAATGCTGAGTCAAGGATACTAGAAGAATGTCATCTGAAACTACCACCAAACACGTTTTGAATAAAACTCGGTATATAGAAAATTGTATTTATATATTTATTTTCTTGTAGTTTTGTAACCAGTATCATACTATTCCTATGTGCCTTTATAGGCTTACATTGACAAGACAAATACATCCACTTTAGGAACATGTCATGGCAGTGACGTCTCCGAGAAATCTCGAAATGTTTTGGGCCTGGAGCCACTAAAAATAAATCGGGCCCATATAATTTAAACACAATAATTCGGTCGAATTTCATCCCTAATTTAAACCTAAATAACATAAATTGAAGCCCTAATTTAAACCTAAAGATAAAAAAAAAACACATACCTTGAAGAGTTGAAGTCGATTAATCGATTAGAGCAGCCCAACCTCGTCTCGTTCTCGTCTCTAGCCGCACGCCCGCACCTGCGTTTTCTTCTCTTTTGTTTCTTCTGTTCTCGTCTCCAGTTAGCAGCAGCAAGCAGTTTGTTTAAATTTTTTTTTGACCGTGCCCTCCCAATTCCAACAGTCAACAGCGTTTAACTCAATCTCTTTCACATTGGGTTTTCTTTTTGGGCTTATCATTGGGCTACATAAACATACAATCCAAGTTCTAAATATAATTAGGTTACAGTTAAACTGTTAAAGGCCCAATAACAGATTACAGAAACATATAGTATATAGGATATTTTTTAAAAACTCTAGGCCCTCAAGAACTTTGGGCCTGGGTCCAATGCCCTACCTGCCCCTATTGATAACCGGGCCTGTGTCATGGTATGATATCTTGAAAACCATTTTTTGGTAATTGCAGAATCATGAACCATAGTAGGTTCTTCCACATAAATTTACTAAAGGTGTGTTCTTTTCTCCTTCTATTAAGTTGTTTTGATAGCATCTAACTCCATGGTTGAAACTTTTTAGCAACATTTCATGTGGTTTGGGGATTAAGGAGGGAGTAAAGGGTAAATCGATAATCGGAATTGAAAAGCACAGTTAATTCTTTTTCAGTTTGTTTGAAGAAGAAAATATAAAACATATGAGGGTAAAATAGTAATTTTCATAAAAATAATTGTATATTTAACGTAAGTTAGTGAAAATAACGATTTATTTAACAAACATTGAACGTAAGGGATGACTAGTATAACTAATGAAGTTTAACCTACAAAATATATGCAAGTTTTGACATACCGAAAGACGAAACTGTAACTTTGTGTGTAGTTTATGCTTCATATGACTTAATTATAATGTAGTCACGTGATCACGTCTTGTTTTTTCATACTAATAATTTTTGTTGTTTGATCTTACTATTAACATTTAAAACCATAAAAATCTGTAACATGTTGTGTACGAGGGATCAATAATTTTCTTTTTCTATGTTTGAAATAATTTGGCAATTTTGGTATTTATTTCTTATGTTTGCTTTAATTTTTTTTTAATCCAAACTCATTACGGTCAACAACTAGTCATTTTATATTGTGAATGATTGTTTTATGTTTTTTCACAGTTACTCTTGACACCTACAATAATTTACAGAACACAACCCCAACCCCAACCCATGCACCATATATCTTTGCTGTCGCAGCTAACCTTTGTCGTTAGATCTTCCGGTGGATTTTTGATGTGTTTGAAGCCATATATTAAGAAGACTTTCAAGATTGATCATTGTGGTGGACGATGGAAAATATGTTAGGGGCGGGAGGTATTTTTATTTGTACGATTACAAAATCATATAAAAATCTTTGGCAACCATACAACATTTGTATAGCTACATTCCATTCTTTAAACGAAAGACCCTCATTAACATTTATAAGAAAAGACAGGTACATATTTTCGATCTAAACATGGGTGATTTGTATAACATATATATCCCACGTCATCCTCTAGAATTCTAACGCTAAACTTTTAACATATACTATAACCGCACATCAAGTCACCAACTCATCAAGCATGTTCATTATGGACCACATTAGATTTCTTTGAAGGGCCTGCTTGGCCCATCTCAGCTAAGCCCATTTCCCCAACTGCCTTTCTTTCAGCCAATTGTCGTTGTGTAGATTTATAAAAGGTAGCATACAGCACCAACTGGCATATCCCCAATAGTGATCCAAGCCCATTAGGTATCTGTGTAAAACACCAAGTTAAAAAAATAAATTAATTTACTTAAAGGTTTAATCAATTTTCTTATAAATCCTTTCATCTACAAAATCGTATAATAATAATAATAATAATAATAATAATAATAATAATAATAATAATAATAATATAGATAGCTTTAGTTAATGTAAAGCATGTCAACTTTGTCAAATCCCGGATATAGCGACAGAAAGCCGGTTATGGGGTTACATAACCGCTTTATATCTTACGTTTAAAGCAAACGCGTAATTATCAACTTTAAAATTTTAAAATCCCGGATATAGCGAGATAAAGCCGGTAATGTGTTACATAACCGCTTTACATCTTACGTCTAAAGCAACCCTATAATTATCAACTTTAAATTAATCAAATCCCGGAAATAGCAAGAGAAAGCCAATTATGGGGTTACATAACCGGTTTAAAAGTTATATCTTGTTTTTAAAGCAATCCCGTAATTATTAACTTTAAATTATGTATTGAATGTTTTGTATAGGATGTCTTTATTGTTAAAATATAAAATATGTTTTTTAACAACTTAAAAAGTAGTAAATAGAAAAGGAAAATTAATTCTAGGACACGGAAGCAAAATATCGTTACAATAAAAATTGATAAAAAAATATGTTTGACTATTTTTTTAAATGCAACCGAGTCATTAATGCTACTCTTTTTTCTAAATGTCATGCATGCCTTTAAGACATTGCCAAATGTTGTATAGGTTTTAAGACTAGTGGATAAAGAGTGAATTAATTTTTTTAAACAATCAAGAAAACGGCATATTTGTTAAATAATATAAAGTATAAAATATTACATTTCCTTTTTTATAACTGAACAAAAAACACTTTTGTCAATAGAAAGCTTTTCAGTTATATTGGACAACAATACATTACTTGTATCAACAAAAAATTAAATACCAATAAGTAACAAAAATGACAAATATTTATATTAAAGGTTAAGATAATTATCTTCTTTTTATCTCAATATATCATGTATGATATACCCATATCATATAACATAATATTACACAATATATCATGTATGATATACCCATATCATATAACACAATATTACACATTATACTATATCATATACCCATATCATATAACATAATATTACACATTATACTATATCATATACCCATATCATATAACATAATATTACACATTATACTATTAAAACTTATAACACATTACACATATAACGTGAAACAAGACATCCGGAATGAGTGACTTACAACAATGTATGGATCGAAGCGAATGAGCGCGTATATAGTCCAGCTGATACCATTGAGCGTCGAAAACAAAGACAGGAAAAACGGCATATACTCCACGCTTTTGGTCGTGATCACAAGTTTCTACACCAAAATTCACCAGTTAAATAACTTAACTCAAATGAACGAACATAAACAGTTGCAATCTGATTAAATCAACTATAGTTTACGTACCATAACGGATAACGGAGCTGCATACATCATAATATTCCCAACAATCGCAATGCTACCAACAATATTCGACCGAACCTTAGTCGTATGAGCCACAGTCAACACCAGAGCAGATAAAACCCCAACAAACACTATTTCAGCCAGCAATATGAGCAGCACCTTGATCCTCTGCTTCCGGGCAGAGTAGATCAAGAACAGGAGCAGATAAACGGTCTCGATGAACAAACCCGCACCGTTGATTGTGATGACCAGTAAGCTGTGTGGATGCACCATTGGCAGCCCGTACAACACCCATATCCCGCAGTTCACAAACGTCGCGAGGTACGGCACCGGTGAGAACTGCTCCACTGCCCCTTTCTTCACGATCTGGATGAATGTTGGCCTGAAATTTTGGTCAATTGGTTGAGTTTTGACTTTTGGTCAACATTAGAGTCACTGTGTTGATTTCGGAAAGTCAAACTATAATGTTTTTGTTTTTATTTCGATGCATGCATAAAAATAAAAATAAAAACCCGGGTTATTAATTATTATAAACCGGTTTTAAACAATTAAACCGAACCGTATAAATTTTAAATTGGCCGGTGGTTAAAAACCGAACCGTATAAATTTTAAATTGGCCGGTGGTTAAGTCGGTTTAGAAGTGTAACAGAATTAGTGGTTGGGGTACACTTTTTACACCTGCATTAACGTCAGGACAGATTTACCCTTAGCATTTTACCGAAAGTAGAGGGTAAAATCGTCATTTGAGTTAACACATTGAACTCGTGAAGGTGCATTTGCAGAGCATGAGTGTGGAGTAAACACACACACACTCACACACATGTATATATATATATATATGTGTGTGTGTGTGTGTGTGTGTGTGTGTGTATGTATAGTTATGAATGTAACTTACACAGGAGATAAGAACAAGATGAGAGCAATGGCATTTCCTGAAACAAAATTAAACAAAAAAAAGAAATTAGATAAAAATCATCAAATTAACATGAACAAATTTAATCAAATAATGAAATAATTCAAAATTACACCGATGATTAACTCATATCTTTCGCTAACAAATCACAAACACAATGACATTAATGATCGATTCACATGTTCGAAATCAGATCGAGAAGAACAGTCGATAACATATTCGCAATTAAGTCCGATCAATTTAAACAAACACATGAAGAATGAGGAATTAGATGAGTTTTTAGAACGAGAAATTATTGAAATAGTGTGTGATTACTGTTTACAGAATACTCACCGATGATACCGACTGCTGTGCGAGCTAGTTCTGCAGAAACCATGGCGGATAACAAATTAGAGAGAGAGAGTGATGAGAGAGAGATGAAGAGTGAAATGAAATGAGGAAGATGGGGGTGTTTATATAGAGAGATAAAGGGTGACGATTGTGAGTGTAAATAATTTTAATATTTTTTATTTAATAATAAATTACTTGAAGTTGGCTTTTTTTTGCAGGTTAATTCACCGATCTTTTTACTTTTGGAAATGGTTATTGATATATCTTATCCTTTAAATATAACATATTATTTTATAAATCTAATTATTTATTTTTTATATATCTTTTTTCCAAATTGTTTAGTACTTATTTCTTTTATAGTTAAGATTTTATATAAAAAAACGTGTCAGTTTTTTTAAACAGTAAACAATCTTTTTTAAACAAAATATAAAAGGTCATTATCTTATATATCCTTTATGTCAAAGCTTTATTAAAAGTGTTTTAAAATATTATTGTTTAGGTGATATCGTGATTTTACTGTAACCCAAAATTTAACTATTTGATTGGATTGGATTATCCATTTTTTTTGTGGATCACTCAAGTTTTTAATAATATAAATAAGAAAGAGTTTAAACAAGAAGATTTTTTTCTAGATAAATATATAATCTAAAGTGCGACGTTTAATAAAAAGATCCTAACTTAAAATGTTAAATGATGGTTTTATCCAAAGTGGATTAATTAAATTACTTTACAACATTCTTTATCCAAACTGGATTGGTCAAATTAAAAATATTATTCTATCCAAAATCTTGTTATCTGATCCGTAATTAATTAAAACTAATGAGCATTAATTATATAACTATTTTCATTTTAAAGTGTAATAAAACTAGTTGTGAAATAATAAATAAGTTTTCTTATATATATAGGTGTAATAAAACTAGTTGTGAAATATATATATATATATATAGTATATAATTTGGTTCCAGAAATTTTTAAAAATGTATTGATTATTTTATGTGATAATCAACCAAACTTCTACATATATAAAGGAACATTCAGCCCTCTTCTTAAGCAATAATATTTGCTTTTTTTTTTCTTTTTTCGGAATGTTACCCATTCTTAAATTATGCTTATCAAAACACGCTGAATTACCACCCACTCAAGTATATAGTTAATGCGTTCAAAACATGTCGGTGATATTTTTTATGAACCATACGTTTCTCATGTCTACAAATGTCGAGTTTACTTATATTATTATTAATTGTGTTAAAGGTCTCTGCTTTTTACTTTTATTTTGTGTCTAACTCATTTGGTAAAGGTTTTGCCTTTTTTTTATTTTTTTTAAAGGTAAATTTCATTAAACACACGCAGCCGACCCAAACCGGGCCGACAAGCAACAAAAACACAACTACATTACATATTTACAAACAAACACCAATCATCCCAACCTACCCCTCTATGTTTCGATCTATGCGAATACTTGCCTTTTAGTATGAGTTTTTAGGATCAATTTCAAACAAGGTGTGATAACATAATATGATGTAATTTAATAGAAGTTATATACCATTATCCGTTAAAAAACAAAAGAAGTTTGAATTAAACCATGTCAAACATGTAATAAATGTCCTTTTATAGTTAAAAGTCGGCGCATATGGTTTTCTTCTCTCCATATTTAATTTTTAATTTGTAATTATGATTATTTAATTTTCGAAAAGTTTTTAACAGATTGAATGAATATATGATATTAAGACATTTGAAAAAAAAATATTTTTATTTTCTTTTGACTTGTATAATTTTTTTTTCGTTTATATTAACATATGATCTTAATATTATTGCAAATACATTGAATTTTTGTGAAAAAAAAAAAACACAAATTATAGCAACAGGTAGAGGATCATGTACATTAATCCAGAAGTGTAAGAACTAAGAAGTGTATTATAACCAGTGGCGGATCCAGCCGGAGAAATCACTGGGTTCCTTTTTCCAAATCATACAAGGTTTACACTACAAAAAAAACGTTTTTTTTCCAAATCATACAAGATTTACACTACAAAAAAACGTTTTTTTCCGAAAAGACTGGGTTCCTGGGAACCCGGTCTTTACATACTAAATCCGCCCATGATTATAACGCTATGTATAACACTATATAACACCATATAAACACCGTATAACACGATGTAACACCATGTAACTCCATATAACACTATGTAACACTATATAACAAATATAACACTATATTTTGTCTGATAGCATGTCTATGATAGATGTATAGTGTTATATAGTGTTATATAGTGTTACATAGTGTTATATGGTTTTGTATTGTGTTGCATAGTGTTATATGGTGTTATATAGTGTTATAATACACTTCTCACACTTCTGAATTAATGTACACTATCCCTACCCTATAGCAACAAACTATTTTCTTCTGACAAACACTCACCTCCATTCGTGCGGGCACGTGCGAACCCGGTTTGCTTTCGCACTCGGGAAAAGATGAGAATACTTACCTTGTGTATGAAAACGGGTGTTTTTGTCACCACAAGGGATGCGGTAATCACTGCGGTTACCGCACATAGCGATGCGGTTCAGAACCGCATCCTATTGTCGATACAAGTGGAACTGACACTTTGACTTCAGTGACTGAACCAGCAAGTGGCACACCCGGGCACTGACAGCGATCAGCTGCCCGGCCCACATGCATAAAGCTGGTAGACAGACTGACAACCACAGCAGGACGTGGCAGCACCCCCGCATGCGTCCAACACCCTTGTGACCTGCGCTCCTAACACACCTACAAAAAGGCTACGCGTTGTCAGTCTAGCCTCTTGACTCTCCTCCTTCGCTCTTCGGCTATAAATACCCATCCCGAACCAGGTTTGAGGTAACGCGAATCTGCTCTCTCTCACATACTACTTAAACACACACCTTGCTCTCAAGCAAATACTTATTCTCACGCCAGAGAGTGGTAACAAGGAGCACCCCCACCCCATCCTCCTTGTTGCGAGTCACGGTGTGTTTCCTTGTGCAGAAGACAGGTTAGAGGACGACCCGGCCATTGATCGAGGAAAGAATGGATTAACCCTACTCGACGAGACTAGTGAATTAACCCTCTGGTTCACCACTGTTTCATCATTGGCGCCCACCGTGGGGCCAGTTATCTTCTCCTTAAGAATATTCACAGACACATTCTTGAAAAACTGTTTGCAAGTGACCGGAACCTCCTTCACATAAAAGAATTTCGATTTCCACGCGGTAAAACCCTTTGGTGGCACTGGAATAATTTTGGCCGCACCGTCGTGAAGTCGAAAAGAATAAAAGCCCAGTTAGGCATGCATCTGATAAAACTGCCGGAAGTTCTCCACCGTCGGTTCAATATCTTGGGAACAGAAACAATACTAAAAAAGGCGAGCACGTACCATTCCCAACGGACTAAGCTGGGATATATGAACCCTATAATATTCCAGCAAGTCCGCCATGAAAATCGTCAACGGCGGTCGGAGATTGCAGGTTAATTCACCGATCTTTTTTTTTTGCCAATGAGCTTGTGGTGGAGTGGTAAGGGAGAGACTTGGGTTTCCAAAAGACCCAAGTTCAATTCCTGCTTCTCCCGATTAGTTTTCAGTGGCACCTGGTGATGATGGGAGATTAGGCGATTAGGCGGCGATCGCTAGTTCGATCCTTGAACAGAATGAGTTTACCTCACCGCACAGTCGTGCTTTTGGGCGAGTGTTTACGGGCTTCTGCCCTAGGTGAGGGTTTTCCCCAGTTTGGAGACGAGTGTATCCTGATGTAGTGAATTTCGTCAGTAGCCCATTTGAAAGATTTATTGGCCGTTAAAAAAAAATCACCGATCTTTTTAATTTTGGAAATGGTTATTGATATATCTTATCCTTTAAATATAACATATTCATTTTATAAATCTAATTTATTTATTTTTATATATCTTTTTTCCAAATTGTTTAGCACTTATTTATTTTATAGTTAAGATTTTATATAAAAAAACGTTTCAATTTTTTTAAACAATTAATAAACAATCTTTTAATCTTGAGTAAACTTCCGTTTTGCTCCCTGTGGTTTGGTCACTTTAATGGTTTTGCCCAAAACCTTTAAAAATAGTCATTTTCCTCCAATCCAATAGTTTGCTATAGTTTTTCCGTTTTGCTCTCCGCCTCTAACTCCATCCAAATTGTCTGTTTTTCCATTTTGCTCTCCGCATGGAGCAAAATGGAAAAACCATAGCAAACTATTGGAGAAAAATAGCTATTTTTAAAGGTTTTGGGCAAAATCGTTAAAGTGACCAAACCATAGGGAGCAAAACGGAAGTTTACTCTTTAATCTTATTGCTGGATGATAATACTACATAAACCTTTTGCCATTCTATGGATATAACAAAACATAAAAGGTCAATATCTTATATATCCTTCATGTCAAAGCTTTCTTAAAAGTGTTCTAAAATATTATTGTTTGGGTGATATCGTGATTTTATTGTAACCCAAAATTTAACTATTTGATTGGATTGGATTATCCATTTTTTTTGTGGATCACTCAAATTTTTAATAATATAAATAAAGAAATCTTGTAGACTTAAATAGGCATATGTATAGCTGAAAGAGTTTAAACAAGAAGTTTTTTTTTCTAGATAAATATAATCTAAAGTGCGACGTTTAATAAAAAGACCCTAACTTAAAATGTTAAATGATTACCTGAATAAAAAGTTGGTTTTATCCAAAGTGGATTAATTAAATTACCTTACAACATTCTTTATCCAAACTGGATTGGTCCAATTAAAAATTTTATTCTATCCAAAATCTTGTTATCTGAAGTTTAATTTTCAAAAATAATAATAATAATAATAATGAGCATTAATTATATAACTATTTTCATTTTATTTTCATTTTCATTTTAAAGTGTAATAAAACTAGTCATGAAATAATAAATGATTTTAAAAATAACGGTATAAAATGAATCGTTTAACAAAACATAAAAGACAAACAACTTTAAAGAGAACGATTTTAATAACAAGCGCTTTAAAAATGAATACTTTTAAAAACGACAGACGGTTTAAAAAAGGTTAAAAACAAATGATTTTATAAAACGACTTTTATAAAAAACAAACGCTTAATGAAAATACATATTTATTTGTATATATAAAACATATTTTGTTAAATAATAATTGTGAAAATAACAAAATAATAAAAAAACTTGAGTAATTACATTAATAATCCGTTAAATATTAAAAGAACTTTGTAATTATCAAAAAACAGCCCTAAGGTATATAATGATCTAATTACCCTTACACTTAACTGCAAAAAAATAACAAAGTTAGTGTCAGGGGTCAAAACCGTTATAAAACGCAACATCGGGGTCTGATATGCTAAAAGATTCGTTTTTGTGTTGAAATGGTTAAACTGGCTAAACTACATGGGCTGTAACACCTCGAAAATTTCGGGTTCAATAATAAAACGACACGTGTCATGTCATGTCAGACAAAACGTGTTGAAAACCCGGATTTAATAAAGATGTTTCGGTAGGATTAAAGTGGCGTCATGTTAAATTGTTACCTCTGAACGACCTCAAGTATAAATCCCAAGACCCGATTAAATGATATTTCCATCTTTATTACCCTCAATGCAGAGAACTCTTGATAATAATAAAATTGAAAAGCATGATTTGATCCCACAAGTGAATTGAATGGTAAACCAATGTATACGGGTCTTGCTTTTGAATCCAAAACAAAGCATATCATTATGGTGGGGTTTGATACTGTGCAAGACCGTTTTGAGAGGTCCATAAGTGCTGGTATAGGACCCAAGATCGAAATAATTGGTTACCTTTACGAAACTTAAACAAACAACAACAATTCTTGTCTCAGAAGGGGCTAGCGCACCGCTACATGTGTAGCGTAACGGTGCGCTACCCGTTAAGTCAACTGGCCCATTATAGCGGGCTAGCGCACCGCTACAGGTTTAGCGTAACGGTGCGCTAGAGGTGCCCAGCGACCAGAAACCTGCTGTTGGCTGTCTTTCGCGATTGTGACCGATTAAACTGGTTTTTATCAGTTATAAAAGACCCCTAAACTATCCTAGAGCACTAGGACAAGTGTTGAATGGTTGTGGATGGTCCTAGAGTTACTTGTCCATTAGTTGTGGTGGATCCAAGCACTATATAAGGCCACTTGATGCAACCACATTTCTTCACACTTGCATTTGATCATTGGAGCCTCCTGGAGCTAAGGAACTCTCCCTTCTGATCATAATTCGTGCATTGGACTATTGTAAGTCTTCTAGTTCTTATTTGGTTGTGTTTAGCTTAGTTAATTAGCTAAAAGTCAAACCGTCGTAATTACGGTTTGACTTCGAGATTAGTCACTAATGACTCAGTCTTATCTCGAATTAAAAGTAGTTTTAGAATGGTATTTATGTGGGTAATAAAACCCCAAAAGGGTTTCCCCTGATCACCATCCTAAGCAGGTTAAATGTCGGGTCAAACCTTTACTTAAAAAGTCAACATAATGCTTAAAATGTCTTTTATGCATAATTAGCTATCTAGATCATATATAACCTGTTTGATTATTGTTATAACTTAGTAATTAGTGTAATAACATGTTCAAACCTGTTCAACCCGACTATTTCCTGTTTAGACCCGGTTCGGAACCGAAAGTCACATAGTTTGACTTTCGCGTTGACTTTCAGTTCTGACCCGTTTGGGCATATTTTAGAAATGCCTCAGAGCTTAAATTGGATTAGGATACATGTTAGAACAACCCTCTGTGATCATACACCTTGGTTCACTAGTTATCCAATCAATATGCATATTTCCGTTAATTGCTCATACGTTGACCGTTATGCCCTTATTACCTTAAATCATGATTTATGAAAATGTAAAAGTGTAGAAACCTTAGCTACTGATATATAGACTTGTATTCAAAATTTGATATCAGTTTGACTTGTAGATTAAGAGTTATGCTCATTGTCGCTAAATTAAGACTTTATGTTAACAAAATGGCGTAATTAGCGTATAGCCTAATTAAACATACTTTTTGACATCAAATCTTTTACCCACTGATGTTATATAATATTTTGGGATTTTTAAAGATTTTTAATTAATTTTAGGCCGAGCATAACTAGTAGTCGTAGGCTTAATCCGGTAATTGTCGGTTTTGCCCTTACGGGCCATAAAATGAGTTTTACACATCTAAACGATTCCAAACCTTTTGCCACTGATTTGTTATGATAAATAAATTATTTTAAGCCTTCTGGAAATATAAAAATATCAGATTTAGGTATAGAACCCGGAAATGGCCTTTAATCGCCATAATTAGCGTTTTTAGCGCATAGTATGTCTTAGAATCATATTGGACATACCCGGGTCAATACCTACTGATATATGAGGCAAATTATGATAATTTAACAGTAAGCAAAGGTTGATAAACTCAGACTTCGTTTTTGAGCTTTTCGGCTTATGTGAAATTACCAAAATACCCCTACGGGGCATAGTTTGGTTAAATATGATAAATTTCACATATATGCTTTAGCCTACTGTTATAACCCATCAAAATGAGTATGTTTGCTGTTTACATCAGACCTGTAACTCAGCTAAACAATTAAACTCTTTTACAAACTTTAAAATGACCAAACTACCCCTACGGGGCATAGTTTGTGTTTAAATTAGTTCGGGGCATAACGAAAGACATCTTACTGATGTCACAACATATTTGAAGCATATTAACTTAGGAAACCTGTATATGGCTCTTGCGGATACCCGTTACGCTTATTTCGCGTTCGGTACGGTTTATGTAACAAGTTTACATAAATTAGCCGAAACGGGTCAAACCTTATCGGTTTTATCTCAAAATCCAGAATGTGAATAATACACCCATATTAAACAAGTCTTCAAACTTGTCGGGTCTGAATCACATTCTATCCGATCTATCGCTTAATCGTGCGTACGAACCGTATATTCGAAACTAGTCGGTCTAAGCTTAAGCTTAATTAAAGACCCGCTAGAATTCTAATAGGTTATATTTAACCTTCGTTCCAGAATAGGAGAACCAGTAAAAGATACTTGCTATTTGCTTATTGTGACTATACTTTGCATCAGGTAAATACTTTTAACTTATTTTCCCTATACGGGCTTGGGTTACGGTATATAACATACCGCTTGATCGAGCATCAAATCCCCACGCTTAGTGGGTAGTTGAATGATTTGATCGACTCGTTTAAACAGTCTTGCTTACTTTACAGCCTTTGGGGGGTTAATGACCATGTCCCGGATATCCTCGGCATCATTTTACGAAATGGCCACGACCTTAGCACACAGGTGTAGGCGTACACCTGTCAGTGTCTCATATAATTAATGTGGTGTGTCTATTGATCTTTAACCCGGCACGATCCGGGCTACTGAACGCATAAGTAACATGTAATTCGTTCACAAGATTATAATATTAAATAATTCTCCCAAGTTAAATAAAAATGTTTATGCCATGTGCATCCAAACCAATTTTCAGTCATTTTATAAAATGAGTCAGTTGAATGTATTTACCAGTGTAAACTGACGTATTTTCCCAAAAAGATTAAATGCAGGTACTAGGCGAAATAGGCTGGGAGTCTCCTAAGCATCACTAGAAGTCTCGCAAACTTAAGATGCCAAAGTCTGTTGAACCATAAACAATGTTTAATTTGATCCTACTGTGGATAAACACCGGATATTGTGACTTTGTTTACAATTAAATAAATTCGGTTGTATCTTATTTTAAATTTGCTTCCGCTGTGCATTATTATATTGTGTTGTTTGACTATTACGTTGCCAACCACGTCACGATACTCCCCCACCGGGCCCACCGGTGACACGTGGAAATCGGGGTGTGACAGGTTGGTATCAGAGCCAACACTGAGTGAATTAAACACTAGCCTTAGTGTTTAATCTCAGTTACACAATTGCACAATTCTAAACTTCTGAGTCTAGACTTAACTTAGGAATATTCTCAATCCTAATCTTGAAGTTTTGCTTCCAAATTTTTATATATTGGATACGTCGCCAAGCGAAGAAGCTGTAATAAGAATTCTCCACATCTGGAGCCTTGAAATGCTGAGCTTCGTACCGCGACCAGGATGAAACGTGCGACCAAGGAGAAAGCCTTCAAGAATTGAATGAAGAAGAAACTCCTTTGCTGAAGATCGTTTCCTCAATAGTCCTTATAAGGACATATTTACCTTTTCAGTCCCTTCGAGGACGACATTATTCCTTTTAAGTCCCGCTTAGGGCAACTTTATACTTTTATTTTTATATAATGGAATGATTAAGTTTAAACTTTCATTCTAAATAAGAAATATTAAATAAATGGAAAAAAATAATATTTCCTTTTTGCAAGATCTACCATTATAATAAAATGGCAAAATCTAAAAGGGCAAGACCTAGCCTAGGGTCAATTATAAGACCGGGCCAAGATGGTAAGACCTGTTAAAAAGATTCAAATCATTAATTAAGAATCTTAAATGTGAAACCTAGCCTTGGGTCAATTATAAGACCGGGCCAAGATGGTAAGACCTGTTTAAAAAGATTCAATTCCCTGTTAACATCTTAAAACATGTTAACACTCCTGGCAGATGTGATTCAATTAAAATCACACACGTCATTTTTATATAGGAGCCTTCAAAAGATTCCTAACCCAGTTTAATGATCCCTGAATCCTGGGTTTATGTCATCAATTAAGATGATCATATTTTAACCATACGTGGTAATATAGTGCCTACGGGCCTTGCTCATTTCTACATGAGCCAAAATACAGTGGTAGCTATGACTCCCTGTCAGATAAAGGTAATGAACTAGGTTCAAACCTCAAATGCTTGATTCTCTGAAATCCTAGCATATAATTTATAATTGTCTACGTGACTATGCCTATTGTGCCAATATACTTTCATGCTTTGATTCTCTGAAATCATAGCTTAAAATTTACAAATGTCCTTGTGACTAGGCCTATTGTGCCAGAATACCTTCATGCTTTGATTCTCTGAAATCATAGCTTATAAATTATATATGTCCATGTGACTAAGCCAGTAGTGCTAATATACTTAAAGACCTTGATTCTCTGAAATCATGGCTTATAATTTAAAAAAAAATAAAACTGTTATTATTGCTTTGATTCTCTGAAATCATAAGCTTATAATTTATAAATGTCCATGTGACCAGGCCATTGGGTGCCACTAATAAAACTGTTAATGTTTTATAATTAGGATAAATTATAAAAGAAATCCTAAATAAATATGGTTAATAAATTAACCATATATGGTCTCTGTTTACCATGGTTAATGAATTTCCCTAAGGGGGTAATCCAGTAATAAACATCTCTTATAAGGGAAGTGCCTACGGGCTATAGTTAATGTCCTCTGAGACTAAAGACAGTGGTAGCCTACAGCTCCCTGTCAAGAAAAGGTAATGAACTTTGATTCAAACCTTAAGGCCACGATTCTCTGAAATCATGGCTTATAAATTTAACTTGTCTACGCGACAAGGCCATTGGTGCTATTATTAACTTATGAATTAGGATTTATGATAAAAATCCTGGATAAAATAAATATCCTTCCTTCTCTGTCAGTATGCAATTGAAGGGAATCTTAAAGGTGAAACCTAGCCTACGCGGCCAAGATGGTGAAACCTACTCAAGGGATTTAAATCCTTGTTAACACCTAGGAATGTGTTAGCACTCCTGACAAATGTGATTCGAGAAAATCACAACAGTCATCCTTATATTGGATTCTTCCAATTCTCAAATCTAGCCTAGTGATCTAGGAATCATGGCTTATATCATCCTATAAGATGATCATATTATAAACATCTGTTAGTAATGAAGCACCTACGAAGTAAACTAGTTGTCCGATAAGACAACGACAGTGGTGGTCTTTGACCTCCTGTCTAAAATGTTGGACTATGTCCAAACATAAGAGTCTATGTGATCAATGCGATCATGACTAATATCATCTAATACGATGATCATATTATTTAACATCCTTTAGTGATGTCTTGCCTACGGGCTATAATATATTGTCCATTTGAGACATTGACGTTGTTATCGTTATGATTCCCCGTCCAAGGTGGTGAGCTATGCTCAAGCCTAATAGTTCATATGATCAATACGATCATGACAAAAAAAAAAAAAAAATCATCAATACGATGATTAAAAATTATAAACATCCGTAATGATGTTTTGCCTAAAGGGCTATATTAGATCGTCCAACTGAGACAAGGCAATTGTAATCTTTTGTGATTCTTTGCCAAGGGGGTGAGCTATACTCAATTCCCATAGTCTATACTATCAGTGCGATCCTGACTAGTATCCTCAGTATGCTGATCATAATATTAACATCCCTCGTGATGAAATGCCTACGGGCTATACTTTATTCTAGAGTCGGTAAGACAAAGATAGTAGTGATCTTTATGATCCCCTGTTCAAAATGGTGTGATTATACCCAAACCTAATAGTCAATATGATCGATGTGATCATAACTAATATCATTAGATACGATGGTTATATATAAACATCCATTAGTGATGTTGCTTGGCATATTTTTCTGCCAAAAGAATCGTCTTTCAAGACGATGACAGTTGTAGTCTATGACTCCCTGTCCAAAGGTGAAGAACCACGTTCAAACCTTGAAGCCCTAATCTAATAAGATTGCGGCTTATAAATTCAGGTCCTTGGTAATAGACCATCAAGTTGTGTTTTAAAGTCATTCATGACAAGCCTATGTGCTATAATTGGTCATTCGTGACAAGTTAACATATTAAATGTTAACATTCCTGGTGACATGCCTTTGTACCAGATTTGATGAATGTCCTTATAACAAGGCCGTTTGTGCCATATCTAAAAAGTCCTTTGTGACAAGGCCTTCGTGCCGTATAATCATTTATGTCCTTCATGACTGGGCTTTATGCCATATTTTCTACGTCCATCGCGGCAGGCTTCTATGCCATATATGTATATATATAATAAAAGTCTTGTAAGGCTAGCCTTTGAGCTATTCATGATCGTCCTTGTGACAAAGACAGTGGTGACATTATGGTCCCCTGTCAAGCAAGTATTGGACTCGCTCCAAACTTTGAATGCCATTGATGGTCCTGTTGTGACCTAGGCTAAATATAATGGAAATACGTTCAAAATAATATTCACTATGAATGTTCGGGACGGAATGGCCCACACGGTTTATGAATGCCGTGGCTAATCTAAATCAGGTCATTAGGATGATGACTAATAACGGTTAAATCTTGGTGATTGGTACCAAGTTTCGAGTATGGAAAACTCGAATGAGGTGGACGACAGTCGCAACGCTATTAAGGCGACGAAAGTTAATAAAACTACAAACGTAAACCTCTATATTGATGAAGTTAATCTCCAAGCTGTGGTTGACGCAACAGTTGGAGGGATCATGGGAAAAAGGGTCATGAGACAATCCGAAGAGCCGAATGCTTCTCGCTCTAAATCTCATTCGAAACCATGCTTAATTGCTCATGAGGAGATCTATGTTCACACTTCGTATATGAAGGATGGACCAAAAGAAGGAGAATAACTCCCAGAAATCTGAGAAAGAGAGCAAGTACAGGCTTAATAAAAAGCAACGAAAGTTCAGTAAGAAGCCTGTATACCTCTGAGACTGCTTCAGCATTATTAGATGGATGTTTTATATCCATTAGGAATCATTTTTCCGATGTCCTAGTTCCGTTAAATATAAGGACTCAATAAAGTGATAAAAATCGATTGGTTGCCTTAAAAATCAAGCCCATATTGCGGGTGATAAGAAGAAATTAATTATCAAGACTCCTTATGAGACAACCCTCGTTATTACACGTAGCCGTGCGACTAATAAATATTAAACATAAAAAAATGGTGGAATTGGCCGTCCCCGGAATCGAACCTGGGTCTAGGCCGCACCCTTTCGCGCGCCTAGCCAACTGAGCTAGGTGCCTAGTTTGTGAAACTTCCATTGTTGATTTAATATAAGCACTTGTACAATAAACTTCCTTATCATTTATCAATGATAATTTCTGCTAAGTGTCCTGTTCTTAATACAGGCAATAATAAATATTCATGAACCATAAACTTAGCAAATTCTTATTATCATCCACAAGATATAACTACCAAGGAAACCATAGTAACCGATTCTTATAAATCGGCAAGGAATCCTTCCGAAAATCTAAGAGCACTCTTTCTTTGCATAGAGTACGACAACATATGTTATTTTAATTATTTTTCTCATTGTTTTCTATCGCCTGCGAATGCCAAACTATGTTTGATAAAAGTGTCATATGAGGATTTGCGTATCCTAGTGTGTCCCATAGATTATTTCCATGTCTGATCAGCATGGAGGTTTAATACATGGAACCCTAAGATATCCCAATGATCATATTGTACTAAAGTTGACTAGTAGTATTCAAAGAAGATATCCAAAAATGGAAAAAAAATTTTTCCAAGTAAATGTTCCCGATTAAGGAATTCGGGGACTTATAACATAAAGGTGTCACTCATTTGACACGAATAATGATGGATGAACTGGAGCCTGAGATATGGAAAATCTTTGTAGCCTCCTTGTATCTTAATTATCTTCTCATAAGTTTTCCCTGCTTACCTCCTGGAAGACAGGTAGAACTACCTTCTTCTCCATAACCACCGCCTCCACCCTCCGCACAACCACCTGCAAATCCACACTCCGCCATATGACACCTCATCCATCCACAATAATCTCATCTTGTCACACCCCGAAATATCAGAGCATTGGCGTGACTGGACTGGTATCTTCATTGCACAGCGGAAGCAAATAAGCTAAGTCTTTTAGAAAATGAACACCCACTAAGTACTCGACTCTTCATGGTTCTCCTATTCCAACCGTTCCATTGATTCTGTAAACTAACCTGAGAAAGAAACATGCGAAAAATCAACATAAAGTTGAGCGAGTTCATAGTTTGTTCGTAAAAGATTTGAAATAAATCTCTTTGAATAACCGGTTTTTGAAGTATTGTTGTGAAAACGAATTTAAAATCATTTTCATATATAAATCAAGTTTTCATGTGTACCCCACGTACTCATGTATAATTCAAGTTTTTCTTGAGTACCCCACGTACTTCAAGTATAATTCTCGTTTTCTTGAGTACCCCACGTACTTTAGGTATAATTCAAGTTTTTCTTGAGTACCCCACGTACTTCAAGTATAATTCCCGTTTTCTTGAGTACCCCACGTACTTCAAGTATTAATCAAGTTTTAGTATGGTATGAATTTTATGTAAATAAAGTATTCCTGTAAGTATCAGGACTGTTAATGGGTTGCAAAGCCATTAACATGTGACACGACATAGGAAGTCACCAAACCTTAGGCATTTAATTGGTATATTCTGAGACACAAAAGCACTACTCGATTCTCGCCCTCACCGAGAGTGTGGCTGCCCGGCACCCCTTAAATCTAACCTTTTGTTCTGCGGTCTAGGTATATTGTTGATTAATGGTGCTTCTGTACCCTATTCGTGACACGATTTCTCGCATCATTTCTCATAACGCCTCATACTTGGTTCTCGTCCTCACCAAGTGCGTTTCTCGTATTCTTATATCTCGTCACACTTGGTTCTCGTCCTCACCAAGTGTGCTTCTTGTATTTTTATCATACCATTTGTATACATTTTAACATTTGTATTTTGTAAACTCTTGTATTTGTATTTTTCCGTAGTTTATAAAACTAGAATCTCGTGTGTATGCATATTTCGAAAAATACGCTTGTTTGAAAAACCGGTATAAAACATAAGCTTTTCGTAAACCATTTGTGTCATTTAAACTTGCTTGTAAAATGGTTTAGAAATATGTAATTCTTGTATGCTTTGCAAAAAGTGCATGTCTTTCCACCCCGAAAACATTTACATAAATGTAAAACCATAAAAGGTGGGGTTATGAACTCACCTGAATATTCTTGTGCATAGCTAGCTAATTACGACTTCGTGATGTCGTTTCCAAGACTTGACTTGCAAGCGTGCATTCTACAATATTCCTAACACGGAATATCTAATAAGTTTCTAAATAACGCAGTAACTAACTACGTGTAATCGAGCTCTACCGAATCGTTGACCGAACGATATGACGGTAAATTGTCAACTTAAAAGAAGCGAAGAAGTTATACTTGTTAGCTCGTTTTAAGAAGTCGTATGTTGATATAAAGGAATATTCGTATATAATAAACTCGTATTATATATATTGCGTCTTGTGTATATTTGCCAAAAATATACGTATGTGCCGTCTAGGCGTATAAAATAAATATAACAGTTATATTTATTTTGTAAAAGAATCGTCGACTTGTATTGTAAAATAAATATATAACTATATTTATTTATAAAAGGATTCGAGTTCGTTTGAAATAAATATAATAATAACTATATTTATTTTTGTTGTCGAAATAATTTTCGTATCGTTGTTCTCGTAAGTTGTAAGTCGTTGTCGAAAGTTATACTCTTGCTTTTACTTTTGTAAAAAGCGTTTGTAGTTGATCGCTATATTTTAATATTAAAATGCGAATCGTTGTTATATAATAAAACGCGTTTTGTTTTACGGATTCTCTCGAAAAACGGGCAGAGTTTCCTCTGTTTTTGGACGACACCGACAACTCAAGTTGTCCTTTTATTTTCAAAATTCAACAATATTCAAACAATATTCATGTAATTTGTAAAATCTATATCAAATGTAAATTATAATCAGCCAGTTCGAGCTCGTTATTCACGTATTTAATTAAACTAAAAATATAACGAGATAAACGCATCGCTAATCTTTACCAAGTCTTCCGTCAATATGTCGAGTGAGCTAACAGAGTTGACCGAGTTCAACTGAGTTGACTCGGTTTGACCGAGTCAACCCGAACCACGAACCGAACCGGCTGACCCGAACTGAACTGCCGACTGAGTTGACTCAGTTTGACCGAGTTAACCCGAACCGTACTGCTGTTGACCGTCTTTGACCTCCTTTGACTGGTTTTGACCCGAGTGGACTCGGACTTGAAATCGGACCGGCAACAATTTTGAATACAATCACCACCACGACCGTTAGCGTCCACCGCCGCAAACGGCGGCGACGCGGCTCCGTTGTCACCACCGCCGCCTGAAACAGTTTCAAATTGACCGAGGATCTTCGATCAGAGGAGAATAGACTCAAAAAGGAAGAAAGGAGGAGTGTCTTACCGCGAAACTCGTCGGTTAAAGTCAAGGACCGTCGGATAAATGGACGAACCGACCGGATAACAGAACCGACCGGTGGTCCGGGACCCTGACCGCCGATTCTCCATCTCTCTCGGTCTGTCTCTTTCGGTCTCTCTCTCTCTCTCGTCTTTCTCTGTAGCGCCACCGCACCACCACCGGTTAGTGGTGGTGGTGGTCCGTCTCTGAATCGTAAAGGGGGGGTGGGTGTGTTGTCTCGCCGGAAAGGACCACCGGCGCCGGTTCCGGTGCTGTCGCCGGTCAGCTCATCGGAGGGAGACACAGAGGGTGTTTGTTATGTGTGTCTGTATGTATATTCGAGAGAGAGTGAGAGGAGATGAAGGCTGCTCTTACTTCTTTGTGTGTGTGATGTTTTGTATATGAGTGAGAAAGACAGACTTCAAGTCTGTGTTTGTTTATTTGGGTAAGTTATCGAGAGAGAGAGAGAGAGGGTAAGGTATGAGGGTGTATGTGTCTGCTTAAAGAAATCAAGGGGTAGCCCCCATTTTATAAAGATGTATAATGGGTATTGTTTGATGGATCATGTAATAATTTATTAACTATTAGTCCTTATGCTCTAAACTATAGAGACAATTCTTTTGATGAGATTTGATGAGATTTTAGGTAAGATTTTGTTAGGATTCTAACGTATTATATGTGCAGATTCAGGTTTGTGGGTTATGGGCTTGGGCCCAGGGCCCACAAGCCCATCTCATGTGTAGGTGGCCCGTAATTCTTACGAGACCCGATATCGCGACCCATACTCCGTAAGCATAAAATATTCTTAGAAAATCCGTGTTAGTCGGCGTTGTCAGTATTTCGTACGGTATCAGTCCGTTGTCGCGTCATATTTAGCAGATTTCCCATAAATCACCACACGCGCACTGTATAGCTGAACAAACGTTTCTGGGCACTCCAAGGGCCTGTTTAAGTTAATTAGCGTCGTAAGCACTATTTATTATCGCGTTAATTGCCGGTTAATTACGTAATTAATGGCGTAAATTACCGGTTGTCACATTCTCTCCCTGTTAATAAAATTTCATCCTCGAAATTTAGACTACGTTAACTCCTTAGAGTTACGTTATGCGTAGAAAATACGAATAGTACCAAAGTGAACGATCATGAAATCGAATCCTTATTCGAATAATGTGAATTCAAGGACGTATCACAAGATACAAATGAATTCTAGAAATGATTGCATCCAATAAACGAATTTATATTTCAACAAGCTCAAATGTACTAGTTTGCATGAAACGCTCGATCATGATCAGTGCAAGCTGCAAGTTCTACCGACGCCACAAGGTGTCATAGTGAGTGAAACAATTCAAATATAGCGGTGATCGAACAAGTATCACCTGTGTTTTGCATAAAACGCTCAATCATGATTAGCCCAAGCTACAAGTTTGTACTGACACCACAAGGTGTCGGAATCAACAAACAATTTTATGGAGTCGAATGCCAAACAAGTTTACTACGACTCGAAACAAATGAAACGCTTGTTAAAACGAATTCGAATATGATGTTTTCAATACATCATATGGTGTCTTGAATTGAATATGTGTAATGACAAGTTCAAACAATTGAATTTGATTTCGGCGCAAGCCGACAATAAATACATGTATCGATAAGAAAACTTTCGGCATGGTCACAACGAAAAACCATGTATGTAACTTGAAAAGAAATTTCAAGAAAATGTGTTGACTTGATAACAAAGAAGCCAACAATTACAACAATGCGGGTCATTCGAATCACAAATCAATAATTAGATTTAGCGAAATAATATTTGAACTTTGATGAAACGCTTATTCGAAACGAAACCACATGCGTAACAAACGATGCATGCGTATCATATGAATTTTCAAGAAACGAAGCAAATGAGTATTCGCTATATTTACGGAAATGATTGTGATACAATGACCATTAAGAGGAGTAGAGATACGAAAATCTACTCAGTAAGTGTGGAAGTCGAAATTTCAATAAAAGAAATTTAAGGACTTTACCTGGGGTTGCATGTGATAACCAGTTATTAGGTGACATTACCATAGAATGTCGAATATAGCGTACTCGTCGTTAGCTGAAATGGGGGGAATACGGTGACTTGCGTCTTTTCCTTAGCATGACTCGTGTCGTTTGCAGGACCGCGTGCCAACTGCCGCTTCCTGATCGATAGTCGCACGTGACGTCATTCAACCTCCGTTGATGTATAGCTTAAGTCTCACGTATGCCTGTGCGCTAGCGTTTCGTTTTGCGTAGAATGTGATGCACTCCGACATCTGTTGACGTAAAATTTGAGTTCTATGTATTCTCGTGCACTAGCGTTTCGTTATGCGTAGGCTGTCTGCTCGGGAAGTTAAAACATCATAGACAATATGCATAATTGTGTGTGCCCGAATTAATATTTGCAGTTCCTACGTGATGACCTTTAATGAACTTCAACATAAGTTTCCGAAGGTCTTACATGCATGTTTCCTAAACTCTCAGAGTTTCGTGTACTGTATGCGACTGTTTTGTGTATCATGGGTAAAACACCACCTTAGCGTATGTTTGGAAACAAAATTTTTGACTGTTTGCTTTTCGGCAACGGTTGGAGACCATATTCGAGTACTAAGCGTTCTGTATGTATTCATCGTTTGAATAATCTAAGTCCCCAGAGAAATATGAGGTTAGAGCCTAGGTATTCCTTACAGAGAACCCTATTCGCTGTAACCTATAGCTCTGATACCAATCTGTCACACCCCGAAATATCAGAGCATTGGCGTGACTGGACTGGTATCTTCATTGCACAGCGGAAGCAAATAAGCTAAGTCTTTTAGAAAATGAACGCCCACTAAGTACTCGACTCTTCATGGTTCTCCTATTCCAACCGTTCCATTGATTCTGTAAAGTAACCTGAGAAAGAAACATGCGAAAAATCAACATAAAGTTGAGCGAGTTCATAGTTTGTTCGTAAAAGATTTGAAAGAAATCTCTTTGAATAACCGGTTTTTGAAGTATTGTTGTGAAAACGAATTTAAAATCATTTTCATATATAAATCAAGTTTTCATGTGTACCCCACGTACTCATGTATAATTCAAGTTTTTCTTGAGTATCCCACGTACTTCAAGTATAATTCCCGTTTTCTTGAGTACCCCACGTACTTTAGGTATAATTCAAGTTTTTCTTGAGTACCCCACGTACTTCAAGTATAATTCCCGTTTTCTTGAGTATCCCACGTACTTCAAGTATTAATCAAGTTTTAGTATGGTATGAATTTTATGTAAATAAAGTATTCCTGTAAGTATCAGGACTGTTAATGGGTTGCAAAGCCATTAACATGTGACACGACATAGGAAGTCACCAAACCTTAGGCATTTAATTGGTATATTCTGAGACACAAAAGCACTACTCGATTCTCGCCCTCACCGAGAGTGTGGCTGCCCGACACCCGTTAGATCTAACCTTTTGTTCTGCGGTCTAGGTATATTGATGATTAATGGTGCTTCTGTACCCTATTCGTGACACGATTTCTCGCATCATTTCTCATAACGCCTCATACTTGGTTCTCGTCCTCACCAAGTGCGTTTCTCGTATTCTTATATCTCGTCACACTTGGTTCTCGTCCTCACCAAGTGTGCTTCTTGTATTTTTAACATACCATTTGTATACATTTTAACATTTGTATTTTGTAAACTCTTGTATTTGTATTTTCCCGTAGTTTATAAAACTAGAATCTCGTGTGTATGCATATTTCGAAAAATACGCTTGTTTGAAAAACCGGTATAAAACATAAGCTTTTCGTAAACCATTTGTGTCATTTAAACTTGCTTGTAAAATGGTTTAGAAATATGTAATTCTTGTATGCTTTGCAAAAAGTGCATGTCTTTCCACCCCGAAAACATTTACATAAATGTAAAACCATAAAAGGTGGGGTTATGAACTCACCTGAATATTCTTGTGCATAGCTAGCTAATTACGACTTCGTGATGTCGTTTCCAAGACTTGACTTGCAAGCGTGCATTCTACAATATTCCTAACACAGAATATCTAATAAGTTTCTAAATAACGCAGTAACTAACTACGTGTAATCGAGCTCTACCGAATCGTTGACCGAACGATATGACGGTAAATTGTCAACTTAAAAGAAGCGAAGAAGTTATACTTGTTAGCTCGTTTTAAGAAGTCGTATGTTGATATAAAGGAATATTCGTATATAATAAACTCATATTATATATATTGCGTCTTGTGTATATTTGCCAAAAAATATACGCATGTGCCGTCTAGGCGTATAAAATAAATATAACAGTTATATTTATTTTGTAAAAGAATCGTCGACATGTATTGGAAAATAAATATATAACTATATTTATTTATAAAAGGATTCGAGTTCGTTTGAAATAAATATAATAATAACTATATTTATTTTTGTTGTCGAAATAATTTTCGTATCGTTGTTCTCGTAAGTTGTAAGTCGTTGTCGAAAGTTATACTCTTGCTTTTACTTTTGTAAAAAGCGTTTGTAGTTGATCGCTATATTTTAATATTAAAATGCGAATCGTTGTTATATAATAAAACGCGTTTTGTTTTTACGGATTCTCTCGAAAAACGGGCAGAGTTTCCTCTGTTTTTGGACGGCCCCGACAACTCAAGTTGTCGTTTTATTTTCAAAATTCAACAATATTCAAACAATATTCATGTAATTTGTCAAATCTATATCAAATGTAAATTATAATCAGTCGGTTCGAGCTCGTTATTCACGTATTTAATTAAACTAAAAATATAACGAGATAAGCGCATCGCTAATCTTTACCAAGTCTTCCGTCAATATGTCGAGTGAGCTAACAGAGTTGACCGAGTTCAACTGAGTTGACTCGGTTTGACCGGGTCAACCTGAACCACGAACCGAACCGGCTGACCCGAACTAAACTGCCGACTGAGTTGACTCAGTTTGACCGAGTCAACCCGAACCGTACTGTTGTTGACCGTCTTTGACTGGTTTTGACCCGAGTGGACTCGGACTTGAAATCGGACCGGCAACAATTTTGAATACAATCACCACCACGACCGTCAGCGTCCACCGCCGCAAACGGCGGCGACGCGGCTCTGTTGTCACCACCGCCGCCTGAAACAGTTTCAAATTGACCGAGGATCTTCGATCAGAGGAGAATAGACTCAAAAAGGAAGAAAGGAGGAGTGTCTTACCGCGAAACTCGTCGGTTAAAGTCAAGGACCGTCGGATAAATGGACGAACCGACCGGATAACAGAACCGACCGGTGGTCCGGGACCCTGACCGCCGATTCTCCATCTCTCTCGGTCTCTCTCGTTCAGTCTCTCTCTCTCTCTCGTCTTTCTCTGTAGCGCCGTCGCACCACCACCGGTTAGTGGTGGTGGTGGTCCGTCTCTGAATCGTAAAGGGGGGTGGGTGTGTTGTCTCGCCGGAAAGGACCACCGGCGCCGGTTCCGGTGCTGTCGCCGGTCAGCTCATCGGAGGGAGACACAGAGGGTGTTTGTTATGTGTGTCTGTATGTATATTCGAGAGAGAGTGAGAGGAGATGAAGGCTGCTCTTACTTCTTTGTGTGTGTGATGTTTTGTATATGAGTGAGAAAGACAGACTTCAAGTCTGTGTTTGTTTGTTTGGGTAAGTTATCGAGAGAGAGAGAGGGTAAGGTATGAGGGTGTATGTGTCTGCTTAAAGAAATCAAGGGGTAGCCCCCATTTTATAAAGATGTATAATGGGTATTGTTTGATGGATCATGTAATAATTTATTAACTATTAGTCCTTATGCTCTAAACTTTAGAGACAAATCTTTTGATGAGATTTTAGGCAAGATTTTGTTAGGATTCTAACGTATTATATGTGCAGGTTCAGGCTTGTGGGTTTTGGGCTTGGGCCCAGGGCCTACAAGCCCATCTCATGTGTAGGTGGCCCGTAATTCTTACGAGACCCGATATCGCGACCCATACTCCGTAAGCATAAAATATTCTTAGAAAATCCGTGTTAGTCGGCGTTGTCAGTATTTCGTACGGTATCAGTCCGTTGTCGCGTCATATTTAGCAGATTTCCCATAAATCACCACACGCGCACTGTATAGCTGAACAAACGTTTCTGGGCACTCCAAGGGCCTGTTTAAGTTAATTAGCGTCGTAAGCACTATTTATTATCGCGTTAATCGCCAGTTAATTACGTAATTAATGTCGTAAATTACCGGTTGTCACATTCTCTCCCTGTTAATAAAATTTCGTCCTCGAAATTTAGACTACGTTAACTCCTTAGAGTTACGTTATGCGTAGAAAATACGAATAGTACCAAAGTGAACGATCATGAAATCGAATCCTTATTCGAATAATGTGAATTCAAGGACGTATCACAAGATACAAATGAATTCTAGAAATGATTGCATCCAATAAATGATTTTAAATTTCAACACGCTCAAATGTACTAGTTTGCATGAAACGCTCGATCATGATCAGCGCAAGCTGCAAGTTCTACCGACGCCACAAGGTGTCGTAGTGAGTGAAACAATTCAAATATAGCAGTGATCGAACAAGTATCACCTGTGTTTTGCATAAAACGCTCAATTATGATTAGCCCAAGATACAAGTTTGTACTGACACCACAAGGTGTCGGAATCAACAAACAATTTTATGGAGTCGAATGCCAAACAAGTTTACTACGACTCGAAACAAATGAAACGCTTGTTAAAACGAATTCGAATATGATGTTTTCAATACATCATATGGTGTCTTGAATTGAATATGTGTAATGAACAAGTTCAAACAATTGAATTTGATTTCGGCGCAAGCCGACAATAACTACATGTATCGATAAGAAAACTTTCGGCATGGTCACAACGAAAAACCATGTATGTAACTTGAAAAGAAATTTCAAGAAAATGTGTTGACTTGATAACAAAGAAGCCAACAATTACAACAATACGGGTCATTCGAATCACAAATCAATAATTAGATTTAGCGAAATAATATTTGAACTTTGATGAAACGCTTATTCGAAACGAAACCACATGCGTAACAACGATGCATGCGTATCAGTTGAATTTTCAAGAAACGAAGCAAATGAGTATTCGCTATACTGACGGAAATGATTGTGATACAATGACCATTAAGAGGAGTAGAGATACGAAAATCTACTCAGTAAGTGTGGAAGTCGAAATTTCAATAAAAGAAATTTAAGGACTTTACCTGGGGTTGCATGTGATAACCAGTTATTAGGTGACATTACCATAGAATGTCGAATATAGCGTACTCGTCGTTAGCTGAAATGGGGGGGGGGGATATGGTGACTTGCGTCTTTTCCTTAGCATGACTCGTGTCGTTTGCAGGACCGCGTGCCAACAGACGCTTCCTGATCGATAGTCGCACGTGACGTCATTCAACCTCCGTTGATGTATAGCTTAAGTCTCACGTATGCCTGTGCGCTAGCGTTTCGTTTTGCGTAGAATGTGATGCACTCCGACATCTGTTGACGTAAAATTTGAGTTCTATGTATTCTCGTGCACTAGCGTTTCGTTATGCGTAGGCTGCCTGCTCGGGAAGTTAAAACCTCATAGACAATATGCATAATTGTGTGTGCCCGAATTAATATTTGCAGTTCCTACGTGATAACCTTTAATGAACTTCAACATAAGTTTCCGAAGGTCTTACAGGCATGTTTCCTAAACTCTCAGAGTTTCGTGTACTGTATGCGACTGTTTTGTGTATCATGGGTAAAACACCACCTTAGCATATGTTTGGAAACAAAATTTTTGACTGTTTGCTTTTCGGCAACGATTGGAGACCATATTCGAGTACTAAGCGTTCTGTATGTATTCATCGTTTGAATAATCTAAGTCCCCAGAGAAATATGAGGTTAGAGCCTAGGTATTCCTTACAGAGAACCCTATTCGCTGTAACCTATAGCTCTGATACCAATCTGTCACACCCCGAAATATCAGAGCATTTGCGTGACTGGACTGGTATCTTCATTGCACAGCGGAAGCAAATAAGCTAAGTCTTTTAGAAAATGAATGCCCACTAAGTACTCGACTCTTCAAGGTTCTCCTATTCCAACCGTTCCATTGATTCTGTAAACTAACCTGAGAAAGAAACATGCGAAAAATCAACATAAAGTTGAGCGAGTTCATAGTTTGTTCGTAAAAGATTTGAAATAAATCTCTTTGAATAACCGGTTTTTGAAGTATTGTTGTGAAAACGAATTTAAAATCATTTTCATATATAAATCAAGTTTTCATGTGTACTCCACGTACTCATGTATAATTCAAGTTTTTCTTGAGTACCCCACGTACTTCAAGTATAATTCCCGTTTTCTTGAGTACCCCACGTACTTCAGGTATAATTCAAGTTTTTCTTGAGTACCCCACGTACTTCAAGTATTAATCAAGTTTTAGTATGGTATGAATTTTATGTAAATAAAGTATTCCTGTAAGTATCAGGACTGTTAATGGGTTGCAAAGCCATTAACATGTGACACGACATAGGAAGTCACCAAACCTTAGGCATTTAATTGGTATATTCTGAGACACAAAAGCACTACTCGATTCTCGCCCTCACCGAGAGTGTGGCTGCCCGGCACCCGTTAGATCTAACCTTTTGTTCTGCGGTCTAGGTATATTGTTGATTAATGGTGCTTCTGTACCCTATTCGTGACACGATTTCTCGCATCATTTCTCATAACGCCTCATACTTGGTTCTCGTCCTCACCAAGTGCGTTTCTCGTATTCTTATATCTCGTCACACTTGGTTCTCGTCCTCACCAAGTGTGCTTCTTGTATTTTTATCATACCATTTGTATACATTTTAACATTTGTATTTTGTAAACTCTTGTATTTGTATTTTCCCGTAGTTTATAAAACTAGAATCTCGTGTGTATGCATATTTCGAAAAATACGCTTGTTTGAAAAACCGGTATAAAACATAAGCTTTTCGTAAACCATTTGTGTCATTTAAACTTGCTTGTAAAATGGTTTAGAAATATGTAATTCTTGTATGCTTTGCAAAAAGTGCATGTCTTTCCACCCCGAAAACATTTACATAAATGTAAAACCATAAAAGGTGGGGTTATGAACTCACCTGAATATTCTTGTGCATAGCTAGCTAATTACGACTTCGTGATGTCGTTTCCAAGACTTGACTTGCTAGCGTGCATTCTACAATATTCCTAACACGGAATATCTAATAAGTTTCTAAATAACGCAGTAACTAACTACGTGTAATCGAGCTCTACCGAATCGTTGACCGAACGATATGACGGTAAATTGTCAACTTAAAAGAAGCGAAGAAGTTATACTTGTTAGCTCGTTTTAAGAAGTCGTATGTTGATATAAAGGAATATTCGTATATAATAAAGTCGTATTATATATATTGCGTCTTGTGTATATTTGCCAAAAATATACGTATGTTCCGTCTAGGCGTATAAAATAAATATAACAGTTATATTTATTTTGTAAAAGAATCGTCGACTTGTATTGGAAAATAAATATATAACTATATTTATTTATAAAAGGATTCGAGTTCGTTTGAAATAAATATAATAATAACTATATTTATTTTTGTTGTCGAAATAATTTTCGTATCGTTGTTCTCGTAAGTTGTAAGTCGTTGTCGAAAGTTATACTCTTGCTTTTACTTTTGTAAAAAGCGTTTGTAGTTGATCGCTATATTTTAATATTAAAATGCGAATCGTTGTTATATAATAAAACGCGTTTTGTTTTTACGGATTCTCTCGAAAAACGGGCAGAGTTTCCTCTGTTTTTGGACGGCTCCGATAACTCAAGTTGTCGTTTTATTTTCAAAATTCAACAATATTCATGTAATTTGTCAAATCTATATCAAATGTAAATTATAATCAGTCGGTTCGAGCTCGTTATTCACGTATTTAATTAAACTAAAAATATAACGAGATAAACGCATCGCTAATCTTTACCAAGTCTTCCGTCAATATGTCGAGTGAGCTAACAGAGTTGACCGAGTTCAACTGAGTTGACTCGGTTTGACCGAGTCAACCTGAACCACGAACCGAACCGGCTGACCCGAACTGAACTGCCGACTGAGTTGACTCAGTTTGACCGAGTCAACCCGAACCGTACTGTTGTCGACCGTCTTTGACCTTCTTTGACTGGTTTTGACCCGAGTGGACTCGGACTTGAAATCGGACCGGCAACAATTTTGAATACAATCACCACCACGACCGTCAGCGTCCACCGCCGTGAACGGCGGCGACGCGGCTCCGTTGTCACCACCGCCGCCTGAAACAGTTTCAAATTGACCGAGGATCTTCGATCAGAGGAGAATAGACTCAAAAAGGAGGAGTGTCTTACCACGAAACTCGTCGGTTAAAGTCAAGGACCGTCGGATAAATGGACGAACCGACCGGATAACAGAACCGACCGGTGGTCCGGGACCCTGACCGCCGATTCTCCATCTCTCTCGGTCTGTCTCTTTCGGTCTCTCTCTCTCTCGTCTTTCTCTGTAGCGCCGCCGCACCACCACCGGTTAGTGGTGGTGGTGGTCCGTCTCTGAATCGTAAAGGGGGGGTGGGTGTGTTGTCTCGCCGGAAAGGACCACCGGCGCCGGTTCCGGTGCTGTCGCCGGTCAGCTCATCGGAGGGAGACACAGAGGGTGTTTGTTATGTGTGTCTGTATGTATATTCGAGAGAGAGTGAGAGGAGATGAAGGCTGCTCTTACTTCTTTATGTGTGTGATGTTTAGTATATGAGTGAGAAAGACAGACTTCAAGTCTGTGTTTGTTTGTTTGGGTAAGTTATCGAGAGAGAGAGAGGGTAAGGTATGAGGGTGTATGTGTCTGCTTAAAGAAATCAAGGGGTAGCCCCCATTTTATAAAGATGTATAATGGGTATTGTTTGATGGATCATGTAATAATTTATTAACTATTAGTCCTTATGCTCTAAACTTTAGAGACAAATCTTTTGATGAGATTTTAGGCAAGATTTTGTTAGGATTCTAACGTATTATATGTGCAGGTTCAAGCTTGTGGGTTTTGGGCTTGGGCCCAGGGCCCACAAGCCCATCTCATGTGTAGGTGGCCCGTAATTCTTACGAGACCCGATATCGTGACCCATACTCCGTAAGCATAAAATATTCTTAGAAAATCCGTGTTAGTCGGCGTTGTCAGTATTTCGTACGGTATCAGTCCGTTGTCGCGTCATATTTAGCAGATTTCCCATAAATCACCACACGCGCACTGTATAGCTGAACAAACGTTTCTGGGCACTCCAAGGGTCTGTTTAAGTTAATTAGCGTCGTAAGCACTATTTATTATCGCGTTAATCGCCAGTTAATTACGTAATTAATGGCGTAAATTACCGGTTGTCACATTCTCCCCCTGTTAATAAAATTTCGTCCTCGAAATTTAGACTACGTTAACTCCTTAGAGTTACGTTATGCGTAGAAAATACGAATAGTACCAAAGTGAACGATCATGAAATCGAATCCTTATTCGAATAATGTGAATTCAAGGACGTATCACAAGATACAAATGAATTCTAGAAATGATTGCATCCAATAAATGAATTTAAATTTCAACAAGCTCAAATGTACTAGTTTGCATGAAACACTCGATCATGATCAGCGCAAGCTGCAAGTTCTACCGACGCCACAAGGTTTCGTAGTGAGTGAAACAATTCAAATATAGCGGTGATCGAACAAGTATCACCCGTGTTTTGCATAAAACGCTCAATCATGATTAGCCCAAGCTACAAGTTTGTACTGACACCACAAGGTGTCGGAATCAACAAACAATTTTATGGATTCGAATGCCAAACAAGTTTACTACGACTCGAAACAAATGAAACGCTTGTTAAAACGAATTCGAATATGATGTTTTCAGTACATCATATGGTGTCTTGAATTGAATATGTGTAATGAACAAGTTCAAACAATTGAATTTGATTTCGGCGCAAGCCGACAATAAATACATGTATCGATAAGAAAACTTTCGGCATGGTCACAACGAAAAACCATGTATGTAACTTGAAAAGAAATTTCAAGAAAATGTGTTGACTTGATAACAAAGAAGCCAACAATTACAACAATGCGGGTTATTCGAATCATAAATCAATAATTAGATTTAGCGAAATAATAAGGGGTGCACGCCTAATGAGATTAGGCAAACTTCCCCCCCACCTAATCATCATGGGCGCAACTTAAGTAGGGCGGGAAGGGGCGGCCAACCCCTCGAACTATTCGCTCAGTAGTTGAGAGTATGTAGATTTCATATAGAATTTTTTTAGTATATACGTTTTCGACCTCTCGGTTTTATAGAAATTTTTAGCTCCGGTGATTTCCGCCCCCCCCCCTGTTTGGAAATCTCAAGCTTCGCCACTGGCAATCATATTGTGTCATGTCATTTCCTCTCTCATTCTTGCCTATTGCCCAGAAAACATAAGAGGTGCATGCCTAAAATGAGATTAGTCAAACTAAATTTTTAAATACTTAATTAATAAAAGTACAATAAATTAAATAAAACCATTACATTAAATTAAAAATAAAAGAACATTACATTACATTAAATTAAAAATAAAATAAAAAAAACATTACATTAACTACATCCCGAATGTGTACCGGTGCTATCGCGTTTCCGTCGTCTTTTAAAATCATGTTATGTAAAATAATACACGTATACACCACGGACCTAATTTTGTTCACACTCTTAGCACGCATTGGCTCGACTGGAGGATCCCGAATATGTACCGGTGCTTCGTTATATTTCGGTTCCTCGACAAAATAATCCGCCATAAGGATTTCGTGGCCACTCTCACGACCACGCCGAACATAACGTGTCTTACTAGATGTGCCAGTGTCTTGTAGTTCGGCTTCGTCGATGAGTTTTTGGAAAAAAATTATGCTACTATCGGATGAATCACTGCTATCGGGTGGAATAAAATAGGTATTTCTTCCACCATTTTTAAATAAAATAGGGGTAGAGATTTATTGATTTGGAGTAATGAGGATATGAGTTGGTGTGAATTTGTTTAAAATGGGTGTGGTTTATATAGATTTATAAAAAAAACCTTTTTTATATGTAACGGCTATATAGCCGTTTGAAAAAGCAAAGTCCAACGGTCACATCATCGTTTCCCAAAGCGGCAAATTCTCCCCGATTCACCTAGTCCCCGCGCGACAAAGATCCTTGGTGGCGGTGTTTGCCGATCGGCAAAGGGGTTGACGAATCCCCTTGTCACAACCACCCCATACACCCTAATATTATTGCAAAAGATAAATATATTGAATTTTGTGAAAAAAAAAATTATAGCAACGAACTATTTTCTTCTTTGTTTCTACAAAAAAAATGAATATAAAAGAAAATTCAAATTCAATAAAAGAAACCTGAAGACCGAGTTGGCTAATCTGATTAGCAACTTTAATCCGGGATTTTTGATCTAAAAGAATGATGACTAGAGGTGTAATTGAGGTTGAACTCATCTTGTTAAGATATATGAAGCATGAGTTCAACTTGTAAACATACATTATGGATCGAGATCGCCTTGTCTCGCACTTGTTTTACTAACGAGTTTAAACAAGCTGAAGCTCAACTGAGCTTGTTTACACTTTACACCTCTAGAAATGACTACATGTATATCTTATTCTTATATAAATTAAGGGTATTGGATTTTAATAGCTCAACTTTCACCAATTAGTCAATAGCACTTTCAACTTTCGATTTGTACCACACCAATCCTAACTTTCAACTTATTGGCCGATAGCACTCTCATATTAACTGAACCCTAACCCAATTAGTTTTTTTTGCTAATGTGGCACTTGTGTGTTGACGTGGCATCTGACGTGGAATTTTTTAATGACATCACAGCTGACTTGGCCATTTTTGTTGACGTGGCAACTGACTTGGCCATTTTTGCTGACGTGGCAACTGACTTGGTTTTTTATGTCGTGGCAGCTGATGTGGCACTGGTTTGGTGACGTGGCAATTGATGTCAAGCAAATTGGATTAGTTTGAGAGTGCTATCGACCAATCAATTGAAAGTTGGGAGTGCTGTGGTACAAATCGAAAGTTGGGAGTGCTATCGGTCAATTGGCGAAAGTTTAGGTTATTTAAATCCAATAACAAATTAATGTATGGTTACATCTAACATATGTAACCAATTACCAAAAATCAAAATCTTGATGACCATAATGTAAAAAAGTTTGATAGTTTGTTAATAAATTAATAATTAGACATAGTTATGTTACGATAATTGTTAATCATATAGTATAACAAGTCATGTAAATAAAAGAATAGAGAGTAGAAAAGAACTCTTGGCCCATCCATTTTAGAAGGATGCAAAAACAACCATAACTTGTACTGAAAAATCGGAAAGTTGTATATGTACAACCTCATTAAAACAGGTCTCATGTTATTTTGTCTTATGGCAGCTTTATACAATTTGGTAATTGTCGATATTTTACATAAAACTTATTTTCAACTCTTTGTTTGAAACTAATGATAAAAAGGGTCTATTATCAGTGTGGAGTTATCGCTGTCACGTGATGTGTTGTATAGCATTTGACACTTGCTTTCATGCATTATAAACATGTATAAGACTTGAATGCCTCAAAATCATTAAACACTTTTTAAGTTTTAAGCTTAGTACTAGGAAAAAAAAATTGGAGATGTTGGAAATATAGATTTATATCATGATAAATGACTTTTTATCTAAGCAAAAATGGGTTTTAATAGTTCAAGCTCTTTCTAATTAGATGATAACAATTCATACTAGCAATGTGATCAAGTGTCCTAACTTTAATTTTCATTGGTAAAGACAAATTCACTCTAATGAAAAAGTTACTCCGTTATTCTCTAGCTTTCATTTATTTCATTTCAAAATAACTAGTGATATTCCTCCGCGCTTCACGGCGGGAATTAAGTCGGTATTAATTTGGTTCGTTACAGTACCTGCATTCGATATAGTAATTGAGAGAGAAAACATTACATCGATCGAAAACTAAAAAACACATATTGATATTGTAACACCCCGTGTTTCGGAAGTCAAAGTCAAAGTCAAGATTGAAGTCAAAGGAAGAAAAGATTGCTAATTGTGATATGTCTCTCCTTGCTCAATTCCTTTTTTGACTTCTTTGACTCGTAGATAGTCTATTTTATTTTCGCTTTAGTTGTATTATGTGGAGTATCTATTAATAATCGCATAGTAATCGCTTGATTAATCGCTTTATCGCTGTCGCAATCGCACTCGCAACTCGAATTACGCGTCTTGGTTATTGTTATACGTGTGTGTGTGCCTTATGTGTTACTTTTGCATGTTTATTTATGTTATGGGTGGAAATCAACCGAAACGCAATCGAACTCAATCGCAATCGAATCGCAAACGCTAAACGAATACGAAGTAAGGATGCTTGAATGTTGATATAGTAGTTGGGATTAAAAGTAATTTGACTAGGAAACTTTATTACATCGAAACGCTCGCAATCGCAATCAAAACAACAAAACTTGTCGCACCGAACACTCAAACAAGGCGACTGATCGACCAGCCGCTCGATCGGACAGCTGTTCGATCGGACAGCCTAACCGATCGACCAGCCCCTCTCCACTCATTTCCACTTTGAGTAACCCTATAAATACCCCTTGTCACTTTCAAACTTTCCACTTTTGGCAACTGATGTCCGACCAGAACGCTAACCTTGCATTTTCTCCGATTTCTCGCAACTCCGGTAAGATCTCGTCCTAAATCTTGTACTTCCTTAATCTACACGCACTCCTACACCTTTCTATCTTTTGAATCTTAACTTTTAACCGTGAAATCATCAAGATTCAAGGTGTTCTAGGATGACGTCATCATATGTTCTTGAAGAACTTCATGTTTTGGCCTCAATCCACCAAGAACAACTTGGATCTAACCGATTTCCACATAAACAAACAAAGATCTTTCATAGATCTAAACATATTCACAATGGAAATGATTGAAAGATGGTTTTCCAACTTTCTTTCAACTCTTTTACACTCAATGCACTCAAAACCGATAAAATCGGAGTTTGTGCCGACTTACTACTCATTCTTGTGGTTCCGGGTTAACCAAGAACAACCTTCTTGAACCGGTGGACCGACTGAACTTGGGTGGTTCCTGTTCAATCGGGTCACTAGAGCTTAGGATGGGGTTCTGTTGGTTAGCACGATATCAACACATCTCGATAAAACGACAAACAATCAAAACAACCAAGTGTAAGACGAACAGGTCGACCAGGACGGAGTGCCGTCCGATCGGACTGCTGTCCGATCGAACAGCCAATCCGAACGACTTGCACCTTGGTCCCACCTTAATTTTCAAATCAACTCTCAAGAGTTTTGGAACACCGAACGGATTGCCGTCCGAGCGAGCTACCACTCGATCGACCGACCATCCGAATGTATGATGTTTCGAAACTTCAACACTTAAACAATTTTCAACATGTTCAATGCACAAAGGATGCCACCCGATCGAACGACCGTCCGATCGAGTGACAACTTGCTGTGAACTTGTTCTCACTGATGTGCCCAACCAATCGGGTTGCCATCCGATCGAACGACCGTCCGATCGATCGACCTGAAAGGTAGAGATACTTCTGTGTTTTCAAATTACTACAACGAAAACTTCAAAAGCCAAGCCATCATACACAAACACATCCTTCCCAAAGGAAGAAACAATCCACTCGAACAGTCATCCGACCGGACGACCGTCCGAACGGACTACCACTTGCACGACTGGCTGTCCGATCAGACTACCATCCGATCGAACTACTCTCCAAACCACTTGTACTTTGCATCGTTTTACGCGTCACTTATCGTTATGATATCGTTTTGATCAGGCTAACCCTACTCTCTAGCGCTCCCTTCAATCCATCAATCGCTGTGAGTATACTCGATCCCTTTTTGCTTTACACACTTTTGGGTGTTACCTACGTTACTTATACAAAATCACATCGAACACACTACGCAATACTTTAAACACTAACCGTTATCGCATGTATACGTGACTTAATGAATGCTTGTTTTTATGTTCACACATGGAATGCTGTCTACCTGCCTTAGCAACGGTAGTACTATTAGTTTGGACTCAGCACCCGTTCACTCGAGGGTTGTTAAGGACAATTACCTACATGGCTCACAGTGGTGATTATGTATCGCGAACTGCCTTGGGCAGTCAACCCGCAGTCATTGGTATCGATAGGTTCATGTCGATAACTAACATGCCTCATTTCACTCTATGTACGTGCTGGTTATGCATAACGCTTTCGAACTCTATATGCTATTATCAAACTTGTATGCTCACCTTTACACTATGTGTATTGACTTTTTACTTTAACGTATGTGACAGGTGCTTTGGATGTTTACATGCTTTGTGTGCTGGTGATGAAATTGAGGCTAGGGACGGAGTCCTAGAAACCAATAAATAAACAATGGCCTGTAATAAAAATTTGAGTTGTCGGAACATAACAATTTGACTAGATCTTTTCTGTAATAATTGTATTATCATTTATGACATGGTATGGGACGTGTTGCTTTATATATTTGGTAAATATAGTTGTTATGGAAACTTCTGGACAATCTGTTTCGCTCAGTGCCATGCCCTGATGTTTCCATCATCGGTTGGGGTGTGACAGATATGGTACCTATATATGTTGTTCAGTTGATATCGGTTCAGTTCGCTTGCATTTTGTGTTTATGTTTATTTCAACATTATAATTTTTTTTGGTAACGGATATTCTGCCGCTATCATCAGCCCAATCGAAACCAATTGAACAACATTTGTATCGGTACTAATATTTTTTTTAGTTTTTTTGCTTTCAATAAATTGATACTGTATCGCTACCATATTGTACCAAACATGATCGGTACCGAACATGATCGGTACTAATATACATTCCGACCTTTACTTGGTTTACAAAAACTCTCACCAAAGTCTCGACGGACTCCAACGACCTGATGTCACGATATGACTAAAGGGATGCGTGCCAAACGCCCAAGAATCGAGGCAAAAGCACAGTCCTGAAAGTCAAAATGTGTACAACAAGTCCTTGAGAATAGTCGAATCACTTTGGATAGTCAATGTCTAATAGCCGTAGACGATCTATTTCTCGATTTTTATGTGTTTCGATTCTGAGCCCGCAACTGCTGACTCTGATGATTCGTTGATTTTATGTGTTGTATGTATGATTACCTGTTTATGTGTTTAATTTTGAAGAATTTTCACTTCGATCGACACGCACGACCCACATTGCATATCTATCTCAAAACATTAACAAATCGCTACTACTACGAAGAACGACCTTAGGGCCTTATGATTGCTAAGATAATCGATTATACTATACAACTCGATAAGTTATTCGCGACCGCTATGTTCGAACGCTCACGAACTTTGAATGATAGGTTTCTGTATTCTGACTGCCTCTGTGATTACATGCGTATGTGCTTCTGTGCTTCTGTGCTCAACGTGCTTATGTGTCTCTATGTGAATCTGTGATTTCGTGCCTATGTTTTCACGGCCCCCGACCCGGTTTGACCCGTTTCAGGAGCCGCGGGACAGAAAATCCCGTGGTATTTATTTAACAGCGGAAGTTTTCGTCAGGATCTTTTCAAAACTGTAATTTCCCGATTATTTTATTTCACAATTTGGGATAAAACCCCGGTAATCTACAATCATAGGATCTCACGGAGAAATCTTTATTTTTACAAAACATGTTTCTTTATTATATTGAGCCACTTCCTTAAGCTTGTAGTGCTTCATAGCACTTTTTCCTTGATCACAACAGATCACCTGAAACATGTTTGAAAAAGGTTTTGTCAGCGGTAAATACTGAGTGAATCATTCTTTTTACTAAAACGACGCGTTTGTTATAATTTACAGTATTAAGAGAGATTACAATGTTTCCAGATATCAAACCAACTACCCACGGTATTTTGTCACTCGACCCATTGGCCCTCCCGTTGTCCAATGGTCTCTGTGACTATGGTCATATCACCCCTTGGCTGCCCCAATGGTGAAGATTATCAAGTAATGTATACAAAACCCCACGTACCGGCTGTAACTTGGTGATTACATATACTTAATCACTGTAATTATAACTTTGAAAATAAACATGCTTTTGTAAACAAATTTGATAAAAAGAGAATGACTCACATTGCAGATTTAATTGAGCAGAGCCTAGCCTACAGATTAGCCTTTTAACCTAAATTAATAACATGCACACAACTCGGTTAGTAACTTAATACAGCATTTACGATAACTCACGAGATCAAACCCTCACATCGAATGACAAAGTGCGATACTTAAACATCCATTGAATTAACAACGAATGACAAAGCATAAACCCTAATGTGGGCAGCACTTAAACATCCATTGGATAGTTTAATCGATCGGACATTGAATCGTAGCAGCGATCGAGTTAATACCTGGTATCGGAGCAGCGCCTCACTAATATAATTGATATTTTCGACTTCAGAGTGATATGAATTTGTTTTTGAAAGTTTTGATCGACACCAGTGGATTGTGCAAGTGACGAGCTATTTATAGGTGATTTTGAGGGTTCACGCGGCCCGCGTAAACCTAAGATTAACACTTACGCGGCCCGCGTTGCCGCCCAGTCTACGAGTACCTTTGATTGGTCATCAGTAGGTGTGACACGTAGGCGACACTTGGACTCGAAACACTTATCCGGTCAATCTAGGTTTGACGCGGCCCTCGTAAGATGTGCCTTGACTCTTACGCGGCCCGCCTGAGACCCTAAGTTCTTGATTTCTTGATTTTTCTTGTATGGTAGGGTTTCAGGGGCTCGGGTTTATACTTACGGGTATTTTTAGGACAATTTTGAGAGTCCTTACATCCTCCCCACCTTATTTAAAATCTCGTCCTCGAGATTTACTGGAATAAATGAGGATACTTTCGCTTCATCTCTGATTCCAGCTCCCAGGTGTATTCAGGTCCTCTCTTTGAATCCCACTTGACCTTGACCAGTACTAACCGTTTGTGTTTGAGAAATTTCACCTTTCTATCTTCTATTTGAAGAGGTTTCTCAACAAATTTTAACTTTTCGTTTACCTCTATATCTTGGAGAGGTGCTACCAAGGATTCATCTGATAGGCATTTCTTGAGATTGGATACATGAAATACGTCATGTACTCCTGCCAGTTCCTCTGGTAGTTGTAAGCGATAAGCCACTGGTCCTATACGTTGGATCACTGAAAATGGTCCTACGTATCTTGGACTCAGCTTTCCTTTCTTACCAAATCGAACTACTCCTTTCCAAGGAGAAACTTTTAAAAGTACCTTGTCTCCAATTTGGAATTCTAAAGGCTTGCGTCGATTGTCGGCATAACTCTTCTGCCGATCTCGAGCCGTCTTCAGTCTTTCCTTGATTTGAGTAATCTTGTCGGTCGTCTCTTGTACTATTTCAGGACCTGACAATTGACTTTCTCTTATTTCTGCCCAACAAACTGGAGTTCTGCACTTTCTTCCGTACAGTGCCTCAAATGGGGCAGTTTCGATGCTTGAATGATAACTATTGTTATAGGAGAATTCGATCAGAGGTAAGTGATCGTCCCAGTTTCCACCAAAATCTATCACACATGCTCGAAGCATGTCTTCTAGAGTTTGTATCGTCCTTTCACTTTGCCCGTCTGTTTGTGGATGATATGTCGTACTTAAATTTAGTCGAGTTCCCATTGCTTCTTGGAAACTAGTCCAAAATTGGGAAGTGAAACGACTATCTCTATCAGATACAATGGATAGTGGAACTCCATGTAAGGATACAACTTCATCTACATACAACTTTGCAAATCTTTCCATGCTAAAGGTTTCTTTCATAGGTAGAAAATGAGCAGATTTGGTTAATCGATCCACAATTACCCAAATCGCATCATTACCTTTTCTGGTTTTGGGTAACTTAGTAACAAAATCCATTGTTATGAGTTCCCATTTCCATATAGGCATTTCTAATTGTTGTAGTAGACCTGAAGGTTTCTGATGTTCAGCCTTTACTTGTGAACAAGTAAGACACTTAGAATCATATCGGGCTATATCCTTTTTCATTCCTATCCACCAAAAGTTATTTCTTAAATCTTGGTACATCTTATTGTTTCCTGGGTGCATGGTATACCTAGATTTATGAGCTTCTTCTAAACTCTTATTTCTTAATTCTCCCTGCTTAGGTACCCAAATTCTTCTTTGGTGGAATCTCCAAATTCCATCTGCTCCTTGTTCTAATTCTTTTATTCGTCCTTTCATTCCTTCCGCCTCATCCTTGATTGCTGTAGCTTGCACACTCTTTAATTGTTCCATTAAATCTAACTGTAGATTTAATCTAAGAGCATGGACTCGTCGTTGTTTATCATGGTACTTACGAATTAAGGCATCTGCAACTACATTTGCCTTTCCTTCATGATACTGGATATCACAGTCGTAGTCACTTAGGATTTCCATCCATCTCCTTTGCCTCATATTTAACTCTTTTTGCCCAAATATATATCTTAAACTTTTATGATCTATATAGACAGTAAATTTACTTCCGTACAGATAATGTCTCCAAATCTTAAGGGCAAAAATTACAGCTCCTAATTCTAAGTCATGAGTCGTATAGTTTTCTTCGTGCTTTTTTTAATTGTCTTGAAGCATACGCAATCACCTTCTTGTGTTGCATTAGCACACATCCTAATCCTAGTTTTGAAGCATCACAATATACTTCAAAATCTTCAGTTCCTTCTGGTAAAGCTAAGATTGGAGCATTGGTTAATTTCTGTTTCAAGATCCTAAAGGCTTCTTCTTGTTTAGGTCCCCATTCAAACTTAACTGCTTTACAGGTTAGTTTAGTTAATGGTACAGCTATTTTGGAAAAATCCTTAATAAATCGTCTATAATATCCAGCTAAACCTATAAAACTTCTAATTTCCATTGCGGATTGCGAAACCTTCCATTTGGTAATTGCCTCTATTTTAGCAGGGTCTACATGAATCCCTTCGTGATTCACCATGTGTCCTAAGAATTGCACTTCTTGCAACCAAAATTCACACTTCGAGAATTTGGCGTAAAGCTTTTCTTTTCTTAACAAAGTTAAGAGTGCATGCAAGTGGTGACAATGTTCATTCTGACTTTTGGAATAAATAAGTATATCGTCTATGAAAACAATTACAAATTTATCCAAATACGGTCTACAGATTCTATTCATCATGTCCATGAATGCAGCAGGTGCATTTGTTAGTCCGAAGGGCATAACTGTAAACTCGTAATGACCATACCTAGTTCTGAAAGCAGTTTTAGGTATGTCATCTTCTTGTACTTTCAATTGATGATATCCGGAACGTAAGTCGATCTTAGAAAAATATCTAGCTCCTTGAAGTTGATCGAATAGATTATCAATTCTAGGTAATGGGTATCAATTCTTAATTGTAACCTTATTCAATTCTCTATAATCAATACACATTCTCATCGAACCATCCTTTTTCTTTACAAACAACACTGGGGCTCCCCACGGGGATGAACTAGGTTGTATGAAACCTTTACTTAGTAATTCATCTAATTGCTTTTTCAATTCTAACATTTCCGTGGGTGCTAACCGATAAGGTGCCTTGGCTATCGGTATAGTTCCTGGAATTAGATGAATTCTAAATTCTACCTCCCTATCTGGTGGTAATCCTGGTAATTCTTCTGGGAATACTTCTGGGTATTCTGAGACTACAGGAATCTCCTTAAGTTCTTTACCCTTAGTATTAATGATTACTGAAATCATATATACTATTCCTTGTTTTCGTTCATAACTAGCAACTTTCATTACTGATATGAACTTCATGGGCTTACATGGTTTATCTCCTGTAATCATAATTACTTCTCCTGTGGGTGCCTGAATTTCTATAGAATTCTTATCACAAAGAATTCGAGCATGGTTGGCTACTAACCAATCCATTCCTAACACAACATCAAATTCGGCTAATTTCATAGGTAATAGGTTTGCAAAGAATTTATGACCTGAGAGTTCTATATTTTCCTTTTGCAAAACTTTATCTATGCTAACAGAATTTCCGTCTGCCGTTTCGACTGTAAAAATCTGCCTAAGTTTAGTTAAGGGTAAGTTAAGAGCTTGGCAGAATGAAGTATTGATAAAACTTTGGTTTGCACCATAGTCAAATAATACTTTCGCATATACGTTGTGAACTAGGAACGTACCAGCTATCACGTCAGGAATCATCTTGGCCTCCTGAGTAGTTAACTGAAAGGCTCGAACATTTTTCTTAATAGCTCTGTCGGCTGTCTTGGCTTTGTTGTCTGCTGAAATGCCCATTTTCTCCACAGTTGAAGCAGATTATAGTTTTCTTTCTGCAGTTTTCTTCACGATGTCCTACAGTTTTGCAAAAGTTACAGGTTACATTACATCTTCCATAATGTTTCCTTTTGCAATTTCTGCAGAAAGGCGGATTTGAGGATTGCCCTGTCCCTCTTCTCTTGAAGTTGCTATTATTACCCATACGAAATCCTTGGGTAATTTTCTGAGCCAGTTCCTTTTTCCTGTTATCATCTCTTGTGCGTACCAATTCGTCAGTTAGGGTGTTGGCTAATTCCACTGCATCGTCAATAGTACGAGGTCTCGCAGCTTTAACGATATTGCGGATTTCACCAATTAAGCCCCAAATATAGCGAGAAATGAGTACCGGTTCTGGCGAAGCCAGTGTTGGTACCACTCTAGCATATTCAAAGAATGTCGAAGTATAACCGCAACAATCTACACCCATCATTCGATGGTTTAAGAACTTATTTGCCATTTGATCTTTTTCATATTCGGGACAAAATTTTCTTTCTACAAGACTCTTAAATTCTTCTCAGTTCATAGCATATGCCACCATTCTTCCTTTTGCTTGTAACACCGTGTTCCACCATTCTAGCGCCCCTTCTTTAAAAAGGTTTGACGCGTACATGACTTGATCGTCCTGAGCACATTTACTTATTGTAATTACTGCCTCGGTTTTCTCTAACCAACGCAGTGCTGCAATCGCAGTGCTGCAATCGCTCCTTCATTGCCTGCAAATTCAGCGGGTTTGCAAGCAAAAAATTCTTTGTAAGTGCAACCAGGCGTTGCAGCTTTCATTTTCTTAGGGGGCGGAGCTTGTCGTGGTTCATTATCATGATTAATATGACCATTGCCTCCATTTACGCTATTACTGAAGTTATCTTCAGAAATACGTTTGCTCGGAATGATTTGTTGAGGTTCAGCAGGTTTCTGAACAGCAGACTATTGCTGGAATAGCATTAGCTATCCCTTGAGCAACGATATTTTCTATATCTTGCCTAGTCATATATTGATCCCCCGGATGTTGCTCAGATTGATTAACCTCATTAACTGGTTCATTATTAGCGTTTTCCATCTGATAATTAATATATATAATTTATTAGTATTGAATAAATAACAATTATACACAAAACAACCATATAAATTTCACAAAACACTTATAGCCAAAACTATCGATTTCTCGATTTCCATTTTTATATTTTATAGTATGCTTCAATACACACCATTATCTTACACAAGTTTTATTTTAAGTTATTTCACAAGCTATATTTTACTTGTTTATTTACAACCATAGTTTTACAACCTACTATCCTTCGTCATTTGTTATTTCAGTAATGGCGTTCCCTCTCATTGTACTTCCAGGAGATCTGTTCTCCTACTTCCCTGATCCTATTTCCTGCATCCACCAGTTCTTCGCCAAAGTGGCAGAGTTCAGCTAAATTCTCATTGCTCATAGGTGGATTAGGTATAGGTTCTGGGTCAAACTGAGGGAGAAAGGAATAAGGACTGTTGAGCAGGTTTTGGAACTGCCAATCATTCGTCCACCATTCGTCCATTTCTAAAGGTTGGGTGTGAATTATAGGTTCTGGGATTGCTGGTTCTAAGTTTATAGGGATTTGAGTTTCAATAGGACGAGTAAAAACATTTTCATTGACAGGCTTAATAGTATCACAACTTGCCAATATAAAATCTAACTCCTCTTGTAGTGTCATTTCCTGGGTTTGTTTAGAGCTTTCTCCAATTTCTATCTGAGTTGGTTTTGAACCTCCTCCAATCTCCATTTCTATTTCCTTAGAATATTCTTCAAACTGTATTCCCATCTGCCTAGATTTTTCCCTGACTTCAATTCCCTTCCCTTTGTCTAAGGGATTTTCTATTTTAGGCATCTTTTTAGTGACGGGTTTTCTCCTACGCACACGCCTCCATCCCACGAATCTTCTCCTTTTCTTGGGCTTGGGTTTCTCCGAAGGTGGAGCATTGAATTCAATAGGTTCTTCTATATCTGGTATATACCTATTGAAATCTCTGGAAACCTCTATTTTTATCGGATAGAGATTTAGGTTCTGAAGGGCTTCAGACAAGTCACTCATGCTGTTATGCAAAATACACACAATTACAAATTTAAAAATTATAACAAAATTTCATAGAAAACCTTTAAATATTATTTCAGACTGGGTAACTACAAAACAATTGAAAACTAAAACACACAAGGTTTTTATTGTAAATTTATTTATTTACTGAATAAGGTTTCGGGACTGTAGGTGATAAAGGTGCTAAGACTTGGGTCAAATTATTTAAAGATTTGCGTTAACTGCTACAGTAGCTAGCATATAAAAATCTGCCCATTTCTCATCTAACTTGTCCTCCCAAGGTGTTTTACTGGTTAATTCCTGGGTTTCCTGTTTAATCTTCTTTTCTCGGAATTTCTTTATTTTCTCCTGACTTTTCTTTAAAATTAAACTTCTTTTATTAGGAGAAAGTGGTTCCTCATATTGTGCCTTTCGCACAAATATTCCTTCGTCAGGAATTACATAGTGATTTGAGGATTTGGTTTGGGATGAACTTCCCTTCTCGTTGGACGACCTATCTAATTTAAGATAGATGTTTGACAACTTTTGCTTACCCATACTGTACACAAATATTCAATTAATAAAACACATAATCACATAATTGACAATCAGTAAAATTAAGTATTTCTAAATACTTAATTGGCTTAAATCAGTGGCTCTGATACCACCTTTTTCTGTCACGGCCCCCGACCCGGTTTGACCCGTTTCAGGAGCCGCGGGACAGAAAATCCCGTGGTATTTATTTAATAGCGGAAGTTTTCGTCAGGATCTTTTCACAACTGTAATTTCCCGATTATTTTATTTCACAATTTGGGATAAAACCCCGGTAATCTACAATCATAGGATCTCACGGAGAAATCTTTATTTTTACAAAACATGTTTCTTTATTATATTGAGCCACTTCCTTAAGCTTGTAGTGCTTCATAGCACTTTTTCCTTGATCACAACAGATCACCTGAAACATGTTTGAAAAAGGTTTTGTCAGCGGGAAATACTGAGTGAATCATTCTTTTTACTAAAACGACGCGTTTGTTATAATTTACAGTATTAAGAGAGATTACAATGTTTCCAGATATCAAACCAACTACCCACGGTATTTTGTCACTCGACCCATTGGCCCTCCCGTTGTCCAATGGTGTCTGTGACTATGGTCATATCACCCCTTGGCTGCCCCAATGGTGAAGATTATCAAGTAATGTATACAAAACCCCACATACCGGCTGTAACTTGGTAATTACATATACTTAATGACTGTAATTATAACTTTGAAAATAAACATGCTTTTGTAAACAAATTTGATAAAAAGAGAATGACTCACATTGCAGATTTAATTGAGCAGAGCCTAGCATACTGATTAGCCTTTTAACCTAAATTAATAACATGCACACAACTCGGTTAGTAACTTAATACAGCATTTACGATAACTCACGAGATCAAACCCTCACATCGAATGACAAAGTGCGATACTTAAACATCCATTGAATTAACAACGAATGACAAAGCATAAACCCTAATGTGGGCAGCACTTAAACATCCATTGGATAGTTTAATCGATCGGACATTGAATCGTAGCAGCGATCGAATTAATACCCGGTATCGGAGCAGCGCCTCACTAATATAATTGATATTTTCGACTTCAGAGTGATTTGAATTCGTTTTTGAAAGTTTTGATCGACACCAGTGGATTGTGCAAGTGACAGGCTATTTATAGGTGATTTTGAGGGTTCACGCGGCCCGCGTAAACCTAAGATTAACACTTACGCGGCCCGCGTTGCCGCCCAGTCTACGAGTAGCTTTGATTGGTCATCAGTAGGTGTGACACGTAGGCGACACGTGGACTCGGAACACTTATCCGGTCAATCTAGGTTTGACGCGGCCCGCGTAAGATGTGCCTTGACTCTTACGCGGCCCGCCTGAGACCCTAAGTTCTTGATTTCTTGATTTTTCTTGTATGGTAGGGTTTCAGGGGCTCGGGTTTATACTTACGGGTATTTTTAGGACAATTTTGAGAGTCCTTACATATGTGCTTACGTGATTATGCGTGTTCCTGAGCTTTAGAAGTAGTAGACGTATGAGGTGAGATTCGATTATATTGTGTTGAGTCCCGTGGCGATGTCTGTTGCAGACAATGTCGTCATCTGGATCTCGCGCTACCCGTGATGCTCGCCGAAAGCAAGCAGACAAACGCCTCGCTGCCATGATTACTAAGCAAATGGCAAAGGTTGTACCCCAAGTCGTCAGTGAACTGTACGAAAACATGAGCAAATCGTCTGAGGAATCCAGAACTGAGACTCCCAAAGCTGCTTATAGCTTCAAACAGTTCAAGGCATGTGGACCGAAAGAGTTCACCGGCGAAGAAGGCCCTACGGCTTTGTTTCAACGGTTTGACTCGATCGAAGTCACTCTGCGACAGAGCGGATGTCCTGATAATCTCCGCACACTGAACGTGACCGGCGTCTTCCAGTCCCGCGCTCTAGACTGGTGGACGGTCGAAAGGAACAAGCGCGGAAATGATGCAGCTTACGGTCTGTCATGGGACGAGTTGAAGAACGTTATGCTTGAAGAGTTCTGCCCTCCCCATGAGCGCCAGAAGCTGGAGGACTTGTTCTGGCACATCAAGCAGAAGGAAGGTGACAACGCTGCCCTGACTGCTCGCTTTAAGAAGCTCAGCATCATCTATCCCGATCAAGTGAAGACGCCCGACATGACAGTTAAGAAGTACATCCGAGCTCTACCCGACTGTGTTGCGGATTTTGTGCATGCCGCAAAGACAACAACGATCGAAGAGACTTACTTGTTTGCCGTCGAAATCAACGACATGCGGGTAAAAGCTGGTTTTTGGGATAAAACTTCGAAGAACCTGCACCAAGTCACCACCGCTGAAACCGCCACCGCTCAATCATCAAAGACCTCACGCCGCAAGAAGAAGAACAACAACAGCAGCTCCAGCAACAAGAACTGTGCTGTCACTACCACTGCTGCTCCACTTCAAGCTGTACCGGCTCAGCAGCAGTCTCACCACCGACCAGCACCAGTTACTTATGCACCGCCTGCAAAGCGTGCATACACAGGCCCCCACCCGGCTTGCCCAACATGTTCTTATCATCACCCGGTGGGTCTCGCCTGTCGTTTCTGCGCTCACTGCAATATGTACGGTCACTTCACTGCTAACTGCTGTACTGGTCCCCGCCAAGCACCAGCTCAAGCCACTGCTCATCAAGCTCTGCTCCCAGCCCTACAAGGCTAACAAACGGCTCAGGCACCCGCGGTCAACGCCAGAGTCTGCTTCGCATGTGGTGATCCCAACCACTTTGCGAACATGTGCCCGAACAGGGTTGTGAAACAAGAGCCCCAACAGCAGCAACAACAGCCTCAGCTAGGGCTGTAAACGAACCGAACGTTCAGCGAATAGTTCGTGAACTGTTCGGTGGGAAGTTCGTTTACGTTCGTTCGTTCGTTTAATAAACGAACGAACATGAATAAGGAATTTCGTTCGATTAGTTAAATGAACGAACATGAACAGAGGTCTCGTTCGTTCAATTGTGTTCGTGAACGTTCGATAAGATGTTCGTGAACATGTTCGTGAAGATTCGTTTATTTATGTTCATTCATGTTGGTTTGTTGGTGTTTTAACTAAAGATTTTTGTACTTTCACATATTTTTTCTAAGCTTTTTATATTCTTTTATTTTTATTTATTTTTTCCCCTAACAATTAAACTAGGAAACCCTATTCCCACCTTGTTTATGCATTGTTCCCTTTTCTTTCTAATTATTCACATCAACGAATATAACGACCTCCGTTCTAGTGTTGCTCTCTCCGTCATCCACCTTTAGCCTTCGTCGTGTTCGCCAAATTTATTTGTGTTCGTGAACCGTTCGTGAACACACTCAGTTTCTTAATGAACGAACATGAACATAAAATCTGGTTCGGTAGGTGTTCATGAACTGTTCGTGAACACTTTTATTTCCTTAACGAACGAACACGAACAAGGGTTTGTTCGTGTTCGTTCGGTTCGTTTACAGCCCTAGCCTCAGCAGCAGCAACAAGTCGCACACGCCAGAACTTTTAACATCAATGTGCGCCAAGCCCAGGCTGACAACAACGTGGTCAATGGTACGTTCCTTTTGAATGGTATTTATGCATCGTGTTTGTTTGATACTGGAGCCGATAACTGCTTTGTGTCGTTTGAATTTGAGAAACTCCTAAGTCGTAAGCGGTCCCAACTCTCCTCGACGTTCGATGTTGAAGTCGCCACCGGAAGAACTGTCGCCGTTAATTCTGTTCTTCGTGATTGTACTCTTGAGCTCAACAATCACATATTCCCAATCGACCTCATTCCGATGCAACTCGGAAGTTTTGACATCATAGTAGGCATGGACTTTCTTCGCGATAACCATGCTGAAGTTGTGTGCTTCGATAAGATGATTCGATTTTCGCTCGCGAATGGTGATTTATTGAGTGTCTATGGTGAAACTGCTTCGAAAGGTCTCAAACTTATGTCATGTGTCCAAGCTAGCAAGTATCTCTGCAAGGAATACAGAGCTTTCCTGGCTAACATTGTAGTAGCGGAGAAGGAAAAGAAAGGAAAAACAGAAGTGAAAGACGTTCATGTGGTTCGTGAATTTCCTAATGTGTTCCCTGACGATCTTCCCAGACTTCCGCCAAGTCGTGATATCGAATTTCGTATCGACCTCATTCCTGGAGCCAACCCTGTTGCCAAAGCTCTTTACCGACTCGCCCCGTCCGAAATGCGTGTGTTACACCCTAGTTACTATTTAACGGTTTTACATGTAAATACCAACAATTAGATGTATAGTTAAGACTACACATACTATAAAAATAGGGTTTATTAAAACTTTTACAAATCATAAGTTATTCAACATAACGTGATCGGATTCGTCGTTTAAATTTACGACGAGGCAATGTGCGGAAGCATGAAATCTTTATTGTGTTCGGTTCTTCGTTGAGCTTGATCGTCTTCCGACATCCAAAATGTACCTACATTTCATAAACATGAAATGCTTTAGTCATACGGAGTTTAAAACATGTCTAAACTCTAAACGAGTCCGGGAAGCGAAACTGAATAAATTACATATTGTTACAGGGTCTACCGTAAATTACGGTGGCTACCGTAATTTACGGTAGCCCCTGAATGTCGATTCATCCACCGTAAAGAAGTGGGTGTGTGGTGTAAAGGTTTTAAGGCTACCGTAAGTTAAGGTAGCTACCGTAACTTACGGTGGCCTCTACAGGATTTTCCAAGTTTGTCGTTTTCTAAAACGAAAACCTTCATAACTTTTAATCCGCTTGTCCGTTTTGCACGATTCTTTTTCCTACGCGTTCGTAATTTGATTCTCCATCTTATGGAGTTAACATCCGACATCCGGATTGACAAATTTATAGAGTTTTAAGCTTTAGGCTTAAATTAAAATTTACCTATTTTGACCCATTCATGTATTTATCAAACAACTTGTTTGTTTGATCCCAAATTCTCGTGAATCTCCTAATTTCTATATTGTCTATCATATTTGGCTCAAACCACGGGTTTCCTATGCATTTTAAACCCGCTTATACTCAAGTGCTTGTTTTGACCCGTTAAGGACATTTACGTCCCTTTAAGCATAATTTCGCTCAATTCCCTTATGCCTCAAAATTCCACTGCTTCATTTTGGTTAGTCTTCCACCACGGCTTTGAACGTGGTGGATTCAATGTAATAGATAATTTATTCCGAGTTTTATCCTTCAAATATGTTATTTTTGCGGTAATACACATTTTAAGGCATTTAACCCTTGATAGTTTATGCCTACGATTTTCATACGCATCTAAAGGTTACAAAATCATAATATAAGTTCCTAACCAACCTTTATGGGTCGTTTGCCCAATTTACCCTTCAAGGGCGTTTTAGTCAACATTAGCCCCTCACTTACTACGAAGGGCTTTCGCTACATATTTGGCCATGAAGTATGTTATCCACAACCATATTTACACGTACCTGGCTCGGGTCAACTTATTGACTCGTTTCGATACCTTGCCTCTATAATATGCTAATTCGTAGCGGTTTAATCCATAAACCATTATTATCCTGTAAGCATAAGACTTGACACGTACATATTAGTCGTCATTTGTCAAATGACGCTAAAAGTCACCCTTTGACCCGTTTGGTCTAAACGACCAAACATTTTGCATTTGAATTTAGAATGGTATATATATATATACCATCTCGTTATTTAACCCATTTCGGCTTACGCCGTAGGGTGTCTTATAAATTTTACTTATATTTATCGACACACGACTAAATTACCATTTTATCCCTATTCTTATTATGAGTTACCCCATACGGTAACATCTCAAGATTCATTGTATGCTTGTCATTTACGGCTACATTACTACTTACCCATATTTACCATTCATCATGGTTTTTATCAATTTTGTGTATGTCCCGACTCGTATCAATTGTGTCGGAAATCCATATTTCCCAATATTGTTTTTATCGAGTTTAAAACTTATAAAATAACTAAGTATTCTACAAAATGGTGTAAGTTTCACTTACCTCGCATCCGGTTATTGCTCTTTTCGCGTACACGATCCGTTTGACCCGCTTCTTTCCCAAGCCTCCATCTAGCTTGTCAAGAGTCAAACTATCATCATAATTCGTAAGACGGTTAGATTAGTCATCATTATTATGACTATTTCATCTTACGGATTTTGTGTCGAAATTCCTATTCTACTTCATCATTGGTTAGTTCGACTTTCTAAAATCAACTACCTTTAATCATATAATACGCACAATTAAGGCAAATCAACATTATGATTAGAAATCGTTTTATCCCATATCTTATGTAATTAGTCAAGTTAGCTAATTACGTGTTTCTTTCATAATTCCATCTTTTCATACCAAACCCAATTCATGGTAATTATGATTCATGTACCCAAACACCTAAATTGTTCAAGTACTATATCTTTACTATCAAATATGATGATTCTAATCACAAATTAGGCACTAACATCATCATATTATAAAAACCCATTTCAAGTCATGTATGATCAACACTCAAACTTGCAAATTGTTCAAGTATCTTGTTTCTACTATCAACTATGATGATTTTAAACATGTGTATATCATCATCTTCACTGCATAATCAAAACCCACTTGTCTAAAAGTGGTAAATCATCAAATTACTCGAATCATAGCAATTTTACTTCAAATTTCTACTTAGGGTTTGTTCCTAAGCAATCACACTTCATAAATTCGGCCATAGCCTCTACGATTCATGCTTAGATCGCATCATGCAAAGTTAACTAATTTTCACAACTTCATGAATGTTGGAAATTCGACATACCTTACGATCCCCTTGACTCGGTGATCGTTTCTATATATTCAAATCTGAATTTGGCCTTCGATTGATCCTCCAATTTGAAGGTTTTGTTGAGTTCTAGGGTTAGCTCCCATGGGGCTTGTCTCCTGATCATCTCACGCACGCACACACACAAGAGTGTGTGTGTTGTGTTTTGTTTTTAAGTTTATAATTCCATTTGCAAGATACCCGGCTTTGGTCCCTCGTGTTTGGTTAGTTATTAATTAGGTCACAACCTAATTATTTTCAACAATATTCCCACTTATTAACTAGGTTTAATATTCCTAGTTAACCTAGCGGGTTTGATCGGAGTGTCGCGCTCCGGTCAAAGATAATATTTATAAGCCCAAATTACCCTTAACAATGTGTTAGTGGTAGTAAGGGGTCGAACCATGAAGAGTATGTGGTTTGTGTGTGGATTCGGATGAATTAAAACAATTGTCACAATTTATGAAGCTTGCTAAAGTATTTTTGTATTTTTGTTTAATTAAGAAATATGGGTTTAGACTAATTGAATTGATTAAATTGATGAACAACTAATGATTAACGATTACGAGAAAATGGTTACTAGAACAATAAGAATAAAAAGGAATCACTCCCGGTTTCGGTAATTGTTAACCTAGGATTTCTACAAGTTTTAGTTTCAACTCAAATGCATTCGATTAACGGATTTAGTGTACCGTGACTTAGGTGCTACTAGCTATCAACGCCCCGAAGAACGGACAAAAAGACACTTTGTAATCAACACAAGTAAATCCTAACAACGACAACGTACAATTACATATCACCGTTTCGCAAAGTCATAACTTTTAACATCGTTCGACAATTCACGAATTCGTAACAAATGTAATACTATTGTCAAAAGTTTCAAAAACCAAATACAAATTGTCACTAAGATGAAACAAGAACAAATTGAAACCCTAAAATTAACAACTACCTACACCGGGGTGAAACCGAGATGATTAGCCGCTCATGGTTGATGCAACTTGATCACCGGATGCTTGGAATGCGGATGGAGTCATCTTGAAGCTTGTAGGATGAAGGAATGATGAAGAATTAGGGTTTATGGAATGATGATGATGAGAAGGATGATGGATTGGTGAACTAGGGTTTTATGATTGGTTGTGTGTTTGATTGTGTAGATGATAGAAGATGGAATGGTTGGTGAATGATAGGTCAATTGTGGCTCCAAGAACAAGTTTCAAACTCAACACAAGTGTAACTCCCGAAATTCAATGAAAACAACCTCTTTGACTCGTTATTTTGACCCAAAACAAAATCAACCGCGCAGCGATATTGACAAGCCGTCGCCGACGGCTTGATGCCCCGTCGGCGACGGTCCTTAATTGTTGAGTTAGAGCCGACAGTGTATCTTCCTGTCTACGGACAAACCAGGCGACGGAATTTTGTGCAAACCGTCGGCAACGGCCCATATAGGCGTCGGCGACGGTGCCCAGATGTTTGGTTTTCTGTTTCTTCCATTTCTTGAGTCCGGTTGACCCGTTTCGCATCCCGGTGGTTCCGTTTTCGCTCCGGTGACTCGTAAAGCTCCCGAAAAGCTCCTTAAACTCTGTTAAACCTGCAAAACACATATATAATCAAGAGTAGGCAATTCGAAACTAAAACTTGTGTAAAAACATCAAATTAAACGATTACAAGCACCGGATTTCGACCACGTATCACATCCCCACACTTGTCTTTTGCTTGCCCTCAAGCAAATCTCTTTTTCACTTTCAGGTGGGTCGAACAACGAATACATTCCCCATTCCCGAGACAAAGGTTAAGGTCCAATGTCATACTAAAGTTCAAACTCTTTACAATTTTCAATATATTTAACGGTAATGTGATTTTAAGTACACAAATGGTTACCCAAGATTAACCCGCCTGTAAAACCAACAATTCATGCATGTCCCTCACAATGTTCTCTCCACTCGGCTTATAAATTGGCTAATATTTATAATGTATTAGCACTTCAAAGACTATTCACTCAAAACCGATTAGAACACATACCCGCATAAGCTTGCAACTCAATCATTCTCCACCATTGATCACGAATACTAAGCACAAGTCAAAAGGTCTTTGAAGGGTTGTAATGGGGCTAGGCGAGGGGTAGGAATTAGGATATTTTAAAGTGGCTAAGGTGATGAAAATTCGATTTTTTATTACAAATGACTATTCTAACAAAACTAACTATAAACACCAAAATTAAGGCAACAACATTCGCCTTTTATTCAACAACTATCAACACTTCTTTTTGTGTTTTTCTTCAACGATTTTCAATTCTTTTTCATGACATTTTCTGATTTTTTTTAACATATATGCAAACAAACAAGAACAACTATACAAAAACGACTCCTATAATCGAATTTCCATCACACGGGTTTAAAAGAAAAGGTTTAACGGTTATGGGCTATAGGGTGGTCAAACGAAAGGTTTAGGCTCAAAATGGGCGACTAAGGGATTTGTTTGGGTAAGGATAGATAAATGGTTTTAAGAGAAAAGGTTTACCTAATGCCTTAATCATTCTTGTGCTTGTATTCGGTCTATAGTCTCAAACGTATCAAAAGTTGCAAGTTCTACAATATATGACTAATGGTCCACTCAAACAAAGAAACATAGGTATGTAATCTATGATATAAAAGTGGCTCAAAACCTCACATATCTAAAAGGGTATGGTATGTGACATGCATAAAAGACTAGTTTCTTAGGCGGATTATTCCCAAATAACCACCCGTTAAATACCCGTCATGCTATTAATTCGAACTTGACCATGACAATAGACCAAATGGGTTGTGACATCCCTCGTTGAATTAGTTACTTGTGCTTTTAAGATCGCTTTTAAAACAAGATATTTTTGAAATTTTTTTGAAATTTCCCCCCATCCCCACACTTGAGGTGAACATTGTCCTCAATGTGTAGTATTTAAATGAACGGGTCAAAATCTAAAATTTTTACTACTCCCCCATCCCCACACTTGAGATACATATTGTCCTCAATGTGTAAGAACTAGAGTATTAAACGCACAAGGGATGTGACACGGCTAATTCCCCCAAAATTTCACCCCGGAAAAAATAATATACAAAATACACTCCACTTATTTGCTAATCTAAAGATCAAAAGTAAAAAGAAACGTATGCACCTGGTTTGTGAGCTCATTCTTCGTATGCTCCTCTCCTCTTCATGAAAGCGGTTGTCCCACGAACCAAATGTACCTACAAATCTTAACCCTTGTGTAGAAGTATGCTTCTCACAACCACTAAAATTTGTTAGTTACCTAGTTCTACCACTTTTATGAAAATATTACCAAGCTATACGTTATTTCACTTTGATTTATGTGGAAAATAAATTACAACAACAACAAACCTAACTCACTTTCGTAGGAATCACGGTTGCATTTAGCTTATGCAACAAGCCCTTTTAAACCCCCCAATAGCTTGGGAGGATGAGAGGTCTCGTGAGGGTTATATAGGGAACACACCCACAAAGTTCATTTAACTAGGCGAGAATTTAAATAACAAAATGAAAATAACAAAAAAAATAAAATAATATACAACAACAACAACAAACGCCATACCTCGCCTCTACCGCTGATATCTCTCATTAGGGTTCATTGGCGGGTTCGGCTGAAACGGATAACCAGTGAGGGCCTCAAGCATATCCCTATAGTTATCTAATGGGCTCGACTCTCCTTGGGGTGGCGGTTGGTACGGCATCGGAACAAAACTCGAGCCAACGGCTTCGGGCCAATGAGGGGTTGGATCGGATGGGCCTTGCGGATGAGGAAGATTGGGGTAATCGGTCCACCCCGAGTGTTCAACATATGGGATACCGGCTTGATAATCTCTTTGATGGCGCTCTTGGTCATGGAGTACTTTGAAGTTGTTAATCGCCATCTGGTTAGAAAAGGCCAACGCTCCCCATCGGCGTTGGTCCAACTCTCCTTGTGCGGTTTGGCGCCTAGCCTCCTCTTCTTCCCATGCCCGTCTATGGGCCCTTTCTTCCTCTTGCAACTGTATCATGCGTTCCATTTGTGACTGTTGTAACGCATGTTGCAGCTGTTGTTCCCCCAACTGTTTTCCACCCTCTCGCGGAAAGATGTTTGAAAACCCCATTGTTGCTGCGAGTACGCCCCTTGCGCCTCTTCCCATTCGTTCCTACTAGCATGGTACTCTCTTTCTTCACCAATACCCGCCGACACATTGTCGTAGATCGCTTGATCTCCACGGTTCCACAACCGATACGACGGTATTTGCCTTTGATTCACAAAATCTGCCACATTGGCAGAGATTTCCCTATGCTTCCTCCTATACCTTTGCCTCGGTCCCCGCGGACCGGAAGGATCAATTTCCTCCTCAACATCGGGCATCTCCTCATCGCCCTCTTCTTCATCACCTTCTTCATCACCCTCTTTGTCATTAACCCGATAACTATCCCCTTGCTCATCTTCGACCGTATGCAAATGCCCAAAAGCTTTCACAGTTATTTTCCAATGTCGCCTTATAGAGGCGAAGTTGAATTGATCAATTGGCTTAGACACCCACAGTGAGTCTTGAGGTAATGCATTCTGTTGGAGAATCATGGCGCTAATCAACCTTGCATAAGGAATCATCTTTCGTTTAAACGATTCCCGTGTATCCCATGTGTTGATCATAACAATTTGACGCCACGAGAGCTTGGGCGTCCCATATAACATTTGCATGCAAAACCCGACAGTCGGGTGCCTTCACTTTTCCACGGTCTCCGAACCGTACCATAATGTTCTCTAACGAGATACCTTGGAGTATCTTTCCCATCAAAGACAAATCACTTATCGACTCTCCTGCACCCCCAGAACCTAGTAGGGTGTCCTCTAAAAGCCTCACTGGGTCAGCATCGTTTTTCTTGTTGTCCAAAAACTGATCATACCCATAATATTCATATGCGTCGACCCCAAGCGAGTCAAACCTCTCTATAGCATTCATATGTTCGAAAGACATGACCATTTGACTTTTTCCAATGTTACCAATCAACTTCCACCTATGAGCCGGTCTATCAGAGTGTTCAAAACGAAGGGTGGATAACCACTCACAAACTGCCCCCAAGTATACCCGAGTAGTGATATCCTCACACCAGTCAATCACCCGTTCCCAGCCAAGTTTCTCAAACCTTTTCACTATACCAATCTTGCTAAACTCTTCAACATCTACCGTACGCACACAAACTGTCCTTTCGGGTACGGATTTTGAAACACCCGTAACCATTTTCATCTTCCACATCTTGGCTTCTAACCTCTTATTGTTGTAACGAGAAAGAGCCTTTGTTTTCTCGTCCTTCCATGCCGAAGCCGATCTACTATTTTTTTCTTCTTCCCAATCCCAATCCTGTCGAATAAGTTGCCCATCGCTCTCTTGTACGTTACTTAGTTGTTCCCAACGTCTTTGATATACCCCGGAGCCCGACCCGGCTCCCGAAGATGAACCTTGACCGGAGGTCTTTGCTTTCTTACCTCCTCGGAACATGGCTACAATCACAAGACAAAGACAACAACAATTAGTACACTCCAAACTTTCAACAATCTCAAACTTTGAACATGGTATGCAATGTTGAACTTCAATCAAATTTTAGATGTAACATCGCCTTTTTTAAACTTCCAAAGTCGCACATCTTAGCATCTATATTGATTAAACATGTTTATTCCAAAAATTTCGCAAAATTTCATGTTTTCAACAATATTCAACATCACAACTATGTTCAATCATGCACAAATCTAGTGTAATCACATCACCAAGACTAAAGCATGCTCAAATCCCACCCAAATCAAGTAAAAATTCTTAAGTTTATGCTAAAACATCCTACATTGTGATAAACAATCTACTCTTAAACACTAGGCTTAAAATTTCGAAAGAAATCAACAATGTATATAATAATCATGCATAAATTTACTGAAATTTCATACCTTTGATGTTAGATGACAAGAAGAACTAAGAACAAGTGCAAAACAAGAAACTTGGATGAACACTCTTCAAACCCTAAAACTCACGTCCAGAAATCGTGCAGACGAGCAAGATTTAATGGAAACCTCTATGGGGGTTTTATTCCTCTTGAAAAACTACACAAGTTAGGCTCAAGAATCGACTGATTTGGTGTAGAATTGAAGGAGTTATGAGAAGAGAAGATCTAGGGTTCTTGGTGACTTAGTGAAGAAGATGGGTTGCAAGAGAGGAAGTTAGAACATATGGATCTGCTAAATGAAGTTATGTGGGCATGTGATAAGGTTTTCAAGACTTTTGTATGGTTAAAACCATGTTTGGAACGAGTTTTACAAGTGTCAAAGGGGTTTGGGTTCGAACCTTGGCTTAAACAAAGATCAGCGTCGGCTGATGATGCAGGCACCGTCGGCGACGGACTCGGGAAATAGTCAAAGTGGGCGACGGCTTATGTTGCTGTCTACGATGAAGTTTAGGCGACGGACGTTTTGTAGGAACTGTAGGCGACGAAGGATGAGACCGTCGGCGAGGGTTCTTCGATTTTCACTTTTTATATTTTCAAATTTTTTTTTTTTTGAGGAAAATTATGGACTTTTAATAAAAGAGCTATGTACATACAAAAATCCTAAAAATTATTAAAAATCTTTTTGTGAATTTTTATAAGTTAAATTTTGAAAACGCAATAACCGTCAACGGCCCTACCACCCCCCAAAAAGTCGTGTATTGTCCTCAATGCACATAACCAAGTCTAAAACATACCTTGTATCTTCGTGACCCGTTCGGAATGTCCGGACTTCAAACAATCAAGAGAGATTAGTATGGAACGAAAACGATTAACATAAACACACCCAAACAAATAAATAATTGTACATAACTTTACACAAAATGTTACCGGTCTTTGTTAGTCGACCTCGTAAATCGGTGTGCTTACCACAAAGCTCACCAATTCCTTGTTTTCGTCTACCTTCTCGTTACCATCAAGAAACGGTTTTAGCCGATGACCATTTACCGTTTGTCGTATCCCATCCTTCGGGTCCTCGATGGTAACATCACCCAATTGTCCAACCCGGGTGATCACATAGGGTCCCATCCATTTGCTTCGGAGCTTTCCGGGAAAGAATTTGAGCTTCGAGTTGTAAAGCCACACCTTTTGCCCAACCTCGAACTCTTTCTTCCTTAACTTAGCATCATGCGCCTTCTTCATCCCATCCTTGTAATTGGATGCGCATTCATATGCCATTTCCCGTAGCTCCTCCAACTCGCATAGCATGAGTTTCCTTTCCTTTCCTGCATCATCATATTGAACATTAACTTCCTTAATAGCCCATAATGATTTATGCACAAGTTCAACCGGTAAATGACAATTTTTACCATAAACCAACCGGTAAGGTGTAGTGCCAATAGGTGTCTTATGTGCCGTACGGTAGGCCCATAAAGCATCGTTCAATTTAATTGACCAATCCTTACGGTCCGTCCGCACGGTCTTTTGCAAAATCTCTTTGATTTGCCTATTTGACACCTCAACTTGCCCGCTTGTTTGCGGGTGATAGGGGGTAGCAATCCTATGGTCAACACCAAACCGTTTAAGAAGTTTCCCAAACCGAAAATTTTTAAAATGAGATCCTCCATCACTTATGATGACCCGAGGAATCCCAAACCTTGAGAAAATATCGGTTTGAACAAAATTACACACTACGGAGTGGTCGTTCGTCTTGGTGGCTATTGCTTCGACCCACTTTGACACATAGTCAACGGCCACCAAGATATACAAATTGCCATAGGAATTGGGGAATGGGCCCATGAAATCAATTCCCCACACGTCAAAGATGTCGACTACAAGGATTGGTTGCATGGGCATCTCATCCCTTTTTGAAATACCCCCTAGTTTTTGACACTCTATGCAATTTTTGGCAAACTCATTTGCATCTTTGAAGATAGTAGGCCAAAAAAGACCACTATTTAACACTTTATGACCCGTTTTGTGACCACTAAAGTGACCACCACATGCAAATGAGTGTAGATGCTGCAACACGCTTGGAATCTCTTCGTCATCAATGCATCTTCTTATAACTTGATCCGCACACTCCTTTCACAAATGCGGTTCTTCCAACCGATAGTACTTGATTTGGGACATGAAGTGTTGCCTCTTCCGTCTATCCCAATGTGCCGGTAAGTCACCTGTAACAAGATAATTCACAATGTTAGCATACCAAGGCAACTTATCCAATTTCATAATATACTCATCGGGAAACGACTCATTGATCTCTAACGATTTAGGATCCTCATCAACCATCAACCGGGACAAATGGTCCGCTACCACATTCTCGGTACCCTTCTTGTCCCGTATCTCCAGATCGAACTCTTGGAGCAACAACACCCATCGGATTAACCTCGGTTTTGCATCTTTCTTCTCCATGAGGTACCTAACTGCAGTGTGATCAGAATAAATAATCACTTTACTACCCCATATATATGCCCGAAATTTATCCAAAGCATATACCACCGCGAGTAGCTCTTTTTCGGTAGTGGTGTAATTTAATTGTGCATCCGAAAGAGTCTTACTCGCGTAGTATATGGCAACGGGTTTCTTTTCAACCCTTTGTCCCAACACGGCCCCCACCGCATAATCACTCGCATCGCACATAATTTCAAAAGGAAAAGACCAATTTGGCGATTGCAAGATTGGGGCCTCAACTAACTTCTCTTTTAAATTGTTAAAAGCGTTTTGACAATTTTCATTAAAATCAAACGGTTGATCTTTCAACAACAAGTTACATAAAGGCTTGGTTATGTCACTAAAACCCTTAATAAACCGCCGGTAAAAACCTGCATGACCTAGAAATGACCTAACACCTTTAACAGTCGTGGGATACGGTAAAGTAGATATGACATGTACCTTTGCACGATCAACCTCTATCCCACGACTTAACACCACGTGTCCCAACACTATTCCCTCTTGAACCATAAAATGGCTCTTTTCCCAACTTAAGACCAAACTAGTTTCGACACACCTTCTTAACACTTTATCTAGTTGATCCAAACAAGCCTCAAAAGATGACCCAAAAATTGAGAAATCATCCATGAAGATTTCCAAAGACTTCCCCACCATATCTGAAAAGATAGTCATCATACACCTTTGGAAGGTGGCGGGGGCGTTACATAATCCAAACGGCATTCGCCTAAATGCGAAAGTGCCGTAGGGACAAGTAAACGTGGTCTTTGCTTGGTCTTCCGGATGGATGGCGATTTGATTATAACCAGAATAGCCATCTAAGAAACAATAAAATTTTTGTCCCGACAATTTCTCAACTATTTGATCAATGAACGGTAAAGGGAAATGATCTTTGGAAGTTGCGGTATTCAACTTCCTATAATCAATACAAATTCGCCACCCGGTTACCGGCCGAGTGGCTACCTCTTCACCTGCGTCATTTTTGACGACTTGTATACCCGCTTTCTTGGGAACTGTCTGTGTTGGGCTCACCCATTGGCTATCCGAGATTGGGTAAATGATACCCGCATCGAGCCATTTCAGCACCTCCTTCTTCACTACCTCCCGCATATTCGGATTTAATCTCCGTTGTGCATCTCGAACGGGAGTTACATTCTCTTCCGTGATGATTTTGTGCATCACCACTGAGGGACTAATACCCTTCAAATCAGCAATGGTCCATCCAATCGCCGCCCGATTAGTGACCAAAACATCCATCAATTTATCCTCTTGCTCCACGGTTAAATTTGATGCAATAATAACCGGGAGCGTGTTGCCTTCACCAACATAAGCATATTTAAGATGCTTAGGCAACGCTTTCAATTCAACCTCCGGAGGCTCTACTAATGACGGCTTCAACTTGATGTCGATGCTCTCCGGTAAGCTCTCAACTTGGTGCGTCCATGTTGGTTTTCCCTCTCTAACCGCAAGCACCTCCAAACTCTTTACTTCCTCGCCGATGCTCTTATCCATCTCCACCTGTGACCTGTCAAACATATAACAATCCTCCATTGTGTTTTTGTCACACCCCAAATTTCCACGTGTTACCGGTGGGCCCGGTAGGGGAGTAACGTGACGTGGTTGGCAACATCATAGTCAAACAACACAATATATAAATGCACAGCGGAAGCAAAAGGATAAATATATTACAATCCGTAATAGTGTAACATCAAAGTATTACAACGGAAGTAAAGGATCCACAGGCGGATCGCAAATAAAATAATATGGTTCAACAGACTTTAGGCATCTAAGCTTGCGAGACTCTTTATTGATGCTAGGAGTAGCCAGCCAATTCCAATTAGTACCTGCACTTAGCCTTTTTGGGAAAATACGTCAGTTTACACTGGTAAATACAATCAACCGACTCATTTTGAAAAGGGTTTAAGAAAATGATTGATTTGAATGCACATGGCACAAATAATATTTTATAACTTGGGTTACTTATTTAAATATATAAACTTGTACAGGATTTACATGTTCCTTATGCGTTCAGTAGCCCGGATCGAGCCGGGTTAAAGATTAATTGACACAGCACATTTAATTATGAGACACCGACGGCGTACGCCTACGCCGGGTGCTGAGGTCGTGGCCATTCGTAGAATGATGCCAGGGATATCCGGGACAACGGTCATTAACCCCCAAAGGCTTTAAGTAAACAAAACAAATTAAACGGAGTCATCTCAATAACTTAACCATAATAAGATTAAATATTCAATGCCCGGCCAAGCGGTATTTTATATACCGTACCCCAAGCCCGTATAGGGAAATAAGTTAAAAGTATTTACCTGAGCTTAAATATAAATTCAATCCCAGCCGTATCAAATCAGCAAGTACAGATAGCTTTTACTGAGCTCCTAAATCTGGAACGAAGGTTTTTAATAACCTATTAGAATCCTAACGGGTCTTTAATTAAGCCTTGACTTAGACCGGTTAGTTTTCAAGAGGGAGATACGGTTCAAACGCATGATTAAGCGAAGACCGGATAGAATGTGATTTAGACCCGACAAGTTTGAAGACTTGCTTAATATGGGTATTTCATACACATTCTGGATTTTTAGACGAAACTGATAAGTCTTGACCCGTTTCGGCCAATTTATGTAAACTAGTTACATAAACCGAACCGAACCGAACGCATATGACGTGTAACGGGTAACCATAAGAGTCCTAAACAGGTTTCCTAAGTTATCATGCCCTAAATATGTTGTGATATCAGTGGGATACCTTCCATTATGCCCAAAACGAGTTTAATCTCATAAAAAGCCCCGAAGGGGTATTTTGGTCATTTTAAAGATTATAAAAGGGATTAATTACATTTCTGTGAACCGGGTCTGAAAACATCAGTAACTTAGTTTATTTTAACAGATTATAACATTTGGTTATAAGTCTTATATGTCAAAATAGTTTTAAACCCTAACTATGCGTATAATACGCGTATAAAGCCGTTTTAAGCGACGTACGGTTTAATATAGTATCCTGAGTTTTCTGATTATTTAAACAAGTTCAAAACACTATATTTATTATTTAAAATCAGTAGCAATTGGATTGGCGTTAAAAGGATTTGTAAAACTCATTTTATGGCCTAAAAGGGTATATTCGGTATTTACCGAATTAAGGCGCTAATCCAAGCTTATGATCAGTCTAAAAATAATTAAAAATCTTTAAAAATCCTAGAATATTATTTAACATCAGTGGGTAAAAGATTTGGTGTCAAAACTGAGTTTAGATAGGTTTTACGCTAATGGCGCCGTTTAATTAATAAACATGTTTATAAATACGCCATTAAGCATAACTCCTAATCTAGACTTCCGATTGACGTGAAATTTTGCAGACATGTTCAATAGTCAGTATTAAATACTTTTTCACTTTTACATTTTCTAAAATCTCGTTCTGCGGTCATAAGGGCATTATGGTCATTATTTAGGCATTTAACGGAAACGTCGGACGATTAGGGATTCGAGTGGTATAAACGCAGAGGCTTATACACACATGTAACTAGGTCCTAATGGAACCTTAAGGCATGTCTAAACCTACATAAATCGGGTCAGAACTGAGGTCAAAGCAAAAGTCAAACTTTTGCGTCTTTCGGTTCCGAATCGGTTCATAACAGAAAGTTGTCGAATCAATCAAGCGTAGACAAGTTATTATACTTATTTTCAAGTTATATGTATTGTTAAAACAGATTACACGCCTTCTGTATCATTAAATATGCGATTAACATTTCTGTTGACTTTTCGAAAGAAGTTTGACTCGACAAACGACATAGTTAAGATTTAAATCAGTGGGTGACCTTTTAGGGGTTTATTACCCATATAAATACCAACTTATAACAACTTTCGTTTCGATAAAACTCTGGACCGTTCCTGATTTATCGCTAAGTCAAACCGTAATTACGACGGTTTGACTTCTAGGCTCTAAACTAAGCATAACACCAACGAGAAGGATCAAGAGCACTTACATACGTCTAATGGATGATTTGTAAAGCTTGGATCAGTTCTTGAGCTCTTGAAAATGTCCAGAAGATGAAATGTGCATGTATGTGGAAAATGTGACTTCTTATAACAACTTCAAACCTCATGGATGATCAACAACTAAGTCTAGGGATGTTACATTATCATCCACAAGTGTCCTACAAGCTATAAAACATGTAGGGGTGCTCACAAATGCAGATAAGCTCCAAGTAAGTCGGTTAAATGGCTGGAACAGCCAACTGTCATGTATCTGGTCGCTGTGCAGTCCTAGCGCACCGTTACACTATCCTTGTAGCGGTGCGCTAGCCCATCATAATGCCAATTCTCATTTCAGTTTTGGTCCCTGGTCCTCCGAAACATCGCTTTCACTACCCAACTTGCATATGAAGCTTTGTTATTTAACATATGGGGCTTTAAGACTTATACCCACTTTGTTAAGTCCTCGGGTAACTTTGTGATCACCCGAAAAGCCCTAAATTTCAACGTTGACACTTATAACCCTCGTACACGAATTTTATCACAACTTGCTCATACGATATCGAAACTTCATGAAATTTTTGTGGTACATTCTAGTGAGAATAATTAATCGTTACAAAGCTTCGGGTTTGTCAAAAGGTCACTCAGAGGTATAACTTAAACATGTTGGCACATTTAACCCCTGTAGTTTGTAATCTCTCACTTTCTTTCACAATTCGCTTCGTATGATCCATGATCTATTCATTTAAGGTTATAAACATCATGTAGAGTTATTGCAAAGTCTATTTATTCATTGTTGACACTTTGAACCCTTATAATTACACAGTTTCACTGTTTGTCAACTTTAGTCCTTCAAGAACATTCCTTCACACGTTCAAACCTATGACACGTGTCAACACCTTATAGGACGTAAATTTTCGGGGTGTTACAGTTTTCCCCATCTACGACTGTGTCGCAAAGAGGTATACACGCGTCAACGACGTCCGCCATATAGCATTCATCATCAACTGGAGGGTTCATAAGTCCGGAAAAAACATGCAACCTCAACCTTCGGTTTCCAAATGTCATGTCAACCGTTCCCGTTTTGCAATCAATTTGAGAATTCGCGGTTGCTAAGAACGGTCGACCCAAAATCACCGTAGGTTGTTTGGTTGGGTCCTTGGCCACATAATCAAGCACTAAAAAGTCCACCGGATAGTAGAAATCCTCGATTTTCACTATCACATCCGAAACAATTCCACGGGGTAGTTTAGGTGTCAAATCGGCTAACACCACGGTGGTGTTAGACGACTGAAGTGGACCAAACTCGTATTGGTCATACAAACTACCCGGTAGAATGCTCACGCTAGCACCAAGATCTAGAAGTGCCCGGTTGATTTTAAAATCGCCTACTTGAATTGAAATGATAGGCGCACCCGGATCTTGGAGTTTAGGTGGAAGTGCACCCGAAAGAATCGAACTCACATTTTTGGTTAAATCTAATTTTTTTGGAAATTTGTGAGTGCGTTTTTGGGTACACAAATCTTTCAAGTACTTAGCATACGACGGTACTTGTTTAATTGCATCCAAAAGAGGTAAATTGATTTTTACTTGTTTAAAAATTTCCAACAACTCTTCTTGTTGTGGACCTCTTTTGTTTACAACTTTTTTCACGGGTCCCTTCAATGCTTCGGGATAAGGGGCGGTATTAGCCTCCACACCCTTTTCCTTAGCCTTGGGGACGGGGATGATCACAACGGGGGTATCATTGTTCTTTTTCAAGTCATTTTTATTTTGACCCGTTTGACCATTCTCATTCTCATCTTCACTAGCATCCTCCACCACCCCTTCAACAAACTGGGGTGATGGTGTTTTGACACCATTATCAACGACTCGACCACTACGTAAAGTAATTTTATTAATTGGTACCTCACGTGTGTTCCTTGAGTTTGACCCTTGATGCTTAGGGTTCACCGCGGTGTCACTTGGGAGTCTTCCCGTGCTTCCTCTCATTTGAGCCATTTCTTCCGCAAGTTGGCCCACTTGCTTTGCCAATGCCTCATGTGCTTTGTCCCGAATCTCGTTTGTCTTCTTTATATCCTTGATATCATGGTGAGATTCCTTTTGCATATTCAACAAAGCATCCATTTTGGCACCCAAATCATCGCCACCGGTTTGATTGTTCGACCCGCTTCCATTACCGCCTTGGTTGTTGTAATTCCTTTGGTACCCACCTTGGTAATTATTGTCCCTACCTTGGTACCCTTGGTTGTAATTTCGTTGATAACCTCCTTGGTTACCACCTTGACGGTTTTGATATGATGCTCCGCTTTGACCTCCTTGGTTACCCGATTGAAAATTCGGGTTCATTTGATTTGAAGCATTACCATATCGGAAGTTAGGGTGATTTCTCAAACCCGGATGATAAGTGTTGGAGTTCATGTCATATTGCTTCCTATCTCCATACACTTGATTGACTTCCTCCGTATAGTCACTCGACCCCGTTGGACATTGTTCCGCTCTATGTCCAATATCACCGCAACCTTCACATACCTCGAATTGAACTGCATTTACTTCCTTTTTCTTCATTCGAGCCATTTCCCGCTCTAAAGTAGAAATCCGGTCTTTAGAATCAAGATCGGGAAGTGACCGGGAAACGGGATGCTTCTTAGCTCGATCGGCCGATTCTTTCTCTTTTGACCGCTTACTCATCCGCTCTAAAAACTCCCAGTCATCATCTTCGTGATTGCTCAAAAGAGTCCCATTACTTGTCGACTCGAGACGATTCCATGTTGTGTCATCTAAACCCCGTACAAAGCACTTAACCAACTCCCACTTTTCAATTTGATGATGTGGGCATCTCCGCATCATTTCTTTGAATCGAGTGAACGCCTCATGCAATGGCTCACCCGATAATTGGCGAAAAGACCTAATTTCATCATGAGCATCATCGGTCTTTGCCATAGAATAGTACTCATCTAAAAATGCTTGTTGCATTTCTCCCCATGTGCGGATGCTGTTGGCCGGGAGGATAAGGAACCATTGCTTCGCTTTGTCTTTCAATGAGAATTGGAACAAACGAAGTTTAACCTCATCTAATGCAAAGTTATGCCCCCCGATAGTGCCGTAAATAGAAGAAAACTCTGTCAAGTGGGTGTACGGTTCGTCGTTAGATCTTCCATTAAAATGAGGAAGTATGTTGATGTAATGTGGTTTACAATCAAACATCCTCCTCTCACAAACGATTGGTGAGTCGTTCTCGGTGACAACCGGCCTGAAGCGATCATTCACTCCCCGTGGAGGTCGTTGATGACGATGAGGACCATTAACTTCTTGATCGACCGGTCTTCTATTATCCCGTCTTTCACCTCTTCGATCATCTCTTCTATCCTCTCTTCTATTATCCCTTGGGTTACCACCTCCCACGAAACGAGGAATCCGGTTAAGGTTTGCATTGTTGTTGTTATTATAAAACCCATCATTCCGGTTCCGTTGGTCATTGTTTCGTGGTTGACGGTTGTTCCCATAACCATCATTTCTTCCACCTCCGTAACCGTATTCGTCGTCCCCAACGTAATTGGCATATTGGTAGCCAAATTCCTCATCATCATACCTTCTAGCATTGTAGACGTTTCCCCTATTCACGTAGCCCCAATCTTCATCATCGTTAGCTCTATCATCATAGTATCCCCCATCGTCCGAATTTTCCGTGTGAACACTCACACGTTCCGGCGATTGATAACCGGGAACACTATATGGTTCATCATCGGGGATTGCTTTCCTCAAGTCATCGATGTTGAAGAATGGGTCTTCATTTGCGGGATTGCCGCGATCACGATTTCCCCGACGGTCGGAATTGACATTCCGATCATCTAGGTTAATGGGTAGGGAATTGTGTCTATGAAGGTTTTGTTGTTGAGGTGTTCTTTGATTGTTGTTGGGATTTTGGTTTTGGAAAGGTGGTGTAGGTGGTCCGGTATTGTTGTTATTACCACCCGGTCGCTCGGGAGGTATAGGTTGCATATTTGGAGCGGGATTGAAGTTGCTTCGGTATTGAAATTGGTTCGCGTTAAGGTTTTGGTTTGAATTTTGGTTTGCCATTGAATCGGTTTCAATGGATGGTGTATTTTGTGGTGTTTGGTTGGTTTGATTAGAAGCGAGTGTTGCTTCTAACCGGCTTGCTAGGTTTCTTCTTGCTACCCTTTCGATTTCCGGTTCGTAGACTAAAGGTGAAGTCCTCCCGGAGTTCCGCGTATGCATGCACTACCTGTAACCTGCACAAGTAACACACCCCGCGTAACAAGGAAAAAGACAAAGTGCAAAAAGAAAGCTAAACAATTTAAACAGTTAATCACACAAATTCAAACAATATCCAAACACAAAGCGCACGCACTCCCCGGCAACGGCGCCAAAATTTGATCGGAGTGTCGCGCTCCGGTCAAAGATAATATTTATAAGCCCAAATTACCCTTAACAATGTGTTAGTGGTAGTAAGGGGTCGAACCACGAAGAGTATGTGGTTTGTGTGTGGATTCGAATGAATTAAAACAATTGTCACAATTTATGAAGCTTGCTAAAGTATTTTTGTATTTTTGTTTAATTAAGAAATATGGGTTTAGACTAATTGAATTTAGACTAATTGAATTGATTAAATTGATGAACAACTAATGATTAACGATTACGAGAAAATGGTTACTAGAACAATAAGAATAAAAAGGAATCACGCCCGGTTTCGGTAATTGTTAACCTTGGATTTCTACAAGTTTTAGTTTCAACTCAAATGCATTCGATTAACGGATTTAGTGTACCGTGACTTAGGTGCTACTAGCTATCAACTTCCCCGAAGAACGGACAAAAAGACACTTTGTAATCAACACAAGTAAATCCTAACAACGACAACGTACAATTACATATCACCGTTTCGCAAAGTCATAACTTTTAACATCGTTCGACAATTCACGAATTCGTAACAAATGTAATACTATTGTCAAAAGTTTCAAAAACCAAATACAAATTGTCACTAAGATGAAACAAGAACAAATTGAAACCCTAAAATTAACAACTACCTACACCGGGGTGAAACCGAGATGATTAGCCGCTCATGGTTGATGCAACTTGATCACCGGATGCTTGGAATACGGATGGAGTCATCTTGAAGCTTGTAGGATGAAGGAATGATGAAGAATTAGGGTTTATGGAATGATGATGATGAGAAGGATGATGGATTGGTGAACTAGCGTTTTATGATTGGTTGTGTGTTTGATTGTGTAGATGATAGAAGATGGAATGGTTGGTGAATGATAGGCCAATTGTGGCTCCAAGAACAAGTTTCAAACTCAACACAAGTGTAACTCCCGAAATTCAATGAACAACAACCTCTTTGACTCGTTATTTTGACCCAAAACAAAATCAACCGCGCAGCGATATTGACGAGCCGTCGCCGATGGCTTGATGCCCTGTCGGCGACGGTCCTTAATTGCTGTCTACGGACAAACCAGGCGACGAAATTTTGTGCAAACCGTCGGCGACGTCCCATATAGGCGTCGGCGACGGTGCCCAGATGTTTGGTTTCCTGTTTCTTCCATTTCTTGAGTCCGGTTGACCCGTTTCGCATCCCGGTGGTTCCGTTTTCGCTCCGGTGACTCGTAAAGCTCCCGAAAAGCTCCTTAAACTCTGTTAAACCTGCAAAACACATATCTAATCAAGAGTAGGCAATTCGAAACTAAAACTTGTGTAAAAACATCAAATTAAACGATTACAAGCACCGGATTTCGACCACGTATCAGGGTTCGGGAATATTTATGACTAAGTTTATTTTAGGTCCCGTTAACTCGGGCCTTTTATAAACTTTATTTTCCTTAGAAGCATTTATTCACGTTTTATTACATATCAGGTTTATTTAATTAAATCCTAATATTTAGCGGGTTACTTTTACCGCTAACGGTATTTTACCCGTCTTTTATTATTAACGTGGTTTGATTACCAAACCCGTTTTCGGGGTGTTACAGCGTGAACTCTCGAGTCAGCTTCAGGAATTACTTGAGAAAGACTTCATTCGCCCGAGCACCTCTCCTTGGGGCGCGCCAGTCCTTTTCGTCAAAAAGAAGGATGGGTCGTTCAGGATGTGCATCGACTACCGGGAATTGAATAAGCTAACCATCAAGAACCGCTATCCCCTGCCTCGCATTGATGATTTGTTTGATCAGCTACAGGGTGCTACGTGTTTCTCCAAGATCGATCTACGCTCAGGCTATCACCAGCTACGCATTCAAGAGGAGGATATACCCAAAACCGCGTTTCGCACTCGCTATGGCCATTATGAATTCGTTGTTATGCCTTTTGGTTTAACCAACACACCAGCGGTTTTCATGGATCTGATGAATCGCGTGTGTAAACCTTATCTCGACCGTTTCGTCATCGTGTTTATCGACGATGTCTTGATCTGTTCTAAATCGAAAGCCGAACACGCGCAACATTTACGTTTGGTTCTCGAGTTACTCCAAGGGAATCGACTCTATGCCAAGTTCTCCAAGTGCGAATTCTGGCAGGAGGAGGTTCAATTCCTCGGTCACATTGTAAATAGTCAAGGTATTCATGTCGATCCCGCGAAGATTGAAGCCGTTAAGAGTTGGATTACACCCAGTAACCCGTCCGAAGTCTGTTCTTTTCTCGGACTAGCGGGCTATTATCGACGATTTATCGAAGGATTCTCAAAGATCATTGTGCCGCTCACCGCTCTCACGCATAAAGACAGGCCTTTTGTTTGGGGAACTGAACAAGAGTCTGCTTTCCAAATCCTCAAGCACATGCTTTGCAATGCTCCTGTTCTCACTCTACCCGATGGAAACGACGACTTCATTGTCTATTGTGATGCTTCCAACCTTGGTCTTGGTTGTGTTCTTATGCAGCGAGACACGGTTATAGCTTACGCATCTCGTCAGCTCAAAATCCACGAGAAGAACTATACAACCCATGATCTCGAGCTAGGCGCAGTTGTTTTTGCTTTAAAGATTTGGCGACACTACCTGTATGGTACCAAGTGTACGATCTTCACCGATCATAGGAGCCTACAACATATCTTTGATCAGAAAGAACTTAATATGCGTCAACGCCGATGGGTAGAACTTCTCAACGATTACGACTGTGAGATTCGTTATCACCCAGGCAAAGCAAATGTCGTTGCCGACGCACTCAGCAGACGAAGCTATATGCTCAGCATTCGTAACGTCCAAGCCAAATACGACCTCGAAACCCTCATCTGCGCAGCCCAGCATGCCTGCTTTAATGAACGCACTCTGAAGAAGGAACGAATCTATCACGATGGAGCCCAGCTTATGAATAAGTCGGATGGAATATTCCACTTTCTGGACCGAATTTGGATCCCTAAACGGACCGACTTACGAAAGATACTGATGGACGAAGCCCATAAATCCCGGTATTCTATTCATCCCGGTGCCGATAAAATGTACCAGGATCTTCGCTACAAGTACTGGTGGCCGGGCATGAAAAGGGATATTGCTCTCTACGTTGGAAAATGCCTGACTTGTGCAAAGGTCAAGGCTGAACACCAAAGACCCTCTGGCTTACTCGAACAACCACCGATCCCTATGTGGAAGTGTGAAAGTATAGTCATGGACTTCATAACCAAACTTCCGCACATGTCATCAGGTCACGACAACATCTGGGTTGTTGTTGACCGTTTGACCAAATCTGCTCACTTTTTGCCTATACGGGAAGACTACAAGGTAGAACGATTAGCCCGAATCTACACCAATGAGATCATTTGTAATCAGGGGACGCCTCGCGACATCATCTCTGACCGTGATGCTCGGTATACCTCGCAACTGTGGGAAACGTTTCAAGCGGCTCTCGGTACTACGCTTAATCTGAGTACCGCATTCCACCCTCAAACCGACGGTCAAACTGAAAGAACGATCCGTACTCTTGAAGACATGCTCCGTTCGTGTGTCATAGATTTCGGTGGTAATTGGGATGCATACCTGCCGTTAGTCGAATTCTCGTACAACAACAGTTATCATTCCAGCATTCAAATGGCACCATTCGAGGCTTTATACGAGAGAAAATGTCGATCGCCTATTGTGTGGCACGAGATCGGTCACTCGCAATTAACCGGTCCTGAGCTATTGCAAGAAACGACTGACAAATTCCTCCAGATTAGAGACAACTTGTTGAAAGCTCGAAGTCGACAGAAAAGTTACGCCGATAGACGATGCAAGCCCTTGAATTTGACGTTGGCGACTACGTACTCCTAAAGGTATCACCTTGGAAGGGTGTGGTCAGATTCGACAAGAAAGGGAAACTAGCGCCTTGATATGTTGGACCTTTTAAGATTCTGGAAAGGATCAGAAAAGTCGCCTACAGACTCGAACTACCAGAGGAAATTAGTAATGTCCACCCGACTTTCCATGTGTCAAACCTCCGAAAGTGCCTGGCTGAGCATGACTTAATTGTACCTCTCGATGACCTCCAAGTAAACGAAACACTACACTTCGTGGAGAAGCCTGTCGAAATCATGGATCGCCAAACCAAGCAGCTCAGACGCTCGTGCATTCCTATTGTGAAAGTCCGATGGGAAGGCAAACGAGGCGCAGAGTTCACTTGGGAACTCGAAAGCGACATGAAGGCGAAGTACCTGCAGTTGTTTGTTGCGACTTCGGCCTAATTTCGGGACGAAATTACCTCAACTAGGGGAGGCTGTAACACCCCGTGTTTTGGAAGTCAAAGTCAAGATTGAAGTCAAAGGAAGAAAAGATTTCTAATTGCGATATGTCTCTCCTTGCTCAATTCCTGTTTTGACTTCTTTGACTCGTAGATAGTCTATTTTATTTTCGCTTTAGTTGTATTATGTGGAGTATCTATTAATAATCGCATAGTAATCTCTTGATTAATCGCTTTATTGCTGTCGCAATCGCACTCGCAACTCGAATTACGCATCTTGGTTATTGTTATACGTGTGTGTGTGCCTTATGTGTTACTTGTGCATGTTTATTTATGTTATGGGTGGAAATCAACCGAAACGCAATCGAACTCAATCGCAATCGAATCGCAAACGCTAAACGAATACGAAGTAAGGATGCTTGTATGTTGATATAGTAGTTGGGATTAAAAGTAATTTGACTAGGAAACTTTATTACATTGAAACGCTCGCAATCGCAATCAAAACAGCAAAACTTGTCGCACCGAACACTCAAACAAGGCGACTGGTCGACCAGGTGACCAGTCGATCGACCAGTCAATCGATCGAGCAGCCGCTCTATCGGACAGCTGTTCGATCGGACTGCGTAACCAATCGATCAGCCCCTCTCCACTCCTTTCCACTTTGAGTAACCCTATAAATACCCCTTGTCACTTTCAAACTTTCCACTTTTGGCAACTGACGTCCGACCAGAACGCTAACCTTGCTTTTCTCCGATTTCTCGCAACTCCGGTAAGATCTCGTCCTAAATCTTGTACTTCCTTAATCTACACACACTCCTACACCTTTCTATCTTTTGAATCTTAACTTTTAACCGTGAAATCATCAAGATTCAAGGTGTTCTAGGATGACGTCATCATATGTTCTTGAAGAACTTCATGTTTTGGCCTCAATCCACCAAGAACAACTTGGATCTAACCGATTTCCACATAAACAAACAAAGATCTTTCATAGATCTAAACATATTCACAATGGAAACGATTGAAAGATGGTTTTCCAACTTTCTTTCAACTCTTTTACACTCAATGCACTCAAAACCGATAGAATCGGAGCTTGTGCCGACTTACTACTCATTCTTGTGGTTGCGTTGGTTCAAGATCCGTATTCTATCCACGAGATTATCGATTCCGGGTTAACCAAGAACAACCTTCTTGAACCGGTGGACCAACTGAACTTGGGTGGTTCCTGTTCAATCGGGTCACTAGAGCTTAGGAAGGGGTTCTGTTGGTTAGCACGATATCAACACATATCGATAAAACGACAAACAATCAAAACAACCAAGTGTAAGACGAACAGGTCGACCAGGACGGAGTGCCGTCCGATCGGACTGCTGTCCGATCGAACAACCAATCCGAACGACTGGCCAATCCGAACGACTTGCACCTTGGTCCCACCTTAATTTTCAAATCAACTCTCAAGAGTTTTGGAACACCTAACGGATTACCGTCCGAACGAGCTACCATTCGATCGACCGACCATCCGAATGTGTGATGTTTCGAAACTTCAACACTTAAACAATTTTCAACATGTTCAATGCACAAAGGATGCCACCCGATCGAACGACCGTCCGATCGAGTGAAAACCTGTTGTGAACTTGTTCTCACTGATGTGCCCAACCAATCGGGTTGCCGTCCGATCGAACGACCGTCCGATCGACCGACCTGAAATGTAGAGATACTTCTGTGTTTTCAAATTACTACAACGAAAACTTCAAAAGCCAAGCCATCATACACAAACACATCCTTCCCAAAGGAAGAAACAATCCACTCGAACAGTCATCCGACCGGACGACCGTCCGAACGGACTACCACTCGCACGACTGGCTGTCCGATCGGACTACCATCTAATCGAACTACTGTCCAAACCACTTGTACTTTGCATCGTTTTACGCGTCACTTATCGTTATGATATTGTTCTGATCAGGCTAACCCTACTCTCTAGCGCTCCCTTCAATCCATCAATCGATGTGAGTATACTCGATCCCTTTTTGCTTTACGCACTTTTGGGTGTTACATATGTTACTTATACAAAATCACATCGAACACACTACGCAATACTTTAAACGCTAACCGTTATCGCATGTATACGTGACTTAATGAATGCTTGTTTGTTATGTTTATACATGGTATGTTGTCTACCTGCCTTAGCAATGGTAGTACTATTAGTTTGGACTCAGCACCCGTTCACTCGGGGGTTATTAAGGACAATTACCTACATGGCTCACAGTGGTGAGGATGTATCGCGAACTGCCTTGGGCAGTCAACCCGCAGTCATTGGTATCGATAGGTTCATGTCGATAACTAACATGCCTCATTTCACTCTGTGTACGTGCTAGTTATGCGTAACGCTTTCGAACTCTATATGCTATTATCAAACTTGTATGCTCACCTTTATACTATGTGTATTGACTTTTTTACTTTAACGTATGTGACAGGTGATTAGGATGTTTACATGCTTTGTGTGCTGGTGATGAAATTGAGGCTAGGGACGGAGTCCTAGAAACCAATAAATAAACAATGGCCTGTAATAAAAATCTGAGTTGTCGGAAAAGAACAATTTGACTAGATCTTTTCTGTAATAATTGTATTATCATTTATGACATGGTATGTGACGTGTTGCTTTAAATATTTGGTAAATATAGTTGTTATGGAAACTTCTGGACAATCTGTTTCGCTCAGTGCCATGCCCCGATGTTTCCGCCATCGGTTGGGGTGTGACAGATATGGTACCTATATATGTTGTTCAATTGATATCGGTTCAGTTCGCTTGCATTTTATGTTTCGCTTGCATTTTATGTTTATGTTTATTTCAACATTACGATTTTTTTGGTAACGGATACTCTGCCGCTATTATAAGCCCAATCGAAACCAATTGAACAACATTTGTATCGGTACCAATATTTTTTTTTAGTTTTTTTGCTTTCAATAAATTGATACTGTATCGCTACCATATTGTACCGAACATGATCGGTACCAGTATACATTCTGTTTTATTGTTTCCTGTTTGATAACGGGTACTTTGATCGTATCTTAAAAGTTATATGAGAGAACAAAATATGCTTAAATCAATTGAAGTAATAAACAAATAGAATAATAAAACCTTAGAAAACAATATTGAAAAAAAATCAAAAACAATTGTTCCCTTCTTTTTATTTCAACATTACGATATATAATTTTTAAACGGATATTGTGTCGCTATCGTACCAAATTTAGTCAAAACCGATTGAATAACATTTGTATCCGTATCAATATTTATTTTTAGTGTTTTTGCTTTCGATGAATTAATATCGTATCGCTACCATACCGTACTGAACAACATCAGTGCCAGTATATATTCATTTTTATGATTTCTTGTTGATAATTGGTACTTTAATCGTATCTTAAAAGTTATGTAAAAATATATGTTTAAATCAGTTAAACTAATAAAACAATATAATAATAAAAACCTAGAAAAAAAATATTAAAAAAAATAAAAAACACATGACCTCTTTCTATTAATATGTATAATTATACTTATTATGTTTTGAATCTTACATAATTTTGTTCCCAAAACCGAAATAACCGAAAACCCGAACCGAACCGACGTAAAAACCAAAAAACCGAAACCGAGCGGTTTTTAAAAACCAAAAACCGACATATCGGTTTCGGTTTTGATTTTGCCCAAAAACTGAATTGAACCGAACCGTACCCACCCCGCGTAGCCTTCTAAAAGTTGGCCCAATAGAATGGTGCCACTATTCATTTAGTTGGTTACTGTTCAAAAGACTTGGAAATTAATATAATAATAATAATAATAATAATAATAAGGATAATATAAGGATAATTTGTACCATTCTGATTGAAAAACAGTTGTTCATTTGGGGCATATCGATTTACTTTTATGCTAAAGTGAATAGGACGTATGTGAAAGGTAGAAGTGTCATTAGGCGCATTATTAGACAGCTTAATATTGTCCAATAAGTTATACTTACAAAATTTAAATAAAAAAGATTACATTACTGAAAAAACCGATTACATAATTAAAGCCTTAGAAAACGAAACATAAAAACATAATCTAAAATAATCAAAACTAGGTACGATATTTATCCACGATTTCTTTTTTTAGTTTCATGTATGTTTCCCGCTCTTCGCCTTCAAGGTGATCGATCTTCATAGCCAGTGTATTTTCATATCCGTTCGCTTTTACTTTTCTTCGTAAAGGTTTATTTTTTTAGTGTTTCTTTCTTGTTGGATGTTGTTGAGCATGTGGATTTCTTCTTAGATGCTGACCAAAGCGGGGTTTTTTCATCACTCGTAGTAGATGATTTTTGGGCCCGCTTTTTTTACTTATCTCTTCCCGGTGGCCGTTCGGCTTCAAAATCATCGTCGCTTAAGTTGATCTCAAAGTCGGTACGAGCATCCGAGCGACTAGTAGAGGAACAACTTTTGGACCTTTCGGAGGACGTCTGTCCCGCTAAAGGTACTTGTGCCCATTTTGACGAGTTTTTTTGCAATGCGCCAACAATAAATATATTTAAAGGTGGCCCCTTTTTTGCTTTCCGAATACAAAGACATCGCACGCGTCAACAAGTCGGTGTCCGTTTCGCCACTTTTTTTGTTGTTCTTTAGGTTGTTGTAGTGGACGTTGAAGGCGGTCATGACGGTGTTTGTTTCACGCCATTTAGACGAGAGACTATCATTTTTCCAATACAAATCTCGTCCCAAAGTATTGTGATAAAGATTGTTAATTCAGTTCCAAAAATCGTCACTATGTTGGTTGATACCTATAAAAAATACATTTAAAAAAATATGTTATAGTTATGGAATGTATTTTTACAATACAAAAAATAAAAATATACCTATAACCGAATTCTCTGAAATCAAAAGCCAAGCTTTCGTCAACACCAACTCTTTTTCGTTTGTCCACGGATATACACGACGATCCACTTTTGCTTTTTCCTTTTTGGACTCCGTTTTTTTATGGTTTCGTTTTCTTTGCGTATAGGATTAAGATGGTGTAGGTTGAGTTTCCGGTACGGATTCGGGTGTAGGTGGAGTTTGTGATAGAGGAGTGAGTGGTTGTTGTGGAAACCTAAAAGGTAGGTTGGCAAGAAGATGATCGTATGCTAATATGTGTGCATCGTTAAAAAGTGGTTGGTTTGGTTGAGACACTTGAGGCGGCGAAGTGGTGTTCGGCATTTCGCCGAAACCATATGAGTTATTCGGATCAAAGTTTCGGTTGTGTGGATGCATTATTTTTTATAAAAGTTGTAGAGATTTTATAAAAAATAAGAGTTGAGAAGGAGTGGGCTAGGAGGAAGTGAGGTGACCCCCAATCAAACCACGCCGTTCCACCTGCCACTTGTTTGTAATTTGCTAATTTGGAATAATATTGTTCTCTATCAAAAAAAAAAAATTGAAAACTTATTCAGTCTTAAGTATAAACCTTACTGCGTAAGCTGTTACTGCGCGACAACGTGCTCGGATATCCATCTAGTTTAAAATCAAATATGAGACGATTGAACTTATATTACCAAAAAATTTCATATACTCAATCCATTGTGTACCCCTAACCATCCATATACATTTTGTAGGGGTTGACTAAAGAGGCAACACATCAATGAACATATAACATGATGATTAACCAATAATAAAAATCAAAGTTAGGTGCATTAGCAATTTAGTATAATACAATCCTATATAATTAATTGACTTTAGAACGAAGTAGCAAAATGTCTCTCTCCCAGACTTGGATATTGGCGGTTTCTCTAACAAGGACACCGCCCCCTCGAAGCCACAAAAAACTTTGGCGAATGCACTTTTTAGCAAAATCGCTCAAAGCCTGGGAGAAGCTTTTGATTTGTCACCCCGCCAGAAGGCGGTGTTTGAGTGTCTGAAGGGTCCCCATGCTCAGGAATTTTTGACCGTTGTCCCGATTGAGGGGTTAGGACAATGCATGTCGGCAGTAGAATACAGAACCATTCTCAAATACCGGCTAATGATCCCTATGTACCCAGAAGATGAAACCTGCCCGATATGTCGTAAAGCTTGTATGGATAAATATGGGGAGCACGCAGTTCACTGTAAAGAGCTCCCTGGGTTTAAATATCGGCATGACTGGGTACGAGATGTTTTGGGGGACATCTAAAGAAGAGCTAGGATTTCTGCTAAGAAAGAGGCCCCTGTGAATTTACTCACGGACCCTATGGAAGGGAGATCTACTCTTCGACCAGCGGATCTGCTCGTCTTTGGCTGGGCTGGGGGAAACATGCTTGTGTAGACCTCACGGGGGTTTCCCCTTTGGTTGGTTTAAGGGAAAACGGGTTTGTAGCTGGACTAGCAGCAAGAAAGGCAGAATCAAAGAAAGTGGATAAGCACGCTAAAGCTTGCGCAGAGAACCAACATGTCTTTATCCCTTTTGCCTTTGATACTTTTGGCTCCCTAGCGCCAGAAGCCATCAACTTCTTGACGAGGGTTCAACGGGTTATCCACAGCAATTGTTCGACCCCAAGGGGGCAGGGGTTTGTGTTCGGGAGGTTGGGGTTTGCAATTCAGAAAGGGTTGGCGGCGCAGCTTGTTGCCCGTCTACCTTCTGTTTTGATGTAACTTAACAAGTTTTCTGGTTATATTCAAATATTTTTAATCAAAAAAAAAAAAAAAAATTTGATAAAGTAGTCTTCATCTTTGATATCGAGATGCACCTGCTTTGACATATGTTTCAAGGTCATCGACCTCACCAAACTATAATATGAGGACATGATATGGACATAATAATTCACGTAAGATAAAATTATTAGTTTTAGATCATGTGTAATGGGGCGGTATATCACCCCAATTTCATCCATAGCGCCCCATAGCACCTGCACACACCAAAACAGGCGGCGCTATGGGGTTGATTTTTGTTGTTGCCGTTATGTTCATCGCGGCGTGAAGATGGAGGATTTTAAAATTTTGACCGTTCCCAACTCACACACACATATATACATACATATGTATGTATAATTGAAGGGGTTATATAACTCTCTACCACTACACCCTCTTGTGATATAAAGTCCTATAAAGTCCCTTTCTTACGCGTTTCGCACTTGTCGCATAACGCTCCACAAGGGACTTTATGACTAGATATTGTTAAGTTAAAAACTTACGGTTTTAACGTTATGGATTTGTTGATGCACATGATGGTTAAATGATTTCAGATAACGCACATGAACATGCCATCATTTCAACACAATGATGGACGAAAAGGTGAGAGTTTAAGAAGAAGACAAAATTACCAATCTTATGATGTTTTTCTTAAAAAATGCATCATTTCAGGGTGGGGCATATCCTTTAAGCTTTTGCATACCACATTTTCATGATGTGATTTATAAGTTGTAACCTAAGTTTGATTTATTGTGATGGGCCAAGCTTTTAAGGGTGAGAGGACACGGCCGATTTCCCGAACTTTTTGCTCAGTAGTGGACAGTGTTTAGTTTTCGTATAGAATTTTTTGGGCATATACGTTTTCGACCCCCCAGTTTTATAGAAATTTTTAGGTTCAGTGACTTCCGCACTTCGCCATTGTTTATTGCATACCACATTTTCATAATGTGATTTATAAGTTATAACATAAGGGCGGTGGGGGTGGAACCGTTATTCCACCGTGATAGGCAAAATAACGCGTGATACAATGAATTATGCCACTGTCACTGCTCAACTTCAACGAGTGATGGTTTATGTCCATGATCTTTTCAACGCGTTATGGGATTTTAGTGATGGAACATGTGAGGGTTTATTGTGGGTGTTGTGAGTGATGACCAATGCCACTAAAAATGTTGTGAGTGGTAGAATTTTATCTCTAGTGACCACCCCCACCCCTAAGTTTGATTTATATATTTTCTTCAGTTAGACTACAAATCATCAAATTATAAATTACATTTTGAATTGTTAATTATTAGTCAAATCCTTTGATGATATTATATATTATAAATTTGCAACATAATGTTGCATTGTAAGTTGTACATTTTGCATAAATGGTGTTTCATGTTTAATTTTTTTTTTTTTTTTTTTTTTTTTTTTTTTTATTGGTTGTATTGTTGGTTGTTAGTTTTGTAATTTCCAAATAGGGATGGCAATCAAACCCGAACCCGATGGGTAAACCCGAAACCCGACACATTTGGGACGGGTTTGGGGTCGGTTAATCGGGTTTGGGAATAGTTTTTATTTTTTTCGCGGGTTTGGGATGGGTTTGGGATTTAGTGATATATCCGTTTACCCGACCCAATTACCGGATAAAGTGTACCCGTTTACCAGATTGTATACCCGATATAATTTATTTTATATTATTAGTATGTATATATATGATACATCCATTTTTTACACATATAGGTATTTTATTCCGTATACAATGTAGTTATTTGATATATGTTTTTATAATAACAATACAAAATGTAACCGGTTAGTAGTTACCCGATAGATACCCAATGAGTTTTGAGATGAGTATACCCAACGAGTAATCTTTTTAAATTAACGGGTTTACCCGAAACCCGCGGGTATACCCGATACCCGATGGGTATTTACCCGTTAGAAACCCGACGGGTTTTGGGACGGGTTTGGGACAAGCTTATCTAATCGGGTTTGGGTTTGGGATTACCTAAACCCGTCCCAAACCCGACCCATTGCCATCCCTATTTCCAAACTATAAATTAGAAACATGTTTTTGCATTATATACTTGTAACATGTGCATTGGGAGCCTTTAAAAAATTGTATTTTTCACTTTCAATCCAATTGTGTTTATCTTTTATATTTTAACCCTTTTGGCTTTTTTAAATTTAACCCAAAGCTTTTCAAGTTTTCAATTTAACCCCAATACTATTTTATTTTCAACTTTGGTTGCGAGTCAACATGCAGCAACATGCGTGTGGGGTTCAACATTTTTTGCCTGTTTTTTCCCGTTTGATTGGCAAGTCGCAATGCGTCTATTTTTCTCCATTTGACAAGTTCGTCGCAACGCGCGGATCCTAGATCGACTTAGTTATTCTTTTCTACGTTTTACGTTTTTGTCTAATTGTTTCGCATTAACACGCCACAACGGGCGTGCGTAGTTCAACGATTTTACGTATTTTTCTGTTTAGTGTTATGTTTTACTTTTTTATTTAATTTATTTTTACAAGATCTTCTGATGTTGGTGTTCGCTGGCAGTGGTTTGGCATTGGTGATACTTGGCACAATTTTACGAACGTATTTAACCTATTAAGTTTGTTACTAATAATTTGTTTCGAGTTTACCGTTATACCTCCTTTACTTGAGAAAAACAAATTTTTTCACGTGTTTATTTTTATGTACGTACCAGTATAAATTCGATTTGCTCTATTTGTCGACATAAACTTTTTCTGGAAACGAGTCAGGTCAAATATAATACGTTTTCGTTTAAAAAAAACATTTTTATGTGCATATTTTTATGTACGTTTCGATATATATTTGAGTTGGTGTATGTTTCGACGTAAGTTTTTTTAGGAAACGAGTCAGGTGATGTTTTGTAAATTTTGTTTCCAACCGAGTGGAGTCAAATTGTGCTTTGTTTTTTTCATTTTTTCAAAAGCTCTAATTCATCTCTTTTAATTTTACGTGTCAGCTTTTCCATTATACCCGTTACATTTTCTATGTATGACTCAGGTCACATATAATACGTTATGATTGAACGGTATAAATTTGATTTACTTTATATTTGATCCAATTGCAATACTTATATAGGTTACATTGAGTTCAATAAGATACGTCGAAACGTGTGTTTTCATATGGTTAACGCATCACATAACGTTTGGACTAATCCATTGAATGTTTGCGATGTACCGCGCCGCAACGCGCGCGGGTGTTATATCTAGTTAAACTTAATTTATAGCATCATAATAAAAACACTTATCATGATTATAGAAATCCAAAAGCAAAAATGTAAATTACTAAAGAGTAATATAAAGACACGAGAATGGAATTCATGCATGAAAATAGAAATAATATTCATATATGTGACACTTACACATACTTAAGATATTAACGTCACATATTTATATGTGTTGTCAAATTTTTTGTCTCGTTTCTTGGATGAGATGCCTAAAGTTTGTTTAGATAATGTGAATCATATGTACATAATAGATTAGATAAAGAATACAAACACTAAGTAAATAATTAGTGTATATACGTTGACGTTCCTCAACAAATGATGAAAATTCTAAGAAGGCTAAGAATACATAAGAATTGACATGTACCAATCATGTTTTGAACTTAGACATGATGTTTTGGATGATATTATAAAGAAAAACACCAAACGTAAAAATTAAAAACACAATGCAATGTATTCTAAGCTTAAAACGCCGTGCCAAAAAAATTAAGCAGAGTGTTTTGAGCGTTAAACAATGTGTTTTAGCTGTGTTTTAAATTGCATGCTTATAATACATTGCATTCAGTGGCGAAGCTTCGCCCCCCCCCCCCATTTTTCAGAAACCGGGGGGGTGGAAACGTATATACCTAAAAATTTTCTATAGGAAAGTACTATTCATAACACTACGCATCGAAAAGTTCGAGGGGTCGGGCGCCCCCTCATAGCCCTTCTAAGCTGCGCCCCTGATTGCATTGTGTTTTAAATCGTTATGTTTCGTGTTTTTCTATATAATACGATGTCAAAATAACCTAAAACATCATTTTTAAGTTCAAAACATGATCCTACATAAACTTCTTACAGATCTTAAGATGTCCTTTATAGACTAACAATACCCAGTGTATATATACTGCTAAAAAACTAGTATATTACCTATGACAAGTTATATACAGGGGCAAACTTACCCTTAGCCCAAGGTGGGCAGGCGCACCCTCGGGGAAAAAAAATTAGTGCTATTTTCCGTTGAAAATCCCGTCCGCACCCCTTGGATTTTTTTCGTCCGCACCCCTTGGATTTTTTCATCCGCACACCTTAGGTAAAAAATGTTATCGATTTGTGTTTTAAATTTTTTTAGTAACTCTAATTAAAAAAAAAACTACCTAAATTATATAAACTTATACTACCCAACTTAACCCAAATACCCAAATACCGAATATCTTAACCCACTATTTCATTAAAAACATAATTAGCCCACTAATTACTAGCCCATTAACTAAACTCAACCTAAGTTCAAACTATAATAATTAAAATAAGCCCAATAGTCCCTTATAATTCCTCCCGCCCTCCCTCTCTTGGGTCGTCTCCTGCCAGCGATCATCAAACACAACAGCAACCACAACAGCACGTCATCAGCAGCCGCGAACCACCACCGTCCGACACCAAAGGGTAACAAAATTCTTAAATAGGTTTGAAATTCATGTGTTTTGACGTTGTTTATGGTTGTTTAGATGATTTTTAGGGTGATTAGGTTGTTTAAATAATTTTTAGGGTGATTACACACGATTTCTAGGGTTGCAAATTAAAATTGAAACATTATGTTATGGAGCGATTAACTTATGGATCAATTTGTTTGTGATAGGAACCATGAGTAGGGACGTTATGGCGTGATTTCTTTTGTTTTACATGACCCGACCCTAACCGACCCGATACGAACCGATTTTTTTACTTATATACCTAGGGGCCTAAAATTTTTAAAAATGTTCCGCACCCCATAGAAAAATTCCTGAATCCGCCACTGGTTATACTTGAATACCATCTCAAAATAACTATGCGTAACTCTCTAAAAAAGTTTTAGTTTTGTCTTACACAAAAAAAATCATTGGTAAATAATATTGATGTGTATTGGATTGATCGACTGTCCGGAAACATAAAATATTTTAATGAGTTCATTGAATTCATAACGAATAATATTGACTGGTATAAGAAATGTTTTAAACTAATTTAAAAAACTCAATCCACTAATATATAATTTTTAATTTTTAAATGATAATACATTGATCACACACACAATGTCTTAAATAAGTTTATATTCTATAGTTTTTAAATAAGTTTGCATGGGAAGTATTGGTAGGCATAAATGAGCAGAAATAGACGTGTGTAGAACAGAAATTGAAGATGACAGGTAAGGCACTTAGTTCTAGGTTATTTTCTTTGCTAGTTGGCTACTTGAATGATTTTTGTATTTTTGAAAGAAAATTAACAATTAATAATTTTATATTTACATACGGTAAATAGCATTAAATAAGTTTATATTATAAAGAATTATAAAATTGACTACATATCTACTTTATATTCACGTATCATTAAATATGTCTCATAATATGCTTTTTACAATTTTGTTTATACTTAGAAATACCATGAAATTAATATCTTCTATTCATCATGGCTGGATATAATGGTGTGCGTGGAGGACCTCCGCACAAGTCCTATGATTTTGAGGGCACACGATTTAAAAAAAAAATCCGATATATATATAGGGGACCGCTAAAATGAAAACCACCTCTAGTTATGAGAATCATGAGAACCACTTATTAGCCCTTAGATCAACTTAATGGATGGATGAGATTAAAAGTAACAAAAATTAATATTAATTGGTTTTTGTCTTATTATGTCATTAATATTATAATTCAAAAGGGTATTTAAGTAATTTTATTTTTTTGTCTTATTAAGTTTTTTGTTTTTTATTACAATTTTGTCCTATTACATTAATTATTTTTTTCTAAAATCAGATTTCTTTATTAAACAAATATTTTGAAATCAGATTTTTTATATAAAAAAATTTTATGCGCGTTTTTTTACCACCCGTTTTTTACGCGCGTTTTTTACGACCCGTTTTACGCTCCGTTTTTTCACGCCGATTTTGCGACCGTAGTTTTTAGGCCCGGTTTTAGGCGCCGTTTTTTGCCGCGCCTTTTTTTACGTCACGTTTTTTACAAGCCGTTTTTGCGCCCAATTTTTTTATGTCCCGTTTTAACGCGCCGTTTTAGCGTCCCGTTTTTATGTCCCGTTTTTACGCGCCGTTTATACGGCCCGTTTTACACTCCGTTTTTCTACGCCCCGTTTTTTCACGCCGTTTTTTCCGACCGGGTTTTTACGTGCGGTTTTTTTATTCCCGGTTTTACGCGCCGTTTTTACACTTTTTACGTTTTACGTTTTACGTTAACCTTTTTAGACTTTTTACATTTTAAGTTTTACGTTAAAATTTTTACGTTTTACGTTAAAATTTTTACGTTTTACGTTAAAACTTTTTACTTTTTACGTTAAAACTTTTTACTTTTTACGTTTTACGTAAAACTTTTTACTTTTTACGTTTTACGTTAAAACTTTTTGCGTTTTACATTAAAGCTTTTTATGTTTTACGTAAAACCTTTTACGATTTACGTTTTTTAACGCGCCGTTTTTTACACGTTTTTTACGCGTCGTTTTTCCGAGCGTCGTTTTTTCCACGTTTTTTAACGCGCCGATTTTTTCACGTTTTACGTAACACTTTTTACGTTTTACGTTTTAGGTAAAACTTTTTACGTTTTACGTAAAACTTTTTATGTTTTACGTAAAACTTTTTACGTTTTACGACTAACGTAAAACTTTTTACGTGTTGCGTAAAACCTTTTACGTTTTACGTAAAACCTTTTAAGTTTTACGTAAAACCTTTTACGTTTTACGCGCCGGTTTTTTACGTTAACGTTTTTTACGTTTTTACATTTTACGCGCCGGGTTTTTACGTTAACGTTTTTTACGTTAAGATTTTTAAATTCAGGTTTTTTACGTTAACATTTTTTACGTTAACGGTTTTTTTACGTTAACGGTTTTTTACGTTAACGTTTTTTTTCGTTTTAGTAAAAAAAAAAATTACGTTTTTACGTTTAACTAAAACTTTTTACGTTTTACGTTAAAAAGTTTACGGTTGACGTAAAAAGTTTACGGTTTAATTTGTTTTTACAAAAACTTTTTTACGCAAAAACGAACGCACCCAGAAATCGCAAACTCGGTGAAGCGTCTCAGATATATTGTTATCATCATCGACGCCTAGAATTAAAAAAAAAAAAACCAACAAACAAAAATCAAAAGAACGAGTGGATTCTAGAAAAAAAACGAAGTTTTGACTCAGATTTTCCGATAATCAGAGGCTGCAAAATGGGGTTGCAGGTTCAAAAACCTACCCCCGCCGTCCTTGCCGCGCCATTGTCAGTTTTTTTTACATCATCACTGCCGATTCAAATGAGGCACCATATTCAACTGATTTAAACATTCAAAAAGGGACAAGAACATCATTCAAACATATTTCAAACCCAGATTCAACATTCAAACATATTCAAACGATTTGAACATTCAAAAGGGACAAGAACATCATTCAAACATATTCAAACGATTTGAACATTCAAAAGGAAACAAGAACATCATTCAAACATATTTCAAACCCAGATTCAACATGAAACCCAGATTCAACATCAAACCCATATTCAAACATCAAACCCAGATTCAACATGAAACCCATATTCAACATGAAACCCAGATTCAACATCAACCCCAGATTCAAACATCAAACCCAGATTCAACATCAAACCCAGATTCAACATCAAACCCAAATTCAAACATCAAACCCATATTCAAACCCAGATTCAACATCAAACCCAGATTCAACATCAAACCCACCCAAAATAATCAAAAAACCCAAACTTTTTGAATCAAAGAACCCAATCAAAACAGAAACAACAAAATCAAAAGAACCCAATCAAACCAACAATCAACAACCGAAAAACAAACCTGACCCCGTTTAAACCAACAAATCAACCACCGATAGCCATCACTCAATCACCGGCACCACCGACGTCGCACCACCGGCACCACCAACAAACGCCGGCACCACCGACATCATCATCGCCATTAATCTCTCAGATGAAGAACAAGGCTCATGTGTGGGTTTCCACATCATCATCGCCATTAATCTCTCGGATGACGGTGGCACGGTGTCTCAGCGGCGGTGTTTGGCGGCTGCAACATTGACAGACGGAGATGAAGGAGAACATTGACAGCGGCAGTGTTTGGCGGCTGCACGGTGTCTCAGCGGCGGTGGGTTGCGATCGGAGGGGGAGGGTTTTTCTTTTGATTTGCAAGAGAGAGGGTGGGGAGAGAACTCACAAACAGGGATGAAGGAAACAGGGATGAAAATATGTTGAGGAGAGAGGATACTGACATTTATAAATGAGGAGAGAGAGTCTGACATTTTATAAATGATGAGAGAGGGTGACATTTGGGGTAAATGACCATACTACCCTTTGAATTGTCATATTCTGATTGGTTGAGAGTGGTTCTCGCGGTTCTCATAACTGGAGGTGGTTCTTATTCTAGCGGCTCTCTATATATATATATATGTTATTTTTTTATATAGTAAACAAACACATACGAATTCCAATATAAGCCCATTTACAAATCATTTTTTATGGTTTAGAATTTAGCCCACTTAGCATTAGGTTTATTGAGCCCCATGCTAATTTGATTTTTTTAAATACTAATAAAATATTATGGGAGGGCACATTTTTTCGAGTTCGAACAAGGTACGTGAATTTTCAGTAACGCCTCTGCTATTCATATCGAACTTTTGTTTATCCACAGTATTATCATGTGTTATGTGTATACTTTATTTTTTTAAAATAGGTCAGATTTATACAAATGTTAGATAAACTTAATTTATTTAAGTATTTCATTATTTATAAAAATCGGAAACTACTAGATCAAAAAAGACATTAATTTTCAAAAACTTTGTAATTTATGTACCATAAATACTTGTCACGCATAAATATAGATGCCATACTTATATATCGTCCGTATCCTTGCTTTGACGATGTTATGGTTTGCATGTATCAAATAATTTTTGTTCTTCTATTTACAAATTAATCACTTTTTAATAAGTTTAAAATATCTAAAAATATCAATACAAACAAATAATTAGAGCCTACCTAATTGATTTGAGGTGATGACAAATACGATCGATGCTAGAAAATATCTTAAGCCAATTGCCAATATGAAGCCGATGGGGAGAATTTAGTTGACTACTTGGTGAATGGAATTACTAAAAGCATTGAATTTGAGTCAAAACATTCTTATCCACACCATAGATTTGCATGCATTCAACCACATCATTTAAAGGCTTAATCGAAAAGCCACACTCTATAATTATGTTCTGCTTCCTAATTTATAATTTGATCATCGAAGTTATCAACATTATCCAAACACTTTTTTTAGAAATTATTATTTGAAAAAATTACACCGTTGGTCCTTGTGGTTTATTCCAAATTTCAATGTCAGACATTAATAGTTTTTTATTGCAAACTCATGTATTAACGTTTTAATTTGTCACAATGTTGAGTGCTAAAACCAAATCATGAAGTCTTCCTAAAATGACTAATATACCCTTTAATCTAAAGGGTCTATTTTTGTAATTATTTATTTTTTACTCTGTATCGTTTTATACATAAGAATGAAAATAAGAAACAGAGCAATAGTATCTTGAAAATAATACAATATCATATTTGTCTGATAAAAATTAATATCAAATATACTAGCTTCTAATAATTAAAATTTACTTTACAATTTATAAGGTGACCTTTTTACCATTTCCTTTTTAAATAAATTTAATAAAAAAATTAAATAAACTATAATTATTCTAAATGTAAAAAGTATAGAAAATATAACACATAAATTGTTTAACACATTTAATACATACAAAAAAGTATTTGAGTATAAAATTATGAATTATTTATAGTTCATAGTTGGTTTATAAAAACAAAATAAATATGCCTAGATATTATGTGGCTAAAGTGAAAAAAGAAAAAAATTTGATGACCAAAATAAAAAAGAAATAATGCTATTGTAGATTAACAAATAAATTTAATAAAAAATTAAAAAAACTATAATTATTCTAAATGTAAAAAGTATAGATAATTTAACACATAAATTGTTTAACATTTTTAATACATATAAAAAGCATGAGTATAAAATTATGAATTATTTATAGTTCGTATTTGGTTTATAAAAACAAAACAAAAATGCCTAGATATCATGTGGCTTAAGTGAAAAAAGAAAAACTTTTGATGACCAAAATAAAAAAGAAAAAACATATAAATTGTTTATGATATTTAATACATATAAAAATTATGAGCATAAAATTATGAATTATTTATAGTTCGTATTTGGTTTATAAATAGTACATAAGTTGTTTAACATATTTAATACATATAGAAAAGTATGAGAATAAAATTATGAATTATTTATAGTTCGTATTTGGTTTATAAAAACAAAAAAATATACAAAGTGAAAAAAGAAAAACTTTTTATGATGAAAATAAAAAAGAAATAATCTTATTTACATATTATGATTTAGCAACAAGTTATAGCATAGTAGTGTTGTACATCATGCTTTGTGGGCTTCTCAAATTTTTTTTTAACATTACACTTTTAACCCATAACTCTTTGATCTTTTTACTTTCAACCAAAAGTTTTCATCTTTTTCAATTTAACCTCACAACTTTTTTACCTTTAGCTTTCGTCCCCTATACTTTATATACTCCTCAAATTTATGTTTTACGTTTCATTCTAAATTTTACGAGTTAAAACGGTGCAACGTACGTCTGTGATTCAACGCTTTTACGTTTTGTTTTACACTACGCTCTAAAATTTGCGAGTTAACATGGTGGAACAGTGCATGTGTGGTTCAACGTTTTTACATCCTCTATTTTTCCTGTTTGATAGGTTGTCGCAACGTGCGGGTCCTAAATCGACTTAGTTATTCTTTTCTATATTTTACGTTTCGGTCTAATTTCTTCGCATTAACACGCCGCAACTTTAGTGTTGATTGTCGCTGATGGTGATGTCGCATTAATGCTATTTGTCACGGTTTTATGCCCCCGCCGCAACGCGGGGGACTTAATACTAGTTGTAGCTAATATAATGTAATTTAATATATATATATATATATATATATATATATATTATAATATAATATGATAACAACAAATTGAGTGTTTATTTCATAACGTATTATTAATGCTTGAGTTTTATATATATATAATCCATTAGAAAATGTTGTATAACATTTAATGCAGTGTATTAAATGGGGGAAACTTAAAGTAATATCTTCTGGCCTTGTCTTAAAAATAAGGTAAGGTTTCACTGTTATAAAAATTACTACTCATCCAGTGAATTATAAAGAAAAAAAAATCTCTGATTTCTCAACTCAAGATATAAAACAAAATAGCGTTTGTTAAAAGTTCAGAAGTATCACATATAATCGCCTAAGGGTATCAATTTTGATGTTTCTATAGTAAAATTCGTGTGGAAACACAAGTGGTTTTTAGAAAACCATGCATACCACATATAAATGGTGAATATGGTTATAGTTATAAATAGGCAAGTCAGTCGGTAAATACTTAAAGTTTAGAGTATAAAAAATACGAAAATATACGATTTATTAATCTTTGTAAACAAAATAACATTTGCATTCAAGCAACTGTTAACAATTACAAATCAAATCTTTAGACTGTAAAACACATTAGACACAACTTCATGGTAGAAATCAAATAAATCTATATCAGTAGCCCACCAAAGAAACAAACTATATTCACTTCAGAAGCGCTTGACTCTAAATTTCCATTCTCCTTCAACTGGATCATACGACATAAACTCAGCACCTTGCGTCGTCGCCTTCTTCTTTTGAAAGACCACTTAGCTATGGTTTGACCTTCCTTCTTTTTTTGTTTTTTTTGTTTTTTTTTTTTTTTTGAGATTTAAAACTCATACCTTTAACTTTCAGTATTGATATTTATATCCCCTTAACTTTGTAAAATATCATTTTGACACCCTTCGAATTTTACATGCTTATTTTTATGTACATCTCGATATAAATCCAAGTTGGTTTACGTTTTGACGTTTTTTTTCCAAAAATTAGTCGTGTAAAATATAATATGTTTTCATTAGACAGTATAAAGTCGAGTTACTTTACGTTTCATAGTCATGTCAATCATAATACACTTTGGTACTTATTTTTATTGACGTTCTTAATTGGTCAACGTTTTTACGTTTATGTACGTGTCAACATAAATTCAAGTTAGTTTACGTTTCAACGTAATGACATTTTTACCCTGTCGAGTTTTACTTGCTTATTTTTATGTACGTATTGGTGTAAATTCAAGCTGGTTTACGTTGACATATATATTTTTTTTAAAGATGAGTCATGTCAAATATAATATGTTTTTATGCTTATTTTTCTAGATGCTTTCAGTTGGTCCACATTTGATCTACAAGCAATTACAAAAGAATTCAGTACGCCCAAATCACTTGAAAAAACCGACCCTGGGACAAGGGAAAAATCATTTCTAGTTAGATATAATATTTGAGGGTGGTTAGCAGTTACCACTAAGCAACGGTGATTTTTTTATTGTCTATTTTACATTTACACTTCTTTAAGGTTAATGAAGGGGTATGGTCCCAGATCTCGCGTCTGCATGACCGCGAATGACCATTACCCTTATCAAAGCCCCCACCAGCAATAAACTTACCTGTGTCCGCGCGGACACGCGCGAACACAGCAATCCAATCTGTCCAGTGATGAGAAGACTTACCTTAAGTACGGAAACCAATGTTACACATAGCGATGCGGCCTGGCACCGCATCCTATGAACATTTTCCTCACGACAAGGGATCTGGACAACAGTAACGGTCACGTAGCGGCGATGCGGCATGGCACCGCATCCCGCATGCATCTTGGATAGAACAAATGAACGCGGGAACAACGTCTGTGACCGCAAGCAGCGAAGCGGCCTGGCACCACATCCTGCCTACAAGGCAAGTGGGTCTGACACCACAGTGCAAGTGGCACTGGGAACAGTCGCCTACCAGCCCACATGTGTACAACAGTCTGACACCACAGCAGGACGTGGCATCACCTCCGTAACCGACAGGTCTGACACACCTGCGAGCAGCTGTGCGATGTCAGACTAGCTACTCAACTACCCTCCTTCACTCCTCGGCTATAAATACCCACCCCAAACCAGGTTTGAGGTATCACTTCTCAACTCTCTCACTACTACTACCATCACACTTTGCTTCCCAAGCAAACTACTGATTCTCACGCCGGAGAGTGGTAACAAGGAGCACCCCCACCCCATCCTCCTTGTTACGAGTCACGACTTGTTTCCTTGTGCAGGAAACCAACCAGCGGACGATCCAGCCAAGGATCCTCGGAAAGAAGGGATTAACCCTACTTGACGAGACCAGTGAGTTAACCCTACCAGGTTAACCATTGTTTCATCATTGGCGCCCACCGCTACTCTTAGCACTTTTTTCAACCATCTTTTTCTTTCTGAAAAACCATGTCTGATCGTCTAAACAACACTACCGGGGATAACCTAAACCCCGTAAACACGGGGCCTACAGGGACTATTCCCATAGCCCCAAATGTTGAACATGTTGGCACATCAACGCAAGGGGGCGCATCCCTTACGTTCGGCCACAATTTATCACAGTACGCTTCTGTGATACCTCCAGGCATGAACCTTCATACCTGGTACGACCAGCAACAAGCTCTGCTGGCCGCAACATACAACAGAGCCTGCGCAGAAGCGCAAGTGTCTGCGGGGCCTACCCCAGCACCGCATACCCCTGCGGGTCGTATTTTACAATACGAAGGTAGGGCCCCAACACATCCAACCTCTAGAAGCAGGCAAGAAGTCCGCGGTTCCTCTTACTGCGACGTCCGCACACTTGATGAGGAAGATTCCTCATATGGGTCCCGCCGCAGGGGCCATATACATAGCCGCCTAGGCCCGCATGGCGAGACTAGGCGACAGTCTACAGCCCACCACGGCCCGGGCATCCATAGCCGGTTGGGACCTCAGTCCCACCATGAAAGCCAGGGCAGTACCGATCCAGACGATGGTACATACTGCGGGGATTCTCATGCTACTAGCAGTAGACTGGGAGGACACAAATATGTCCCTCCCACTCAAACCCGCACCACATACCTCCGCGCTGCAAAACGCCCCCAGAGCCAACCCTACAGGCCGAAGTCTGCGGCCGAAAACTCCAAGTTCGTCCCGGAGATTGCCAACGCCGATGTCACCACCACCAAATTCCCACTAAACATTGGGAACTACAACGGTTCAGCAGACCCAGATGACCACATGAACATCTTCACAGGCGCTGGGTGCAACGGCAGGTGGGACGAACCCACTTGGTGTCAATTTTTTCCGCAGACCCTAACAAGTCTGGCCATGGCATGGTTCGATTCTTTACCACCGGGGCCACTGACCTCATTCGAGGACTTACAGGCAAAGTTCCTCGCAGATTTTTGCCAGCAACGACGTCATGAACGTGATTCCATGGACGTCATGAACATCTGGCGCAGAGACAACGTATCGATTGAGGCGTTCGTTGTCCGTTACAATAAAGAATGCCTGGAAATAGGCAACGTGGCAGACCAAATGGCACACAACCATTTTATCGTTGCTGTTAAAGACGAACAAATGGTTATGATTATCTCCGGCAAGGACGGCTTGCCTAAAAAATGGGAAGATGTCATGGCTGCGGTCAAAACATACGCCCAAACTCAGCGGTCCCTCAAACCGCACGTATCAAAGGCACAGCCCCAAACGGAAGGCCAGTCCTCCCACCAAGAACACAAGCGCAATAACAAGCGCAACCGAGACACATGGAATCGTGGCAGCGATTCCAGACCGTATGTCCCGCGAAACAACCAGCCCGACGCAAGGGCTACAATCAACGCCCAACGTGAAAATCGGGCGTCAAAGAAGGAGTCTCGGGACCGTAGCTGGACCGAGATCAACCAGTCGCCAAGCGACGTCCTCCTAACGGACGCGCAATTCCTGCGACCGGCCCAACCAATGAAGTCCAAAAAGAACCAGGATCTCGCACTCTACTACGAGTATCACAGGGACAATGGACACACAACAAACAACTGCATCAGTCTTCGACTGGAGATTGAGCGAGCCCTAAAAGAGGAGAAACTACAACACCTGTTGCCAGGCGCACAAAAAGCTACCAAGCGCATCACCCCCCACAACGAGGGCACCTCCACGGGTAAGAGGACCATGTACGTGGCCTCAACCCACATGATTAATGGAGGACGAGGAAGGCCGCGGAAAGCGGCAAGAAGACCGGACAATGATTGGAAAGACGAACAAGTCGTCTTTCCAAAAGTCCGAGGTGGACCGCACGACAGGCGCGCCGTCGTTATTACAGGTCACCTGGCTCACTACTGCACCAAGCGACTATTCATCGACCCGGGCAGTACATCCGATATTATATACGATCAGTGCTTCAACCAATTCGATCAAGAAGACAAAGATCGGTTGCAGCCGGTGGACTATCCGTTGGCCGGGTTTGAGGGGGAAACCGTATTCCCACTGGGCCAAATCACTTTTCCTGTGCGCCTCACCAATGGTAGGCACACACGAACGGAGGAGGTAAACTTCATGGTTCTACCTCACACCTCCAAATACGACGTACTTCTGGGGAGGGAATCCCAGGGCGACTTCAACATGATCACATCCGTCCCCCACTCTGCCATTGGTTTAGCAACCGAGACGGGGATTACGATAATTTACGCCCGCAGAGAAGTTATGTCTACGGACGAGCTGCGTCCAGCCAAGGTAGCAAGGCCTACCCCCAACACGCAACCAAAAAAATGGGTGCTTAACGCAAGACACCCAGAGCAAACGGTCACGTTGGGCCATGCCTTGTCCCCCACCATTAGAGCGCGCCTGAAGCAACTCCTCTTCAGGAACCAAGATATTTTTGCGTGGACACCCGCAAACATGACAGGGGTGCCATGCGAAATCGTGCAGCATTTCCTGAATACCATGCCAGGTATCAAGCCGGTGATCCAAGGCCAATGCCACCTTGGATCAGCAAAGAACGCGGCGATGGAAGCACATGTACAAGAACTGCTCTCTGCAGGCATCCTGCGGGAAGTCAAATACCAGACTTGGTTATCCAACCCAGTCATGGTAGGAAAACCAAGCGGGGGCTGGCGCATGTGTGTCGAATACAAAGACCTCAACAAGGCCTGCCCCAAGGATTGTTACGCACTTCCGGAGATCGACGAGGAGGTCGATAACCTTGCACCATTTCGATTGAAGTGTTTCCTCGATTGTTACAAAGGCTACCACCAGGTGCAAATGGCAATCGAGGACGAAGATAAAACGGCATTCCGCACTCCTACCGGGAACTACTGCTACACAAAAATGCCGTTCGGGTTGCGCAACGCGGGCGCAACCTATCAGAAGTTGATGAACGACACTTTTCGCGGCAAAATCAGCAAAAGTGTCGAAATCTATATGGACGACCTGGTCGTCATGAGCATGGAAGAAGACACCATGCTCAATGATATTGAAAGAACATTCCAAACTCTGCGAAGCGTCAACATGAAGCTCAACCCAGGGAAATGCTCGTTTGGAATGGAAGAAGGCAAGTTCCTTGGATTCATCGTAACCAAAAGATGGATTCAAGGTCAACCCGGAAGAAGTACAGGCGATCGAACGCATGCCATCGCCTTCTACGATGAAAGAAATGCAACGACTAGCCGGTAGGCTAGGCGCACTGAATAGATTCTTAGCCAACCATGCAGCTAAGTCTTAGCGTTTCATCAAGACCCTGCGGAGCTGTCTAAAAAAGGAACAATTCCAATGGACCGCAGAAGCCGAAAAAGCTTTCCGGGAGATGATAGAGTGTTTGATTCAACTCCCAACTCTAACCGCACCTCGCAAGGAGGAACCACTTATCTTGTACCTATCTGCCGCGGACAACGCAGTAGGCGCGGTACTCATAGTGGAGCGGGAAGGGGTTCAAACACCCATCTACTACATCAGCAAAATGCTCAACGACCCAGAGACGAGGTACTCCATCATGGAGAAGTTGGTGTTAGCACTAGTGCACGCATCAAGACGATTGTGACGTTACTTTGGAAACCATGCCATTACAGTGTTAACCAACTACAGGATCGGCCCGATCCTATCAAAACCCGACATCTCTGGTAGATTAGCAAAATGGGCAATTGAGCTGGGCGCACTTACACTGACCTACAAGCCGCTCCCCGCAATCAAAGGCCAAGTCTTAGCTGATTTCGTTGCGGAAGTACCAGAAAATCGCATTCAAGAATGCGAAGAAAAGAAAAACCCTGCATCGCCACCATCCTCCGCAGAAACTTGGGTACTATATACAGATGGTGCATCCAACGAAGATGGTGCAGGTGCAGGCCTGCGACTCGTCAGCCCCGATGGCCAAGAACTTACCTATGCAATCCGCCTCGATTTCAAGAGCACGAATAACAAGGCAGAATATGAGGCTCTATTGGCAGGGCTGCGTCTGGCAGTCAAACTCGACGTCCAACATTTGGAAGCACACGTCGACTCACTATACGCGGCGACTATGCCGCAAGAGGGGATATCATGATCCTCTACCTCGAACAAGCCTTGCAACTAAAATCAAAGTTCACCTCCTTCAATATTCACCATATCAACAGGAGTGATAATAAACCCGCGGATGCACTATCAAAACTCGCATCCACCAGCTTCCAACACCTGGCAAAAGAGGTACGCATCGAAATTCTGCAAAATCTCTCCGTACCCCTGCGCCAAGTCAATGTCATCCAGTACGGTACAACATCCTGGATGACACCGATCATTGCATACTTTCAATCAGGTGTTACTCCCGAAAGCAAGGCAGAGGTACACAAGCTACAATACAAAGCGTGTCATTACCAAATGGGAGACGGTATCTTATACCGTAAATCATACCTGGGGCAAACTCCTACGATGCGTCGACCCTCAAGATGCCACGTACCTTATCAGAGAAATACACAAAGGAATATGTGGCATACACGCAGGACCACGCATGGTGGTGGCCAAAATCATGAATGTCGGGTACTACTGGCCCGGCATGCACCTAGACGCAGTTAAAGTCTTGCGCAAGTGTTTCAATTGTCAGCGGCATGCTCCCAAGACCTTGCGCCCCAAGAATAACCTGATCCCCGTCACCACCGCGTGGCCATTTCAAAAATGGGCAATCGATGTGGTAGGACCATTTCCAGACGCACCAGGTGCAGTGAAATTTATCATAGTGGCTGTTGACTACTTTACAAAATGGGTAGAGGCAAAACCGCTCGCCTCAACCACCGCTATGATAACAAGGAAGTTCGTCTGGGAACATATCATCTGCCGTTTCGGTCTACCAATGTGCATTGTTACCGACAACGGTACCAACTTCGCTGCCGATGACTTTCAAAAATGGCTGAAGGAGCTAAATATTGAACACATATTCTCCTCGGTGGCGCACCCGCAAGGGAATAGCCAGGTCGAGAGTATCAATAAAAGCTTAGTCGAAGGCATCAAAGCATGGTTGGGAACAGCCAGACGCGGTTGGGTTGATGAACTCCCAAGTATCTTATGGGCACACAGGACAAGCCCAAAGACAAGCAACGGTGAGACACCCTTCAGCCTGGTCTATGGCACTGAAGCGATGATCCCCGCAGAAGTTGGCCTCCCTTCACCTAGGATGTTGGCTATCAACAAGATAGACAACAATGAGGAGCGCAGGGTTGACTTGGACTCCTGGAAGAAAGGCGTGAAAAAGCCGCCATCAATGAGGCCAAGTATAAAACCAAACTCGAAAAGTACTACAATGCACGCGTCCGCATTTGTACCTTCAATCCGGGAGACTACGTCCTTCGTGACAATGAAGCATCTAACGCGGAACGCCCAGGGAAACTCGCCCCCAAGTGGGAATGACCCTACCTCATCCAAGAGGTCCTGGGCAAAGGCGCGTATAAACTGCAAACATTAGATGGCGAAACTATCGCACGCAGATGGAATGCGCAGCAGCTTCGACGTTGTTATATGTAAGCCATGTTTTCTACATTCACCATGTAACCTATCGGGCCGCAGGCCATTTGCAAATAAATAAATAGACGATTCAATGCAATATTGTTTATTTACTTCTATTACAAATGCGTGTTTCCACTCTGCGGTATCCACAAAAACAGATTGGCAAAATCTTCATTTGCGATACCCACACAGAGTGGCAACCACACGCAACTATTGTAATAGGCCAGCAATGGCAACACTAACTGTCTATCCGGCTGGATACAGGTTTCATACTTGCATATCATCTAGATATGCAAAAGGCAAACACGGACTTTGTGTTAATTCACATTAACATTAACTCATACAAATTCACACATGCAAATAGTAAAAACACTTGTATAACTTGAAACGTTTCAAACTTTATATTCAAAAAATTTCCTACACCTACGCGGTGCACAAGGGATTTACATAAGGATTTTGACATTTACATTGAGGAAACAACAAAAAGCACGCAGGCTAGCCTAGTCTTTCGTTGTACCGCTGGGGCCCGCACCATCCTTGCCTTCAACAGCAGGTTTTTCCTCATCTTCCTCATCAACATACAACACCCGCAAGCGGTCTACATAGTCTTCTGCCTCTAGGCACTCATTAAGGTCCTCAAGAGCAGCAATGGGCGTGTCGTTATAAGCCGCAACAGCAGCAGCAAGAAGCGCTTCAGTATCAACACCATGGAACCCAGACCTTTCATCAGTATACTCGCCCTGGGCCAAAACATTTATATGACCAATGCAACGGTTGTAGCCAGCTTTAAAACCAGCATCCCGGGCGCGCTCCCTAATCTCATTGACACCTGCCACATTCTCAGGTGCGTCAAGGATGGACGTAACAATCTGCAAAACAAAAAGAGTACAGTCAGCAAAGGCAAAATCTAAAAAAAGTAACAAAGGCAACGGATACTTACATGCCCGACACCATGCATACGCATCCATTCACGGTCAGCCTTGAGCAGATCAAGGGAAGAAGCAAGGCTATCTCTAGCCTCTTCAGCCTCTCTTGCCCGCGCTTCAGCTTCAGCAGCACGGCCAGAGACCTCCTCAATAGTATCTCCCCGGCTCCGTACTTCAGCCTTTCAAAAAGGGAAACACAAGTATACGAAAATAATCAACATACTTGTAAGACATGTACAAATTCAAAAACAGGAGAGACTTATACCTGGAGGCCCAGGATAGTTTTGGTTAAGTTGGTGCGGTCAACATTTGCCCCTTCAAGAGCCCTTGCAGAGCGGGCCTCCGCCTCTTTGGCCTCTTCAAGAGCCTTGGCAAGACGAGCTTCTGCTTCCTTGGCCTCTTGAGCAGCCGCAACAGCTGCGACTTTTTCTTTAACCAACGCAGCGTTCGCTGCCTTGGCATTGGTAAGCTCCTGGCGAACATGAAAAAGAATTTCATTCTGTTTGGCCCAAGATTCTTTCCAAGTCTTGCGCTCATCAGATAGCGTCTTGCGCTCATTAGAAAGAGTTTCTTTCCAACTCTTGTGCTCATCAGAAAGCAGTTTTGCAAGGGTACGAACCTGTTTAAGCTCAGTAGTGGCAGCCCACTCCTCAGTCTGCTTACGCTTTTCAAAAGCAGCCCTATCCCTTTCAAGCTGCTTGCACCCTCACGTTCAGCCTTCACCAACTCGTCAGCCTCGGCACGCAACCGCACATTTTCCTCATCCTTGCGGCCCAGCACCTTGTAGTTGTCCAAAATGGCATTCGCCATTATGGAACTCCCCACAAGCATGGAGGAGAGTTGGTTAATCTGGACCTCAGTTGGCAAGGCATGGGCTCGATTGACTTCAAAAGGGGTGCCCAAACCACTCAAAATCTCCCTACACGCGGAGGGGTCAGCAGAAATATCATCCCCTTGCATTACAGTCCATGGGGGCGGTGATAGGTCATGGCCCGGTCTTCAGTATAGGTGCGGTAATAAAACTCCAATTTAGACTCTTCAGGCTGAATGGGAGTCTCTGTAAAACCCGCACCCCCAGAAGCGGAACCAGAAGCCTTCTCAGCAGCGGGAGACTTCTTCCCCTCAGTATAAGCAAACTTCAGGTTCACATCATCAGTGTCCTGCGGGGAGATCAGATTATCAGCAGAGTCCACCGTATCATAGATCTGAGCCGCAGACCCCTTCCCAGTATCCTCCGCCCGCGCAGAAGGCTCAGGCACCACTTTAACCCCCACACCCGCAGCTGTGTCACGCGGAGGGGAATGAGGAGCATCAAAAATGGAGAAACCTTCATCTTGCGGTTCTGTAATCAAAGCAAAAAGAATTTAAACTACAAGTACAAAAACAATACTTGTAAAAGTTATGAATTACTTACCAGAAGCAACCACAGGTTTAACAGACTTCAGAACAGCCGTCCGTCGGGTCTGAATTTTCGGTTTCTTCTTCTCACCAGCATCAACAGCCTTATCGGCCTTTCTCTTCTTCTCATCCGCAGGCTTGGAACCCGAAGAGGTCCCACCTGCAACCGCACCACCACCTGGAACACCCAAACCCTCAAGGGTGTCAGATACTACCACGTAATCGATATATCTGCGGAAATGAGAACGAGAGATACTTGCCACCTGCGGCACCAAAGGCGGAACAGCAGGAGCCTCAGATTTTTTCTTGCCACGACCCCGCGGAACTTTCTCCGCATACTTCTTCGGAGCACCCTTCGCCTCAAACTTACCCAGGGCCCCAAGAGCACCTGCGTGTAAATCACAAAACAGGCAAATAAGAAACATGAACTTCTTTACAAAAAAAGTAAGATTATAATATACCTTCGCCTTGCGGCAGGGGTGCGTTCAACGCATCGCGAGCAGGAACGCAGAAGTTCCTAACAATGGTTAAGTTAAAACCTTCACCTTCCGCAGTCTCAACAATTTCAAGCTTGCCTTCGAAAGACGGATCAAATATTTTCCACAGCACAGCATCCTCTGATAAGTACTTTTACAAATCAGTAACAATGGCTTAGAAAAGAAACCGCAAGAGAGTTAAACACATACCTCCACTTTTCTCCCGCACAACGGGCTTTGCATGCCTATCAGCCCTGGTCAACATCATCCGCAGCACCCACAGCTGCGTGTTGTCCAGCTTCTGATGCTCAATGGTCCTTAACCTTGGGAACCATTCCACCGTTTCCGGACTGGGAAGATCAATATCCTCTACAGGGATCACCTCGTTAACATCCCGCAAGGTCATATTGGCAACAACTGCGGCAGCCTTAACGTACAAGAACTTTCTCTTCCACGTTGAGATACCCTTGGGTGGGGTCTTCAGCTTGGTGCTCCCATACCGTTGGCTAAAAGAAAAAAACCAAGTATTTACAGTTAACTGGTAGAACCGTCGGAAATTCTCAACGGTAATCGGCAAATGATGTATTGCAAAATACATTTTTTATTCGTGTAAAGTTTGTATAGTTTTCGTTCTATTTAGTTTTGTTTTTCGTTAGAATATGCATACTATTGATCAAATCGTGTTTCGCAGGTCTTGATGTTTAAATATGCGAGAAACCGAGTGGAATGAGCCAAAATATTGAAGTGTCAAGTTTTGGAGCATGTTGGAAAGGTCGGGGAGTTGAAATAGAGTTAAAGAGCTGAAAAATCACTCTCTGGCACCCCATCACCCACTAAGCAAGTCTGTGGCACCCGGCGAGAGACTGGAGATGTTACATGAGAAAAAAAACAAGGTGGCACCCCGCCACCCATTCCTTCAGTTGGTGGCGCCGAGCCAGAAGCTTGTAGCTGCCAATTTATGCGAAATTAATAAATGAGTGTTATGGAAAGTCATATAAATACATCTTAAACTTGGAAAAGAAACCCTAGGTCGAATTTGGGATATCTTGGGCGATATTTTGAGCATTCTTGGAGCAATTTTGGAGATTTTGAAGCCTAGGAATCATCGTTACGAGTTCGGGGAAGAAGACTTGAAGATCTAATCGGGTTTTCTAGTTCTTTGTTCTTGACTTTTTCTTACGAAACTTGTTATGATGAATTCGTGTTTAGATTTCTTTGGATTGTTTTCACGTTTTAACATGCTTGGCTAAATTTATAAACCACCTAGACTTGATGAATGGATTAATATAAAGTTTTTACCGTTTTCGTTATTTGCATGATTATTATGGGTTGATTGTGTTTAGTAAGCGGTTTGATTTAATGATTTGATGTGTATGCATGCTTTGAGTTGGTTTATTATTATTATTTGCTTCATATGATTCTTAGTGACGGTCTATATCACAACATAGAGTCATATTAGGGTTTAGGATTTCGGTGAGTGTCTATATCACGTTAGAAAACCTTAACTCTATAGGGAGAATTGCGCAATAACCCCTAGAAGTAACTGGTAATAATTTGCTAAGTCTTAGTGTTCTACTAGTCCTAATACCTGGAAAGTGAGGGGCTATTGGTAGGTCTTACCCGGCGAATTGCTTTAGATAGTCCTTGGAAAAGGTCATGTCTTGGTTTACCTGTCGGTTTTATTAGTCTATCAAGTCAAATTAATTACTTCAAACTACCCTAGATCTATGATTGGAAAAGAGTAGGTCAACATTAGGGTACTTACACAATAATTAGACAACTGGAAAGGCGTCTAATAACCGGTAGGATTAACGGCCTAGGTAGTTCCATAGGTTTCTCCTTGAGAAGGGTCGAGGGGCTTAGATGGTTCTTAATAGGTTTAGTACTTTAAGATCCCGGTTCCATAATTCATGCATTTAACTTAATAGGTAATCTCTTAAAAACAATCCAGGATTCTTGTCTAGGTGGTCTTGCTCTCATATAAGAAAAGTCCTCAGTATTTATTCGTCTCTAGTCTAGTTTTAGTTTAATTTAGTAGTTTAATATAGATTTCCTTAGTTTTTCGTAACCCCCCCAAACAAATAAACAAGTTAAGTCGTGTCTGTTAGTGTCTATTAGAGTCTAGTTTACGTGATACATAGAGTCTCGTGGTTCGATATCCGGACTTCCTAGGTTTATACTACATTGATCGGTACACTTGCCGATTGTGTGGTTTTAGGTCGAGTCTAGAATTAAAGCTTTGTAGTGTCTAGTTTAGAGAGTCTAATATAGTTAATTTTTATAGTCTGTTTAGCACACATCAGCAAACCAAGAGCACGAAAGGTGTACTCAAAGTTTCTAATACGAATCATCCCGAAAGGACTCATCTGGGAGATATGAAGTTTGTAAAACTCCAAAACTTCGGCAACAAACACGGTTAATGGTAAACGAAGGTTACCATCACCGAATGAATCAGCCCACATAGTGACATAACCGGCCGGAGCATTAGCACCGGTGTCACCCTCCTTGGGGTAAAGAGCCCCAAACTCCTTGGGCATTTTTATACTGGTCATCAGTCGGTTAAACAGCACCGTGGACCACTTCAAAGGTGGTAGGCCACCACCGGGGGCACTACCACCGTCGTCTTCTTCTTCCCCAGCCACCGGAGAAACAGGTTCAGGGTTTTCACCCTCCACATTGTGTGGATTGGATGGTTCAGCCATCGAGAAATATAAAGAAGAGAAGTATTGAGTTTACAAGAAAAACTCAGAAAATCACCGGAAATACAGACAGACTGGTCGGAAAAGATGAAGAGAATACTCTTTTCTTTCAACAGAATTTTCGAAAAATTTGAACAAAGTGAGGAAACCACAAACGGTTTCCCCTTATATACTCATCGCAATTAATGCGATGCAGGAAACCGACTTATCACGTTCAAAATAGACCAATCACGAGACGCCACGTGTTCAGCGACGTTTCCGCTAACAGTTATCACGCGCGCGTGGCCGCCCACGCGCCTGACAGAAAAGACCTTTACACTACTTGCTACAGTGCAGTTATGACCTCGGGCAGTGCGAACGTCCTTTCAGATCATCACATGTCAGAATCCTACCAACTTTCAACAACCCACACGTGCCATCAGCCACGTAGGCAGCACAAAAGCGACAAACATTATCCAAACATAAGCGGCATGCGGTTTCTCTGGTTTACCGCACCATAACCCATACCGCATGTCGTTTTTTACATACCCCTCAAAAAAGGCAAAAATATATATATCTAAATTATATAGGGGGGTATAACCAATCTCCGCACACACCCACGAGCACACGTGGCATATGCGGAGATGACACACACGAACCCGCACCGGTGTGTCAGATACTCAGAACCAGCGTTGTTCTTTGGACTGCAATAACCGCTTCTCATAATGCGACGAACCGCATTCCCTACAACCTTCTTCAAGGTTCAAATCCCTCGTGTCCGATTCACAACCACAGAGGGAACGCAAACAGCTTCTCCTTAGGATGATGGACAGGTACGCTGAGCAACCGCACATCAGCAACCCTGTCTCCTGAACCTTCAAGAGCCACATCCAGGCTACAAGACTTCTAGAAGCGAGTTCTTTGCTGCAAACCACAACCACTCATGAGTAGTTGCTACAAACCGCAACTATGCGAACGGTAGCTACAGAAGAGCCACAACTAATCCACCACGCGGTGGAACAAAGCTACTTCAAAGAAAACTGCTTTTCAACTAAGCATGAAGGAAAGTGGCTACAAAACGAATGCGGAAGAGTTTCAACCAACTTCCCAAGTATCTAAGGTGATCTCCTCCGGCAACACTACTTAAAGGAAAACTACTTTCCACCAAAGCGTGAAGGAAAGTAGCTCCAGAACAGTGGTAACAAGTCTGCTTATGACTAGTTACCCACCTATGGACCGCATAGAATAAACAATGGTGGGCACAACCCTGCCTATGACCATGTTTATCTGCCCATAGTCCAGATTCACATTGTTCGACCAAACACGACCAACAATGGCGCAACTACCCCACGTTTCTCAAACAAACATGGCCAACAAGGTGCAGCAACGAGGTAACCGCAAAGGACGTGCGGTTACTAGAGAGCTAAACCCCAGAGGACGTGCGGTTACTTGAGAGATAAACCGCAGAGGACGTGCGGTTACTAGAAAGCTTAAGTGGAGAACACGAACGCCCCACAAAACAGGGATCATCGTTGCATGTCCAGTTGTTGAACATAGAGCTTGAGCAAAGTACTTACAACTTTGCACTAGCTGACGCAGAGGTTACAACTAGAGTGGCGGAGACGGACATCTTCCGTCACGATATCAAAGGTTGGTTCGAACCCTGCTAACACCTTCAGTCACCGTTTCAAAGGTTGGTTCGAAACACCAACAGGTGGCTGATGACATTAGGAAAAGGTAGACCAAGAGTCAAGTCCTTGGCTGAGAATTCCGCATCAGACGGAACTTGCTCACCGGACATCCTTCTCAAAGGAAGAAACAATCCACTCGAAAGGCCTACCGACCTAACGGACTGACAACCGAACGGTCAAACAACCTGAAGAAGGAGCCATCCAAATGGCCCATATTCTACCTTCTAGACACCATAGTCCAGTATTCCTCCCAAATGCAACTTGCATAAGGAAGAAACACTAGACTGGGGGGACTTGAAGGGGTATGGTCCCAGATCTCGCGTCTGCATGACCGCGAATGACCATTACCCTTATCAAAACCCCCACCAGCAATAAACTTACCTGTGTCCGCGCGGGCACGCGCGAACACAGCAATCCAATCTGTCCAGTGATGAGAAGACTTACCTTAAGTACGGAAACTAATGTTACACATAGCGATGCGGCCTGGCACCGCATCCTATGAACATTTTCGTCACGACAAGGGATCTGGACAACAGTAACAGTCACGTAGCGGCGATGCGACATGGCACCGCATCCCGCATGCATCTTGGATAGAACAAATGAACGCGGGAACAACGTCTGTGACCGCAAGCAGCGATGCGGCCTGGCACCACATCCTGCCTACAAGGCAAGTGGGTCTGACACCACAGTGCAAGTGGCACTGGGAACAGTCGCCTACCAGCCCACATGTGTACAACAGTCTGACACCACAGCCGGACGTGGCATCACCTCCGTAACCGACAGGTCTGACACACCTGCGAGCAGCTGTGCGATGTCAGACTAGCTACTCAACTACCCTCCTTCACTCCTCGGCTATAAATACCCACCCCAAACCAGGTTTGAGGTATCACTTCTCAACTCTCTCACTACTACTACTATCACACTTTGCTTCCCAAGTAAACTTCTGATTCTCACGCCGGAGAGTGGTAACAAGGAGCACCCCCCACCCCATCCTCCTTGTTACGAGTCACGGCTTGTTTCCTTGTGCAGGAAACCAACCAGCGGACGATCCAGCCAAGGATCCTCGGAAAGAAGGGATTAACCCTACTTGACGAGACCAGTGAGTTAACCCCACCAGGTTAACCATTGTTTCATCAGTTAACAATAACTCCAACGCAGGTTTAGAGTTAGAGTCCAAAAACCGGACGAGAGGCATAATTGGAGGTGATGAGGTGGAGTGGTTTGTGGAGAGTTGGTCCGGACTCCGGTGCACCGAACTAGTCTGGAAGGGGTGATGGTGGGTCTCTTGTGGACCCCCCTCTATCTTAAATAAAAAAGGTTGTTTAAACTTAAAATTGTTTAAATTCAAATAAAACACAAATAAAATAACAATAATTTTAAAAAACAAATATATAAAATAAAAATAATATAAACTAAAAGAAAATTTTATTAAAAATTATTATTATACAAACTAGATAATTAAACCTAAAAAACCAGATAGTTAAACATAAATAAACCAGATAATTTAACCTAAACAAAGTAGATAACTAAAGCTAATCATCAACCCCTGAACTGTCAGAGTTGGCATCTGGATGCACAACTGGTTGCATACGAGGATGGTTTCTTAGTAATTGCCAGGACCAGATGTGAGGAAGTTTTCTATTGTGTGTATTTTGGTATTCCTGACAAGTTTGGGCAATTCCTTGTATCTCTGTTATGTCGTCACCTTGAGCCATCATGATGTTCAAGATTGCATGGAATTTGCGAACCTCAACGAACAGAGTTTAAAACCTTGATAAAGAGTCGTTCGCAGAGCGATTGGTTTCACCTACACATTCATGAAATTCTAGAAATAAGGTCATTCTAATCGAAACAACTCCTACTAGTATATAATAATTGATGCCGCCACTATGCACCATGGCTTAACCTACTAGTATATAACAATTAAGGGTGATGATTTTCCTGTATAGCTAATGTCAAATCAAGCTACAATGTTTTTTCCTGATTTAGTCTTTTAGTTTTTTTCTTTTTATGTACTTCAACCCCTCAAGTTTTAGCATTGACACTTACTCTCACTCCGCTTTCTAAAAACTTTTTAAAATGTCATTTTGGTTCCCCTCTAGTTTTACGTGTTTATTTTTATGTACATTTTCGGTTGGTCTATGTTTTTGTGTTCGGAAATGAGTAGGGTCAAATATAATATATTTTCAGTAAGTTGTATAAATTTAAGTTACTTTACGTTTTGACTTCGTTGCAATGCGCGGTACCATTTGTTTAACTTAAAAAAACACTATTTTCTTACATATTTATTTATAAGTACGTTTCGGTATAAATCAAAGTTGTTTTACGTTTCGACATAATTTTTTTATCAGTAACGAGTCATGTCAAATATAATAACATTTTCGCACTTATTTTTATGTACACTTTCAATTGATCTACTTATTGACATAAATTTTGTTTGGAAACAAATCAAGTCAAATATTTAACGGTATAAATTCGAGTTGCTTTAAGTTTCCATGCCGCCACAATACGCAACGGGTCAAAATATTAGTTATGCAAATTAAATCCATGCAAAAAACGCATTTATTTAAAACCATTATTTAATTTTTTTACATGTCAGTGTAAGTTAAAAACTCTAATTTATGATGCGAAATCACATAAGTTTTAAATTGTCACTTTATTCGCTAATACATTTTTGTGGTTTTATTCGACAATAATTTGTCATAATCGTTAGCCCTAACCTGTAGTCTCATATGGTCTCTTTAAATAGTCCAAAGAAAGTGGGTTGTGACCCATTGGGCCCAACGGTTTAAGCATTAGCGTCATCGCCATTTTGCATAGTGCATAGTGCATAGTGGAGGAGCTTATTACAAGCCCAAGACCAAACCCATATCAGGTTTCTTATATCCACACTGTAGTTTTTGCATGCATTCAACCACAATACCACATCATTCAAAGACTTTAATTAGCAATACTTATTTCATAGCTATTACAAGTTAGAAGACAACCATTTTTCAAGACAATTTTACTAATATCTTGGGGTTTACTACGTAACCGTTTTAAGTAGAGAATTATAAGAATCATTTATAACACGTATAGGTAACACTTTTGCTGATTTAATGGAAGGGATAAAGAGGATGGAGTATGGCCCGTATGGGATAGTCGATGTTTATTGGTTTTCGAGTTTCGAATTAGTTGAGAGGGGCCAATATTACAACTGCAATTAATATAATGAGTTAAGATATAATAGGAAGTTTATTTGGGCAGAAAGGATAATATTGTTCATGTATTTATTAATCAAGGGTTAAGATTAAATGAGTGAAATTGAACCAAAAAAGGAGGCGCGTAAGTTTGTGTATAGGTATTCTAGTCAATTCAAAGCAATAATTTCGCTCTCCTTCAGTTCCCCCCGTTTTTTAAACGTTAATAACTTTTTTCATACGACATTATTTTTTTTTATAAAAATTGCACCATAAAAATGAGTGTTTTTTATCTTTAAAACGAGTATACTATTGTTATACTTTTGAAAAAAAAATCGAAAACCCACATACAGTGGCGTCTCTGAGAATTCACGTATCATGTTCGAGCTCGAAAAATGTGCCCACATGCTTTAACGATAAACAGTATAATGACGAAAATGACAAAAATGTAGTATTTGATAAACAATGCAATTATGATAATGACAAATTCATGGTATTCTAATGAGTCACATACTGTAATAACTAATAAGTTAATAGCTAACCAATGATTCGTGCATCTCTCCTTTCATTTTTCAAAGCAAATTGTTGGATCAATTCTTCACAATTTGTATTCAATACGATACGTCGTATGCGGATACGGGCAACATGGTTATGATGTTAACAACAATTAACAGACTAACAGTTTAACAATTAACACTAAACCGACAAACAGACCTTTTGAGTTCTGAATCTTCTGATCGATGTTCTTGTTCGCGTCTCTGATCGATGTTGTTCTTGTTCACGTCTCTGAATATTCTGTTCGCAGCAGCCTAGGCCCAGCGATTCAGCGAAATTCTGATGAAGTGATGATGTTCGACTGTTCGTTACTCTGATGAGTTTGTTCGTCTTGTTCTTTCAGATTCCAGGAGTCCATGAAATTGTCGTCGTGTGTTATAATTTATATTAAAATCATATTAGTATTGGGTAATTAAACCTAATGTGTATTGGGCTAAATTATAAACCATTAAAAAGTATTTGATAATGGGCCTATATTGGAATTGGTATGTGTTTACAATTTTTTTAAATAACATATATATATCGAATTTTTTTAAACAATCCCGTGCCTCTCGAAATCACGGGCCTTGTGCGGAAGTCCCCCCCCCCCCCCCGCACATCATTATAGCCGGCCCTGCCCACATACGTAAAACACAATGAAACCTAAAATAAAGATTTTGTAATTACAGGTAATAAAACGCAATGGGTTTTAACATGGTCATGTTTTTGTTCCAACATTTTGCACTACAGGTCTCTAAAACGTACACTCCAGGTCTAAAACGTAATAGAGCTTGACTTCTGTTTAACACAGACAGAGTTTTAACATGGTCATGTTTCTGTTCCAACATGATCATGTTTCTATTTTAGCATGATCATGTTCTTTAACATAACTTACCTCACCACTTCCAGGTCTAAAATGCAATTGGGTTTCACATGACCATGTTTCTATTTTAACATGATCATGTTACTGCAGGTCTGGTCTAAAACGCAATGTTGGTCAACATGATCATCAGTTACCTAACCTGTTGGTTTCACAACATGATCATGTTTCTGTTTTAACACGATCATGTCAATTACCTCACCTTTCCATTCCAGGTCTAAAATGCAATAGGTCTAAAACGCTTGGCTTTAACAACAACATGATCATGTTTTGTTTTAACATGATCATGTCAGTTAAGTGTACACCCAGTTTCATGTTTTAACATGATCATGCTTCTGTTAAACATGATCATGTTCTTTCAGTCTGAGGTCTAAAACGCAATGTTGGTTTCACATGATCATGTTTTTGTTTTTAACATTATCATGTCAGCTTAGTTCACTTCCAGATTAAAACGCAATGGGTTGGGTTGGTTTTCACAACAACATAATAATGTTTTGTTTTAACATGATCATGTCAGTTTACTGTACCTGAGGTCTAAAACGCAATGGGTTGTGGGTTTTACAACATGATCATGTTTTGTTTTAACATGATCATGTTAGTATAGTGCACATCACATTGCAAGTCTAAAACACAGTGAGATTTCACATGGTCATGTTTATGTTTTAAAATGGTCATGTTTTTGTTCGAACGCCACTCCAGTACACTCAAGGTCTAAAACACAAAAAGATGTGTTTTTTCATTGTGTTATAAAATGCAATGAATTAAAAGCATAAAACAAATTTATTTTTTATTATGTTATAAAACGCAATGGACTAAAATTACAAAGAAATGTTTTGTTTCTAAAACGCAATCGACTAAAACACAAAGAAATGTCATTTTTCTAAGACGCAATAAGCTAAAAACACAAAGAAATGTTTTTTTTTTCCTATAACGCAATGGATTAAAAACAAAGAAATGTGTTGTTTCTAAAACGAAATGGTCTAAAAACACACAAAAAAAACGTGTTTTTTTCATTCTTTTTTAAAACGCAGTGACTTAATTCAAAAACCCATATCGTAAAACGCAATTAAAAAATTTCTTACACAGATCGAAGCCGATTTCTTCGGATTTCTTCAACGATTGATGAAATTTGAATGTTAGGAACACTTATCAACGATCGAATTGAACGAATCGAGCGATTCACTTCAAAATCACGGGAAAAAATGATAAATTGTATGAAATTAAACTGAGTTTCTTAAAAAAAACTGAAGAACACGTTGATTGAGTGTTTGAATCACTGATTGATGACGAAAATCGCACTATAATGTATTGATTATTGAATAGAAAGTGAAGAAAATGTTGAAGATGGTGGGTTTTTGAAAATGATGGATTTTGAAGTTGAAGGGAAACTAGGGGTGAGCATATTTAGGGTCGAACCGAAAAAAACTGAGTCCCGACCCGATAAATGACCGAACCCGACCCGAGATATAGCATGAAGGTTAATTGTTCGGTTCTAATAATCTCCTGGATTCGGGTTCGGGTCGGTTCCGGTTTCGGAACACATAAAACCCGATATAAACCTACTGGACCGAAATAACAAAGAAATATGGTCTATGGCTCATTAAACATGAGAGTTTGATAACCTAATAATAACTACTGGTTTTCGGCTATTGTAATTGTTAACACAGAAACTGAGAAACATTGATATTTCTTACGAATTAATCACTGTCTGGTTGATAATTTGGTGAACGTTGCTGGAGTTATTCACGTTAGGATTGCTGCACATCACCACATCATGTTCGTATACAAACATCCAATTGAACTAAACAAAATAAACGAAACAAACATAAAGGAGAAGATAGATGAAACGATGCCAGAATCATCTTCAGATCGTCTGCCGCCGTTGCCGGAGCCATGACCGCCGCGGTTGTTTACTAACTCTCTTGTCGGTCTTCAAACATCATTACCATCACCGGATTGAGTGAAATCAGAAAGATCAGGACATGCAATGTCTGATCCATTGATCTGAGCTTCGCCGGGACGTACCATCTGCTCTGCCATCACTGTTCTCTACCACCATCATTGGCGGCATCGTTTTCAGAGAAAGAGGACCAGAGATTAAAACAAGTTTTGAGAAAGAGAGAGTGATTGAAATCTTTATTGGTAGCTTATGAGGTGGCAGAGACTTGCACGTGTACTCATAGGTGTATCAAACATTATGCAGCATCATCAGCTGAAAGCATGAACCAAAATAATTGAAATTCTTTATAACCGGGTCGGTTTATTACCCGTTGAAAAAAATACCCGATTGAAATAAGAACCGAAACCGATGATTTGTTTAGGGTATTATTTCGGGTAGCATTTTAAGGGAAGTTCGGTTATCGGGTCGGGTCGGGTAATGAAAAATGCCACCCCTAACGCTATGTTCCCGAGTTTCATTTAACAAAGGAAGAGAAAGGAATTAAAAGGAAGCGAGTAAAAAATGTGTTCTAGAGTTTTTTTAGGAAGGGAAGTGGTGAGAAAAGAAAGGAAACAAGGGGATGATTGATGCAAATAATCATCCTCCCAATTTGGAGAGATTTGGTGAGAAAAGATTATTATGAATCTCAGACTTTTTTAAATTTCCTAAATTACCCTCTAATTCATTGTGTGTTTACATAGATGTTTTATGTTTAAGGGGTATAATAGTAAAATTGTAACTTCCTTTTCTTTTCCTCCCAACTCGGGAACACATAAAATGTTTAATTTCCTTTCATTTCCTATTATTTTCATTAAACTCGGGAACACGAATATAATCACATCTTTTCCTTTCCATTCCCTTATAATTCCCCTTCCTTTCTCTTCTATCGTTAAATGAAACTCGGGAACACAGTGTAAGGGAAAGAGGAAGAGAGAAGATGAGATACGGTCGACTAAAATACAATTCCTCTTAATTTTTCAATTTTGACATGTGTCACAACTATATTGCTTCATATCATTCTTACCTAAACTATACTTCCTATCGATCTTCTCCCATAATATATTATTATTATTATTGATTAATAGTTATAATTAACCCGATTTCAATTGTTATTACCGTTTGTTATATTTAGTTAATATTTTTTTGGGATTTAATGCGTTAAAAAAACAAATGATATTCTGAAGCTTGGAAAAATAATGATAGCTGTAGAAATCTGAACTATATACAAGCGAGTAAAATGCCATTTAAACATTTTTAACATAACTGGTTAGTTTATTATTAAAAACAACATTTTTTACATCTAAATATCACCCAACATTTTATTTGTAAAGATTTGAACCCGTATCACTTTTACGGGAGACAAACACCATACCACTAGATCATGGGTTGATTAATTGATGGTCATATATGTTTCCAAGTTAAAGACTACCGTAATAATTTAATATTATTTGCTAAATAATAATGGATGATATCACAGTGTAAACTTTTATATTTGTAAGTTGTAACATCCGAGGTCCTTGATTAAAATAACTCACTCTAGTATATTTGCGTTAATTTATTTCAGTTCGAATAAAAACGTGCTGGTGTTTTTACATACAAGAAAATGTAGCAAAAAGACAAAAATTACAAGTACACAAGTTAGAAAAAATATATGTACTTTTTTTATGTAGGCTGAATAATAGAAAAAAAATATATGTACTTTTTTTATGTAGACATAAATGCATTGTCAAGGCAAAAGTAAAAAAAAAAAACACACATTCAAATACCAGCATATTATCTAGTCATCTTCACATAAAATACTACATAACGTTTCGCAAATCACAACAAAATTATTAACAATGTTTATTTATTTTTAATCAAAACAATATCATTGTTTGACAAATACATGATTTGATTTGCATATGGTCTCTTTAAATACGGGTTGTGGCCCATTGGGCCTACGGTTTAAGCCTTAGCGTCATTGCCATTGTGCATTGGCATTACAGCCAGGCCCAATTCTGGTTCCTCTTTTCTGGCCGACAACATTCGCTTTGTTGATTTATAAAATGTTGCATACAGAATCAGTTGCAGAATGCCAAAAAGTGCTCCGATCCCATTAGGTACCTGGTGATATTTAACCCAAATATAATTTAGAGTATGGAAATTTGATTTTGGATGCATGTTTCAATTTATATCGAGTAATTTGACTATATATTATAAAAATTTGCTTATGGAGTTATGTATTACACGGATTGGATGATATAAAGGATATAATTCATAAATCTGTAAATTTGTTCTATTATAAAAATGATATAATACATATTACGCTGGTTAAATGTTGAAAGCATGTTCAATTTATAAATATGTTTTATGAACAAACTTATATTTTTTAAATAAAAAAATGTTTTATACAAAGAAATATAGAAATCATAAATATTTAATAGGAGAGAGCCAAACACAAAATTATAAGAATAAATTAAAAAAATATGTGTAATTGATAAGAGAGAGAAGCGGAAAAATTAAGGGTAAGGTGGTACGAGAGGACAGAGTGACACATATTCTCAAAAAAATCATTTACTATATATAGGGGTGTTCAAGATCGGATTATCCGGTTTTCAGATATCCGAAAATTCCAGATCTGAATATTAATATCCGAATATAAAAAAATCAAAAAATCCTTTTCGTTCATAGATTAAAACTAGACTTGTATTTGATTGGATATCCGGATTACTCACTGTCTTTTTTACTCTTTTATTTTTTTATACTTTACGAATATCGGATTATTTCTGAAATTTTTAGAAATCAATATCCGAATTCAAATATGAAAATTCGGATTATTCGATTTTCGGATACCCGAAATCTCGGATACCCGAAATCTTGGATACGGAATTCCGGATTAGATTTTTTTGAACACCACTATTATATAGTATAGAAGATATAGATGTAAATGCTATATTCCCACTATGAAAGCTATATATAACAACTTTATAGTAATACGATTTAAGAAGCGGTATGCATTTGGATAAAAATTCGACCTTTTTCTAGCTTTTGACCTAAGATAATTTGTTAGTGTTATGTTTTTTACATGTTACAGAGATAGGCATAACCTAAATTGACTGAGTAAGAACTTTTAGTCTTGATTGTTTTGAATGTTTTTTTAATTCTCGACAGTATGTAGTATCGATTTGCGTTAGAACTATTCTTTTTATACATAATATATATCATATGCACATGATGCACGCGGAAGAAGTGCTTGCTTACCGCGATGAAGGGATCAAATGGGAAAAGGGCATACACGAACCAGCAAAGACCGTTACATAAGCAAAATAATGAGAGTAGAAAAGGCATATACTCGACACTTTTGGTCGTGATCACCAATTTCTGCATCATGTTCATCAAATCGCAAATTAGTGATGGTTTATTGAAACCAATAAACATAAACCCGAGTTAACGACGCCAAACCTAGACACGTCTAAACAAGTTTGTTAATGATTATGAACCAATACGTGTCTAAACAAAACTTGAACCAAACACAAACTCGTTTCTTTGTTATAGTTAAGAAAAAACATAAAAATTACATTGTTATTAATTTAATAAAACCCAAATTGTCATTGCATCATTTTTTAATTAAATGATTGTGTCTTTTGTATTTTGATTTGCATATGAACATACTACATACCATGACCGATAACGGTGAAGCATACATAAGGATATTAGCCGCAACGCTTATGCTCCCAACAATAGTTGATCGCTTGTGTGTCGTGTGCACCACGGTTAGCACAAAAAGAACAAATCCACCAATGACGAAAACCTCAAGTAACACCATCATCGCTACCTGAAACCTCTTTCTCCTGTCTGAACACACGAGAAAGATGAGCAAGTAGCCGATCTCAATCACAAGCCCGGCTCCATTGGTAGTGACCACGAGCAAGCTATCGGGGTGCACAAATGGCATCCCATATAACACCCATAATCCACAATTGAAAAAAGTGGCTAGATATGGTACCGGTGAATATTGTTCTACACTTCCTTTCTTCCATATACGGTAAAAAGTTGGTCTGTACACATTAAAATTGAATATGAATAATATTTTATTAAACCAAATTAATCAGGTTGTAAGTATATGTTCTCTTTTCAGAATCATATAAACATTATTGTGGATGAAAAATCTTACATAGTTGACAAGAACAATGTAATTGCAGTGATGTTCCCTGTCATAAACACATAAATTGAACATTAACTAACATAACACAAATAATATAACATAAATAACAAAATAAATCCTTTATCTTAATATTTTATAAAATATAAAAAGGCTGAAATACGAACAAATTCCGTTTATTTATAACTAGTATTTTGACCCGTCTCGTGTTGCGGAAGCGTCGAAATTTAAAATAACTCGAACTTATACAGTCAGGTATTTGACTCGACTCGTTTTCGAACAAAAATACGTCAAAACGTAGACCAACTAAGAACACACATGAAAATAAGCACGAAACCTGACTCATTATCGAGAAAATTTATGTCAAAAAGTAAACCAACTTGGATTTATAACAAAGCATACTTAAAAATAAGCACGTAAGAAAATAGTGTTTTTTACGTTAATAAATGGTACCACGCGTGACGGTGGAGTCGAAACGTAAAGTAACTCGAATTTATACCGTCTAGTGAAGATGTATTATATTTGACACAACTCGTTTCCGAACAATGTATAGACCAACAAAAGACACACATAAAAATAACCACGAAAACGTATTATATTTGACTCATGTACATCAAATAAGCACGTAAAACTCGAGGGAGTCAATGACATTTTACAATGTTTTTAGAAAGCTACATATATTAGTTAGTTTGAAGAAATCTACCTGCAACACCAAGTACTGTACGAACAGTTTCTTCAGAAACCATGGCTGAGAATTGTTTCAATTGCAAGTGAGATCAGGGAGAGAGCTGCTGGTTTGCATGCATTGCATTCTTTCAAATGAGATATGCTCTAATTTATAAGACATGATGGATGATTATGGTTTTGTTAAAAGACATGAGTGCCCTTTAAAGAATAATAATAATAATATTCGCTAAAGACATGAGTATCTTGCGTAACATGTGCAAATGTTTTAATGACGCGTTACTAAAGTTAAAACGAAGCTAATCCTATATCAACATCAATACTTATTACAACTTTGATATACATGAGGCGCGCTGGTTTCCATGGTATATTGATTATTTATGGCGTAGCGTAAGAAGTCATCAGGATACGACATGTTTGTTTTAGGCAGCTTAATCATGCAACAAAACACAAACATATATGTATAGATATATAATAACGAAACGTTATAATCAACAAATTAATGACTGGTTATGCAACATATGTATAATATCATTCACAACTATGCATGAAAAAAAACCACAATCTATGTACATGATTTTAATGGGGACCGCTAAAATGAGAACCACCTCAAGTTGTAAGAACCGCGAGAACTACTTGATCCGGAGCGAGGTGGACCAATTTTTTTTTTTTTTCAAAAACGTAGATGCATGTATTATAAACACATTTGTAAAAAAAAATAAAAAAAAGTCGTGTGTGTAGTTTTGAGCACCACAAGTTTGTGGTTTACGGGTACCGTAAATTTACGGTACCCGTAAACCACAAACTTGTGGTGCTCAAAACTACACACACGGCATTTTTATTTTAATTTTTTTTTACAAATGTGTTTATAATACATGCATCTACGTTTTTGAAAAAAAAAAATTGGTCCACCTCGCGCCCGTACGGTGTAGTTCTCGCGATTCTTACAACTCGAGGTGATTCTCATTTTAGCGGTCCCCCATAATTTTATAACCTTATATATATAACAAAACAACAAATATTAAATAAAAGTATTGCAACATTATACTCAAATTAAAAATAATAACATTCTTAATATTGTAATATTGCAATGTATTACACATGTTAAGATAAGCGTTTAAAGATAAAAATAAAACATTTGATCAAATTAGTTTAATTGATTATTATATACATATTCTATATTCAATATCTATTTTCAACAACTACAAAGAAAAGTGTCGGTGGGAATGGTTCTTGCCCCCTATTGGTTTAAATGGGCGGCATAGGCAACAGTGCCAGGATGGCAGAGCAAACTTACGATTTTATCACGCCTTAAAATTACGATTTTTCCATCAGTAAAAAATTATGTTTTTGCCCACACTTAAAAATAAATTTGCGCTTTTACTCCGAGGTAAAAATTTCGATTTTGCCCTCGGTTAAAAATTACGATTTTGCCATCAGTTCAAAATTATGTTTTTACCCCACTTAAAAATAAATTTGTGCTTTTGCTCCCAGCTAAAAATTTCGATTTTGCCCTCGGTTAAAAATTGCGATTTTGCCCCATTTAAATTTACACTTTTGCCATTAGTTTTTTCCCTTAAAATTACGATTTTGCCATCAGTTCAAAATTATGTTTTTACCCCCACTTAAAAATAAATTTGCGCTTTTGCTCCCAGCTAAAAATTTCGATTTTGCCCTCGGTTAAAAATTATGATTTTGAAAGAGAATAGTGCTAGGCAGCTGCCTGGCACTCTCCTATTGGCCCAACAAATTTACGATTTTATCCCGTTTTAAATTTACGATTTTGCCATGAGTTCAAAATTATGATTTTACCCCCCGTTTAAAAATAAATTTACGGTTTTGCTCCCAGCTAAAAATTTCAATTTTGCTCGCGGTTCGATTTACCATTTTGCCCCGTTTAAATTTACAGTTTTCTCAATAGTTTTTTCCCTTAAAATTACGATTTTGCCATCAGTTCAAAATTATGTTTTTCCCCCACTTAAAATTAATTTACGCTTTTACTCCCAGCTAAAAATTCCAAATTTGCCATCGGTTCAAATTTACGATTTTGCCCCGTTTAAATTTACAGTTTTGTCATTAGGTTTTTTTTCTCGCAGCCAAGTTACGATTTTGCCCTCAACTTAAATTTACATTTTCTCCATCGTCTTTGTATGTTTTCCTGGTTAAATTACAATTTTTCCCCCAGTGAAAATTACAGTCATGCCTGCAGCTGCCGGCGACTCCCTCATTGGTCCATTTAAATTGCGATATTATCCCAGAATGAAAAATATGATTTCGCCCTCAGTTCAAAGTTACGTTTTTCACATCGTTTGAGTTTTTTTTAGCAAAACTATAAAAGTTTTTTTAATTGGTTGCTCCGTTTAATTTTTTTCGGTGTCAAGGAGCTGTCTAACACTCGCTCATTAGTCCTGAAAAATTACAGTTTTGCCTTGAGCCGAAAATTACGGTCTTATCATCGTTTTAGTTTTTTTCCTAGCAAAATTATCATAGTGTTTTTTTAATTGATTGAGAATTATTCGGTCATCGCCCCGCAACGCGGGCGGGGCAACTACTAGTTTTCAACAACAACAAAAGGAGGTGTCGGCGGCAATAGTGCCAGCCGGCTATTGGATTAAATGGGCGTCAGGGACATAGTGCCAGGCAGCTGCCAACTGCCTGACACTCCCCTATTGGCCCAAAAAATTTACGATTTTATCCCGCTTTAAAATTACGTTTTTGCTATCAGTTCAAAAATATGTTTTTACCCCACTTAAAAATAAGAGTAAATTACAAGTTTTGTCCTTTATGTTTACATCGAATTTCAGGCGCTGTCCTTTTGGCCAAAACTTTACAGGCGTTGTCCTTTACCTTTCAAAATCTTACACGTTTTGTCCTTTAGACCAAAACTGGTTAGAAAACTCAGTTAAAAAATGCCATGTGCAGTGCACATGGGGGTAAAATGGACATTCCCTCTCAACCCCATTTAAAATAAAAAGAATTTCATTAAAACAATCCCTTTCATCGTCACTTCCATTCTTAATATCCACATGAACACCTAAACTATTCTGTTGTTCTTCCTTTCTTTCATTGTCAGTTTCAATCCGCCAAGAACTCCCAACTTTCCATTTCCATTTTTCGTTTCATCATCCCTCTCTTTCGCACTTTGACGTTGCACAAGAACTCCTAACTTTCCACTCCACTCCAGATTTGTAATACCCTCAACATCTTAATTGATCACCTGATCTTCACTATCAACCCTAAAAATTCAATAATAAGAAATATAAAACTCAGTCGCAAGGTGTTTGACAAAATGCTTCAAATACATAAATCACACAAACTACTATAAAAACCCAGTTTCTAACTTTTCTGCAACCATGATACCCCCCCCCCCATTTTCGTAAAATCAAGATTCATTGATCACCTGATCTTCACTATTAACCCAAAGACAAAAATCAAGTTCGATAACAACAAAAATATAACACGAACACAAGGTGTTCGACAAAATGCCTCAAAGACAAAAATCACAAAAACTACTAAAAAACCTCACTTTCTTCAACCATGAGACCCCCATTTATGTAAAATCAAGATTCATTAACAATCTGTAAATGTCAGATTATAGAAATCAACACGTAGAATTACCTCAATTTCCAAACTAGGGGTTTGAGCGATCCAGTATTTATCGATTCTTCGGTGGTTTGGTTGACAGATTTGGGAATCGCGTCCTTCATCTTCCCAACCTCCGTTTGAAAACCGAACATCAGATTTTGGTCGCCTCGATCTCACCGTTGTCGGAAACCGTATTCACCGACACACCTCCACCGCCTCCGGAATACTCCGCCGATCGTCTCCGATCATCTGCCGACACGTCACATTTCGAATCAACATTCGTACAGCGTAACAGGTTCTGATTCTTCCACTGTAAGTACGACATATCGAATTGAGGGGTGTTCCTTTGTTCCGTGGTTTTCTTCGGTGAAAGAACTGGTAGGGAGACAATATAGGATTAATGGTGAGGGTATTAAAGGGGAAAGAGAAAGTGTTAAGAGGGAAATTACCATTTTACCCCATGTGCACTGCACATGACATTTTTTAACTGAGTTTTCTAACCAGGTTTGGCCTAAAGGACAAAACGTGTAAGATTTTGAAAGGTAAAGGACATCGCCTGTAAAGTTTTGGCCAAAAGGACAGCGCCTGAAATTTCATGTAAACATAAAGGACAAAACTTGTAATTTACTCTAAAAATAAATTTGCGCTTTTACTCCCAGCTAAAAATTTCGATTTTGCCCCCAGTTAAAAATTACGACTTTGCCCCGTTTCAATTTACAGTTTTGCCATTAGTTTTTTTCGTTATATTTACCATTTTACCATCAGTTCAAAGTTATGTTTTTACCCCCACTTAAAAGTAAATTAACTCTTTTGCTCACAGCTAAAAATTCTGATTTTGCTCTCGGTTCAAAATTACGATTTTGCCCCGTATAAATTTATAGCTTTGCCATTAGTTTTTTTTTTTCTCACAGCTAAGTTACGATTTTGCACTCAACTTATATTTACGTTTTATCCATCGTTTTTGTTTGTTTTCCTGGTGAAACTACAATTTTGCTCCTAGTGTAAAGTTACAGTCATGCCGGCAGATTCCTGGCACTCCCCCATTGGTCCATTTAATTTACGATTTTATCCCAGAATTAAAATTATGATTTCGCCCTCAGTTAAAAATTACGTTTTCCCAATCGTTTTGGTTTTTTTAGCAAAAGTAGAAAACATTTTTTTAATTGGTTGACTCGATTTAATTTTTTTCCGTCTCAAGGAGCCGCCTAACACTCGCTCGTTAGTCTTGAAAAATTACAGTTTTGCCCTGATCCGAAAAATATCGTTTTAGTTTTTATTCCTAGCAAAGTTATAGTAGTGTTTTTTTGATTAATTGAGAATTATTCAGCCATCGCCCCGCAACGTGGGCGGGGCATCAACTAGTTTACTACATATACAAGTTGAGGGAATAGTATCAGGCATACATATACATTTATAAGTTGAGGGAATAGTGCCAGGCAGCATGCCTGGCACTTCCCTATTGGACCAACATACTTTTAATTTAATTTTATTTACAGTTTAAAATTACGCTTTCTTCTTTCGTTTAATATTACGGCTGCCTGTCACTTCCCTATTGGACCAACATACTTTTAATTTAATTTTATTCACTGTTTAAAATTACACTTTCTTCTTTAGTTTAAAATTACGTTTTTACTCCCAGCTCAAAATAAAATTATAATTTTGCCCCTAACTCAAAATTACGCTTTTGCCCTCGGGTAAAAAATTTACTACATATACATTTACAACTTGAGGGAATAGTGTCTGACACTTCCCTATTGAACCAACCCATTTTTAATTTAATTTTATTCACAGTTTAAAATTACGCTTTCGTCATTCGTTTAAAATTATGTTTTTGCCCCCAGCTCAAAATAAAATTATAATTTTGCCCCTAGCTCAAAATTACGCTTTTGCCCTCGCCCTATTGGACCAACATACTTTTAATTTAATTTTATTCACAGTTTAAAATTACGCTTTCGTCTTTTGTTTAAAATTACGTTTTTACTCCCAGCTCAAAATATTATAATTTTGGCTCTAACTCAAAATTACGCTTTTGCCCTCGGGTAAAAAATTTACTACATATACATTTACAACTTGAGGGAATAGTGCTAGGCAGCTTGCCTAGCACTTCCCTATTGGACCAACACATTTTTAATTTAATTTTATTCCCAATTTAAAATTACGCTTTAGTCATTCGTTTAAAATTATGTTTTTGCCCCCAGCTCAAAATTACGCTTTTACCCTCGGGTCAAAAACTCATTTTTAATTTTGTTCTCAGTTTAAAATTACGGTTTCGCCCTCCGTTTAAAATTACGTTTTTGCCCCAGTTCAAAATAAAATGTTGTTTTTCCTCTAGCTAAAAATTACGATTCTGCCCTCAGCTCAAAATTAGGTTCTTGCCCACAGTCCAAGTATTTTCAAGTTGAGGCAGACAGCTTGCCTGACACTTCCCTATTGGACCAACCTATTTTTAATTTAATTTTATTACCAGATTAAAATTACGCTTTCGTCATTCGTTTAAAATTACGTTTTTACCCCCAGCTCAAAATAAAATTATACTTTTGCCCTTAGCTCAAAATTACGTTTTTGCCCTCGGGTCAAAAACTCATTTTTAATTTTGTTCCCAGTTTAAAATTGCGGTTTCGCCCTACATTTAAAATTACGTTCTTGCCCCCAGTTCAAAATAAAATGTTTTTCCCTTTATCGCGAAATTTCGATTCTGCCCTCAGCTAAAAATTACGTTTTTACCCATAGTTCAAGTATTTTCAAGTTGAGAGAATAGTGCCAGGCACCTTGCCTGACACTTCCCTATTGGACCAACCCATTTTTTATTTAATTTTATTCCCAGTTTAAAATTACGCTTTCATCCTTCGTTTAAAATTACGTTTTTACCCCCTGTTAAAAATAAAATTATAATTTTGCCCCTAGCTAAAAATTACTCTTTTGCCCTCGATTCAAAAACTCATTTTTGATTTTGTTCCCAGTTTCAAATTACGGTTTCGCCCTCCGTTTAAAATTACTTTTTTGCCCCCAGTTCAAAATAAAATGTTGTTTTTCCCTCTACCTCAAAATTATGATTCTGGCATCTGCTCAAAATTACGTTTTTGCCCACAGTTCAAAATAAAATTATGTTTTCCCCCTAGCGCAAAATTATGATTTTGCTCTCATTTTAAAATTATAATTTCATCTCCAGTTCAAAATATAATTACGACATACATGTTATGAGAGAGAAATATTCGGTTTATTGCCCCGCAACGCGGGCGGGGCAAAAACTAGTTTATTTACATTTAACATAGGCAGCAAGCAATAGTAAATGCCATTAATTGGGGAAAAAGACGGTTGGTGGGTGCCACATAACACCTACTAAAATACTTTTTTTTTTCCCACTACATCAATAGTATCTATACACGCGAAGACAACATATATCGCAAGTAAGACCTTGGGATATGGTAAGGCGGGGGTTGGGGGCATGAGTTGACACGTGGAGTTCGAGCCCTCCGCCGGTGAGTGACGTGTCCGTGGGGTATGGCGGGGCGTGGCTAGCCCGCGTGGCTTGGCAGTTTATTAAAATAAAAATAAAAAAAAAACAAAAATTATAAAATACACACAACATTTAAAAAAAACCTAAAATTTTATTAAATTCCTAAATATTACAAAATTCATAAAAATTACAAAAAAAAACCTAAAAAGGATTACAAAAAAAAAAAAAAAAATCTAGAGCGTTAGGTAAATTTAAAAAAGAGCGAGCTTGTCGAACGGTTTTCGCTCCTTGCCCCGAAACTCAATGTTCGCCACCGCCACCCGGTCTTCGTGGCTTATCTCACCGCTCGGAACGGCTTCGTAGTAGGCTTTGAAACGATCAAGTATCGACCGTAGCTCGCGCCATTTAAGTTGGCACGCGTTTAAGTTGTGCCGGTCGTTTCCCACGTTATGCCGGTAGCTAGTAAAAGCTTCCGGGCAGTATCGCGTTTCACCGGGTTGTCGGCCCTGTTTTACACGTTTAAATCTGGGTCCCTGTGGTTTCGTTTTTGTTGTCATTTTGGTCCAAAACTCAAATCAGGTCAGATTTAAAAAAAAACAGCTATTTTGTCATTTTCTGAAGGGCATTATGGTCATTTTGCTTGCCCCAACCACCTTATACTTTATAAATCCTTATCTTTCTCTCTCTTTACAGATCATCACCACCATCACCAAAAAAACCCGTCTCTCTCTCTTCTCTCTCACTCTATCTACAGCTCAGACCTGTCTCTCCTCCGGCTCCGGCAACCTGAGCTACTCCGGTGAGCCTCTTCAGTCAAGCACACTCCCACTCAACCACCATCCTGTTCACCGGCAACCACACACCCCAAATCCCTTATCTCACCGATCACCCACACCTATCTATTTGGGCCCGATTGAATGGCCGGCCACCACCGACGACGATAGCTGCTACCGAGACAGATCTCCGATGACGATTACAATTAAGTGGCTCAACCTTTAACCTCATTCAAGCCTCTGTTTTACACAACTTCAAAACCAAATGCCAAGACCTGTGACAGGGGTCATTGTGGGCCTTGGGTGATGGCTCAAGGCGGAAAAGGTGCGGGAACCACCACAGGTGACAGCGGTGGTGGACGGACGGTGAAGCTGCCCCTCCTGCGACCCGAAATGCGACAATCGGCGGCTGGGGTGTGGGGGGTTTTGCATCAGATTCTGGTGCACGATGGTTCCGGTGGAAGCCCGGCGACATAGCGGCGGAGGTTTTTCCCTGGTTATAGCAACTGTATCTCTCCTCCATCCTTCTTTCTTTTCAGATCTGTAAAGATCGACGTTATTTCCGGCAGGTTATAGCAACGAGATGATGACTGATGATGATGATGGACGGTGATTATGATGATGTAAGGGGGTGGTTGACGACGACAGTGGAGGTGGTTATGGTGTGGCTCGGGTTTGGGTTTGCTTTGGGTTTGGTGAAGGTGGTAATGGCGGTTGTTTGACGTGGTTGGGTGGCCGATGGTGGTGGTGGTAGTGGCGATGATGAAGATGATGACGCCGGTGATGAGGGTTTGTGGTTTGGGAGGGTTTGGGTTTGAAGTTTGAAGAAGATGATGTGTTTTAGATATTAATATGTTATAATAAAATTAAAATGACCAAAATGCCCCTAAACTAAAAGACAAAATAGGCAGGTTGCAACAGTCAAAAAAGGGGGTTTTGAGTTTTGGACCAAAATGGCAACAAAAACGAAACCACAGGGACCCAGATTTAAAAAGTTTGAGATTTGGACTAAAATGACAAAAGTGTCCAAACCACAGGGACCAAAATAGCAGTTTACTCTTTACATTTAATAAAGTACTACCCTCAAACATTAAAACTTACTATATAGTCTTCAAAATTTAATAAAACCTTCTTTAATCTGTTTTTTCCTTTTTTTACACTGTCCAAACTTAAAGAAAAATTTGATGTAGCGTAACGAATCGAATCGGTAATTAAAAATGCAAAAAAATAATTTTGTTTTTTTTGTCAAAAATATGGTAGTGTTTTGTTTTAACTGGTTGACTCGATTTAGTTTTTATTCGTTCCATGTAGCTTTCTAGCACTCGCTCATTGGTCCTGTCAAATTACAAATTTGCCCCCCCAATTCAAAAATACAGTCTTACCATCTTTTTAGTTTTTGTTAGCAAAACTAATATAGTGTTTTTTTAATTGGTTTACTTGGTGTAATTTTTATTGAGATCGTGTTATGAGTAATATATACAAGTAACCGAAACTAAAACGTTTATGTTATGAAAATAGGAAATATTCGACTTAGCGCCCCGCAACACAGGCGAACATAAAACTAGTAGTATATACATTTGTATGTAAGAAAGAGAAAATATTAAAATATATGAATCGTTGATGAAAAAAGAAAATAAACAATTTAGATTTTTTACTTTTGTTCTCCCAACTAGTTTTTGCCTCACCACGTTGCGGGCACTAAGCGAAATATTTCTTTCTCATAACATGTAGGTCTGTGCTTCGATTACTTGTACATACTACTCATAATACGACCTAAAAAATACATCGAGTCAACCAATTAAAATAAAATACTACCATAGTTTTGCAAAAAAAAAAAAAAAACTGGAAAATTGTCTTAATCGGTCGTCACAATTTTTTCTCTGTCCCGTCACAAATCTGTATGGCCCTCGTAGCGTATTCGACGACAATCAATCACAAGAAAACCATAAGACCCTTCAAAGTTTATGTAACAGAATTGTAACGGCAAGACCGGTCACTATATTCCATTACAAAAGTATTGCGATGAAATGTGTGAAGGATAAATTGTTATAAAATAGTTATCACTGCAAGAAACTTGGACCACCGTGACACAAACATGTCTTTAGGATAGGTTAACCTACCGTGATAACATGTCGTGGCCATAAGATTCCTGATTTTTTTATTAGATCACCCTGTGGCGACGACATATCGTCGCCTTTGGTTACGTAAGTAATGCTGAAAAACTCTGCATCATTCGACGACACATATTGTTGCCATAGCTCAAACGGAGCCCTGGAACGCTAAACACAGTCCAATGTTCATTCCACCCACCCACCACAACTCTCTCTCTCTCTCTCTCGTTAGCCATCTATGCCGACCACCACCATACCGTTAGCCACTGAACCCTACCTTAGCCATCTCCACCTTCTTCAAGTAAGTACTCCTTCAAGTTGATTGAGAGATTTATCTAAAAAGTAGGTATAATTTAATTTAGTTTAGTTAATTTTGGGTTTTTTACTTGTCAATTTTGTGTTTTTAAAGAAATTACTTGTCAATTTTGTGTTTTTAAAGAAATATGTATGTATATAGGGTAGAAATTATTATAATATTTTCAAGTGAAAAATGACGATCCCTACGGCGAAAACATGTCGTCGTTATGTACGTAGAAATTATTTTGATAAAAGCTTTCTTTTTAAACGATAAATTCTTTTTTCAGACGGTCCCAATGACGACGACTTGTCGTCGAGAAGGGGTTTGTCTATGGCGACGAAACCGTTAGCAGCGACAATTTACTCTATCTCGACGACACATAGGCCGTATAGCAACGGCATATGTCGTGTTTCCTTTTTTCCTGTAGTGTATCTACGACATGTTCTTTCGTCGTAAACATTTCGTATAGCAACGACATAAATTGTTTTAGTGCATGCATGTGTGTGGATACCGAATTGTTTCATTATATAGCCAAGTTAGGAGGAGTCCCTCTATAACAACCAACAAATAATAATATGAAATATGTATTTTTGTTTTTATACACTTTTAACGATGTTAATGGTGTAATTTTATGGGGTTAATTTAGATTTGATGGTGTAATTTTAAGGGGTTAATTTAGATTAATTGGTGACTGATGGATTTGATGATATATTAGGTTTTAGTGAGACGTGTACTCCATGAGCTGAGTTGCCCAAAAGCCAAAATGCTAATGAGTAATGATGATCATGGTTTTAGAAAATTTTGATATAATATGATACTTTGTGCGTGCTAGTGACTTCAAAATATTATTAGTAACAAGAAAATTGTGAAGAAAATAACCTCATCTTCAGTAACAGGAAACAAATGTTTAAGATGTAAGAATTTATTTCTTAGCTTAGACCACAAGCTTTATATATTATCACGAGTTTTTCATATTTTTCTTCTATAATGAGTGACAACTATTTTACATTGTAATTGCATAATTTCAATTAGAATCGATCAAGGAATATAGGATCATATTCTTTCCGTGTTAATTAAATACTACACGTTCATATAGAAATGTTATAATGAGTTATTCGAATCATTGTGTGTAACTGTCCAGTAAAATAACCATTGAATAGTTACCCAAAATTGTTTACTCTCAACTTATTGCAAACGTGACATTAGTAATCAGTGGCGTCTCTGAGAATTCACATACCATGTTCGAGCTCGAAAAATGTGTCCATATGCTTTAACGATAAACAATATAAATACGAAAATAATGACAAAAATTGTAGTATTTAATAAACAATGCAATTATGATAATGCCAAAATCATAGTATTTTAATGAGTTACATACCGTAATCTATATCTATACTTACTAATATAATAAAGCATTTTGAGCTTACGTGTCATCCATTTAAGGAGCCTTCCCGGCCTATAAGTGGCATTCTCCCCTATTTTTTAATTGAATCGTACACGTGTCAAGCTTAGAATTATCAGGTTATTTGTTTTAGGATCCGGGTCCGCCTAACCCATTTAATCCATCCGGATCCCTTTTAATCTTTTAACCCGTCTCAAACCCTAAGTTCATTCTCAATTCTCTCTGCCATTTCTACCTTTACTCTCATTGTTCATCGCTTTATTACTATTTTTCGTTTAATCATCTGCTAATAAACGGTCTAAAATCCCTTAATTACATCATGTTGTGCATTACTTCATTACTCCATGTTCATTATCATTATATTTTTAGTATTAATTCTAAAGTTGTTTTTTCGATTTCAAGTGGTATTGATTTGCCTCGTCGTTTTCTTCTGTTGATTTCGTTCTAATTAGAAGGAAGAACGCATGGAACGACTTGAATCCTTTACACAGACTATTGATTTAGACAAAGATTGAACAAAATTATCGTCGCCAAATTCACCCGTGAGGACAGGAGGAAGAAGAAAGACATGAGGTTAGTTTTTCTGAATGATTTTATTTAACATTTTTACCTTCACAATCTCCTTGGAAGCTCTAACTTGATATTTTATTTTGAATCTTTAATACACTAAGAATAAGGTTAATACACAACAAGAAGAGATGATTTACAGAGAACGATATCTGCCATCTGATTCACCTTCAGTAAACTGTAAGATTAAATATATTTATTTTATATTTAATCTAGTAGCCATTATAATCATTTACATTATATGGATCAAAATATATAATAACCTATTAAATAATTAGTTGGTAATTGTTGATGGACCATATTACCCTTATTAACTAATTAGGTTTCCTCCTGGGTGCTTATATAAGGAGAGTTATGTGGAGGTTAAAGGGTTACTCAGTTACACATTAGACACAACCCATTAGCCATAACATCATAAAATTCGACCTCCTCTCCATATCCGATTCCCTTGTCGGTTTCTCATCATCACCATCATCAGTCAGCACCCTAAGGAGGAACCAGACCAAGATGACAATCATGTCAAACCTTAATTGCTGCGACTCCATCTGGATTCTCTGCTAACCTGTGCTGATGCAACCAAAGGTATGTTTTCATGTTTTCCATTATGTTCAAACAGAACTGAACCAACATGTGGTATCAGAGCATATGTTGATTAGTCAGTTCTGTTTTCGTATCCATTATTCTGGAATTGAAATCATGAAAACATAATTTTTTGAATAAATTCGTAAACATAACTGATGGTTTTGGGTCTTGGACCGAAATCACTGTTTTCGGATTAAAGATCTATTATATGTTCTTCGAAATCAACTGGGTAATCTTATGACTGAAATCTGTTTAGAAAAACCCTTAAAAATTCAGGTTTCGGGTTCCAGAATTGTAGGACCGAGTTTCGGGGGCCGAAACCGTGATTCTTGTGATTATGTTCATACACGGGAAGATTAGAGATGATAAACAAACAACTTTGTATTAATCCGGTAGTAAAACATTACAAATCGGCCCGATTACAAGATAACCGAACTAATACCAAAGGAGTATACATTCCGGGAGAGATCAAGTGGTGATCTCTCCCCGGTGAGGTCTCAAACCTCCTCCAACTTCCTTGTGTTGCAAATGGCAAGGGTTTTCTATTTATAGTCACACCCCTTGTCTTGCAAACACACACGGTCAACCGAATAACCCTCTCGTTTGACCACTTCAAAAGAGCGGGTCTATACACGTTCGATAGACCGTTTCACTAACTATTACAAATTCAGCGTAAAATAATAACTAATCTATTCGACAAGCATCGGACACAAAATCTGCATCAACAAATTCCCCCTTGTCCGTTGCTGTCGAATGCTGAAAATGCAACTGCAATCGATCTTCAGTCAAGTATTCATCTTCTCTGTGTTAACAAATTCCCCCTTGACCGATGATCCAGGTAAGTAGTATCTTGACGCTCCTTGTAAAATATTTCCCCCTTAAAGTACGCGTATCCGTGTTGGGTGTTGTGCAATTTCCTCAATTGACCGATCTTCCGCTGATCTTCCAATACTCCAAACGGCATTTGATAAGGGTTCCAATCTTTAAGAACTGCATCAAGTCTTGATCTTGTCATAAGAACTCTGTTTCATACAAGCATACTACATCGATAGAGATTTCTGGTGAACTGTCTTCTGTAAACCGTCTTTGTGGAATCGACCAAGTAATGCACTTTAATCTTCAGCATCAACACTCAGGAAAGTCAGCTAGACCAAGTGTATCCCTTGCAAGCTCAACCAGCATGCTTAGTTGAACTACATCCAGATCTCATTGTCTCGCCTTTGTGAAGTTGACCACGTAATGCACTACGGATCTTCAGCATCAGTACTCAGGAAGTCAGCTAGACCAAGTACATCGTTTGCAAACTCAACGAATTGAGTTACCCCCAGATCCCTGTAAAATCCCAAAGAAACATCAAACCCAAAACCGAATCCTGCAGGTCTTCAGCCTTGAACTATCAGCTTCCATAAAGATTCCCCAGGTCTTCAGTGAACAGCGCTTTTGTAACTACTGTAGACTTTAGAAACCTGTATTTTTCCGTGCAAAACCCTTCACGCTGGCTGGAGAATTAATTAAAATCCTCAAATATGTGTATGTGCAAAACATTCCACGCCGAACCGTTTGTATCACCAGAAAATCACAAACTCTACCACCTGTGATTGCGTTTAGAAATTTACCGAAGAAATTCAACATTTTTATCCCCCCATTTCTTTGGTAAAATCTCTAAACCTTAACAGATTCTTTCCACTTCAAAGAAACTGTCGTCAAATGTTCACCAATTCCCTCCACTGAGCGGAACTGTCGTCAATCTTTATTGAATGTTCTCGGTTCCGAAAATTCACGAAAACGACTTTCTTCTTTGCATATTCTAGTTGAATAAGAACGTCCCCTAGTACCCCGTAGGATCCGACTTGTATCCCTCCAAAGACTTTGTGAACTCGTTAGGACCGGTGTTGACATTCTAGGTTCATTCATTCGTTACCAAATGCGAGAATATGACAATAAACAAAAAGGATTTCTTCGTTGCATATTCTAGTTGATAAAGCAATATCGCCTAGTACCCCATCGGATCCGACTTGTATCCCTCCAAAGACTTTGTGAACTCGTTAGGACCGGTGTTGGCGTTCAAGGTTCATACGTTCGTCTTCAAATGCGAGAATATGACAATAAACAAAATGCTTTCGAACATTTACGAATAACCGGTAACAATCATAAACATTGACGTGCGGAAGTGAACATACCATTCCGTTTTTGGCCCATAATAGTCGCGTCACCAAATTTGACGTTTGCATCGGTAACCGTGACTACCCCACAATTTTCAAAATATCATCATCTTTTGTTTTCATCATGCCGCATCATCCCGCGCGCTCCCAAATTCGTACGAATTTGATGTGGAAATTTGGAAGCCCGATTCAAATCAACTCCGCGAATACCCGACCCTACTTTGCAACTGGCCCAATAACACTTGAGGGTCCATTAAAACAAAAGCCCAAAATTAATTTAGCCAAAATTAATTTGATCCAAAAGTGGGGTTTTTTTTTTTTTTTTTTTTTTTTTTTTTTGATCGGTCCATTCCAAATGCATAAGTGAGCCCAACTATCAAAAGAAATGGCTGCCATCATCCTTAAAAAAATATCGCACACATATCCACCAAAAGTCAACTTCCCTAATCTTTTATCAGTTGACAACTTCATCTTTTTTTTTTTTCTTTTTTTTTTTTTTTTTTTTAGACAAAACCCACTTCACTTTTGCATTTTCCCCCAAATAAAAGAAGATCAAAATCGCAGACCAATCTTTCTTTCATCCTCTCTCTGCGATTCACAAACAAACTGATACTAGACATCCAAAACCAAACATTCAAAACCCCCAAAAAAAAAAAAAAAAAAAAAAAAAAAAAATCCATCCAACAACTCTTCACTTTCTCTCTTCAATAAACAATCAGCAACGATTTCACCTTGTAACCCTAATCGATCATCACCTTCATCCACTGCCCTCTTCCAAACATCTTCAACAATCATGAACCCCAAAAATTCCAGCAATCAGCCGTATAGACATCATCTGTCTTCATCTTCTTTGATGAAAAATCAACATACAATCGCCAACTTGGTGGTGGGTTTACGATGGTGAATTGGCACAACAACTGAAAAGTCTGTAATCCTCTGCACCCTCAACCGACGAAACAGCAACGCCGACGAAACTGATGTGTGTTAATCGACGAAACAGAAGTTAAAGGTGCTGCGACGAAACAGATGGGTGATGTGTGATCGACGAAACAGGATTTTAAGTGTGAGAGACGAAACTGATTTGGGGGACGACGAAAGTGGAGGTGGTGTTTCGTCATGGGGTCAGTTTCGTCGGGAGTGGGTATGAAGAAACCCTAGTTTCTTTAAGCAGCCGCCAAGAACATCAAGAACAGAGTGTACTGTTACTTCCCAGATTTGAATAAAAACATTTTGTATATGATTTTTGATGATGATAACTTGAATATTTAGGTGAAAAACATAAAACCCAACACTCGTTTCAGCACAGATCTGAATATTCGGGTCCAGATCTGAGTTTTTCTCATTTTCACCCAACTTTACTTCTTGAACAAAAATCACTAAAATCACAGATCTAGAGCACATGTGACTTAGTAAACGATTGGATTTACTAAATCGGGCACCATGGCTCTGATACCAATTGTAGGACCGAGTTTCGGGGGCCGAAACCGTGATTCTTGTGATTATGTTCATACACGGGAAGATTAGAGATGATAAACAAACAACTTTGTATTAATCCGGTAGTAAAACATTACAAATCGGCCCGATTACAAGATAACCGAACTAATACCAAAGGAGTATACATTCCGGGAGAGATCAAGTGGTGATCTCTCCCCGGTGAGGTCTCAAACCTCCTCCAACTTCCTTGTGTTGCAAATGGCAAGGGTTTTCTATTTATAGTCACACCCCTTGTCTTGCAAACACACACGGTCAACCGAATAACCCTCTCGTTTGACCACTTCAAAAGAGCGGGTCTATACACGTTCGATAGACCGTTTCACTAACTATTACAAATTCAGCGTAAAATAATAACTAATCTATTCGACAAGCATCGGACACAAAATCTGCATCAACAAGAATCATGTTTTATTTTTTAGGGTTCATCTTATGTTCTTATGTTCTTATGAGAAATTCGAAATTTTCCTTTATGATTTGGAATATGATTGGAATTGTTAAGTGTTTCCCTAATTTTGATCTAATTTTGTCTAGTAAGTTATTTTCGAAATCTGTTAAATGATAAACAGATTATGATTTCGAAATTTAATGATAAAAATAGATCAATGTTAATAATTGGAAACTATATCACAATTCTTAATTTTCGAATTTTTAGTTATTATCACAATAAACAGCCTTAAAGAGTGGATTCGAAATTATCATCATAATCGTACAAGTCCCTTTAGTCGCACAAGATCAGATCAGATATGATCTGATCGCACAAGACAATTACACAAGGGAAATCGTACAAGAACTTATGGATCGCACAAATCTTGGGCCTGACTAATTGCACAAGATTTGGGCCTCACTGATCGCACAAGTCCTCACTGATCGCACAAGTCCTTAGTGATCGCACAATTTTATTTTGGGCCTTATTGATCGCACAAGACTTGGGCCTTATTGATTGCATAAGACTTGGGCATTACTGATCGCACAAGACTCGAAAGCTCATTATTTTTTTTAAGCTGTTTAGTTCGATCCGCGCTAACAGGTGGTTTGCTATTGAATAATTGGTTTTGTAATTACTTAGCTAATTAATAAGGATCAAATAATGTTTTACAAAACCAAAATAGCTTAACTTGAATGAGCTTCTGATATATCATTTCTGGCCAAAGCTGACTTGATACATCTACTTATCATTCAAGTATTACGAAAGCTATGTTGTGTATGCATCATAAGCATGAATGTCTTAATTTCTGGCCAAAGCTGATTTAATTCATTCATAGATGGCATACTCAACAAGTGCATAACTAAAGTGATTGTTTCAATTCTGGCCAAAGCTGATTTGTTACAACCACTTTGCACATATGCTTAAATGATTACACTTCTGGCCAAAGCTGTTTTGTCTTCGTTTAAGTAGAATTTTTTAGCTAAGTCTATTATTTTGATGTTAGTAATAGACATGTCACAATCTCTTCACATAATGATCCTTAGATTAATGATCCTTAATTAAGTTTTTTATGATCATTTCGTCTGCCTTATTCTTAGTACCCATAATTTTACTCACTGTAATTTTCTTCTATTAATCTATATCTGATCCACTCTAATTTTTAAACCTAAAATGTTTGCTTTATTTAAAGTTTCTATTAGAATTAGCTCTTAAATTAAATCCTTGATTATTTCCTAAGACACGATAATCCTATTGCTCTCTTCTGATAAAGATTATAAAGAAGAAAGTTAGAGCATGATGAATAGGATAAATCGAACGTGATGTTTCTTATGATAATCAAGAACTCTCTAACGTAAATGCTATCACTAAAGTTGTTCCAGATTAAGTCTTTCCTAAGACTAATCTATAATTATGGAATAATCACTAGAACTCCTAAGATGCATACCTTAATTTGAAACTCTAAACTATAAAGTTAAGTGGTATATGTGAATGCATTATAATGTACAAAACCATGACCCATAACGTTAAGGGCTTACGCATGGTAATAAGTACATTTTTCCAGTACATTACATACTAAGATTTTCACTTGTACAATTTTGATGCATTATAAATCAACTATAACACTCAAAATACCAAAGTATAACGAGTGTGTTGCTAAGCAACATATGTACAAAGAAGTAAATGTTTGAAACTGGAAAATAAGATGTTATTCACCTTACAACCACTAATAGTTTAAAAGAGGATTGTTCTAAGGTCCATAGACAAATTACAAGTGCTAATTCCAACTTTAAGGTTCTTCAAGGGAAAATCTCACTGCATAATTATGTCATTAGACTAGGCATAAGCAACGAGACTATCCATTATTCCAAAGAACAGTTGGATAAGTTAATTAGATAGTCACTTACTAATGATCTTTAAGTCTGGTAATTTCAATATTCCAATTAACACATGATTAGTTGACTCTAGTTCCATACGTTTCCTTACCAGAACTCGACAAATAACTAATATGAGAGTTAGTGACAAAATTAATTGTTAACGCTATAAGAACCATAATAAGCAGTCTTCTAACAAAGCTTTTCGATACCTTATATATTCTGAATATTAATAAGAATATAGTATCATAATTAAGCAATGTTATGAAGGTTGTGAGGTTTGCATAGTCAACATAAAGTCACACTTATCTTAAACTCTCATCTTATTTGTTCTAAATATCTGGATAAAAACATTACTAAGATGGAACTAGATGATACCTTACATTTTCACAACTTTTGTCATCATGAAAATGAGAATTTGACAAAAGGAAAATGAGACTTATATATTTCATCCATTATAACCGAAATTCATGAGAAATTATGACATGGTTAATGAGGATGATTATTCAACTAATCTCATTCTAAGTGATTTCAAATCATGACGTTATAGCCCTAAATATTACTTGGCTTAAGGAATAAGTATGGGTCCATCATAAGTCATTCATTGACATTCGTGGAACTTATTCAAAATGGAATATTCAGACATAATTCATTTATCATTTAAAAGACTATCAACTTGTAGCTAACTTTTGTCGCATATGGCCCACAGTCTTAGAAGAAATCTATTCATATGTTTACTTATTAAGATTTCTATTAAATATGTCCTTAAGTTTCTTATGACATTTGGACGTTAAAGAAATCAAATAAAGTCTAACGTATATATGATAGGTTCCCACGTCACGTACCTCATTGAAACTTCTCTTGTAGCATTTCTAGAGATATCAAAGATCAGTGGGAGCATTAAATGTCTTAATAATAACTTGCAATAGTTGCAAGAGGTGGGGGAGTGAAAACTTTATATTACTTCAATTTACACCTCTTGTACAAGATACCGCTCCATCACGACACTGTTCTATCAAAACTTATCTCCTTAAAATCTAATGCTACTCTTACAAAAGTTTCATTGTTGCTTAATTGTGGGCACACTTAGATTTCTTACATAAACTAATATAATCCTCAACAAGAGAAATCAAAACGACTAACGTCATTAATTTGTTTTCTCTATTAGAATCTGTTGGTCATTAAGTATTGACCCTAAGCATGCTGAGTTCCTAAAGATTTCTAAGGTTAGTGGGAGTAGTCAAAGTTCTTATTATGATTTGCAAGGAATACAAGAGGCGGGGGGAAGAGTGTCATTAAATTTCACTCCAAATTTAACTCCGATTACACCTCTTGTACACCATACTGCACCAACTCTTATAAACTTAGAATGAAAATGATAGCAACCTAACCAAGAGCTAATCCATAAAAATGAAACTTCTAACAAACCCAATAATCAACTCAGGAGGTCATCTAGATTTAAAAATCTACTAACTTTGATGATTACTTAACCTCCCTAACTGAAGTTGAAATGGATTTTGGAAATGTTTACTGATCCTATCTCTTCAAATTAAGCCATTAGTGTCAATCAATATTCTTAATGGAATAAAACCGTTTTCTAGTAAACCTGATTTTATGTGTTCGTATAACGTTTGGGATTTGATTGAATTACCTAAGAGTGTTCATAAGAAAACCAAATCCTAATATAAACGTTAAGACACAAAGGAGCATGATTGATTGTCAAAGGTTACACTCAGAAAGAGATGAATTATCAAAGAGTCTTTCTTACCTATCTTACACAAGATTTCTTTGAGGATCATCACTGTTCTAGTAGCTTATAATAGTTTAAAGCTACATTAGATGAACATTATAAACAATTTTCCATAACAAATGGCTGACACATTTACATGTTCATTAGATAACAACCTAAAGTTTCAAACTGAAGGTTAAAGAACACTTTATTTGTAAGCCAATAAAATCCATGTATGGGTTAATGCAAACATCATAATGTGATGAAAAGCTAACGTAATTATTTTCATCAACAACCAAGTGGATTAATGTACCTACCTCAAGATGAGTGGGAGCAACTAAATTAAACTTGTCTATACAGATGATATTCTTTTGACAAGTATATGTTACATAAGTCAAAGCATTGTTAACACAAACTTTGATATAATAGATCTCAGAGATATCTCTTACGTGATTGATATCATAACATACTGAGATAGACCCAATGGGATATTAGTTCTGTTCCATAAGTTTATCATTAAATGGGTCCTTACATATGTAACTAAACACTGCTCTCCTTTAGAGGATAATAGGATAAATGAGATTATTTTTTACGCTTCATTAATTAGAAGCCTTATGTAAGTTTAAGTCTATACTCGTTTAGATATTACTCACATTGCAACACACTAGATATGTCTAGATTATTGTGAAGCATCTAATGGAGTATTACAATATCTTTAAAAGAAACGAGAGACTATAATTTAAAGAAGAAGTGAGAACTCAAACCGGTTTATTATTATAACTTTGTGATATTCAAAGATGATAAAATGTAATTTCGGGTATATCCTTATGTCAGCAGACAAAACATATTTCATGGAGGAGTCATAATGCACTGATATTAACAACCTAAGTTATAACGACATAATATAGTCACTAAATGTTGTTGAAAATATATCAGTAGACTCATAAGTTTATTAACTCCATATAATTGATGTTTTGAAGACTTAGTGTGATAAAGTCAGTTACCATAACTCCTTGAACAGTAACAGTTTAAGAGGTGCTGCATTAAGTTTCGATACACAATTAATTATTCGTTTATGAACGAATTGAGGAAACTAAGTTTGTATCGAATACATTCATGATATGCTTAAGGATCCTATAACTGAAGGGCTATTACCCATAAGTCTTATTAAGAGAGCTCATAGACGGGTATTAGTTAATGGCCATGCGCAATTGCATATCGTACTATGAATGACTAAGTATTAGTTAATTTTTTCCTCGTCAGTTTGATTTTGTACGTCTATAAGAATATGTCAAGTCGACATAATGGCATATAAGACAAATAAAGTTACAAATCAAACAAAGGGCTTACGCGTATTTTGATCATGACGATTAGGTTTTAAATTAAGGCTATAGTATGATTAATGGGGGTCCTGAGTCGCATAATGATTCAACGGCTGTATTTCTCTGCTATAGTACTTGTTTAAGGCTAAAATGAGTGTTAACTCCTGATCAGGCTTATCTAATACTCATAGTAAATGATTACTCGGCTAAGTGGGAGAATGTAAGATTAAATATATTTATTTTATATTTAATCTAGTAGCCATTATAATCATTTACATTATATGGATCAAAATATATAATAACCTATTAAATAATTAGTTGGTAATTGTTGATGGACCATATTACCCTTATTAACTAATTAGGTTTCCTCCTGGGTGCTTATATAAGGAGAGTTATGTGGAGGTTAAAGGGTTACTCAGTTACACATTAGACACAACCCATTAGCCATAACATCATAAAATTCGACCTCCTCTCCATATCCGATTCCCTTGTCGGTTTCTCATCATCACCATCATCAGTCAGCACCCTAAGGAGGAACCAGACCAAGATGACAATCATGTCAAACCTTAATTGCTGCGACTCCATCTGGATTCTCTGCTAACCTGTGCTGATGCAACCAAAGGTATGTTTTCATGTTTTCCATTATGTTCAAACAGAACTGAACCAACATAAACAAGTAATAACTTTAATCGTCGTTTGTTCATCATGTTGCAAACCCTGATTCACCTTCAACTTAAGGATGTATGATTGCCTCATCCATTTCTTATGTTCATTTTTTTGTAATGAGAAGGAAGAAGTCATGGAATGACTTGAATCTGTTGCACGGATTGATGATTCCAACAATGATTTGAACTTAATTACCACCTCTATAGTCAGAGTGAGGAGCATGAGGAATGAGGAAGAAGAAAGATATGAGGTTAGTAATAAGAGGGGGTACATTTAGCCTGTCCCTTTTTTAAATCTAATATTATTAGTTTATTTAAATGTAATAAAACAAGTCTAAATTCAAGTTAACCAAAATGTAATAAAACAAGTCTAAATTTAAGTTAACAAAATATTATATGTTTCAATATGGTCTAGTTTGCACGTTCCTTGGGTGCGACATGATATTTTATGGAAAAATCACAATAAAAACTTAATAGGCTAATATGTTCTATGCAAAATTGCAAATGGTGTCCTCACGATAGTGTCTTAGCGGTAAGTAGGTGAATATATTGTGAAGGTACGGGGATCAAATCAAGACATCACTCAATTTACTCTCAGACACGTGTTTTATCTAATTACCCCCTTATGTTAACCGTGAGATTGGTCGACGAGGGACGCCCAATAACGGTGTACCATTTGTTCAATACAAATGTTAACTCAAAATTGTCTTGACCTATATTTTCGTGGGTCGTATCTGGAGACACATTAAAGTGTTGTTGGGTCACTTGTAAAGAGGTTTGATGATGATGTTTTGACCTACAACTTCGTGACACATTAAGCCCACATGATTCATCACTTCAGATTTCTTTTAGGAAAAAGACATCTCTTGTTAAAAATACATACTTCACCTTTTGAATGAAGAGTCATGAAATAATAACTTTTCATTTCCATTAATCTATACGTTATAATAAAGCAAAATATGACCACATTACAACCACTTAAGCCATTATTTGCCACATGTCATTGTTACACTTCTTATTGTTTCCGTTTAAGCTTGATTAATATATAGAACTATTTCTTCATTAATTGATGATCGTGGCCAAAACTACAAAATTACATAATTGACCACATAGAGTTTGCGTACGTAGTTTCTTTGAGATATCCGGTCTTAGTTTATTTGACCATACTTGTCCTTGAGAATTCGGGGTCCTTTGACGGCCTTGTATGGATAGAAAAAAAAAGGCTCTTGAATATAAATTTAGGGTTGAGTTCATTTCAGAACTCTAAATAATTGCAAAACTTTTAGAACTCTTAATAAACAATCATTTTATGGATATATTTTTATATTTTTGGATACATTAATCATTTATAATATGTATTTTAATGATTACATACATGTTAATAGTAGTTTACGTATATGTAATAACCAAATTATATATGTGTGTAATAACTAATTACGTATATATAAAAAAAACTAGTTTACATATGTGTAATCATAAAATTACATATAAAAATGATAAAATTACTCTTAACATGTATGTAATCATAAAAATTGCATATAATAATTGATAAAATTAACCTTAATGTAAAAATATATAAATAAAAAGACTGTTTATTAGTAGTTCTGCGAGTTTTGTAAATATTTAAGGTTCTGAAGATTTCCATATAAAATATCAATTAAAGGACGATAAATGGGCCCTTAAATGAGCCGAAACTAAATAGGCTTTATGCTTTTACAATTTTTACTTGAATTTTAAAATTTCATTTTGGGTTTTGTTCATATATATATATATATATATATATATAGGGGAAGGTTAAAATGAGAACCACCCCCAGTTGTAAGAACCATGAGAACCACTTCAACCAATCAGAGTTTGCCAACAAAAAGGTTAGTTTGGTCATTTTACCCCATATGTCAAATCTGAACTTCTCTCTTCATTTATATCACACCCTCTCTCTCTCTTCCTTTTATAGTTGCAGACCTCACTTCATCTCTCATATCTCTCTCTCTCTCTCTCTTGAAATACCTCACCACCATCATCTTCCTCACCTTTCAGACCTTTGAACCCCACACTGATGAAGCTTTTGAAACTCATCCCTCTCGGGACATCACCACCGCCGACATTCGCCGCCCCCATTCGCCGCCCCCTTCATCTTCTCCATTTTTTCCCGTCCGGCGACATCACCACCGCCGCCATCATCATCGCTGCGATGAGTTGTGGTGTTATGTTGTTCTCTGCTTCTTCTTCTTGAAGCCGTCGCCGACCAGATTCACATCGAGGATGGTGTGGGGTTGCGGTGGGTTTTTGACGGGCAGGTGGTGGGTGTTCGAATCTTACTGGTGGTTTTTGCGATGGCAGGTGGTGGGTGTTCGAATCTAGGTTTGAGTCTTTTTGTGTTTTATTTTTTTGTGTTGAATCTTGTGGTGGGTTTCGAATCTGGGTTTGAATCTTTGTGTTTTTGCTGCAGGTTTTGATTATGTTGAATATGGGTTTGAATCTTGGGGGGGTTTGACTTTCTGGGTTTGATTCTGTTGAATTTTGGGTTTGAATGTTGTTCTTGTTGAATCTGGTTTGAACGATGCTTTTGGGTCCTTTTCTTGATCCTGTTGGATCTGTTGAATATGGTGTTTTTTATGAATCTGGTGAATCTGTTTGAATCTGTTGAATGTGTTTTGAATGATGTTCTTCAGGTGTTTTTTGAATGTTTGAATATGTGGGTTCTGATCCGTTTTCGGTTTGGGGCGATGATGATGCAAAAAAAAAAAAAAAAAACTCGCATATTTTGATGACGAGGGCGCGGCAAGGACGGTGGAGGGTAGGTTTTTGAACCCGCAACCCCACTTTGCAGCCTCTGATGTTCGGAAAATCTGAGCCAAAACTTATTTTTTTTCCAGAATCCACGCGTTCTTTTTGATTTTTGTTTGTTGGGTTTTTTATATTTTTTTTTTAGGCGTCGATGATGATAGCAAACTATCCGAGACACCTACCGAGTAACGATTTTCTGGGTGCGTTTGTATTTGTGTAAAAGAAAAAAAACTTAAACCGTAAACTTTTTTAAAGTTTACCGTAAACTTTTTTACGTAAAACGTAAAAAGTTTTATGTAAAACGTAAAAAGATTTACGTCAAACGTAAAAAGATTTACGTCAAACGTAAAACGTAAAACTTTTTTAACGTAAACCGTAAAACTTTTTAACGTAAAATTTAAAAAAATAAATTAAACCGTAAACTATTTTAACGTAAACCGTAAACTTTTTTAACGTAAAGCGAAAAAACGTGAAGCGTAAAAAGTTTTACGTAAAACGTTTTACGTAAAACGTAAATCGTAAAAAGTTTTACGTAAATCGTAAAACGTAAAAAGTTTTAACGGAAAACGTAAAAAGTTTTAACGCAAAACGTAAAAAGTAAAAAGTTCTACGTAAAACGTAAAAAGTTTTACCGCAAAACGTAAAAAGTTTTTATATAAAACGTAAATTTTTTTTAGTAAAACGTAAAAAGTTTACGCAAAACGTAAAAAAGCGGCGCGTAAAACGTAAAAAAACATTAACGTAAAAAAACCGGGGCGTAAAACGTAAAAAACCGGCGCGTAAAAACATAAAAAACGTTAACGTAAAAAAACCGGCGCGTAAAACGTAAAAAAATCGTTAACGTCAAAAACCGGGCGGTAAAACGCAAAAAACCGGCGCGTAAATCGTAAATAACGTTAACGTAAAAAACCGGCGCGTAAAACGCAAAAAAACGTTAACGTAAAAAACCGCGGCGTAAAACGTTTAAAACCGACGCGTGAAAAAGTCGGGCGTAAAAAACGGCGCGTCAAAAAACGAGGCGTGAATAGGCCGGCCGTAAAAACGTAAAACGTTAAACGTAAAAATTTGTAAATAAATCTGAATATGAAAATGTTTAATAAAAAAACTAAGTTTAAAAAATAAGAATCTAATATAATAATACTAAAAAGTAATAAAAAACAATAAAGGTAAAAAGACAAAATAGTGTAATTTTACCTAAATACCCTTTTGGATTAAAATATAAAAGACATAATAAGACAAAAAATACTTAATATTAGTTTTTTAATACTTTTAATCTCATCCATCCATCTACTTGATCCAATGGTTAGAAAGTGGTTCTCATGGTTCTTACAACTGGAGGTGGTTCTCATTTTAGTCATCCCCTATATATATATATATATAGGGAGAAGATCATGCGAGAACCACCTCTTATTGCGAGAACCGCGAGAACCAATGTGAACACAACCAAAAATGCCTAAAAATAGCTAAAAATCACACAATTTTTTTTTTTTAGATTTTTTTAGGTTTTTTGGGGGTTTAGTTTTTAGCATTTTAGCTTGTGGGAGGGGGGGTTAGGTTTTTGGGGGTTTTAGTTTTTAGCATTTAGCTTGGGGGGGGGGGGGGTGGGGGGGGGGTTAGGTTTTTTTAGGTTTATTTAGCTATTTTAGGTTGTGTTCACATTGGTTCTCATGGTTCTCACAATAAATGGAGTTCTCGCATGAGCCCCTCCCTATATATATATATATCTATTATATATAATAAACGAAAATAATATGGGACACGTGTCAGCGTGATATTGCACCTCAGATTGTTTTGGGCGGGAAAATTTTGGGTAAAACATACGGGTTAGGCGTGCTCCATACCCGAATCCTCTATGACCCGACTATATTTATAGTCAGCTATGTTTTCCAAAACCCTAGAGCCTTCATCTCCATTTTCCTTCATCTCCATTTTGGTTCAAAGCATCAGGCTTAAGGTATGTTTAATCTCCTCTTTCTTCTCCTTTACATTACTTACAGAACCTTTTCCTGTTGTTCATCTTCTCCTTCAAATTCAATCCATCTGGTGGTTGACTATATCAACAAACCCTAATGAATCCACCCATAAATAACATACCAATCAATCTGTTCTTTAATTTCTTCAATCCTTTTTCAAACCCTAAAAACTCCGGTCACACATACCTGCACCCTGAAGCTTTCAAACCCTAACGGAGTTAAGAAGGAAACAGATCCAACAATGGAGAAGTACACCGTACGATAGCATCTATGTGGCGCTTCAACTGCCCCTTCCTCTCACTGTCACGGCCGTCGTCTAGACGACACTAAAGCGAGGTTAGTAGTTAAATTAAGCAAGCGTTGTGCCTGAGTCTTTGTGGTATACACGATCGATACAAATCGTTAAGTATGATACAAAGCTCCATCTAGCAGCCTAACTAGGGGATCTTCATTTGGTTCAATTTTTTCTTTTTTTTTTCCCTTTTTTTGTTGTGATTTGATTTTGATATCTGAAGGATAAATCACTGACATCAGAAGAAACAGAGTTTGATTGAATCGTCCGAGGCTGAGGCCTGAGGTAATCCTGTGTAAACAATTTTTTTTATTCCGCCTTTTTATTTTACATGTCTGCGTCTTTGTGGGATATTGGGAAAAAGGGTTGCTAACTTGCTAAGAAGTGAGGTGAGGGTTAATCTCAAAATGGGTGAGATTGTGAGCTTCATGATTGAAGGTTGTTTATAGTCTTGAATTCAGTTCCTGTAATGGCTTCTAGATCTATACTTAGTCATAATTAATTATCTTAAATTAATTATTGTAACTTAATTTGTTAATCATTATCTCTATTGTGACTTAATCAGATTCTAATCTATTCTACCATTTTTCTCTTTTTGTATTCGGCTGGAACATAGTTCTTTACGTACTAACAATCATTGTCCTTTTATTTAGAATCTTTGTTGTAGACCTTCATGAAAGCATCAGGTTACAAATTTTGTTAACAATATTATAGTTGCCATGTTTGCTATTATTCATCTTATTTAGCATGGTTTTTGCAGTGAAATGCAGGAAATAATGCGGGATGCGGAAGTTGACTGAAGATAACTATTACCAAAAGTAATGTTTAATCTCCTTCACTTATGTTTGGCATCAGTTAAAATCATGTTAATATTATATTCATTATTGATGCCCCACTGTTTTAAATGGCTTTTTGTGACTAAAGATGACATAAAAGGTCCAGGTGGGGTAATCTATGTTTTATAACACCTGATTAATAGTTTTCATGGTTACGTGGATGTTCAAAAGATCCAAAGCATTAACCGGTCCAACTTTCTTAATTGAAGATCCCAACAAAGGTATTGACATCAGCTTTTGCTTTGATTTGCTTTTTTTGTGTTGACTTTCGTTAATTTGTTTGAGACTTGATGTAGGCGGCATGAAAAAGCTGAGGACTTGTGGAGCTTGAACAAGTGGGGCTCCTAAGAAAGTTGCAACAATTGAAGCACCTTCATTCTCTTTAGAAATGCTAAACAAGATGACATATACCTTTGGTTTGTAATCTTCAATAGGAGAAGGCACTTATTGTCAGTTTTTTCATGGAAGGCACTTTGGTCATTAAGATGCTGGATACGAGCTCCATATTAGATTTTGAATCGGATTTTAGACACAAGGTAAAAATTTCATTTTATTTTTTAAATTAGTGTGTTAATGTAAATGGTTTTGTTGTTTATAGTGTTTGTTTATGGTTGATTGAAATGTTGGAAAAGGGTAAAATTTCCTTTTTAGTGGTTTAACGCTAAAATTATTTTATGCGAGATAGAGACGAATAAAGCTACCCTTGAATTTGAATGTCTTGAAGAAGGGTAGAATTTCTTTTTTAGTGGTTAGACACTAAAATGATTTTTTTTATTTTTTTGTTAATCTTCTCTATGGTGTATAGTTTATACCATCTTAGTGGTGATAATTGAACTATCTACGTATAAGTGGGTTTGTTTTATGTCTAATGGCTCAAAGTTGCAATCCCTTTAAAGTACTTTTATGCAAAAAAAAACTTTGTCAATATCGTTTTTGCAATCATATATAACATGCTAATTAAGTTATTCAGTATATAAAAATTAAATAGTTGACAAAAATTGGGTCAACTCGAGAGGGGCACAATAAATTACCAGTTTTTGACCCATTACTCAAATCTCCTGACCTACCCATTTCACCATCTCTACACCATATAGTGATCGTTTACATCCAACTCTTTATCACAATATCAGTGTTTAAGTTGGGATATCTATTACTACTTGAATGCTTAAAGCCTTAACGGATTCGGGTAACTGCAGGTACTTAGCAAAAATATGGACACCTGAGGGTTCAAAAGATGTTGCAGTTGGACAACCCATTGCAATAACAGTAAGTATCTCCTGTTACAAAAGTGTAACAATACTAATTATCAAATAATGAACAATTGTGCCTTTTGTACCAATAATTAAAGCCACATAGCCGTTTTCTTATATTGCTTTCCAATCAACTAAAACAAAGAGCTTACAAAATGGCTGGGTTGGGTAACACACTTATGTCAAGTTGGGTTGGTCCGGCTTATAAACGCTTTTTTTTCTTCCCTTTTATTGAATTTTACAAATTTAGATGCTGATATAATTTTGAAAACAAAATAATTTGGGATGTTTTAGGCAATTCATCAGTAATGGCATGTGTGTAACAACCGCCAAAAATAGATCTCTGAAACCCGAACCGGATCTTGCAAAAATTGGATCCAACGAAAATAAATAAAAATAGTAAATAAACATGTATTTTTATAAAAAAAGACTATCCTTATAACTTTTGGTTGGTTCTTTTTGTAGAAGGGACTCAATTTACTCAAGGAAAGGTTTTGGCAACACAAGGATATGTATCTTTAAAAGGACTCGACTATCTTTAAGTTGTATTTCTACTTTGTCACTAACTTATGTATATGGCACTGGGTGTTTGTATTTTATTTTATTTTATTTATACATTTATGATTTATTCGATTACGAAGGAAAACCAACCAATGAAACTGCTAACGTCGTTTACAAAGAGATTTTTGGAAATTTATGATGTTTAATTTTTTATTTGTTTCCATTGACTTCAAACTTTGTTTCGTTCTATTGATGTTACGTTTATTTTCTATTTGGTCAAGTATGTCTTATATTCATGTGGTTTCTTATGTTATTAGTAATGAAAATTAGGCCTTTAATGTTATAAAATTACTGGGTCGTGTATGCATTTATGAATGACAGTAAGTTGTTATTGTTAACATATATGAAGACATTTTATAATTTATTATTGTATTAACAATTAATCAATGTCGTGTAGAAGTTTAATGAAATAATATGTTACATTTTAATAAAAATACATGTTTATTAACTAATAAAAATAAACAACCCGGGAAGTAGTCCCGGGTGATAACCTAGTATATATATATATATATATATATATATATATATATATATATATATATATAGGATAGGGATCATGAGTGAACAACATCCTTGTTTGTGAACTGTGTGAACTAATCTCAACCATTCATTTGAATTTTTGATGAGAAGGATAAGATTGTAATTTTATATTTAATTTTTTATTAATTCATTATTCTTTTATGATGAATAATTAGTTACACTTCCTATATTTAGGAAACCATGAGATTTCATTTACTTTTATCCTTGATTTGCTCCTATCTTAAAAATATTTTTTGAAATTCATCATCTCATCTATTAATTTATCATTTACGAACCTTTGATGGAAGACTCAAATAATCTAGAATCAGATATCCAAGACGCAAGACCTAGTCTAGAAATCAATGCCGTATTTTTCACAACGATGAATCTTCCCGGTTTTTGTTTATAAATATTTAAGCCTAATTAAATTAATTGATTTTTTTCTCTCCATTTAATTAATTGGTTTTTTTCTCTCTCCTGATTTCTCTTTCTAATTAAAAGAATATTTAATTACATTCTCTATATTTTTTTCTCTCACCAATTACCTAACTTGATATTTGATAATTTAAAAAAAATACAAACATTATCAAATATTGTTCCATCTTATGTTCTTTTTAAAAATAAATATTTAAGCCTAATTAAATTATGTTTTTAATGTATGTGTATACAAGTCGGTATATAAAGGACTTATACACCTGTGTATTATTAAATCTTGTTTCCACGGGTCGGTATACACTTGACTTATACATCTATGTATTATTCAAGTACATATGTGTATACATGTCGGTATATACCAGACGTATATACCTGTGTATTATTCAAGTACATATGTGTATATAGGTCGGTAAATACCAGACTTATACACCCGTGTATTAGTATATAGAGAATGTTATTAAATATTTTTAATTGTATTATAGATGAAACAATATTTGATAATATTTGCATTTTTTTAAATTATTCAGATCTCAAATTAGGTAATTGGTGAAAGAAAAGTATAGAGAATATAATTAAATATTCTTTTAATTGGAAAGAGAAATCAAGAGAGAAAAAAAATCAATTAATTAAATGGAGAGAGAAAAATACAATTATACCCTTGTGTTCATTAAAATACATGGAAGTTACAAAACATAATTACAATCTTGCCACTAAATGAAAAATCTAGATCTACAAAATCAATGGTCAGGATGAGTTCGTTTTGTTCACTAATACACCATTGTTCACTCATGAACCCTACCCTATATATATATATATTATTTTAAAAAAAATTGAGCCCTCGGTCGCCCACCCTCCACATGGCCTGGCTTACCGTTATGTCTAATTAACTCTCAAGTTCACATAAATACTTGTTTCTCCTCCATCTTTAAAACCAATATATTGATGACTCATGCAACTAAAAATAGTTTAGGAAGATGGGTAGAAGACAAATTACAAAACAAAAACCGACATTTGGTTGGCAACAAAAAAGTTAGGAGGATGGATAGAAGAACACGAAGAAGTGGTAATGATGGTTTAACATGAAAAGATTTCCCACAAAAAAATGTTGCTTTCTATGATCCAATCCTAACCTTATGTTCCTTCAAGCTTTCACCTGGATTGTGGTCATATTCTTCCCATGATGTATCCACGAATCTAATTCTGAAAGTGGCTTACTTCCTAATGTCGTTTTCTCACATCAAATGTGAATACGATGGTTATTAAACTCTTTGAAGTTACTATTAATTAATTCATTAATTATAGTTGGTTTGAATGTTATTAATCAAATGATCATTATTTTCATTGGGTTTCAATGGTGGATGGGGTAGTTGTTTTTGAACCCATTTCAACCCTTGAATTAATCCAAAAGCATAATGTATCTCATTCCAACCCACTTCAACTCTAAGAGCATCCACAACACAACTCGTCTAAAATCCAAACTTATCACATCATTTCAAATCACAACCATTTCAAACTCGCTTTTTCCTCCAACACTAAACCACTCTAAACTTGCACCTTGTCATCCACCTTATCATCTATTGTATCCTTTTATTTAAAGTGTATTTAATTTAATTATTTTATAATATTTTTATATATAAATTATATAAAAGAAAATAAATTAAAAATAGGATAGTAAAATAAATTAAATATCGATTTGTTAAATAAATAAATAATATTAGTTATTTTAATTGTAACAAATTTTAATGAAATTTTATAGATTATGTAAAAAACAAAAATAGGGTAGTAAACAAAATAAATATCGATATATGAAATAAAAAAATCAATAAATAATATTTGATAATTCAATTATAAGTTTATAACAAACTTAAAAGAAATTTTTTTTTTTTTGAACGGCAAATTTAGTTGTGAATTTATAACTTTAGACTTAAAATTCAATGTACCTAAGATAAATATAAAAAAAGGTCTTCGTCTTCAACCTTAATGTCTTCATCTTCAACCTTCTAATCCTTGTAAATCTCCCTCAACTTTCTCAAACCTATAAATCCCCATCAAATAATCCCTCTCGGTCATCTTCAACCTTGGATGTTTGATATTTTTTAAAAGCATGTTCAACGGTCATACGGGCCACACAAAAATCACTTCGAACGGGTCCCATACAGCGGACTTGCAGGGTCCCGGATGAGCCAACGCCATCTCCTCCATCGCCAAGCCGTTTGCTTTGTGCTCGTTTGGTTGTGGACCCCATTCCGACCAGGGGCGAAGCATTGAAGGGGCCGGAGGGGGCGCCCGACCCCCCGAACTTTTCGCTCAATAGTGTTATGTATGTACGTTTCGTATAGAATTTTTTAGGTATATACGTTTTCGACCCCCCGGTTTTATATAAATTTTTTTTAGGTGTATGCTTTTAGGTCTGGTGACTTCCGACCCCCCGGTGGAAATTTTCAAGCTTCGCCACTGATTCCGACCAAACCGTTGTTGATGCTCTAAAGAGAAGAGCACTCGTCTAGTTGAACCCACTCTCCAAGTTAACTTATCATCCAATAATATTGTGTCACATCACGGATCTAATGCACGTATCCTCAAACATCAGGCACGGGCTACAAGCTTTATTTATCTTCAATTTAATGCATCAATATCATTCTTAAGTATACCATTTAAGAAGCCCAACTTTTATATATTTTGAGCCAACTTCAAGCCTGGCTCACTCAAGTTAAGTATACCATTTAAGAAGCCCAACTTTTATAGAAAATAGAGTAAATTGCAATTTTACCCCCTGAGGTTAGGGGTAGGGGTGTTCAAAACAGGATATCCGAAAATTCTGATATCCGAAATTTTCGGATACGGATTCGGATAGTGAATCGGATATCCGAAAATCCAACTTTTTATTTAATTTTTATTTTTTTATTATTTTTTCGTATTCGGAAACGGATATTTTGGATAGTTTCGGATATCCGAATATAAGTTTTCGGATATTTCGGATACTTTTCGGATATTTTTCGGATATTTTCGGATACTTCGGATATTTTCGGATATTCGGATATCCGAAAAAAAATGAAAATTAAATTTTCGGATATATCGGATATCCGAAAATTTTGAAAATCACTATCCGAATCCGAATCCGAAAATATTGAAAATTTCGGATATCCGTTTTTTCGGATATTCCGGATTCGGATATCGGATTTTCGGATACGGATACTTTTGAACACCCCTAGTTAGGGGCCATTGGCACTCTTACCCCCCTAAGGAAATAAATGCAAAATTACCCCCTACTGTTTAGTGTTATGTCGCACAATTACCCCCCGGCTTCAAAGTCAATGACTGGTCAATAAGAGTCAAAGGGCAAATAGGTAATTTCACGTTAATTATTGGTTTATATATTATATAAACCCTTAAACTAAACATAATCCAACAATCTTACCCCCTAAGCTTCCACTCCTTCTTCCTCAACACCTCCAACACCGGCAATCCATTCCACCTCCACCTCCGGCGATCCTTCTTCCTCACGTTAATTATTGGCCTATTGCGACACCACATTCCACCTCCACCACCTGTTTCCACCTCCAACACCGGCGATCAGAATGAGTGAAGAGAACCCCATCATTCCACCTCCAACACCGGCGACCACACCTCCGCCGATGAACATGGTTTCCGGCGACAACAACCGTTCCTCCTTTTGGTCTCTGCTGTCAGGTATAAACCGATCTGTGTGAACAAGTTAAAAACAGGGGGTTATTGAAAACATCCATCTTCATGTGTTTGCAGTGGACATGAGGATTCGGTGGTCAGGCCGATCGATTGTGGTCTCGGTGGTGGTGAAAATGCAGGGCCGCCCTTTCCTCCACTTCCAATTTCCACCGCAGCAGGAAATGGTTGTGTAAAACTCTAATATATTAGGATGTTTTGGTTTATATATTAGGATCTTTTGGTATATATTAGGATCTTTTGGTGTAAAACCCTAATATATTAGGCTGTTAATGTTAAGTTGCTGTTCTTTTGGTGTAAAACTCTAATATATTAGGCTGTTAATGTTAAGTTGTTGTTAATGTTAAGTTGCTCCTGTTAAGTTGCATATCAGAAGCATTGACTAAAGTTAAGTTGATGTTGTTAATGAATTATCACCTGAGGTTATGAATTATGGGTAATGTGGATGTGCAGTTTGACTTATGAAAGTCAAACAGGCTTCTACAAATGGCAGTTAGATGATCTTACAATGCATATACAGGTTTGTACAATGCATATACAGGTTTGTACAATGCATTTGTAGGTGTATTTTAATACCCAGTCTCTACAAATGCATATAGGTCAATAGGTTATGGCAGTTACATGATCATAGTTGATGATAGTTATATGTGCAGTTACTGAACATGGTTATGGCAGTTAGATGATCTTACATGATCAAAATGTGCATTTGATAGTTTGATTAGGATATACATTTTGTGCATTTGATCAACAACCTGTTAGCAATCATAACAGTGGTTTGATACATTGTTAGTAGTCATAACAGATTCTAGTGTGATTAATAGTCACCACATATTCTAGTGTGGTTAATAGTCAAAATGTGCAGCAGTGGTTTGCTTAATCAGTGGTTAATAGTCACCACAGATTCTATGTGTGGTTAATCAGTGGTTTGATAGATTGTTGGTCAGATTGCAGCAGTTATGCAACATGTATGCTTGAGTATAAAACACATTGCAGCAGGTAAGCAGGTATGCACCAGGTATGCAACAGGTATGCAACATGTATGCTTGAGGTATGCTTGATGATTTAAGAAATAAAACAAAATAACTGTGAATTGATTCAGAATTAGGTGTTTATATGATCAAAATCAGATTACATGTGAATTGATTCAGAATTAGGTTTCAGATCATAGAACAGGTTAAGATTTTTGATTATAGAATCATAGATCAGGTTTTTGATTTTGACGGGAAGGTTTTTGGAAGTTGCAGGGGGTAATGTTGTATCTTAACTCAAATTACAGGGGGTAATAACAAAGGACAAATTAGTAATTTACCAATGGGGGTAATTGTGCGACTTAACAGGAATGTTGGGGGGTAAAATGGAAGGGTAATATAGTCATTTCAACTAAGAGTCAACAGATCTGTCATTGACTTTGAAGCCGGGGGGTAATTGTGCGACATAACACTAAACAGTAGGGGATAATTTTGCATTTATTTCCTTAGGGGGGTAAGAGTGCCAATGGCCCCTAACCTCAGGGGGTAAAATTGCAATTTACTCTAGAAAATATAAATTCACCAACTTGTTTGTTATTGTATATGCAATAAATGCAAAATCATCATAATTTCAAAAGAATATACAAGTTGACTCATGTTTTATTAAGACGAGTTTGAGGTCAGATCTTAGCTCGTTAAGAGTTTTTTTACCCGAGCAAATCTGCCTTGTTTAATTTTAAGCTCGAGTTAAATATAGCTTGCCTTGACCCGAATACAACCCTAAAAAATAATATTTGGAACACGACTTTTCCTTAATAAATTATGTTAATTTTCTTTTTGTTTTAATGAAACTGGAGAGCATAATGTAATCTTTATCCTAAGTTTGGGATAAACGAATTGTCTAAGTTGTTTAAAAGTGAATTGATGTGTGTATTATTGGAGAGCCAATAGGCTTTTGATATTTTGAACAATCTATGTTACTATGTATCAGTATATCATAAGGATTAGGATCAAATACAAAGAATCCTAATTATAAGAAAAGGCTCCTAAAAAATCCATTACATAAAAAAAAAAAAAAAAACTTAAACATCCACCACCACCTAAAATCCTAAACCCCCACCCCCCATAAAAAAAATTGCCGAGGGGGTGGGGGTTTAGGTTTTTTGGTGGGGGTGGGTGTTTTGTTTTTTTTTTAGATTTTTTTTAGGGGGGCATGGGGGGTTAGGTTTTTGGTTGGTGGTGGGGGTGGGTGTTTAGGTTTTTGGTGGTGATGTAGTGGGTTTAATTTTAGGTTATTGGTCACTTGTCACTCTATAAATCCTTCTTACACTTCTTATAATTAGGAGTGTTTGTAGAATAACTTAACCCTATATGATAAAGATAATATAAGGATTATAGAATCTGGGTGAGGATCAAATAGGAAGTTTAATTTGGCTAGGAAGTATAGGAAGCAATATGATTAGTACATGTGGCAAAATTTAAAATAAAGAGGAAGGGTATTTTAGTCAATCTTATCCTTATCTTCTTCCTTCTTCTTCCCAGTAACATCAAAACCCACCATTTTCAAAACCCACCATCGTCAACCATTTCTTCACTTTCTTTCTCAATAATCACTACATTATAGTGCGATTTTCGTCACCAATCAATGATTCAAACACCCGATCAACGTGTTCTTCATTTTTTTTTTTGAAGAAAACCCAATTTAATTTCATACAAAATCTCGTTTTTTTCTGGTGATTTTGAAGATAATCACTTGATCCGTTAGATTCGATCTCTGATAAGTGTTTCAATCATTCAAATTTCGTCAATCGTTAAAGAAACCGACTTCGATCCATGTAAGAAATTCTTTAATTTCATTTTTACGATCTGGGTTTTTGATTTAGTCATTGCGTTTTACGATCTTGGCAGGGGTCCGAGGGCAGCGCCCCTGGTAGCAGGGTCCCAGGGGCGACAGCCCCTGGCGGGGTCCAAGGGGCAGAGCCCCTGGCTGGGGTTGATTTTCTGTAAATTGCCTCTGAAAAACTGCATTCGTAAACTGCATTGGTTCAGACAATTCACAGCACAGACAAAACTATTGTCCTGGTTCAATGTGTTTTAGAGAGAACACTTTCTTTGGTGTTTTTAGGCCATTGCGTTTTAGAACTAAGACATTTTTATGTGTTTTCTGGCCATTGCGTTTTAGAAAAACACATTTTTGAAGTGTTTTAGTCATTGCGTTTTAGGTAAAACACATTTTTAGGTGTTTTCAGTCCATTGCGTTTTAGAGAGAACACTTTCTTTTGTTTTTTTAGGCCATTGCGTTTTAGAAAGGATACATTTTTAAGTGTTTTCTGGCCATTGCGTTTTATAAATAAGACATTTCTTTGTGTTTTTTATGCATTGCGTTTTAGATAAAACACATTTTTATGTGTTTTCAGTCCATTGGATTTTAGAAAACAAACATTTTAAGTGTTTTCTGGCCATTACGTTTTAGAAATAAGACATTTCTTTGTGTTTTTTTGTGCATTGCGTTTTAGGTAAAACACATTTTTATGTGTTTTCAGTCCATTGTGTTTTAGAAATTACACTTTTTTTGTGTTTTTAGGCTATGCGTTTTAGAAATAAAACATTTTTTTTGTGTTTTCTGGCCATTGCGTTTTATAAACAAGACATTTTATTTGTGTTTTTTGTGCATTGCGTTTTAGAAAAATGTCATTTTTTAGGTTTTTTTTTCATTGCGTTTTACGCAACTGGGTTTTTTCCATTGTGTTTTATGCAACTGGGTTTTAAAAAAAAATAAAAAATATAGCAATAGTATACTCGTTTTAAAGATAAAAAAACGCTCATTTTTTGTGCAATTTTTATAAAAAAATAATGTCGTATGAAAGAGTTATTAACGTTTAAAAATGGGGGGAATTGGAGGAGAGAGAAACTATTGACTTGGATTGACTAGAATGCCCCTAAACAAACTCATGCGCCTCTTTTCTTTCTTTTAATTTCTCTCATTTAATCTTAGCCCTTGATTAACTAAATGGATGGTCAAGATTACTTCCTAGCCTTTTTAGCCAAATAAACTTTCTATTATATCCTAACCCTATAGAATCTTGAATTAAAAGGTCACGTTGTGCGTGAATTTGCACCCTCGGTGGGGAAATGCGATGGTGATTGAGAGGAAAAGTGTGATGGAATCTATTTTTTTTAATTGCCAGATTTTATTAAAACTGGTAAGAAGCTTAGAGCATTCACATCCTGGGAATCAAAATCTCTATGTGTGGGGTTTTTAAAATATAAAGAGTATGAAAAGTAGTTGTGAGTGGAGGAGACAGAAAATGTTACTGTTCATCTGTATATTTGGGGGGACACTGTTCACCCGCTATAATTTTTTTAATATATATTGAAAGTGGTTGTGAGTGAAGAAGAGAGAAAATTGTAATGATAAGGTATAAAAATATTATTTAATTGAAAATGAGAGAGAAAAAGTATTTGTTTTTAGTGGAAATATATTAATATAGGAGTTGTTTTTTAGTGGAATGTATGTAGATTTTTAGGGAGCTGGATGTGAATGCTCTTAGAACATAGTAGGGCTGTCCAAACTGCTCGACGATCGCTCGAAAAATGCCTGTTCGATTCTCGCTCAGTTTGTAAATGAGCCGCTCGGCTCGGTTTCTCTCGAATTATTTTTATTAAATAATTAATATATATATATATATATAGGGTGGGGTTCCGCTACAAAGTTCATTTTTCCTACAAAGTGTACAAAGTCTTAAAACACCACAATTTCAGCCATAAAACACACTCAAAAACCCACAAATAACACAGTAAAGATCACTAAAAGACAATATTCAAACCCTAACATTCCTTAAAAACTTCAAACACACCATCATACAACTATGAATATAAAACACAATATGATAATCAACATAAAACACACTAATGTTAGTCATTCGATAATCAAAGCCTTATCATTCAAAACACAACACAAAACCCACAAATATGGTGTTTTGGTAACATCCACTATGTTATTTGTGGGTTTTGAGTGTGTTTTATGGTTGACATTATGGTGTTTTATGACTTTGTACACTTTGTAGGAAAAATGGACTTTGTAGCCAACTCCCACTATATATAGAGTTATAGTTATATAGATACGTAGCCCAAGAAAAATTAAAAGCCCAAGAAACATACTAGCCTAACTCAATACCAAAACCTAACCCTGATTCCTAAAAATTCAAATCACCATCTAATCTCCTGCTACATACCTTATGCCACATACCTCGCTACTGCTCAAGTTCAACTTATACGGATACGATACAATCTCCTACCTCGCTGACTACTTCAAATCAGCAGAGGTACAATCTCCTACTTCCTGCCACATACATCGCTGCTGCTCATGTTCGATTTTTAGGATCCATTTTTGTGCTTCTTGATATTGTTAAGAACATTTTTAGGATCATGATTTTAGTTATGTATTGCTTTTGTTAGTAAGGTGTTGGACATGTTTTAATTAAGTTAGGATTTGTTTTTGTTGAATGCGGCCATGTAATAGTCTTGATTTCAGTTTTTTTTTGTGTTACTACACATGTTTTAATTTCGGAGATGAGAAAAACCGAGCGAAAACGATCCGCTCGATTCAAATTCAATCCGAGCACGAGCATCACTTTTGTGCTCGGTTTTGCAAATTCGATCGGATCAGATCGGTTGTAATTCAATCCGAGCACGAGCAGACCCTCGCTCAGATCGGATCGGCTCATGAACACCCCTAGAACATAAGGATGCAAAATTTATTATTATTATTATTATTATTATTATTATTATTAGAGTTAATTACATAGTTAGTCCCTGTGGTTTACACAAAATAACATACTTAGGTACTAATAGTTTAAAATCACTTTCTAGGGTATTAACTTTTCATTTTGTAACGTTTGGAGGTATTAACTTCTAAGGTAATAACATAGGTAGTCCCTGTGGTTTGCACAAAATAACATACTTAGGTACTAACAGAATGTGATTTTAAGCCTACAAATAAGCTTAATACCCCCAAACGTTACAAAATGAAAAGTTAATACCCTAGAATGTTATTTTAAACTATTAGTACCTAAGTATGTTACTTTGTGCAAACCACGGGGACTAACTATGTAATTAACTCTTATTATTATTATTATTATTATTATTATTATTATTATTATTATTATTATTACTACTACTTTTATTTTTGAGCATATTATGTTTTTTGTTTATAGTTTTTAAGCTATGATATTTTAAAATTTTTTGATTATGTCGTATTGACGTGATTATTTTTATTTATATATGGATATAAATTTTACTCAAAAATTTAGTTGTGAATAGTAATGTTCAAGTGATTGAACTATAAGCATACATGTCACCAAAGCTATCTTACGGTTTGGTTTTTTCTCTTTAGTAAAATGACGCGTTTACCCTCTTCGTGACTTTAGTAATAAAGTATAACGACTAATAAATTTCGAATATACCATTTTGAGGTGGTTATTTTTATTTACGATAATGGTCAAATATAGTTAATTTTTGTTCTTTGCCAAGAGAAACGAACTAATTGCGTCCGAAGAACATCAATACTACCGGTACCACATATTTTTTCTATATTTTTCTGGACATGGCGTATTTTAGTAATATAATATAATGGTTTATAATTTTGAATAAACAGATACGACGTGCTTATTTTTCTATATGATTTGAAATATAGTTGATTTTTCCCTTATCGTGAAAACTAAATCGATACCGTCCAAACACCGGTACTGTATTCGTTTTGTGGTTGTCTCGACGTAGTGATAAGCTACAACAATTACCAGTACGGTAACCATAAGTAACGAACCGAAACTATACCGGCCAAACAACATTGGTGTCGGACTATCGGTACCAATGTTCATTTTGTATATTTCAATATAAAACACGTGTCGATATCGTGTTGGGCATATCTCTTTCGGTTGCTATACAGAGCACCGATATCATATCAATATTGTAACAAACCGAACCGAAAACGTAACAAACCAAATGAATACCGAAAACCCCACTAGTTTATCATTGAAACCTATCCTTGTCACAAGTTAGCTTTTATCACCATTGTCACCACCACCAAGAAAACTAGTAACTAACTTGTGAGTGACTTGGCTCATTCCATGGTTCGTATAAAGTTTCATATTCCACTTAGTCAAATCAAAATCATATTCGAGACAAATTCTGACATTTAAAACCACAAATTCATCATGAAAGAAAAAAATCGAATATTGATCGGATGAGCCCAGTTAAAGACTGGGCCAGGACCCCAGGCTCGTTGGTCCCCATTTATGACAAAATTCAAAGCTTGGCCCAATTTGAAAGGTGGGACGGAATCTACAACTATTTTAGGTATGCGGTCTAGGTAAGAATGCGAAAAAAACCCTCTCGGTATGGTGCATCTGGTTTCATATCTGACCCAGTCGTCGATGATATATCAGTGGTTCGATCAACCCGGTTGTATCCGACCCGAACCGGTGAGAATCCGAAACTGAAACCAAAACAACCCAATACCTTGTTGACTATACCCGTCCGTAACCGATTTCAACATGAAACCAGGTAGCCCAATACATTGCCTATGGCTTAGAAAGTCGCAGTTGATCACTTTAAACTTATAAAAGTGAATATAAATTTAAGAGGCAAACTTATGAAACCTTTTAGATCATGGTTGTGATCATGTAGCTGTCTGCATCATCTCAAAAAACTAGAAAAATTGTGATATGCGAATCTTTAATTTAGAATTCAACCATCAACTAATACACCTAATGAAAAATAACAAAATTCGAAGGCAATAAACTTATTTGCGCTTTGATTGATGTATTCTAATTTGATCGGAAAGAATCTTATATCCGCCTTGTGAGTCCTGCCTAAACGTCTTCATAAACATTCATGTTGTATTGCATTAATGTCTTAGGTTTAGAGTAAATCTACTCCTAGAAGAAAGCATCAAAGTTTTTGTTAGAACATAATTTGATTAACGACGTGTAATGACTACCGTAATGAATTTTTAGACCTCGCTATAAATGATGTAGATTCTCAGGTAAATTTCCTTTAAATGAAAGTGAATACACATTGAATAGATATGTTATTAGCTTATGATCATTTATAATGAAATTATATTTTTTGAAATTGTTCTATTTAAATTCCTGTAAAAAAAAAAGGAATTGGCCTGTAATAATCCCAACCTTATTGGCCATTAATAATCCCACCTCAGAATATTCTCTCCACCAGTCCCACCTTTCACCTATTTTTCTTACAATGGTCCCCCGTTAAAAAAGCTTAACAGAGTTAAGCTTTTTTCCAAATTACAAACAGATTTTTTAGGGCTTTTGATTAGAACGACGATACGAGTCCATTGATGTAAAACTTGCCCCTAAACGGTGCTCCAAATGATGAAAACGACGCTTTAATTCGGGTGTTTAAATTTCCAATTAACCAAAATCAAGTCACTTGGAGCACCATTTCGAAGTAAGTTTTACATCAATGGACTCGTATCATCGTTCTGATCAAAAGCCCTAAAAAATCTGTTTGTAATTTGGAAAAAAACTTAACTCCGTTATGTTTTTTTAACGGGGAACCATTGTAGGAAAAATAGGTGAAATGTGGGACTGGTGGGGGGAATATTGATTATTAATGGCCAATAAGGTCTAGGTGGGATTATTACAGATCAATTTCCCTAAAAAAAATTATAACGCTGGTCACTTTGGATCCTTAAGACGTCATTGCATGTACTAAAAATAGAAAAACTAAACCTATAACTCATGTCACAAGCATAGTTGCATGTGATTCATATGAACATATCACCAAGCATTAGTTGTAAACAGCAACCATAAAAAATCAGACGCTAGTCGTTAGTTAAGAATTCAAACAATAAAAAATAAACCTAATAAAAAATTAAAAAAATTATAGAGAATAAACTTATTTGCGCATTGATTAATGCATTGTAGTTTAAATGGGAAAACAATTCAAATGCGCCTTATGAATTTTCCCCAAACATCTTTATAAGACAAGCATGTTGCATCCACATTAATTCCTTAGAACAAATGTATTCCAAGAAGAAAGCACTAGAGTTTTTGGTATAAGAAAATTTGATTAAGGACTTGTAATGACAACTATCCTGTGGATATATTGTAAGTAGTTAGATATTTGCTAATGGTTGTTAAAGACTCCAAAACATTATAATGGTTCACAAAACAATGTGACTATTCACTCAAAAACGAGCGTACACCAAACATGCATACAAAGCAAAAAACGCACCTTTAGTTAGCACACCACACATACGTACAAGGTAGAACATGCCTTTACTTGGTACAAGTTTGAGTGAATTACTTACCGCAGTCAAAGCCAATAGGGAAAGTCAGGTCAAGAGAGAGTCTCTTTCCGATTAGTGTATCTCACACTTCCAATTAAAACATGTTCCACAAAATTGTTTCAAGTTTTAATGCGTAATTCACGTGCTTTCATACTCACGTGATCAGGTATTTATGTTATTGTATATTATAACCCGCCATTTAATATTTACTGTGATACCCAATGAAGAAATGCCTATAATAGCATTCACCTTGAATCATTACATGCTTTACTTCCTAAACACCCTATAGAGATCAAGAAAGACCGGTAGCATTTGAGCTATGATATCTAGTGTTAATAGATAAATGGATAACACACAATTCTTTACATAGATGCTCATAACTTGATATCATTACTATGATCATGTGCTTATCTCGTTTTATGAAGCATAGACAAACACAAACACAAACACAAACACAAACACAAACACAAACACAAACACAAACACAAACACAATCTTAGTCTTGCTAGAGAAACACCACTCATAACTTTCGCAGATCCTTTGTATTAACATATGAACTCTTCACTATGAGTGTCAACTTACCCTTAAAAAGTTTAGTCACTCTTTCTATCTTTTATAGTCAAACTAGTGTACGGGTTAGTTAATTTTTAAGTATATTTTTTTTGCCAACATAATAAACGCCAGATACTTCGTACGTGACACCCAATGGCTGAAAGGTTAACCGCGGCCGGGCATATAGCTCAGCGGTCATCGATGATGACGTGGGCCATACTCATACATAATTATTAATGTAAGATAATTTTAGAACGAAGGGGATCAAATACAACTATTTTATTCCAGAATAACTGTTTTAATGATTAATAAAATAAGAGTAAATTGTTTTTATCTTGCCTTTGTAAGTTCATAAATGATAAAAACTTATGTAATGCTTTGCTTATAACAATAACTCCGGGATCTAAATTTCCAATACCTAAAACTCCAGGGACTAAAACTTGCAACCAACAAACACCTTACATGACAAGGCAATACCAATGAAGCAACACCACGTAGGACAACACACTATATTTATTCTGATTGGCTAAAAAACTCACACCTGAATTCTGATTGGTCCACGTCATCATCGATGACAGATGGTGTCTTCGCGAAAAACCCGAACAAATCACACGCGCCTCTATATAAACCCCTCTACACCATGACACACATTTCATGTATCTATTTTCACTCTCGCAGATCAGAGTTCTAACAAAACGTTTCATTTTGTAAAGCTCAAAACCCTAAATTGCAACACAGGTTATCATCAGAGCGTTATTCGTTGAGCGTACGGCGGTCAAGCATGGCTCGCTCCGGCATCGTGCTAGCAATCGTGTTAATCGGTAAAGTTTTCAGATGTTTATTTGCTTCTGTTGCTACTGTTTTTTTTTTATTGTCTTTTTGTGTATGGATATAGTATAGATGTGAATAATGCATGTTTAGTTCTAATCTACGTGTTAGTTGTGGTTTGGATCCGGTTTCGTTTGAAATCCGAGAAAATTGTGAGGGTTTCGTGTTGAATTTGGTTGCAACGGTGTTGAAAACAATTGATTATGTGATAATTAAGAAAGTTATTTTGCTTGATCGTTTAATGTTGATATGGAGATTAGCAATAGTAAGGAATTGATCGATGAATTTGGAATGATTTTTATTAATTGATATGTTCTGAAATTTGAGTAAAGCTTTCGTGCTGGCAATCGTCTTAATCGTAATGTTTTTGGATGTTGATCTGCTTCTGTTGCTACTGTTATTGTCATTATGTGGCTTTTGTGTATGAAATTATGAATATAGCATGGATGTGAATAATGTAGGTTAAGTTTTGAATTTAGTTGTTTTTACTTTCTAAATTAGTTTGTCGTTTTTAGTGTAGTTTGGATCCGATTTCGTTTGAGGTCTGAGTAAATAGTTAGATTTTTGTGTTGAATATGCTTTTTGTTTTGGTATAAGAGGAAAGTTCAGTATGTGAATTAATCAAGCTATTGTAGACTTGTAGTTGATCGTTTAATGTTGATATCGAGATTAGGAACAAAGACTTTTTCAACTAGTAAGGAATTAATCGGTGAATTTGGTATAATTTTCATTGATGGTTGTCTTTGGTTTGGAAATTGAGAATAAGTGTTATCATAACTAAAGGAATGATATGTCAATATTGAGTTATATATAATCAGCAATTGGTTGTGATGTGTTGTTATAATTACCTAGTAAATATGCTTGCATTCTTTCCCAACCAAGAATAGGTGTATGTTCAATTGATCGTGACATGCTGTTATAATTACTAATTATACATCTATAAGTTGTGTGCTAGTTTTTTCTATCTATTGTTGATTAGATTAATCATGTTTATGTGCTAACAATGATTTGTTACAGGTTGCTTATTTGCAATTTCAATCGCAAAAGAAGAAGCCAGCAAGTTAGGAACTGTTATAGGGATTGATCTTGGGACTACCTATTCTTGTGTTGGTGTCTATAAGAACGGTCACGTTGAAATCATAGCCAACGACCAAGGGAATCGTATCACGCCATCATGGGTGGCTTTCACCGATTCCGAGAGGTTAATTGGTGAGGCAGCAAAGAATCAAGCGGCTGTAAACGCTGAACGAACTATCTTTGATGTTAAGAGACTTATAGGGAGAAAGTATGACCTTCTTATCTGCTTGTGCATGTAAATTGGAATTAATGGTAGATCACATTATTAAACATTTTTATTCTTGTTTCACAGGTTTGAGGACAAAGAAGTTCAGAGGGATATGAAACTTTTCCCTTACAAGATTGTGAACAAAGACGGGAAGCCGTATATCCAAGTTTCACTCAAGGATGGGGAAACTAAGGTCTTCAGTCCTGAAGAGATTAGTGCTATGATTCTTACCAAAATGAAGGAGACAGCTGAAGCATTCCTCGGGAAGAAGATTAAGGATGCTGTTGTTACAGTTCCTGGTAAGTACATTGCAAGCTACCGGTTATAGATGTACCCTTGAAACATATTTATTGATTACTTGATTCTTTGTGCAGCTTACTTCAATGATGCCCAAAGGCAGGCTACCAAGGATGCTGGTGTGATTGCTGGTTTGAATGTTGCCAGAATCATCAACGAACCTACGGCTGCTGCTATTGCATACGGTCTTGACAAGAAAGGTGGCGAGAAGAACATTCTCGTGTTCGATCTTGGTGGTGGAACATTCGATGTCAGTATCTTGACAATTGATAATGGTGTTTTTGAGGTTCTTGCCACAAATGGAGACACCCATCTTGGAGGTGAGGACTTTGACCAAAGGATTATGGAATACTTCATCAAATTGATCAAGAAGAAGCACGGGAAAGACATTAGCAAGGACCACAGAGCTCTTGGAAAGCTAAGAAGGGAAGCTGAGCGGGCCAAGAGAGCCTTGAGTAGCCAGCACCAGGTCCGTGTTGAGATCGAGTCACTCTTTGACGGTGTGGATTTCTCCGAGCCATTGACCAGAGCTCGATTCGAAGAGTTGAACAATGACTTGTTCAGAAAGACAATGGGACCCGTGAAGAAGGCCATGGAGGATGCTGGTTTGGAGAAACGCCAGATCGATGAAATTGTTCTTGTTGGTGGAAGTACCCGAATTCCAAAGGTTCAACAACTCCTCAGGGATTACTTTGATGGAAAGGAACCAAACAAGGGTGTGAATCCTGATGAAGCAGTCGCTTATGGTGCTGCTGTTCAAGGAGGCATTTTGAGTGGAGAGGGCGGTGATGAAACTAAAGGTACTTCATTCTATCATTCGCTTACCATACATGTTCTTAGATTAATTTTTTGACAGAGCAGTGCTAACGCTACTAACGTGTTCACGAACAGATATCCTTCTTTTGGATGTGGCCCCACTTACCCTCGGTATCGAAACTGTTGGAGGGGTGATGACCAAATTGATCCCAAGAAACACTGTCATCCCAACCAAGAAATCTCAAGTGTTTACTACCTACCAAGATCAGCAGACTGTTGTCTCCATCAAGGTAACTCATTTTTTTTCTTTTCATCATGATAATGGAATTGAGCTTTTTAACCGATCAAAACTTTATTTAAACTTCTATTGTCTTGCTGTTTGTTTACAGGTTTATGAAGGTGAAAGAAGTCTTACAAAGGACTGTAGGCTTCTAGGAACTTTTGACCTTACTGGAATTCCTCCAGCCCCAAGGTTAATTTCGTGTTAATATTAATTTAAACCGTATTCGTGCTTGGCTTCTTGCATGGGCTAATTCTGTTATGCTTTTGTTAATCCAGGGGAACCCCGCAAATTGAAGTCACATTTGAAGTAGATGCTAATGGTATCTTAAACGTTAAGGCTGAAGACAAGGCTTCTGGAAAATCAGAAAAGATCACTATCACAAATGAAAAGGGTCGATTGAGCCAAGAAGAGATCGAGCGTATGGTTAGGGAAGCGGAAGAATTCGCTGAAGAAGACAAAAAGGTGAAAGAAAAGATCGATGCGCGTAACGCCCTTGAAACATACGTCTACAACATGAAGAATCAAATTAACGACAAAGATAAACTAGCCGATAAGCTCGAGGCCGATGAAAAGGAGAAGATCGAAGCAGCAACAAAAGAAGCACTTGAATGGCTGGATGATAATCAGTCAGCTGAGAAAGAGGAGTATGATGAGAAGTTGAAAGAAGTGGAGGCTGTTTGTAATCCAATCGTAACGGCTGTTTATCAGAGGTCCGGTGGTGCCCCCGGTGGTGATGCCGAATCAACCGGAGACGATGATGATGAGCATGACGAACTTTAGAGTTTTTGCTTGTTGATACAGAGAGAGTTTAGTTTTGTTTTGGTATAAAATTATGGGATCATTGAATTAGAAACTTTTGAATTTGTATCATCTACAATGTTTAAACAAATGGAAACAAGTTTGCGTATCTGTCCACTGTCCTTACTTGCTTATATCTAATATGTGAAAACGCCAAAACGGAACAGAATATTAGGGATACCAGAATCTAAAAGGCGGAAAGACAATTACATGAATATGTGAAAACGGTAAGATAGAAAGCCAGTTACATGAATATGTGAAAACGGTAAGAGAGTTTTAGGGATACCCGAATCTAAATCCTGAATCTTAAAGATAGAAAGCCACATGAGTATGTGAAAACGGTAAGAGAGTTTTAGGGATACCCGAATCTAAAAGAAGACAATTACATGAAAATTACATCGGTTTGTCTACAGATTTATATTATTTAGATTTCAGTGAAAAATTTATAATGTTATTCACTATCCTTAATCAGTCATTGTATAAAACCAAGCCAATAAGTCTATGTCAACAATTAGTTAATAGACCATAGTTATGATTATGTGGTTGTGTGCATCATCTCTAGAGATAGAATTTTGTCAGATGTCAGTCTTTAAACAAATATATAGATAATAAACTTATTCGCACATTGATTGTTATTGTAATTTGATTCGAAAGAATCTCATATGTGCCTTGTTAATCTTTCCCAATCGTCTTAGTAAACATGCACATGGTATCCGCATTAATTCCTTAGGTTTAGAACAAATGTATTCCTAGAAGAAAGCAACGGAGATTTTAGATAGATAGATATAGAACATAATCTGATTGACGACGTGTAATTACTATTCTTAAGGAAATATTAGCCGCCACTATATGCTATGTAAGTTATTGGGCAAAATTCCTCCATCAATTCATCTTTACCAAAAGTTATGTTAGACGTACAAAATAAATCTCATTACCATCCTTGCATATGTTTGTGCAAAATTTGTTAGAAGTGTGTACCTAAATGATGATTAAAACATGATCATGTGTTTCTCTAGGTTTTCATAAATCATATACCAGGGCAACCTCACGATTGTTAGAGCAACACTCTTAACCTATGCTTGTGGATCCTTTTTATTAGCCAATGAACAAGTGTCAACTTACTCTTAATAGGTAGGCTTACTCACAATAACAATATAACCTTTAAGTGTTTTTTGTCTAGGTAAACATTGGGTTCCCATTTTTGTCTAGCCGTCTTTCATATCGAGCCATTGAAGCTGCACGTGGAGCTAGAATTGGCAAATTCCACCGTACTATGAGCGGACAATTCAGCCTAAATGGTAAGATATGGGTAGTTCTCGCATATCTCTGTATTATCATTTTCTAAAAATACGGCAATTTATAGCCTTTTCCCAAAATGCTAAGTGTATAAAAATACGGCAATAATGGTTAACATTTTAACAAGTCTTCAAAGCAGTATTGGCATCCATAATATCGTCTCATTATCATTTTCTCAAAGCACGAAAATAGATCATTCAACTCTAGGTCTTTTTTTTTTTCCATTTATTTCGGACTCAATGGAGAAATTCCTCATGATCCTTACATCCAGGGGCGGACCCACTACTTAACCAAGGGGTGCGCCCCCCCCCCCCCCCCCTTAAATTTTCTTTTTTTAATGTTATACTTACAAGAAAATCTCGAGCGCCCCCATAATATTTTAACACCGCACCCCCATGAAATTACCAATTGAAGAAAGTTGAAGCAAATTGTAACAGAAATAAAGAAAGTTGGTCAAAACTGTGTTCACCAGAAAAGTTTTCCAATTGCTGTGAGACATAGAACAATATTTTGGAGAAGATGGTCGTTTTAGTTAAATACGAGCATTTCTGTAATTTAACAGGTCTACTAAAAAGTGTTGTTCCAAAGAATTGGTGACACGTGCACCTCTTTATCTTCCAAAACTAGTTGCACCATCTTCGTGTTTTATTTTTGTTTTTCTTTAAAACACTGAAACATATTTATTAATTGTGTTACATTGTTTTTTATTTTCATCTGAACCGATTTTAAAATAGAAAAATCTGTATTCGGTTTTTTTATCAGTTAATATGAAATACTTAATAATAATAAAATAATCTTTTTGTTTTACCACACTTATTACTTTACACTTATTTAAATTTTTATTAGGCTAGCTTAGCAAATATGCGTTTATACATACAAGATGCTTTGAGACTTGTAAATGTTGAAAAAGTGGCAAATGACCATTCTTGTCCTTTGGATATGCATTATATATATAGTATAGATAGTATAGATATAGATAAGGATTAGATCAAATGAGTACTTTATGAGTTGTGAGAACGAAAGGAACTATGGACTGTCCAAATTATATGAATTTTAGTTTTATTATATTTTTTTAATTTGACCCGACCCGATCCAATTCGCTACGAACCGAAAAAAAATTATATATAGTTAGGGGTCTAAAACTCTTAATAATTTTCCGCACCCCTAGAAAAATTTCCTGGGCCAGCCACGGTTTAAATCATACGTAATCATCGGAGAGATAATTATAGAATCGACACGCGTTGAATAAAATTATTATTTTTTAAGATCAATCAATTTATTTATTTCTGAAATAGGGTAAGGTTATTGTAAAAAAAGACCAAAAGTGTGAGAAATGTACGAAATAATCTCAGCCATTAGATCTAAATTAATTGAAAAGGGTAAACAAGTAATTTTATCATTAATTCAATTAATTAAAAACTTCCCATAACCGCCACCTTAATTATAGGAAGTATATAACACCATTCAGCAAGTATATAACACCATTCAGTAAGTATATAACACTATCCAGCAAGTATATAACACCATTCAGCAAGTATATAAACCATTCAGCAATTATATAACACCATTCACCATTCAGCATTCAGCAAGTATATATAACACCATTCAGACAGTATATAACACCATTCAGCAAGTATATAACACCATTCAGTAAGTATATAAACCATTCAGCAAGTATATAACACCATTCAGCAAGCATATAACACCATTCAGCATTCAGCAAGTATATAACACCATTCAGCAAGTATATAACACCATTCATTGACTAAACATCAGATCGAAACATATTTTTTTCTCTATATAAGTATAGCAATATGGTACTCATATTAAAGATAAAAAAAACGCTCGTTATTATGGTGTAATTTTTTTTAAAAAAAAGTTACGTATAAAAAGTTATTGACGTTTAAAAAAGACGGGGGAAGTTACATGTGCATTACCTAATTTCTAGTGGGTTTAAAAGACTATATTGCCCCTAGATATTTCAAATCAGTCCAAATTAATGAAAAAATTTTATAATTTGGTCCCTATTGATCTCAACCATTAGATCAAAAGATCTAATGGCTGAGATTCTTTCTTACCCTTCTCACACTTTAGGCCTTTTTTACAGGATCCTCTACCTTCTGAAATAATAACAAAAGTATATTATTTTTTTTCTTGTAAAACTTAAAGTTATGTTTTGCGTATAATTAATTAATTATATAACATGGTTTAAATTTTCAATACCCAAAACTCCAGGGACTAAACCTTCCAATTAACCAACACCTACATGACAAGGCACAAACCAATGAGGAAACGCCACGTAAGCCAAACACACTACTCATTCCTATTGGCTAAAAAACTCACACCTGAAATTTGATTGGTCCACGTCATCACCGATGACACGAAATCGAGTCTCTTCGCGAAAAACCCGAACAAATCACACGCGCCTCTATATAAACCCCTATACACCATAACACACATTTCATGTATCTATTTTCATTCTCACAGATCAGAGTTCTAACAAAACATTTCATTTTTCAAAGCTCAAAACCCTAAATTGCAACGCAGATAATCACCAGAACGTTAATCGTTGAGCGTACGGCGGTGAAGCATGGCTCGCTCCGGCATCGTGCTAGCAATCGTATTAATCGGTAAACTTTTCAGATGTTTATTTGCTTCTGTAATCTGTTACTACTGTTTATAACTTTTTTTACATTACTTTGCGTTTGTGTATGAATCTAGCATGTATGCGAATAATGCATGTTTAGTTTTGAATCCATATCTGTGAATTAGTCTGTCGTTTCAGTTGTGGTTTGGATCTGTGAAAATTGTTAGGGTTTCGTGTTGAATATGCTCGAATTTCTGTTGAATTTTGTGGCAATGATGTTATAAACAAATCATTATGTGATAATTAATAACGTTATAACTTATTAAGCTTTATCGTACATTGTTGATATGGAGATTAGTAATTTTTATCGACTAGTAAGGTATTGATCGGTGAATTTGGAATTATTTTAATAATTGATATGCTGCCACCTATAAGTGTTACCATATATAAAAGATTTGAAATTTTGAATCATTTGATATGTCAATTTTGAGTTTTATAAACTGAGAAATTGATTGTGACATGCGGTTTTAAATTTATAATTACTAATTATGCATCTATAAGTTGCGTGTTAGTTTTTCTCTCAATTATCGATTACATGATTGATACTATATAATGTGCAATTGATTGTGTTCTGGGGTTCTGTATACATCTATAAGTTGTCTGTTAGTTTTTTTCTGTCAATTGTTGATTAGATTGATCATGTTTATGTGCTAACAATGATGTGTTACAGGTTGCCTATTTGCAATTACAATTGCAAAAGAAGAAGCCAGCAAGTTAGGAACTGTTATTGGGATTGATCTTGGGACTACCTATTCTTGTGTTGGTGTTTATAAGAACGGTCATGTTGAAATCATAGCCAATGACCAAGGGAATCGTATCACTCCTTCATGGGTGGCTTTCACCGATTCTGAGAGGTTGATCGGTGAGGCTGCAAAGAATCAGGCGGCTGTAAACGCTGAGCGGACAATCTTTGATGTTAAGAGGCTTATAGGGAGAAAGTATGACCTTCTTATACCCTTGTCCCTATAAATAGGAATTATGTTGGTTCACATTATTAAACATTTTAATCTTTTTATTACAGGTTTGAGGACAAAGAAGTCCAGAGGGATATGAAACTTTTCCCTTACAAGATTGTGAACAAAGATGGAAAGCCGTATATCCAAGTTTCACTCAAAGATGGGGAAACTAAGGTCTTCAGCCCCGAAGAGATTAGCGCTATGATTCTTACCAAAATGAAGGAGACAGCCGAAGCATTCCTCGGGAAGAAAATTAAGGATGCCGTTGTCACGGTTCCTGCTTACTTCAATGATGCCCAAAGGCAGGCTACCAAGGATGCTGGTGTCATTGCTGGTTTGAATGTTGCCAGAATCATCAACGAACCTACGGCTGCAGCTATTGCATACGGTCTTGACAAGAAAGGTGGCGAGAAGAACATTCTCGTGTTCGACCTTGGTGGTGGAACATTCGATGTCAGTATCTTGACAATTGATAATGGTGTTTTTGAGGTTCTTGCCACAAATGGAGATACCCATCTTGGAGGTGATTATTTTGTTTGCAACCATCTAGTGGTATGAGATAATTTGCTCATTGTGCTGATGATCTATCGGTTGTATCTTTCAGGTGAGGACTTTGACCAAAGGATCATGGAATACTTTATTAAGTTGATCAAGAAGAAGCACGGAAAAGACATTAGCAAGGACCACAGAGCTCTTGGAAAGCTAAGAAGGGAAGCTGAGCGAGCCAAGAGAGCCTTGAGTAGCCAGCACCAGGTCCGTGTTGAGATCGAGTCACTTTTTGACGGTGTGGATTTCTCCGAGCCATTGACCCGAGCCCGTTTTGAAGAGCTGAACAACGACTTGTTCAGAAAGACCATGGGACCCGTGAAGAAGGCTATGGAGGATGCTGGTCTCGAGAAACGCCAGATCGATGAGATTGTTCTTGTTGGTGGGAGTACCAGAATTCCCAAGGTTCAACAACTTCTCAGGGATTACTTTGATGGAAAGGAACCAAACAAGGGTGTGAACCCTGACGAAGCAGTCGCTTATGGTGCCGCTGTTCAAGGAGGCATCTTGAGTGGAGAGGGTGGTGATGAAACTAAAGGTAGTTAATTTTTACTTAGCATACATGTCATGTTTTTTTAGATTAATCTTTTGACAAAACAACGCTAATGCTACTAACTTGTTCACGAACAGATATCCTTCTTTTGGACGTGGCCCCACTTACACTCGGTATTGAAACCGTTGGAGGGGTGATGACCAAATTGATCCCAAGAAACACCGTCATCCCAACCAAGAAATCTCAAGTGTTTACCACATACCAAGATCAGCAGACCGTCGTCTCCATCAAGGTACTCATTTTGTTCTTTTTCCAAATCGGGACCAATAGGATCAAGTTTTTTTATACCTTATACGAGCTAATTTAACCCTTTATTTTCTTGTTTTTGTTTACAGGTTTATGAAGGTGAAAGAAGTCTTACAAAGGACTGTAGACTTCTTGGAACTTTCGATCTTACTGGAATTCCTCCAGCCCCGAGGTTAGTTTCGTGTTGATAATAAAAATAATAATTTGAGCTCCATTTGTGCTTGCATTGGCTGATTCTGTTATCTTTCTCTGCTTGCATTGGCTGATTCTGTTATCTTTCTGTTAATCCAGGGGGACCCCACAAATTGAAGTCACATTTGAAGTAGATGCTAATGGTATCTTAAACGTTAAGGCTGAAGACAAGGCTTCTGGAAAATCCGAAAAGATCACCATCACCAATGAAAAGGGTCGATTGAGCCAAGAAGAGATCGAGCGTATGGTTAGGGAAGCGGAAGAATTCGCTGAAGAAGACAAAAAGGTGAAAGAAAAGATTGATGCGCGTAACGCACTTGAAACATACGTCTACAACATGAAGAATCAAATTAATGACAAAGATAAGTTAGCGGACAAGCTCGAATCTGATGAAAAGGAGAAGATTGAAGCAGCAACAAAAGAAGCACTTGAATGGCTGGATGATAATCAGTCAGCTGAGAAAGAGGAGTATGATGAGAAGTTGAAAGAAGTGGAAGCTGTTTGTAATCCAATCGTAACGGCTGTTTATCAGAGGTCTGGTGGTGCCCCCGGTGGTGGTGCTGAATCAACCGAAGACGATGATGAACATGATGAACTTTAGGTTTTTGCTTGGTGATACAGAAGAGTTAAATTTTGTCTGGTATAAACTATGAGATTATTGTAGTAGATACTTTTGAATATGTATCATCTATAATGGTTATGCAAATTGAAACAAGTTCGTGTATCCGTTTTTACTCGCTTATATTAAGAAGGCGAAAAAAGAGTTTTAGGAAAAACTGAAATACGTGAACCCAAAATAGGATTACGTGAATGGGTTCACAATCACGAATAATGTGAATCGGTTCACAATCTCTTATACCATGTGTAGTGGTGAACAAACATAATGCCCCCACCATGGGGCATTATCCGACACGTGACATCCTAGTCATCGTTGGACATTATAGCAAAAGTGGCGTAGTAGAGCATTATTCTAATAATGCCCCTTCCAATCATTAAAAAGAATAATAAAAAAAAACAAACTATTTATCATTGGCCATGCCCCCACCTTGGACCCACTCCCATTTGCCACATGCACTCTCATTGGCCACATGCACTCCAAGTCAAACCCCATTCAGCGTTTTTATCATAACGCCAACTTCAAGTTTTTCAATTTTTTTTAAAAAAAAACGCCCCATGTAAGGGGGGAGGGGGGGGGGGGTTAGGGCGTTTTTTTTTTTAAATCACGCCCCACTACGGGTGGTCTTAAGACGAATAGAGTTTTAGGGATATGTAAATAATATGTTACGCAATCTCTTTTACTTGAGACGAATAGAGTTTTTATCTCTTATACTTGAGACCAATAGAGTTTTAGGGATACGGGAATCTAAAAAAAGAAGGTATCAATTAGTTTCTATTTGAAATATAAGCAATTAACTGCATAAGTCCACAACTAAAAAAAAGAAAAAAGAAACATAACATTGTTTATGTATCTTCCAAATTATTTCTTTGTATGATATTGTATAGAAAAACAAATAATGTTTATATCAAACATGAATCATGTTAGTAATGAAATTCACTTATTCAGCAAACCAAACCCCTTCTGAGTTGACATCTAGAGGCCGGCTTTTGGATCGGCTGAACCAGCTGCTACAACTCCTACACCATTTGAGGTAGATGCATCTTTATCGACACTGAGCTCACTTACGAGTTCATCTATCTTACGAAACTGGTAGGGCCATCTTGAATTATACAGAAACTGGCGGAGATCAAATCTGTTATCTTCAGGTGAATAACTCTGCACACAAAATAAAGGGCAAGTTTGCTTCATTAACTACTGTATGAAAAACAATTATCATTAAGGAGAACAGTCGAATACCTCGGCATGGTAGGAGGGTGTTAATACGGTCATCTTGTGACGATTAATGGAATAATATTTGAAGAAATGTTTCACTTTATCGGCTACCTCTGAAGGACTTAGTTTTGAGCCCCAACCAAAACATAGATTCTGTAATCACAATCACATTGTCAGACAACGAGAGCATATATATACTTATCTTGAGAACGCTAAATATTGTGAGAACCGTGAGAACGAATGAGAAAACCAATCAGAATCATTTATTAATACAAACCTCTTTATTATAATTAAAATACAAAATTAAAAAAATAATATACTCTTTAAATAATTCATCTCTCTATTCAAAATCACTCTTAATAAGTTTTTTACACATGTGTAAATACAACAAATTTACACATGTGTAAATGGCAAACTTACACATGTGTAAATTTTCTTTATTAGCGAACACTAGTAAATTTAATATTGTATTTGAATAATAATAAGTGCAAAAAGAAATTTTGAATTTGAATTGTTTTTGACCAAATTCTAGTGGTTTTTAAATTCGTTCTCACGGTTCTCGCAATATTTAGCATTCTCATTTAAACCCTCCCCTATATACACACTGACAACCTACAAACCTATTACTGTAATAAAATTGTTTCAAGTGATTTTTATAAATGTTTTCAATAAATGGACAAAAAGACATCGACGACAGATATGTAAGACAAACCTTGAACATAGATACGGGACCGCATCTGAAGATCTTCCGCAACCTTCCATATACAGAAAGTTCCTCATAAGTCATTCCCATATCCACTTCATCCAGCTGGCTGTAATTGGAGCGTATAGGTTCCAGCTCAGCAGTTGGTGGAGCCGCTTCGATTTCCGCTAAAGACGAGAAACCAAGATGGACGGCAGCCCATCTCAGAAATATTCTAAGATCCTGCTTGCTGATACTTCCAATTGGATTTATATCTGCAGAACTGCAATCATACTACAAAAGATACATATATTAAAAAAAACTATCTAAATTCTAACCCACATCAAAATGACTTAAAAAAATTACCTTTGTTAGGTAGCCACGTAACCCTTCATCGACATTGGAGCTACCTAACACAAGATAAAACCCGGGTTTGCTATGAACCCATGGCAATAATGACGCTAACATAAACGCCAACACCATTCTAATCCGAGCTTGTATGTTTTGGAGCCCTAAATTTTCAATGTTCGTTCCCCCATCTACCTGTAACAAGTTGAAAATGAATACACAATTAATAAACGAAAATGTATAAGAACATTAGCATTTTGTATTCAGTGTTTCTCTAACCTTATAACGGGGACGCTTTCCGGTAAGCGTTTGAAATAACGATAAAAAGGCAGACACCACACTGTCTATAGACACATCAAGATGCCACGATCCAATTTCATCAGCCAGCAACTTCGCTCGTCCCCGTGTGGCATCAGAACTGTAAGGTACAAAATATATCATTAGGAAAAGGTCAAAATATATTATTAGGAGTTAATTGTCATTTTCGTCCCTGTGGTTTTATCCAATTATGCCAGTCAAGGACAAATTTCAAATTTGTACCATTTCAGTCCCTCACATTCTTTAAACATGTCAGTTCCGTCCAAGTATGTCAGGGACGGAAATGGTACAAATTTGAAATTGGCCTGCACTGGCATAATTGGATAAACCATAGGGACGAAAATGACAGTTAACTCTATTATTAATGTTGATAAAGAGGACTTGCCTGTTTTCGGATCCCATGAAAACTGTGTAAAATATACGTTTTGCAAACTCCTTGCTGTCGGTTGGGAATTCTCCATTAGTGTAATGACCGATTCTTACTGCATCAGTCTTCACTTGTTCATCTCCATTTGCAATCTCTAAATAAAGATATAACACAATATTAAATACTGAATCTTGGTCTTATTAGTTTCTCTAAAAATAGGTAAATCTGACCTTTTACCACAAGCTGACACATGCATCCAACGATACCAGCTACCGAAGAGCTATCAGCTCCACCAGATAGCGGAAGAAGAAAACCCGAAGCACCGCTTCTTCTTAGGTAATCCCAAAGCCAGCAACCGGGACCAAACGCTATTTCTTCCTCTGGTGAGTGATAATTAATCTACGTAATATATAAAAAAGTTATTTATTGAAGTGTAACTATGAATAACAAAACTTTGGAAAGCTTGTTGACCAGCCAACTGACCTGCTTCAGTGGAGTTGAAAGCGACATTTGGAGGTTAAAAGGCTGACAGAGCTTGTACGGCACATCTACCGATGAAACCGATTTTTTACAACTTGCTTGCTCTTGAAAACTACTTATGGATCCCCTAAGACTAGCAACCTAGAAGTCTGACCTTGAATGATTAACAATATCATGTTAACGAAAACAGAAATTAGTGGATATAAACGTACCGCGTCTAGATCTATTTGAGCAACCACCACCTCTACATCCTTCAATGAGAATTGTGAGCCTTGTGCAACTACATCTCCGTTAACAACAACACACGCACATCCATCTGCAGCATAAAGAATTAAAGACTCTTTAATGTTATCTTAAAACAGAATTAAAATGTTATCTTTAACTGAAGGAAGCTATTTACCGTAATAAAGGCGGCCTCCGTCACATCCCTGATGATTACTGTACATGTACACACCACCACGAGTGTGTGTAGCACCTATAAAAGCATGAATGCGAAGATCAAGCTTTCTCAGCTGGTGATGACTTCCACTAGCGTTCATAAACACTTCAACACCGTTTAGTGCCAGCTCAGTATGTGGAGGAATTGGAGTAAAAAGCTCTTCACAAATTTCAGCCGCAACAGCCCTGATCAAGATAAACAAAATATGCAATTATAAATTATAAAATCTTTAAATGGAAAGAAATCAACAGAAGAGTTTTAACTTTACGTGTCTAAAAACTGCATGAACCCATAGCCGAAAGGGACGGTTTTCTGTAGCAAAGCCTCAGCGATATCACTTGGCAGTTGAAATTCTTCAAGTTGGTCTTTTTGTTTCCATGCAGTGAACCATCTAAGCTCTCTATAGTTTCCGTCATTTGCAAGCCACATTTTCGCTCGTATCATGATTATTTTTCTGTTCATACATATCACTTGACAGTTGTAACGCTCGGAACCTTTGATAACAGGCATCCCAAAACTACACAATATGCCATCTGTCCAGTCACCAAGAAGCAACTCTTTTAAGCACTCCCACCTGCAAGAAATTAAGCATAACATAAATTACTAAAGCCATGATTGTATTTGGATTTTGGTTCACATTCAAAATCATCAATCATGCATAAAAAAGAAAGGTGATAACAAATTTAAATCACATAATGAATAGAAAAAAGGGCATTTAATATATCCGGTGATAACAAGATGGAAATTTAAACACCCTAAATAGAATTGCAAACGAACTGAACGTTCTGCGAACAGGTCGTGAACCGTTCGGCAGGAAGTTCGTTTGTTTAGTTAAATGAACGAACATGAACAGAGGCCGCGTTCGTTCATTTTGTGTTTATGAGCGTTCGGTAACGTGTTCGTTTGTGTTCGATAGTTCAATAGTGTTTTTATTTCTTATATTTTTTATTTAAATACTTCAAAATTCCGGCAAATAAAATATCTAACAAATATTAGTGCATTATATATTCTGTTCATAAACGTTAGTTTGTGTTCATGAACGTTCGTTTGCATTTGTTGCCTAAAATTAACAAACAACACGAACATGTTCACCAATCACCACCACCACCCACCCACCCACCAATAGTAAAGCTAAGGTAGGGTCTGAGGAGGGTAAGATGTAGACAGCCTGCCCTTACCTCTACCCGTTAAGAATAGAGAGGCTGCTTCCAGTGAGACCCCCGGCTCGATAGTAGTTTTGCATCAAGCCTTGCACATAACACTCAGCAATTAAGACAACGGCCGATTAGTGCATGTACTCCCTTGTCTTTCGGCTATCAACGCCACCACATGATGCATGATTAACCATCCCCCTCTTTTAACATTATTTTCACATAATTAGTAAAATAACGTTAAAATTAGCGCACTTTCACTTTTGCCCCCCAAGCGCCCACACATATATGCATTATATGCGCATACCGGCAGCAGGGCGTATTCCATAACAAACAAACACGAACATAAAATCTTCTTTGGTATGTGTTCATGAACAGTTTGTGAACACATACATTTTCTTAGTAAACAACCACGAGCAAGGTCTTGTTCGTGTTCATTCAGTTCGTTTGCAGCCTTAATCCTAAACAAACCCCACATCCGCAGTGGACAAGAGAGACGTATAACATCCTGTCTCTCGTACCACCAATATTGTCCATTTTACCCCCGATGGGTTCCTAGATTAACCATGGAGTTTTTGTCTGCACCACAGTCAATGCGTCCAAAACACGTTGATGATATCTGAGGCGGGCATATCATCCACGGCCGCTGTGTAATTTGCCTAGGGTGTTACACATTGCCTTAAATACCATCAACGTGTTTTAGGTGCGTCATTGTAACTAAGAAGTAAACTCTATAGTTAAGCGTGTCCAAAGATGGGCAACCCTCTAGGAAGTCTCCACTTGAGTAAATAAAACAAAGACACGTGTCTTAGCGCGCAAAACGGACAATATTGGATAAATGTCACAGAAATATCAAGAAAAAAAAAAACATAACAGATTTAGAAACATGATTGTTCTTTGACTTTAGTGCATATTATGGGCATGTTTGGCTAAGCTTTTTAAAACAATTTATTGACTTTTTGGAAAAGTCAGTATTTTGTGACTTATTGGCTTTTCCCCCTCACATACACCCTTATTGCCAAACATCATTTTTAACCTTATGACAAGTCAATAAGTTGTTTCAAAAAGCTTAGCCAAACATGCCCTGTAAAAACCAAACACAATACACATGTAATTGATGAATAAAATGAAAGGAATCTTACGCATGAGAAACAGTATCAAGTTCCAAGAAATGATCTTCACAACCATAGCCAGTGATTTCAAGCTCCGGGCCAAGCCTAATAACCGCACCGGCTTCTTTAGCCCTAACAATTGATTCTTTGATATTCTTCAAATTGGAATCGAATTCCATTGCCCATTGGTTCAAATTGCACGTAGCTACCTTCAACAGCCTCATCTTCTTCACTGGTTATGTCAACTGTTGACTTTTGATAAGGATTGAGAACCTGATAACATACAGCTCGTTCGTTGATGCAGTAGAGGAGAGTGTACGTGAATCACGAGGTGCCACCAGACGGTAGCGTATAGGTTACGATCGATGATTTGCACGACCGTATCTCGTTCCACGTTGACATGGAGATTTTTACCTAAAATTCATGTATAAGAAATATGGGAAAAAAAATAATGAAATAAATTAAAATGGGTGATATAGACAAGTGGTAAGCCACGAATGGCTAGTATTTTCTTGTTAAGATATTTTATTTCCTTTTTTTATTATTACACTAGCGGTAAGACACGGGTCGTTTCTTGGAAAACCATGCATAACACATATTGACAGAGAGTAAAAAAATAATTAGTGCAGAGTTACAAAATTGATATAAATTAATGATCAATAGGTTTATTCAACAGCAATTCCATTATGTTGATAGCAAACCACAGTTTTCTATTAACTGTTAAAAATTTTTGTTGCTTTCCAACAGACTTTAATAAGAACTGTCATCCATTATCTCCAACAGAGCTTACCAGATGGATAGATAGTAACTATCAGATGTTAGTCAACCCATGTTAAAAAGGTCAGTCAACAGAAACTACAAAGGTTAGTAAACATATATTAAGAGAATAATGTTATTAACAACATGTGTTAGAAAACCATGCATAACACATATTGATAGAACATATACATATATGTATAGATATTGTACCAAAACGTGTTATCTATTATAGGTAAAAGACAACTATAGACATGCATCATCAGTTAATATATAAGATACATATGAGTATTTCCATCGTGCTATCTACAAAAAAAAAAAAAAAAAAAAAAGTAGCACCCACCCATTGACAATGAAACTTGTTTATAGACATAACTACATATAGAACATGTCTAAGAAGCAAAATTAGTACCAGCAACGAACCAAATGTACAACCACAAACAATCATGACATGAAACTAAGAGGACTTTATCTTTGTCATTATATGCACAACTTTTTTTAACTTCAGCAATTGAGTAGACTTGTGAAACTCTAAGGAAAGTTCATCACCAAAAGCAATATTGCAAGATCTCAGATAAGAAGACCATCCAACAACAGCATAGTTGAATCCAGTATTGGTTTTTTGAGATATTGTAAACAGTTCTTAGACTTCACATTTGAGATTCTGGATCTTGATAGGCTTAGGATTATCAGTATGCAGATTCAACGCAGAAGATACATCTGATGGCAGTTGCTAAAAACAGAAAATTGAATAGTGAATTTTATAAAATATTGATATATAACTGAAATTGTTGAAATAACGAAACAAAGCAATGACTGCAAAAGCTTACAAGTCTGTCTTCAGCATGTGTGGTGAAGTGTAAGACTGATTCTGAAGTGGATGATACTAAACGAACCTTTCGAACTTTACATGGTCTATCAACAGCTTTATTATCCTCTACAATTGTCTTGCCACGAAGTTTGCGCATCTTTTCCACCTAAGTAAATTAATTTAGAATATAACAACTCTAAATTCTTGAAATTTTATAACTTTCTTTATCAACACAAACTATCTTCTCAACTCAGCTTTGAAGTTTAAGACTCAATCATACAGAAGAATATCAATATATTGAGACAATAATAAAATAGACAGTATAAAACTAATAAACACTTACATTAGATACAACACTTGAAGAGTCAGAAATGTCACGAACAGGAAAATCTTTATACTGTAGTTGACGATCGTTAACATCATCAGCTATTTTTACAGAATGATCTTCAGGCTACAACAAAATTTAAAAAAAAACCTTCTTATACTTATAATACAATAAAATATATGCGTAGAAAATTATAAATTTACAGCATTTTTAACATCTGACTCATCAACCAGACACACAATCTTTGAATCAAATAGCCCATCATCAACAAACTATATTTATAAGAAGGATCATATATAAGAAACCATATTTTAAATCATAATAATACATAAATATTACATGTGTATATATACATTAAAAATATCCTCAAAACTCGTAAGCTGCTTAGAATTACCAACCGAAGCTCCAGCATCCTCATCATCCAAAGCAACTTCCCCGGAATCCAGAAGTTGTTTGTGTTTAGCCTAGAAAATGAGATTTCAAAAGTTATTAGCATAATATAATAAAAGTTACTTATCACCGCCATGTTATCAAATAATGTATTATATCATCAAATTTTATACCGCAGCCAATAAATCAAACCCATCATCTCCATAAACTGAATCATCCAAAACAACTACATCAGCTTTCTTGAAGGAAACCTCAGTTCCAGTCTCGGAATGGAAAACGGAAGCTCAAACGTTTTAGATGCAATCATGGTGAAAACCAACCAAGATTCAACTGGTATGGGAACTTCTTCAATCAACTTTGACCATCCATCAGTAAATCCGCATCCATCAGTCCATCCTTTCATCATCACATTCCAAAACCTTTCGCCAACATAGATAGTTGCCATCCCATACTCGTAATTTTTACCATAGAATTGTTTCCAAAATTTGTCAGCAATTAGCTATAGAAGAAGCAAAGGAATATTTAGCGCAGACTTACAAATTTGTTATGAACTAATGAGCAACAGAAGTTACAACGGATTAGTCAACAAAAGTTAAAATGAGAATTACTCAACAGGGTTAGTCAAGAGTAGTTACAGTATTTACACACAACCTAACCACTGTTTGGCTATCAACAATTACATACCTCTGTTGCTATCCAACAGAGGTTTCGTAACAACTGTCATCCATTATGTCCAGCAGAGGTTGCAATGTGGACAAATCTTAAATATCAGATGTTAGTCAACCGAGGTTAAAAGACTTAGTCAATAGAAGTTAAAAAGGTTAGTCAACAGATGTTAAGATTATAAGGAAACAGATGTTAAAAGGGCAAATAGATGTTAGCAAGCTGTTGAGATAGCATAAAATATTTAGAGTAAGTAACAAAATAATATATCGTTACTTACAGTCATGCCAACTTTAGGGCTAATATTTGCTGAAATGTAAGAGTTCTCGTACACTTTTTCTTTAAAACATGAGACAACGAACGACAAACGTCCAATAGCTTTCACCAATACAACATCTTTCGTTTTCAAATAACAATCTCTAACAAACTTTGTCTATCCATCCGTGAATATACAATGATCATCTCTCTTCCTTACTCGTACTAACCATGATTTGTCACCATCATGTAACTCTACAATTCGCCCATACGGGACCTCCTTGCCCCACAACAGAGTCTGAAAATCAAGTGGTATATTCTGCAACAGTAGTTAACAAACATCTTACATCAAAAATTAACGTAGAATCCTAATAGTAGAAAGAAAGTTAAAAAAAAACATACCAAAAATATAAAATCATCTTCATTAAGGAATTGTAAAAAGGATGGTGTTTGATTGGATAGATTCATATCTGCAATAAACAATTTGAACTTACAAGTTATTATAAAAATCAAGTGGTATATTCACACACTTAAGGTATTATAAAAACAAAGCACAAAACGAAAATCATCATCTCTCACAATAATTAAGCAAATGAGCATCAACAAAAAATTATATGGTTGATTTATCAATCGTAATGTAGAAGACAACATCACGAAGATGCATGCACAAATTGTGACAGATAATGCTATCAGTAACTTCATTTAAGTTAATGCAGTACTTAATCAATAAAAATACACCGGATTACAGCAACTATTATTTGCTTCAAGAGAGAATATGAAACGCCGTTAGTGACAAACACATACTCATAACATCAAATAATTATTAATCTAACATATATAATACAAACAATACATTCAAAGAAACAATACTTGATTTTATAGCGTGTAATCTATATTATGCAATAGAAACTTGCCGATTTTGATAAGAAAGTTATTTGAGAAAACTCCCGAATATGTTTTCTGGGGCTTATATTCAATAATGGAGATGAAAAGTATATTAAATGGAGTTAATACAGATGTTACATTTACACTGGTTGGTTGAAATTAAATTTTGTAAAATGTATACTTTACCCCCTTTTACATTAAAACATCGCAATTTTTGCACATCAATAACCACTGTTTGAATATAAATTTAAAATGTTAAATACGAAAAACTTATTTATTAATTAATATATTTATATTTATATAATTAAAAATAGTTATTAAATCCCGATATTAAAGATTATTATAAGTTAAATAAATAAACAATTACAAGTTAATAGATAAATATCTTATTTTCAACAATCCCAATACAATCTCACCTCTTCTTCTCCGGCGAAAAAACTCTACAGTTTCTTCTTCCTCAGACTTGACGATCAGAAGTTTAAAGTTTTAGATCATGTATTTTTTTTGTTCTCTTGTGTATTTTATAGGTATGCTTTGACATGTTCCTTTCAGTTTCCTCATTTCAAATTATATAAACATCAAAATCATAATCTACTGATGTTAAAATAGATAAACTTATATGAACTTATTTTCTTTATTTTATAATAAGATTTATATCAACCTATTTAGTTACATTTTGATTCATTCCATTTAAATAACAATCTGAAATATTATTGTTTCATAAATATTTGGTTGTAAATTTTACGAATGGTTTTAGAATTATTGTATGAACTGCCATGTAGTGTTGATACATTTGTTCTATCAATATTAATTTTGATAAAATACTCTGCAATCAGTTTATAGTACTCATATATCTGATTTGTAAGTGAATATAGCCTTGTCTGCTGAAAAAAACTGAAGTTTGAAGTTGACACAAACATGGATATTTGAAAACTTTATTGCCATATAATACTTTTTTATTATACAAGAATAAAAATTTGATCTTACACAGTGTTAGATTCATATTGTTGGTTGTAAGGACCATATTGAAGTACACAACATATAAGTTTGGTCCTACAGAGTGTTGGATATTTTTTTATACCTTAAATATAATGCTTTTCAGATACAATTGATTTTATATTTTAGTATTTAACTGTTATTGTATTTTTTACTTTCAGATGGAGTTTATGATAATTATCAACGTCTCTCAATTGGCAGACCTAAATGAGGGATTGGTAAGCTATATTCTTAGAACAAATTAGCTCAAATCACAATTGTAGGGTAGGGATAGTGTACAAAGTGTCTAAAGTGTGAGAAGTGTAAGAAGTGTTTTAAACCATTAGATCTTTGATCTAATGGTTGAGATCAATAGGGACCAAATAATAAATTGTGTTTTAATTATATGGACTGATTTGAAAATTGTAGGGGTAATAGTGTCTTTGTATATGTTTCAAATTAGGTAACCTCTCCTAAATTCTAGTGATTCACTCGAAAATTCTAGCGATTCAAATTTAGCTGCTAAATTCTATCGATCCTAAATTCTAAAAATACAGAAATATGTAATTGCTAAAAGAAATGTATAACACTATACATCCATCATATAACACTATACATCCATCATATAATACTATATAACACCATATAACACTATATAGCACTATGTAACATCATATAACACCATATAACACTATGTAACACTATATAACAATATATCCACTATACATTCATCATAGACATGTTACCAGAAAAATATAACACTATGCATCCATCATATAACAATATATAAACCAAAGAACACTATATAACACCATATAACACTATATAAAAATATATCACACTATACAGTTCTAGTTCTGAATGGTGGTTACACTACATGATTAATAATTGATGGTGTTATATAGTGTTTTTTTGGTGGTTGCACTACATAATTATATAACACTACATAATTATATAACACCAGAAACCATTATATAACACCATGTAACACTATATAACACTATATAAAAATATATAACACTATACAGTTCTGAATGGTGGTTGCACTACAGAATTATATAACTCTACAGAATTAATAACCTGTGAACGAGATGACACAAATTCGTAGATTAATTCTTAAATTCGAATTCCTATAATAAAGGGTGGCGGTTATTTTGGGCAGTTATCTTTTAATCAATTAATTGAAAGAAATAGAAAATTACTAATTCACCCTTTTGAATTAATTTAGCTATAGGACACTTGTCATCACCACATTATTTCTTACTCTTCTCACAATATTAAATTAATGTACAGGATCCCCAACCCACAATTGTATGCTAAAAACTGTATTTATAAAATTAAAGATATATTAAATGTTGTGTATTTTATATACATAGGTACTTCCAAAGATAATGGCTAACCAATTACCAAGAAAGTGTGAAGTGATAAAGTTGGTTGATTATACGGGTTTTAAGTATAAGATTGCAGTACAGAGCATCGGTCATAAAAGTAAGAGGATAAACGGGCCAGAATGGACCCGATTTGTTGAAACTTATAGAAATAACAACATAGACAAGCTGTGTTTAAAAAAAATGAAGGAAGCAAAATTTGAGATAACTGTTTTGAACAATGAGGGATTGGAGATTAGAAAAGATGGCTCGAACAGAGATTATGTTCATGGATGCTTGATACAGGCTGAAGAAGAAACATACTGCAAGCAGGTTAAAAACTGCTACTTATTTTTATATATTACCAATGTATCTTTTGGACTGTTAGAAAAACTTCTAATTTATATTTTGTATCCTATATAAAATCTAATATGACATTTCTAAAATATATGAAAATTATAGCATTTACCACACGACTTGCTGAAGCTGTTGTCGCAAAGGAGATTAAAAATTGATAACTTGGTTGCCAAAGTACATGGACCAAAGTAGAGTAGTAAAGTTGATGTGCATTATGTTTTCTCTCCTGAAAACAAAAAGGGATTAGCTGCTGGTTTTATGGGACCAGGATGGACAACTTTTTGCTTCGAAAACGACATTGAGGAAAGCTGCCAACTGCTGTTTCAATGGATGGGAAGTACTCCTGAAGACGACTTTAACTTCACTGTGAAGGTTTTTAACAAAGACGGGATTGCACTTCACGGGGAGACAAAACATCACTGCAACCGTACTAATCACCAACACTGCAAAAGGCGTCCACATTATAAAAAACAGTTTGAATACCATGTTTTAGAGACACACAGCTTGGTATTTACATATCTACTTTTAATATGGTTGATTTTACATATAATCTTGGATCTATCTGTTATTACTTAAAGTATATGCTGTTTTGAATGAATAACTAAAGAAAGAATTTTCCTTTACAGGCAATACCGAGGAACTTTGTTCGAGAACACCAGCTAAATGATTACCATAGAGCTGTGATGTCATTTGATCATGTGAAGTTTTTGGTACAGCTGGTTGTTAGGAGAGATCCTAGAAGACCTGACAACAACAACCATCTAGTGATGCATACAGACTGGCAACGTATCATGGATGAAACGGGAATATCTGTGGGGAAAAAGCTGAGGTTTGAGATAGTCGAAGAAAAAAGTGTAAGAGGAGAAAAAATACACTTTGAAGTTTGTTGACATGATCTTTGAACACCTTTTCAGCCTTGTATAATTTATGTTTTAGTTGACATGTTTGATGGACAAATTTCTTATTTGGAAACTAACTTAAGAATGAAGTTATGTAGTCTTAGTATATACTTTCAAAACTTTGTGGTTTTACCTCTGCTGATGAAGCAAAATGTATGATGAACCTAAGTTCTGCTGTGCACCAACAGATATTACACAATTCAACAGAAGATCTATAATATAAGATCTTTAACAGATGATGATCAACAGTTCATAAGGTCTATTGAGGCACGCTATAACAGTGCTTAGCCTTTAACAGTGCTTAGGGGTTAACAGATGTTAGCACGCTATAACAGTGCTTAGCCTCTAACAGATGTTAATGTATCTCAGACCCCAACAGTTTTTCGACTAACCAATTGATTAAATTTTCATTCATCAATCTAACAATAATATACAACCCTACTACTTATCCAGTCCATAAATAGCCAAATAAACTCTGCTGATGAACCAAAAGGTTTGTTAAGACAAAGACTGCTGAAGCAAAGGTCTGCTAAAGAGAACCTCTGCTGATGAAGTAAAATGTATGATGAACCTAAGTCCTGCTGTTCACCAACAGATATTACACAATTAAACGGAAGATCTATAATATAAGATCTTTAACAAATGATGATCAACAGCTCATAAGGTCTGTTGAAGCACGCTATAACAGTGCTTAGCCTTTAACAGATCTTTAACAGTGCTTAGGGGTTAACAGATGTTAGCATGCTATAACAGTGCTTAGCCTCTAACAGATGTTAATGTATCTCAGACCCCAACAGTTTTCCGACTAACCAATTGATTAAATTTTCATTCATCAATCTAACAATAATATACAGCCTTACTACTTATCCAGTCCATCAATAGCCAAACAAACTCTGCTGATGAACCAAAAGGTTTGTTAAGACAAAGACTGCTGAAGCAAAGGTCTGCTAAAGAGAACCTCTGCTGATGAAGTAAAATGTATGATGAACCTAATTCCTGCTGTTCACCAACAGATATTACACAATTCAACAGAAGATCTATAATATAAGATCTTTAACAGATGATGATCAACAACTCATAAGGTCTGTTGAAGCACGATATAACAGTGCTTAGCCTTTAACAGATCTTTTAACAGTGCTTAGGGGTTAACAGATGTTTGCACGCTATAACAGTGCTTAGCCTCTTACAGATGTTAATGTATCTCAGACCCCAACAGTTTTCCGACTAACCAATTGATTAAATTTTCATTCATCGATCTAACAATAATATACAACCCTGCTACTTATTCAGTCCATCAATATCACCAAAAATGTATATAATGTATAATAACAATATTATATTATATAACAAACAAAAGGTTAACCTTACTTGATATTCAAACCATAGACATTACATATCATTTTCATCATCGTAACCCTTACAAACCAAACTTTTAACCACAGTTTGTTAAAACAATAGTTAACAGACATAAATAAAAACCACAAGGATTCTTCAAAAATAAGTGGTTTCTACTTATCTCTCATAAGAATTGTTTTTTCATAAGCATCTAATTGTTAACCTTAGTCAGCTTCTTCCGGGTTCTTCTCACATTAGTGGATAGCTCACCAGCGTTGACAACATCAGCATCTCGAGCCATCCGCTTTCCATTGGGACTTGATCCAGAATCCTTTTCAACTTCAACGGCTGAAGAGTCGGCCGTAACAGAGACAGCATCCTTGCAACAGATCACAAAACAACTATTGATCTCATTTTATAAAATAATGAACTCTTTTTAAACGTACTAAACATACTTTAAAAATAAATACTCACCCTTGAAGTTCATTCAGCAGACACCTGGGAAGAGTCTGAAAGGTTAACGTCTTTAACGTCAGCTACCTCTTGAGTAACCTAAAGGATCATAATATATGATATCATATAAAAAAGTACAGAATCCAGTGTTTAAAACTCAAAAGAAAAATAAATAGATTGAAAGAGTAATTTTATATGCTACCTCATCAGTATTTTCATCACCATTACCATCTCCACCAACCAACTCAACAATTATTATTGGATCATCACATGTTTTTTGCACAGTATAAACACGATAGTCATTTTTAAGATTGAACTCTGAAACATCAATCTTAAAAGCAACCTTCTTATCAACCAATCGAAATATCTTATGAGGGAATCCAGTATCATTGGCCTTAACATGCCCCTCTCTTATGTCACTCGCCGCTAATCCAAGAAGCTTCTAAACATCTCTATCAAACATAACAAAAGAAACACTACCACTCTCATCCTGCACCCGCACTTGCACCTTGAACCTGAAATATACACAACTAACTAAGTAAACTGCAAAACTATATTCAAATATTAGTCTTAGAATGTTACTTATATAAATATAATGCTAAATAATCATCATTGCTTACTTTGTGGTGATCGATGTACATTCAGTATGACATCTGATACAAACCAAAGAAGTTGCAGGCAATCGAAGAATATCATCTGAAACATTTTCAACATTCTGCAAGTGTTCACTTTTACCCATCACCTTCTTGAAACACTTACGACAGGCAGCATAAAACCAACCATACTCTTCTTGCACAATCTTAATTGTCGCAACCACAACACAAGACATCTCCTGTAAAAACACAAGACACTTCCTGTAAAAACACGCAGGTGACAAACCAAACAAATAACCAAACTATATACAAAGATGTGAAACCTTTTCTATCTCGCTAATCTCATCAACATGTTTCTTCACACCTTCAGTTACAAATTCTTTATGTAATGGAAAAACACTCTGAGACGATAGTATCATTTGAGAAGTAGAACTACTCCCTTGTCTAAACTTCAGTATATGCCTTTTGAATACCCCAAATGATTAGAATTAGTATACAAATGACATGAAACCAATTATTTGACTTTAACATCTATATACAATAGAAATTACATTGAGAAATTACCTCCTCCTTAGCTCATCAACTTCATCAATTTCTTCATTCAGAAAAATTCATGTTGCAAACTTATCACTTTGAACAGTATATTCACCTACATGGAAAAATATATAGATATTTAATGTATACCTGTCTTTATATTGCCAGAAATAAAAAGTATAGTTATGATTTGCAGAAAGTAACAAAATACCTTTCCATTCCTTACACTTTCCATGCTGTATAACAACCATCACATGCTCATGAGGTGGGATTTTAGAAATGAAGTCCTTAATCTGCAGAGCTTAATTATTCCACACAGTACACCGCAAAACCTTACCCCTACATGAAAAGAATATTCATATCAAAACAACACTGAATGAATAAAAACAGAAAATCAATCAGGAAAGCTATAACATTTATTAAAGTAGCAAATGAGCCATAAATTAACTACCATATTCACTAAGAATAAACTGTAGACCTCATTTATTACCATGATTCAGCATTACATTCAAACACTATAAATCTCATTTATTACCATTACCATGATCCCGCATTAAATACACACATTCTTCATCTTATTTATTAACATCATTAAATACATTTAATGATCAGTACATGACTGAACATATAAACAACAACTTACGCCAAATCTTCAATCTCGAAATTCATCTTCTTAGTCTTCTTTGGAGGTCGATCAAAGATTTCAAGATCTCCACAACAAATCACAGATCCAGCAATATCTATATGATCACATTATACAATAATATAAGTAAAACTCTCTAATATTATACAAGCAAGACATGATTACAAAAATATACACTACCAACACTCAAAGCGTTTAACGCCTCTCCTTGAAGAATATCTTCATAAGCTCTGAAATTGAAACCATACTCAACACATTGCCAATCTCTCATAGGAGTAACAGTTGTGCATCTATAAAAGTTGATTTTATAAGGCTGCACTACTACTTTATATAAATCTTTATTCTCACTAACACCAAATTTTGACAGAATCACAACAGCATCTTCTTGCAGCTGTCCATCAAAAACAGGTATCAGATGACTCTTAATACCTGCCTGAATCTTAGCACCCTGAAGAACATTTAAAGAAAGTATCTTCTTAGCATACAACACTACATTTTCTAAAATAATAATAAAACGGAAAAGCAGAGATATAAATTACCTTCTCATCAATGAAGATGATCTCCATCTTGTAACCCTGATTCCATTTTCAAAGAATTCTCGCCTTTATGTTCCACATATCCTTCCCAGGATTCAAATCGTTAACAAAACTAAGATTATTACTGTCAACTGATATTGACATGCTTCTAATTCGGATTGTGATTAAATTTCAAATTTCAAAATAAGAGAAGATGAAAGCGTGATGAAATATGAAGAGGGAAATGAGAAGAAAAGTCTTATATAAGAAGGATGATTGACAGGAGTTTCTGAGTGACATGCATTAATTGCTAATTACTTATTCCCATGCATATTTGAATTTGAATTTCTCGGTAATTAGCGTTAAACATCTGCTGATCTAAAAGCATTACGGAAGATAACAACAACTGCTGCTGCTAAGTATACGTTTGCCAAATGAACCAGCTGCTACTTTCTCGTAGATGGGCAGTGGTTTGCCGTTTGGAATGTGGGCCAGACCTTTAACATTTGAAAATACACAAGGCAGTGGTTTGATAGAACATTAAATGTATTTTAAAGTAATTTATATATTAGGCTTTATGATGTAATAATGACATAAGAAAAGCCTTGTTGGACATGCTCTCTTGCTGACACATCAGCTTTTCTTATGTCATTGGGATTTCTCCTTTTATAGAAAGTATAGATGTTGTATTTCTGTTTACATTTAAATTAATATTAACTAGGGGTTGCTGCAGGCGAGATTCTGGCAATTTAATTATGGGCATGCGCTATAGTAAAGAAAAAGAAAACCAAAAAATACAGTCATAACACGTCGAAAAGATAGGCAAATGTTTGTTTCGTTTAAATTTTCATTGAATCGTAGTTAGGAAAAACGTGTCAAAAATTCTTAGTTAGATTTAGGTTAAATACCAAAAAAAAAAAAAAACAATTAAAAAACCAAGTCCAAACTCGGTCACTCAAGGAACGACTATCTTTTTTTCTAATTTTATAAACACAAATTTATATATTCAAATTTAAAAACAATATTATATATGCACTCTTAAAAACATTTATTATATACATACTAATATAATTATATAGGGGATGGTTCAAATGAAAACCACTTTTATTGTGAAAACTCGAAAACTAACTAAAAAAAGCCTAAAAAACACACCAATTTTTTTTTCAATTTTTTTTATAAAAATCGCAGGTTTTTTTTATATAAATTTAAAAAAAAAAAAATTGTAGTACACATGTGTAGTACGCATAGACATGTGTAGTATTACACATGTGCACTACAAATTTTTTTTTTGAATTTTTTTATATATAAAAAATGGCGAAAATTGGTATGCAAAAAAAATTTGGTATGTTTTTTTGGCTTTTTTAATTAGTTTTCGAGTTTTCAAAATAACTAGTGGTTTTCATTTGAAACTTCCCCTACTTATATATATATATATATATATATATATATATATATATATATATATATATATATATATATATATAGGGAGCCGCTAGAATGAGAACCACCACGAGTTATGAGAACCACGAGAACCGCGCCCCGCGGGTGGCCGTCGGCGACGAAATTTTTTTTACACCTAGATCCGTATATTTTAGTGGGGGGTTTAAATTTTCGGTTCAAACGGCGCGCCCGAGGGGGTAGTTTTTTACGCCCAAAGTTTGGGTTTTTTTAATTTTTTTAATTTTTCTTTTTTTTTTACCAAACTTTGGGCGTAAAAAACTACCCCCTCGGGCGCGCCGTTTGAACCGAAAATTTAAACCCCCCACTAAAATATACGGATCTAGGTGTAAAAAAAATTTCGTCGCCGACGGCCACCCGCGGGGCGCGGTTCTCGTGGTTCTCATAACTCGCGGTTCTTGAAACAAATATATTTCTAAAATATTAAGTAATATAATAATAAATTAAATATAATAACTGTCTATATAAGATTATAAGTCATATTAAAAAAATTAAACCTAAACTACTAAAGGGAATAAATTTATAGAATATTTAAGATGTAAATTATATTAGAAACAAATAAATTTTAAACTTAAACTGTTATTCTCATACCTAATAGGAAATAAGACCATTACTTTTGATGACATTAGGCCACCCGGGGTGGTAGCGTGATAGTTTCTATCACTCGTGGAACTATCACTCAACACCGCCGCCACTAGTTTCTATCACTCGTGATAGTATAACGCGTTGAGTGGGTAACGCGTTGTAGATAAAAAAAGGAACATGTATCTTGTACATTGTGCATTAATATTTGTACATTGGAATCCCTATCACTAGTGATACCACCTCTCCTACATTTCTATCACTATCACTAGAATATTGGGTGCCACATGGCATCATTTGATTGGTTGCTTCCATCACTGGAATCTATCACTAACAAACCACCCCTACCCCCCTTAGATCCAACCTCAAATGTTATTGAGTTAAATCAAATATGTTAAAGCGTATGTTTTCAAATTATGCACGCATCACATAACGCTTGAATTAATCCATTCAGTGTATGCATTGTACTTGCATCGCAACGCGCACGGGTCTAACTACTAGTTATTTATCAAAAAATACTCCTCACATGTTCACTATTCAGCTTTGTATTACTTTTTATGGTCTTTGTACTACCATTTATGCACAAAGCTAGATCAATCTGACACAATTATACATAAGTTGTTTCAACTTCCTAAGACTAATGGGTATGGGGGTCGGCTAGCCCCGGCTTGGTCCGGCGCCGAACCCTCACACCGCCCCCCTTAGCCCCGGCCCGGCCCAAACGTCTCCCCCACGCCGATTCAGTCGAGGCCCCACATATGCAACTAGCCGTTGCAAACGGCTGTTTTAAAAAAAAAATTCATTTTTCAATTTAAATACCCAATATCTCAACCATTTTTATACATTTCTATCCTTTCTACTCCCATTCTTCTCCAACTATCTTCCCTTTTATAAAAAAACACTCCATATTTTTTATACCTTTTTCTCTAAATCATGAATCCTTTCAACCCAAACAACCCCAACCCGAATAATCAAAACCCGAACCAAGCTAACTTTTTTTCGACTCCCGCTTACAATCCGAGTATGGATAATTCGTGGGGTGTTCCGCAATTTCCTTTTTCGGGTTTCCAACAAACACCCAACGCATTCTCACAAATGTCTCAAGTTCAACAACTCCAACAATACCAAGCGCTACAACAAATGATGCAACGCAACTCGTTTGAACAACTCCAATCGCAACCGGTTAACCTTGACGATGATGAAGTCGTCCCCGAATCGCCACCGCAAGAGCTCAACCGAAAAAAAAACAAGGGGAAGGGGAAGAAGGTTGAAAACGTACCCGAAACCGCGTCAAAAAGCGGTTCGAGAAAACAGGGGAGACCGTGGACGAAAGTAGAGGAGGAGGCGCTAGCAATGGCGTTTACTAAGTCCTCTACTAACCCGATAGTCGGTATGAACGAAAGTTTAAATTTTTTTTTAAATTTTTTAAAAGTTTATATTTTTTATTTTTTATAATGCATTGTTTTTTAAAATTTAGGAAACAATCAAAAGGGTGAGAGTTTTTGGAAGAAGGCAACGGCTAGATTTCATGCGATTATGGAGCATAGCTCGGATCGTGATGTAGAAGCCGTCTCGGGCAAGTGGCGTAAAATGAGCAAGGTCATCAATAACTTTAACGCAATTTATAACCAAATTAGGATGAATCCTCCTAGCGGGAGTAACGAGACGGACATTCTTAACCTTGCTATCGCTAAGTGGGACTCTCAAAATGCAAAGCCTTTCCCGCACTTCCGAGCATGGAACGTAGTAAAGAACCAACAAAAATGGACGCCGATTCCAAATGAGGTAGCAACCGCCAAACGGACTAAAACTTCCGAGTCCGGAAGTTATAGTGCGGGAGGCTCCACCGGTCGTTGTCAAATCAACATAAACGACGACCCGGAAGATGACGAGGACGTGTTGCCCATTCACGAGGCGGAACGTCCCCCCGGGAGGGACAAAGCAAAAAAAGAGGCGGCCAGAAAGCGCAAAGAGGCCGGCTCGAGTGGAGGGGGCGGCTCAGGTGGAGGGGGCGGCTCGAAGGCATCGGAGAAAATGGACGACTTGATAAACGAATTCCGTGAGTTCAAACAGTTCGCGGCCGAAAAATACACTCACAAGAAAACCGTGTCGGCCGACCAAGCTCGAGCGGAAGATTTTAGGATTATGAGGTTGGATCTCGACTCGGTTCCGGAGGCGGAACGAGTGGTTTATCAGAAGATGAAGGAAGAAGTGATGAAAAAATGGTCGTCGTAGGTTGTTTTTTTATTTCTAGGAAATCTAATTTTTTATTTTTATTTTTCGGTAATTTTTTTTTTTTAGGAAATGTAATTTTTTTTATGTTATGAAATGAAATTATTTATGTTGTTTTATGTTGTATTTTTTAATTTTTATAAAGTTTTTATTAAGTTAATAAATTAAAACTTATAAAATTATAAAATAATGAGGTGGGGCCCCATCCCCCACGAGCCTCCATCCCCCTCAAATATGATGGAGGCTCATCCCCCACGAGCCGCCTACGTGGCGGCTCAACCCATCCAAGCCTATCCTAACCATACCCATTAGTCTAACTCCTCCCATTCTGTACTCCCGTGTTTCTTTGTACGACTAAAGATTCAGATGCAGAAGCGATAGCTAGGTAAGCAAGGCTATAGCAATGGTTCCAGTTTATATTTTTCCTTTTTTGTGTTTCATCTCTTCGTATTTCTCTTTCTGACACAAACTGCATCTCACAGTTCTTCAAGCACAAAAAAATCAGTGGCGGATCCAGCCCTATTTTGTGGGTTCATATGAACCCACTTGGTTTGAAAAAAAAAAAAATGAAAAAAAATCAGTGAAAACCTTGTATGATTTGGAAAAAAAAAATAGTGAGAATACATCAAAACGAACCCACCAAAAAATTTCCTGAATCCGCCGCTACACTGGTCGCCGCCCGTTTTATCACTACCAACTGAAAACCATCGCCATCACTCGCCGGTTTAAACACCACCATCTGAAGTTCTGAACGATCTAGATATGAAAATCATGGCATTACTCGCCGGAAAATGGGTAAAAAATGGACAAATGAAGGTCGTCGAATTTAATGATCAAGCTACTTCATATGTTACTTTTTGTTGAATTTTTTTTTTTGCTTTGGATTGGCTAGAATAGAATTAAATGTGCTTGTTAAATTAGAAGGTTATCACTTATCATTTTATTTTAATTGAAGTTTGGGATCTTTTTAAACCCTGGAAGCACTTTCATTGACTTTAATCTCTGCGAAGGAATTATCAACATGTATGTTTGCATTTGATTGTTGTTGTAGTCTATGATTTGTATTTGTGAGTTATTGTTGGATAGTTTGTACGCCAAGTGTTAGTTGTTTTTCCTTTGCTAAAATTGGTATATATTTATGAACTATAAAATGTTTGGATTTATATGGGATTTAAAAATCATTATTTTTGGTGTTCTTAATGTCACAATATGGATGTTGCGTAAAGGAAATATGTGAGGGTCTTTCTCACTGTGTGTATGTTTTGAAATGATTGAAGGACGGACAATACTGTATGTCTTTATTTCCTTGGATCACTGATGCATTTGACTCATCTAATTGGGAATTACAATTTTGTTTATTTGAATCGCATAGGCTCCTTATAGGCTAAAACTAAACTCATGTAGATGGTATTATTCATTGATTACGGCCAATAGAATCATTCCCAAGCACTTTTGAGGCACTCACTGGAAAAACGGAGTACTCTGAGAGTAACCCGAGTCCACCGTCAATTTCGGGGAAAACCTAGTAACCCACCCGCCCATCGGCACGACGGTGAAATTACTAGTAAAACCCGTTTGGCTCAAGAATCCAACCCGGGTTTCCTTGGGTCTCCTATCATTGCCCACTAGTGCCTCACTCTGCACAAAGTGGGAGTTGAACCTACATCTTTCAAGAGAAATGCAAGCATTCCACCACTTGAAAATATTAAGTTTAGAATTTGAAGAACCGCTTCACAAACTTAAGGTCGAAATAAGGATTGCCATGGTACCTTTGTAGCTTCTCTAAATTAGAACCATATTTGTCGATATTCTATATGTCACACCCCAACCGATGGCGGAAACACCGGGGCGTGGCACTGAGCGAAACAGATTGTTCAAGAGAATACATAACAACTATTAAGTGACAATATATTTAACGTTAATGTCCCATACCACTAACATATAATGCATAAACAGTCATTACAAATAATTATCTCATAAACAAAATACTGTCCCGACAAATCAGATTTATTTAGTTTGGAGAAGACTTCCTACTCCGTTTCATCACAGCGGACGTAGCATCCTATCAACCTACCACATACGTTAAAATAAAGTCAATACATAGAATGTAAAGGTGAGTACACAAGTTTGAGTAGCATAGTATAGTATAGCTAAAGCATTTACGCATAACCAGCATGTAACACGTAGAAATGTGAATCAATAAGCTATCGACAATGACGTATGCAACCGACATGACTGCGAGTTGTTGGTGTGTGTTGGGTGTGATATGTTTTTATGGATATTTTAAGCCCTTTTTAACACATTAGTCAAGTTTTAAATTTATAAAACACGATATTCTACTAACACTAAACACACACATGGGTAAGTGCACCCATCGTGAGCGTATAGCGTTGGTAAGATACCGAGGTCGTCCAAGGACACAAGAGCTTTTAGTACCGGTTTATCCTCAACGTCTAATCAAATCAAAATTTTTAGAAAATATTTTAAACATGAAAATAAAAACTAAAATGCTGAAAAATAAAAATAAAAACAGATAGACAAGATGAATCACTTGGATCCGACTCGCCTTTAATGTAACATTTGATGATTTCCGCACTTTTGCACTTTTTAAGAGATTATCTTAGTTATAGTAGTAGGCCCCTCTTTTGAAGGTGACGTTACCCTCAACTGTGACAACTGTCAAAATTCCAGGTATACGTACAACTATTAAACCTTGATTAGTGCTTAATGACTGTGTTGAATTACAATTAATGACTTGAATTGTTTTCTGATTATTGCCATATACATACATGTGCATCACATATTGCTTAATGTCATATCATTATTGCATGAGAACTTTATTGATTCAAATGATGCACGAAACACAGTTAGCACAGTTATCAGATAAATCATAAATATGTTGACGGAGTTCAGTACATAGACAGCCAATGTGTTGAGACACAGAATGAGCCAGAAACCAAGTATTACACTAGTATAGTGTGTAGGAAAGTAAGGATCACAAAACTGCCTTCCTAGTGATAGTTTAAGTGCCGGAAAGTGCCTAAAACTCACATAAAGTGCTGAATTCAGCAAAAATCAGCAATTTTCAGCATTTAAACAATCTAATATCATGCAGAAATATGGTTAAATGGTCCTGAATGCTTTCCTAAGTGTCGGGAATCAAAAGTGTCACAAAAGGGTACATAAAACACACTAAACTGCATAGTTTAGCACCTTAACGAACCGGTAACCAACCGAACAACCGAACACTACCCGAAACACCATTTTTTTTTTCACTAAAAGCACTGTTTTAATATTACCAAGCTAGTTATGGTCCCCGAACATCATAACACTGCATAAATATCTAGTAACTAAAGTATCTAACTAACACTTACATTTTAACCATAATCTAACTAATTTAGTTTTAACCTAGCCTACTATCCCTCCCCCCACCTATGAAATCGGCCAACATATGGCCCACATGAAGATTTCATTTGAATATCCTATTAGATCATGTTTTGCTTTATGTGGCATATTATACATGAGTTAAAGTCTTGAAATGGGCTATAAGTAAACACATGAGATCATAACTGTCATTCTAACACACACACCTTCTCTTCCTCCCTCTTGTGCTCTCGGCCGAACTCACCACCACCATCATCACTATCATTCAATCATCCTACATACATTACAAGCATATACAAAGGTGTTAGAGGTTACACAAAGGAGCTAGGAGCTTTCGGAAGTTCAAGGACCTTCTTCATTTGCTATTATCCATCTCTTTTCTCCTCTTGATCATCCCTAGCCTTGAGCTAGTGGTAAGAACATCATACACTCCATTTTTCATCTTATATAAGTGGTTAAAAGAAGATTCATGATGATAATCTTAAAGAACACTAAGAAACTTGAACTTGAAACATGAACATAAGCTTGAATACATAAGAAATCTTAATGTTTATATGTTGTAACACTTGTTGATTGTTGATTGCTTGTGAAAATGATGTTGATCATCATATGATCTTGCTAGATCATGATTAAAAACATAATCTAGCAAGATGAGAGGATAAACATGGTAGAAGTTAATGGACCATCCTCATGAGAAGCATGAACTTGAAAGGATATGTGGTTTTCTTGAAAAATAATGATCAAAGTAAGTTGTAATACTTGTAGATCTAAAATTTCATGGATGCTTTTTCAGAGAAACCAAGTTAAAAACACAAGATTTACTTGATCTTGGTTCTTACATAAATAAACCTTATTTTTGTGGTTAATAAAGTGTAGAAACACTTATGTAACAAGAAAGATCCACGAAGAAACATTTTTAGAAAACATAAATATAAGTTGTGAAGATCCATTTTCTTTAAAAATAAAGTTTTTAAAGAATCAATCACACTTTAAAGGGTAACAAGGCTTACTAAGAACACTAGTAAGTTACTACAATTTTTTGTGAAATTTCAAGTTCATGAAGTAGTAGATTATGCTTGTTTTTGGCAAAATTGGTAAAAGATTGTTTGTTGTTGATTATTGGTTGATGGTGTTGATTTTACAAAAGAAAATGATATACCTTCAAGGTATGGAAACCTCCATTTTTAGGGGAAACTCTGGCAAAATTTTTCTAAAAATTAAACACTTAGAAAAATATTTCTAAAACAAATATTTACAAGTGTATTTCAAACCATAAATCTTTACATAAACTTTGCCATAATTTTTGTTACAAAAATTATAAATATTGGAGGTTGGTTTTTATAAATAAAAGTGACTAAATATGTATTTAGGGAATATATATTTAGAAGTCTCCATGTGTGTGATTATTTGTATACTTTGTGTATTAGTTATATTATTTTAGGACTTGAAATAATATAACTCATCAAAATACCGAAAGTTACAATCCAAAATATTACCAAAATTCCAAGAATATGAATATACACATTTTACACAAAATATTGGTGAAACCGAACTAAGGAATGTAACTTACAAAATATTTCGAAAAATTGATTCACAAGTATATTTTGGTAAATAATATTTTGGACACCAATTGAATAAAAATATGATTTTTACAGTTATTACAAATTTATATCATATTTTTGCCAAGAGGAAAATATATTATTTTGTGTGGATAAAAATATATATATTTTTCTTTGAATTATTAGAAGATGTATTATTTTTTAGAGAAGATATATATTTCTTAAACAAACATGAAATACAATATTTTTTGGGTGGAAAATATATTTTCTTAAATAAATATTATTTTTGGAGAAAAATAAGTTTATATATATTTTCTAAGTTAGACTTGAAAATATATTATTTTTGGAACTTATATGAAAATACAAATATTTTTGCCAACGGAAAATTATAAATAATATTTCTTAAAGTATGTATTTTGGAAATATATATTGGTGAACTTTTATTAAAGATAATATTCCGGAAAAATTAATACGAAATTAAGTATAAGAATACTTAATGAATACAATAAAAATACGTATTCTCAAACGTATAAATACACACCGGAATACGACCCCAATACATGACAAAAATATACAAGTATAAGATACCCCAATCCTTAGGAAGGATATACAAGTATAAATACTTGAAGAGTATTAAGTTAAAATATATTGTTTTAACAATTATTCCAAAATTAGTAAATATAATTTAAGTTAAAATATTTATTATTTTAACAAATAATTATATAACTTGGAATAATATCGAAGACACGAAGAAACGTAACTCAAAGACACTAATTAATTCCAAGTCAAGGCACTACCCGCTCGTCTAATAGATCATAGTACGTTGTAGGTAGTCGTGTACACCGGAAGAAGCTTGAGTTACTGTGATACGAAGACGCAAGACTGTGAGTTCGTGACCCCCTTTTCTTTTAACTGTTTTCAGTTTTATAACTTCGGGGGTGAAGTACATGTTACAACTGTTTACAAACGTTATTATTTGGTATGGTTAGCTAAGGAAGGGTACTGCTAGATCATGTGAGTGGTGGGTATGACGCTTAAGACCATTAATCCTCGTTGTAGGACCGAGGGACATGAGTGATAGATCTATTTGGGTGTAGCGAGCCCCGCCCATGTTGGACCAGGGTTTGGCCCATGGGTTGACTATGTCTTACAACTGGAAGCCCGGTGCAAAGTCCGCTAGGTTTGAGCCTTCCTGCATCACGTCACACATATTAATGGCCTTGCAAACCATTAATGATCTGTTTTTATTTGTTGCTTTCATACCGGGATTTACAAACGTACTTTCAATGATTACAAAGGTTTATTCATACACATAAACAAATACACGAACTCGCTCAACTTTTGTTGATGTTTTCAAACTACATGTATTTCAGGGAATTAAATGTGGATCTGGCGGGCGTTCGGAAGTTCCAAGTGTTGTTTGAGAATAAAAGATGTCATCCATGGTCTTAGGTTTTGGTTAGTGTGTCTTATCCTGGATGACACGTCTTCCAAAACCTGGTTTTATTTAATGTCTTTTGTCGAGTCCTTGTGAACTCTAAAAACAAGTTGCATGGCTTGTACTCGAATTTGAATTCTATGTTTAAAACAATGTTGTTGTTATGTTTTCAAACTTATTTAATGGATGAACATCTTCGGTTTTATCATATAGTTGTTGTTATGATTGAATGCAATGATATTAAGCAAGTCACACATAATCACGCTTCCGCAAAAGTCAGGGTGTGACAGTTTGGTATCAGAGCTTCGATTGTAGCGAACTAGGATTCCTTCTCGAGTCTAGACTACAATCATTAGGGCTCTCACGAAAATGTTTTCACAACATGTTTTCATTTCATACATGAAACGCCCAGATCCAGGGAAACATACATTTTTACAAAATAAAAAGACAAGAAACACAATGCACAGTTACCTAGGTGGTTTAGTCTGGGAGACTAGGTGGTTTAGTCTGGGAGACTAGTTGGTTTAGTCTGGGAGACTAGGTGGTCTAGTCTGGGGGACTAGGAAGGATAGAAATGATTGTGCGGAAAGATAAGGATACTTGATTACATGATTTCATTATATTTGAATGCATAATGTTAGTGGTTAATATATGTGCATATGTTGTGATTGTTATGTTACAGACACCATGTCATCATCCGAGAGCGGATTGTCCGACGACCATGACCCCATGGCTATTGTTTCTGACGATGAGATCGTCTCTGAGCCAGAGATCTTTACTTCCGATACAGAGAGGGACCCGGAGATGATATCCGACGACGATGACGATTTTCAGTCATTTGCGTTGCCCAATTTTGGAGATGTCTTACCGCTTGCTGATGGTATCCCAGACGAGGATCCTTTTGTTATTCCCATTCCAGTTCACGATCATCTTATCATCGGGCACCCCGATGGTGAGCATGTCATGGCACCGATCCTCGCTCCCGTTCCTCTCATGGTCATCCCACCTGAGGATTGGCCATTCGATGATCTTTTTTATGATGATTTTGATCTGTTTGTTGATGGTCCTCCCGATGATGCCCATGGTGATGGAGAGCTCGATGAGGACGTTGTTGATATTCCACTTCTTGGTATCCCCGTTATTGAGATTTCTTCTGATTCTAGTTTACACTCTGTCTCAGATTCCTTTGAGTCTGTGACATCTTCCGCCTTACATGCAGTTGGATGGCGACGTTATGCCACTGATTCTGACGATGAAACAGCCATGTCAGCTGCACCATCCCCTCCACATGACTTTGAGCCTGGACTTGAGCTAGATTATGTCCCTGTTGATCAACCTGTTGATGCACCCGCTGATCCTGAGCCTTTGCCTGATCATGACCCTATTCCATTTGGTTTACCTGACATTGCACCTCTAATGCCAGATCCAGTTCCTGCACCCGCTGACCCACCTGTTATTGAGCCACTCACTCCCCCACTTGGACCCGCACCCGCCGATGTTGCTCCTTTTCACCCAGTGGAGTCTGATGTTCACCGTGTTGATCTCCCTATTGTTTTCTTGCAGGATATACCCGCACCCCATCCAGAGGAAGGCGCCTCAGGCCAACAGCCTAGCCATGACCCTCATGTTTCAGCAGCTTTTCCCAACATACCTCAGTATGCACCTTCTGCTCCTTTTACTTCTTCACCACTTGATGAGCCACTCAGATGGTTCCCACCGTACACCATGCCGATTTCTGATCCCTACCATCCCTCGCACTTTACTGGTTATACACGGGATGAGTTACTTCTATCATTGCTGTAACACCCCGTGTTTTCGTAAGGGAAAGTCAAAGTCAAGGTCTAAGTCAACGACCGATTTCGTGCAACTTGACTCGTAGAAACTTCTTGTTTTTAATTATATTATGTGGAGTAAGTGTTGTTAATGACAATAATCGACGTGTGTTAAACGATATTCAATCGAACTACGACTGTGAACTATAGGCAGTAACAATGCGATAAAGTTAATCAAGTAACAATCAAGCTATGTTAATCGAATCGACATCGAACCGCAACTCGAATCATGTATTTTACTTATTGATTATACGTGTGTGTGTACCCTACGTGTTACCTGTGCATGTTTAATTATGTTGTGATGAGATAATCAAGCGAACTCAAGCGAACTCGAAATCTAACTCGAATGTAATCGAACTCGAATCACGATCGAACTAGGATAGATAGTGGAAAATAGACTACGCAAAGTACGAAGTAGTTGGGACTGAAAGTAATTTGACTAGGAAACCCTATCAAATCAAACCGCTCGCAATCTGAATCGAAACACCGAAACTCGTCGCCTCAAAATCTTGAACCAAGCGCCATCCGTCCGGATTGCCACTCGACCGGATTACCATCCGAACGAATAGCAATCCGACCGGATAGCCAGTTGAGGAAGGATGACAGGTGAAATCCGAACGAATCGCCATTCGACCGGACAGTCACCAGGCGATATGCCATTCGACCGAACAGCCCTTTCCTCTTTTGGCATCCTATAAATACCCCTGTCATTGTCATTCTTTCCACTTTTGGAAATCCCTGTTCGACCAGCACACTTAACTCAATCTTTTCTCAGATTTCTCTCAATCCAGGTAAGGTCTCGCCCTAAATCTTGTACTTTCTTGATCTATACGCACTCCTACACCTTTATACCTTTTAAATCTTAATTTTTAACCGTGAAATCACTAGATTTCGGGTGTTCTAGGGTGACGTCGTCATGTGTTCTTCAAGAACTTCATGTTTGACCTCAATCCACTGAGAACAACTTAGATCTAACCGATTTCCACTAAGATCTTGTAAGGATCTCGACACAAGTGTGGTGAAAAAGGATCGAGAGATGGTTTTAACTTTCTTTCGACACTTTTTACACTTAAAACACTCAAAACCGGTAGAATCAGATTCTGACCTAGCCTCCTACTCTCCCTTAGTGTTGTGCCGACTCAGATCTAGATTCCACTCACGAGACTACCGATTCTGGGCTAGTTAAGAACAACCGTCTCGAGCCGGTAACCGGCAGGACTAGGGTGATTCCTGGTCAGGTTGGTCAACTGGGTCGAGCGAAGGGTTCTGTTGGCTAACACGTTGTCAAAGTGACTCGACATAACGACAAACCTTCAAAACGACCAAGTGTAGAACGAACAGGACAATCGGAACGGATTGCCATTCGACCGGATTACCATTCGACCGGATTGGCGACCCGAACGAATTGCCACTCGAACGGATTACACTTGGGTCCCACTTTTAAAACAATCTTAATTAAAGTTTGGGTATTGAACGAATTGCAATCCGATCGAACGACCCTTTGAAAGGATTACTCTTCGGATCATGAGATACTAAGACTTTAAAAGACTTAACAATTTTTCAACATGTTCATAGCACGAATTGACATTCGATCGAATTGCTATTCGATCGAATGACACGTACGTAATGAACTTGTTTTCAATGAGTGACCTCATCCTCAAGTTACCAATCGACAGGATGACCATTCGAACGAATTACCATTCGAACGAATTGCCATAAGCACGGTGGGTCATCCGATCGATTGACTCGAAAGATAGAGATACTTAATTGTTCTCAAAATGCTACAACGAAAACTTCAAAGGACAAGCCATCATACACAAACACATCCTTAGCATAGGAAGAAACAATCCACTAGAATCGTCATCCGAACGGATTGCCATCTGCACGAATGACCACCCGAACGGATTACCATCCGCACGGATTACCATCCGCACGGATTACTGTCCGATCGGATTACCATCCGATCGAACTACCATTCGACCCATCTTCACTTGTTTTCGTTTCCTTATCGTTATACTATCAAATCTATTCAGGCTAACCGTACTCGCTAAGCGCTCCCTTCAATCCATAATCACTGTGAGTATACTCGATCCCTTTTTGCTTTAAGCACTTTTGGGTGTTACATACGTTACGAATATTCAAAATTACAAATATCACACTACTCAAACCATTTGAACGCTAACCGTTAATGCATGTTATACGTGGCTCATGAATGCCTGTTTGTTATGTTTACACATGGAATGCTGTCTACCTGCCTTACCAACGATAGTACTATAGTTTGGACTCAGCACCCGTTCACACGGGGGTTGTTAAGGATCTTTTACTTGCATGGATTACAGTGGTAATCATGTATTGCGAACTGCCTTGGGCAGTCAACCCGCAGTCATTGGTATCGATGGATCTATGTCGATAACTAACGTGCTTCATTTCACTATGTGTACGTGCTGGTTATGCGTAAACGAATTCGAACTCTATATGCTATTATCAGACTTGTATGCTCACCTTTACATTTTATGTATTGACTTTATTTTAACGTATGTGACAGGTGCATAGGTTGCTTGTATGCTCTTTGTGCTGTGATGAAATCGAAGCTAGGAATTGGAGTCCTAGAAACCAACAAATAAATTAGTTATGTTTAAATCTGAGTTGTCGGAACAGAATATTTGTCTTGACGTTTGCCTGTAATGACTATTTAACTGTTTGAGATATGGTATGGGACGTATTATTTAAATTGAATGGTAATGATAGTTGTTATGGAAACTTTTGGACAATCTGTTTCGCTCAGTGCCATGCCCCGATGATTCCGCCATCGGTTGGGGTGTGACAATTGCAGCTCCAGTATGAGATCATGAGCCGTAGGATTTTAGAGCTTGAGATGACATCGCGTCCTTTGCCATGTCCGTGCCAGCCTGCTTTTGTTCCCCCTCGTTCATCACCGTCCCCATTTTCACATCCTCCTGCACCGCTTACTCCATTTCCCGAGTTTGATACTTGATTTCTTACCGTTGAGCAGCAGATCAGTTATCTGTTGCGTCATGTCTATCAGCTTGAGGTGGAGCTTGCGCATGTGCGCAACTTGCCTTTTGTTCCTCCACCTCCTCCTCCACCACCATCAGCATAGTTGGTTTTTGGTTTTATGTAGGTAGCTACTTTTGATGAGAGCACCACTGTTGAGCTGAGCTAGTGAAGCCTTTTGGAGATCACCTTTTGACTATATGACTTTTGTAGACCGATAGATTTGCGGGATAAGGGTAGTGTGACCCTGTGATCCTTTTTTATACGACACTTTTGTAAAACATGTAACAATATTTGTGGTTGATGATTAATGAAAGCACAATCGTAATTTTCTTATTAAATACGTTGTTGAATGTCATGTTTGTGCAGTAATTGTGATACCAAATACTTGATTGTTATAATAAATGCTATTACATATAAATACTATATATATATATATCATACGAATACGACCTGACCTATACAATCTTCTTTATAGAAGATGCCTCCTCGAAGGAACACTCAGTTGCCCACAACAGAGGCAGAACTGCATGAATGGATTTCACAAGCAATCGCACAACATGAGGCCTTACGCTCTGAACACAGCGGAGGTACCTCAATAAATAACCCACCTCATGGTAATGTTAAAGTCACTTAAGACACATTACGATACGTTTGGACATTCCATGTGCGTTTGTTAATGCTTTCTATGAATGATGTTGCTTGTACAGGCTGTACTTACAAGTAGTTCCTTGACTGCAAGCCTCTGAACTTTGACGACACTGGAGGTGCTGTAGCTTTTGTAAGATGGGCTGAGAAAACAGATTCGGTGCTGCGAATGAGCAAGTGTGCGCCAGAGCACTTACATTTCTGGATTGTTTCTTGATGGAGCTCTATCGTGGTGGAACCTCCAGGTTTAGACACTAGGTGAGGCTGCAGCGTATGGTATGACTTGGGATGAGATGAAAGAACTGATGCGCAAGAAGTACTGTTCAAGGGTTGAGATTCAGAAGTTGGAAACCGAGTTCGGGAATCTGAAAATGGATGGACCTAAGATTGCTGAGTATGTACAGAGATTCCATGACCTGTCTCATGTTGTCCCCTGCATGGTAGAGCCAGAATTCAAGCGAGTTGAACGTTTCATTTGGGGATTGGCACCCCCAAATAATGAGCATGGAGAATACATCAAAGCCTCCAACGATCACTGAGGCCATTGATTTGAGCGTGGCATTGACTGAAGAAGCAATTAGATTGAACAAGTTTTCAATCTCTGAGGGAAAAAAGAAGGAGACTCATGTCGAGTCATCAGGAGAGAACAAGAGGAAGTTCTCAAATTTTAATAAGGGTACCCAAGGAAACAACAACAGTGGTAACAAGAAAAGAGATGCAAACCCACCAGCCGAGGTTAGGACTGGTGCTACAAGTTCTGAGAACAAGGGGAAAGGATACATGGGCACCCTGCCCAAGTGTGATGTGTGCCAGTTCCATCATGCCGGCCAGTGTAGGTTCAGGAAATGTGAATCTTGTGGAAAGAATGGTCATTCGAAGGAGACATGCTGGGCTGGTACTGGTCGTGGGAATGGTAGTCAGAGAGGTAATGGGAATGGCAATGGCAATGGAAATCGTGGTGGAAACGGTAATGGGAATAGGAATAACCAGGGAGGTAATAGAAATCGTGGTGGTTCTGGAAATCAAGCTGGTAATGGAAACCGTGGAGCAAACAACATCCAGGGCAGAAATGGGAATGGAAATTTTCGCGGCCAAGGTTGCTTTGGCTATGGTGATGTAGGGCACTTCAAGCGGGATTGCCCAAAGAACAATCAAGCCCAAGGAACAGTTTTCAACATTGGAGCTAGAGAAGCTCGTCAGGATCCGAACGTAGTCACTGGTACGTTCCCTATCAATCAACACTTTGCATCTGTGTTATTTGATACTGGTGCCGATTATAGGTTCGTGTCCGTAGAATTTAAGGATATACTTGGGTTAGTTGCCAGTAAGTTAGATATCCCATATTCGATAGAACTAGCTAATGGAAAGCTAGTAGAAGCAAACGAAGTGATTAGAGGTTGTGTGATAGAGCTTGGAGAGTGTGAGTTTACGCTCGATCTTCTACCAGTTAAGTTGGAAAGCTTTGACGTGGTAGTTGGAATGGATTGGTTGTCAAGCAACCGAGCTGAGATCATATGTTATGAGAAGATTATCCGTATCCCGATGGTGAATGAAGAGACGATTGTAGTATACGGAGAAAAGCATGATATGCCTCTATGGATTATCAGTTGCTTGAAAGCGCGAAGGTTTTTGCGGAAAGGATGTGTTGCCTTTTGGCTTACGTTGTTGATAAGGAGGCCGAAGAGCCGAAGCTGGAAGATATCCCTGTGGTAAGGGAATATCCTGAAGTCTTCCCCGAAGACCTGCCAGGATTGCCGCCTCAACGACAAGTCGATTTCCATATTGACTTGGTTCTAGGCGCCGCGCCTGTAGCCAATGCACCTTATCGACTTTCGCCTTCCGAGATGCAAGAGTTGTCGACGCAACTTCAGGAGCTTTTGGACAAGGGATTCATTAGACCAAGCTTCTCGCCTTGGGGAGCTCCAGTTCTATTTGTCAAGAAGAAGGACGGTAGTTTTTGTATGTGCATTGACTACTGATAGCTGAACAAGTTAACCATCAAGAATCGGTATCCTTTGCCGAGGATTGATGATCTCTTCGATCAACTTCAGGGTTCGAGTTACTACACCAAGATCGATCTTCGATCAGGTTATCACCAGCTGGGGATTCAGGAAGAGAGTATACCGAAGACTGCCTTTAGAACTCGTTTTGGACATTACGAGTTTCTAGTGATGCCGTTTGGTTTGACAAATGCGCCAGCAGTATTCATGGATCTGATGAACCGAGTTTGCAAACCATATCTCGATAAATTCGTGATTGTATTTATCGATGATATTTTGATTTTTTCACGAATGAAGGAAGAGCATGAGCAACACCTTAGAGCCATCTTAGAGCTGCTCAAGAAGGAGAAACTGTATGCTAAGTTCTCGAAGTGTGAGTTTTGGTTGCGTGAGGTACGGTTCCTTGGTCACGTGATGAATGAAAATGGAATTCATGTGGATCCCACCAATATCGAGGTGATTAAGAATTGGGAAACTCCGAAGACGCCAACCGAGATTCGACAGTTTCTAGGTTTAGCAGGGTATTATCGCCGATTCATCGAGGATTTTTCTAAAATCGCTCAACCGCTGACCTCCCTTACTCAAAAGGATAAGAAGTACGAATGGGGAGATAAACAAGAGGAAGGTTTTCAGCTGCTAAAGAACAAGCTTTGCGATGCACCTATTTTATCCCTACCCGAAGGCACCGATGACTTCGTGGTATACTGTGACGTCTTGCGTCAGGGATTGGGTTGCTTGCTGATGCAGCGACAGAAGGTTATTGCTTATGCTTTGCGGCAATTGAAGGTCAATGAGAAGAACTACACCACGCATGATTCGGAATTAGGCGCAGTGGTGTTTGCCTTAAAGATTTGGCGGTATTACCTTTATGGTACCTGATGTACGATCTTTACAGATCACAAGAGCCTACAACACATATTCGATCAAAAAGAGCTTAACATGAGACATCGACGTTGGGTTGAGTTGTTAAACGATTATGATTGTGAAATCAAATATCATCCAAGAAAGGTGAACGTGGTGGCGGACGCCTTGAGTCGCAAAGAAAGTATTAAGCCCATAAGGGTTAGGGCTTTGGAGATGATTGTTCAGACAGATCTCTCGTTGCGCATCCGTGCTGCACAGAGAGAAGCTCTTAAGAAAGAGAACCGTAAGGCTGAATATCTCCGTGGGATGGAGAAAAAGTTGGTACCCAATGAAGAAGGAACTTTGTATTTTATGGGACGAATTTGGGTTCCGCTTTTGGTGGTCTTAGAGATGTTATTTTTGATGAAGCTCATAAATCGACGTACTCGATCCATCCAGGATCTGACAAGATGTACCCAGATTTGAAGGATTATTATTGGTGGCAAAGACCTAAGGGCGATGTGGCTACTTATGTTGGGAAATGTTCGACTTGTGCCAAAGTAAAGGCCGAGTATCAGAAGCCTTCAGGTCTTCTGCAGCAACCTGAGATACCCATGTGGAAGTGGGAATATATCTCAATGGATTTTGTAACAAAGTTGCCCAGGACACCCAGAGGTCATGATACGATTTGGGTAATCGTGGACCGTCTGACAAAGTCTGCGCACTTTTTGCCGATCAAGGAAAAGGATAACACAGGTAAGCTAGCTGAGCTGTACCTAAGGGAGATAGTTGCACGTCATGGAGTGCCGATCTCGATCATATCAGACAGAGACGGGAGATTTGTGTCAAGAATTTGGAAATCTTTCCAATAAGCGTTTGGTTCTCAGTTAAATCTGAGCACAGCATTTCATCCAAAGACGGACGATCAAAGTGAGAGAATGATTCAGACGCTAGAAGACATGCTGCGTGCTTGCGTAATGGACTTGGGTGGCAGTTGGGACACTCACCTGCCTTTGGTTGAGTTCTCCTATAACAACAGCTACCATACAAGCATTCAAGCTGCACCGTTCGAGCTCTCTACGGAGGCAAGTGTCGATCACCGTTATGTTGGGCAGATGCAGGTGATAGACAGCTGGTTGGTCCTGAATTGGTCCAAGAGATGACAGATAAAATCATGCAGACCCGAGAGCACATCAAGGCGGCTCGTGATCGAAAAAAGAGCTATGCGAACCAAAGAAGGAAACCTTTGGAATTCAAAGTGGGTGATATGGTTTTGTTGAAAGTTTCACCTTGGAAAGGTGTGGCACGCTTTGGGAAGCGTGGTAAGTTAAACCCCGGTATATCGGACCGTTCAAAATCCTGGAAAGGATTGGTCCTGTAGCTTATAAGTTGGAGCTACCGGCAGAACTTAATGGTGTTCATGATACATTTCATGTATCTAATCTGAAGAAGAGTCCAACTCAAGAAACAGTGGTTATTCTTGCTGACGAAGTTCGCATTGACGACACGCTCCACTTTACCGAAGAACCTGTTGTGGTTACTGATTGGAAAGTTAACAAGACTCGGAGGAGTAGTGTTAAACTCGTCAAGGTTTGGTGGAACGCACGTCACGACCCAGAGTTTACTTGGGAGCGTGAAGACTGCATGAAAGCTAAGTACCCGCATTTGTTCCCCAACTCCCTTGCAGCTAGTAGTAAAGCTTAAAATTTCTAGACGAAATTTTCTTAACAGGGGTAGAATGTGACAACTGTCAAAATTCCAGGTATCCGTACAACTATTAAACCTTGATTAGTGCTTAATGACTGTGCTGAATTAAAATTAATGACTTGAATTGCTTTCTGATTATTAACATATACATACATGTGCATCACATATTGCTTAATGTCATATCATTATTGCATGAGAACTTTATTGATTCAAATGATGGACGAAACACAATTAGCACAGTTATCAGATAAATCAGAAATATGCTGACGGAGTTCAGTACATAGACAGACAATGTGTTGAGACACAGAATGAGCCAGAAACCAAGTATTACACTAGTATAGTGTGTAGGAAAGTAAGGATCACAAAACTGCTTTCCTAGTGATAGTTTAAGTGCCGGAAAGTGCCTAAAACTCACATAAAGTGCCGAATTCAGCGAAAATCAGCAATTTTCAGCATTTAAACAATCTAATATCATGCAGAAATATGGTTAAATGGTCCTGAATGCTTTCCTAAGTGCCGGAAATCAAAAGTGTCACAAAAGGGTACATAAAGCACACTAAACTGCATAGTTTAGCACCTTAACGAACCGGTAACCAACCGAACAACCGGACACTACCCGAAACACCATTTTTTTCACCAAAAGAACTGTTTTAACATTACCAAGCTAGTTATGGTCCCCGAATATCATAACACTGCATAAATATATAGTAACTAAAGTATCTAACTAACACTTACATTTTAACCATAATCTAACTAATTTAGTTTTAACCTAGCTTACTACCCCCCCCCCCCCCACCTATGACATCAGCCAACATATGGCCCACATGAAGATTTCGTTTGAATATCCTATTAGATCATGTTTTGCTTTATGTGGCATATTATACATGAGTTAAAGTCTTGAAATGGGCTATAAGTAAACACATGAGATCATAACTCTCATTTTAACACACACTAAAACACACACACCTTCTCTTCCTCCCTCTTGTGCTATCGGCCGAACTCACCACCACCATCATCACTATCATTCAATCATCCTACATACATTACAAGCATATACAAAGGTGTTAGAGGTTACACAAAGGAGCTAGGAGCTTTCAGAAGTTCAAGGACCTTCTTCATTTGCTATTATCCATCTCTTTTCTCCTCTTGATCATCCCTAGCCTTGAGCTAATGGTAAGAACATCATACACTCCATTTTTCATCTTATATTAGTGGTTAAAAGAAGATTCATGATGATAATCTTGAAGAACACTAAGAAACTTGAACTTGAAACATGAACATAAGCTTGAATACATAAGAAATCTTAATGTTTATGTGTTGTAACACTTGTTGATTGTTGATTACTTGTGAAAATGATGTTGATCATCATATGATCTTGCTAGATCATGATTAAAAACATAATCTAGCAAGATGAGAGGATGAACATGGTATCAGTTAATGGATCATCCTCTTGAGAAGCATGAACTTGAAAGGATATGTGGTTTTCTTGAAAAATAATGATCAAAGTAAGTTGTAATACTTGTAGATCTAAAATTTCATGGATGGTTTTTCAAAGGAACCAAGTTAAAAACACAAGATTTACTTGATCTTGGTTCTTACATAAATAAACCTTATTTTTGGTGGTTAATAAAGTGTAGAAACACTTATGTAACAAGAAAGATCCATGAAGAAACATTTTTAGAAAACATAAATATAAGTTGTGAAGATCCATTTTCTTTAAAAATGAAGTTTTTAAAGAATCAATCACACTTTAAAGGGTAACAAGGCTTACTAAGAACACTAGTAAGTTACTACAAATTTTTTGTGAAATTTCAAGTTCATGAAGTACTACATTATGCTTGTTTTTGGCAAAATTGGTAAGTAAATATTTACAAGTGTATTTCAAGGTATGGAAACCTCCATTTTTAGGGGAAACTATGGCAAAATTTTTCTAAAAATTAAACACTTAGAAAAATATTTCTAAAGCAAATATTTACAAGTGTATTTCAAACCATAAATCTTTACATAAACTTTGTCATAATTTTTGTTACAAAAATTATAAATATTGGAGGTTGGTTTTTATAAATAAAAGTGACTAAATATGTATTTAGGGGATATATATTTAGAAGTCACCATGTATGTGATTATTTGTATACTTTGTGTATTAGTTATATTATTTAAGGACTTGAAATAATATAACTCATCAAAATACCGAAAGTTACAATCCAAAATATTACCAAAATTCCAAGAATATGAATATACACATTTTACACAAAATATTGGTGAAACCGAACTAAGGAAGTAACTTACAAAATATTCTGGAAAATTGATTCACAAGTATATTTTGGTAAATAATATCTTGGATACCAAGTGAATAAAAATATGATTTTTACAGTTATTACAAATTTATATCATATTTTTTCCAAGAGGAAAATATATTATTTTGGGTGGATAAAAAAATATATATATTTGTTGGAATTATTAGAAGATGTATTATTTTTTGGAGAAGATATATATTTCTTAAACAAACATGAAATACAATATTTTTGGGGTGAAAGATATATTTTCTCAAATAAATATGAAATATATTATTTTTGGAGAAAAATAAGTTTATATATATTTTCTAAGTTAGACATGAAAATATATTATATTTGGAACTTATATGAAAATACAAATATTTTTGCCAAAGGAAAATTATAAATAATATTTCTTAAAGTATGTATTTTGGAAATATATATTGGTGAACTTTTATTAAATATATTATTCCGGAAAAATTAATACGAAATTAAGTATAAGAATACTTAATGAATACAATAAAAATACGTATTCTCTTACGTGTATTTATAGTTAATGGTTCCCATTTGTCATCTATAAAAACACACCGGAATACGACCCCATTACATGGCAAAAATATACAAGTATAAGATACCCCATCACTGCGAAGGATATACAAGTATAAATACTTGAAGAGTATTAAGTTAAAATATATTGTTTTAACAATTATTACAAAATTAGTAAATATAATTTAAGTTAAAATATTTATTATTTTAACAAATAATTATATAACTTGGAATAATATCGAAGACACGAAGAAATGTAACTCAAAGACACTAATTAATTCCAAGTCAAGGCACGACCCGCTCGTCTAATAGATCATAGGGTACTGCTAGATCATGTTACAACTGTTTACAAACGTTATTATTTGGTATGGTTAGCTAAGGAAGGGTACTGCTAGATCATGTGAGTGGTGGGTATGACGCTTAAGACCATTAATCCTTGTTGTAGGACTGAGGGACATGAGTGATAGATCTATTTGGGTGTAGCGAGCCCCGCCCATGTTGGACCAGGGTTTGGCCCATGGGTTGACTATGTCTTACAGCCGGAAGCCCGGTGCAAAGTCTGCTAGGTTTGAGCCTCCCTGCATCACGTCACACATATTAATGGCCTTGCAAACCATTAATGATCTGTTTTCCTTGTTGCTTTCTTGCCGGGATTTACAAACTTAGTACATACTTTCAATGATTACAAAGGTTTATTCATACACATCAACAAACACACGAACTCGCTCAACCTTTGTTGATGTTTTCTAACTACAAGTATTTCAGGGAATTAAATGTGGATCTGGCGGGCGTTCAGAAGTTCCAAGTGTTGTTTGAGAATAAAAGATGTCATCCATGTTCTTAGGGTTTGGTTAGTGTGTCTTATCCTGGACGAGACACGTCTTCCAAAACCTGGTTTTATTTAATGTCTTTTGTCGAGTCCTTGTGAACTCTAAAAACAAGTTGCATGGCTTGTACTCGAATTTGAATTCTATGTTTAAAACAATGTTGTTGTTATGTTTTCAAACTTATTTAATGGATGAACATCTTCGGTTTTATCATATAGTTGTTGTTATGATTGAATGCAATGATATTAAGCAAGTCACACATAATCACGCTTCCGCAAAAGTCAGGGTGTGACATCAACCCAGTGGTTTGAGTCAGCAAGGATACAATCCCAAAGGGTCGGAATATTGAAAGATAATTAATTAAGTTATTAATGCGTAAAGTGTTAGGCCCCTCTTTTGAAGGTGACGTTACCCTCGGCTAAGTGGTTTGAGTCAGCAGGGATGCAATCCCAAGTAGCCAGTTTAATGTATTAATTGTAGTTTACATATGAGGGGAACAAGCCATTCGCACCCCCGCAATCCAATACCAATGGGTATTGAAGGAGGTCCTAGTAAGCTTGACCCAGGTCCTTGCAGGATCTATACACTGAACAAGGCAAGAACCTTACTAAACCATTCCCTTAACCCCTAACCAGGTAGCCAACATATCTCTATATAGACCGTAGAGATATGAATGGTGAAAATATTTTACTTTATATAGACAGTAAAGTAATGCCAAGACACCACGGACAAATGATAAAGAAGTTTCACCTTCAACATAAGAAACTAGTTATTAAAGTCATTAATACTTAAAACCAAATAAAAAGTGCGAAAAGATTAAAAATCAAAAGTATCACATTAAATGCTTGTCTTCACCAAGTGATGTAAGAGACTTAGCCAAACATGGCCTTTGATTGACAAGAACTCTTACGATCAATCTTGGATACCGAGACTACTACACACACTCTAAGGTGGATGATGGCTGATGGTGGTGGATGTGGGTGTTGTAGTGGTGGTAGAATGGTGGTGAAGTGGGAGAGAGGTGGTTTACCAAGGGATGCCTTTGAAGTGAACCAAGCACCCTTATTTATAGCCTGAACATAAGCCCGGCCAGGGCCCCGTGTCCGCTGGGCACGGCCACGGCCCCGTGTCCGCTGGGCACGGCCACGTGGCCATCATCTTTCTCTTTCTTCATTAATTGCAATTGTCTGCATTAGGCTCCACACGGCCCCGTGTGCAGAAGCGTATCTGTACTATCAAGATTTGCAGGATTCTGCGAATCTTAGCGTTGACCACGCCTCGTGCTGAGCTGGGCACGCCCCCGTGCTGGGAATAGAAGCTTCTACAACTTTGTCATTTTCTGCAGACACCTGACCACGCCCCCGTGTCCGCTGGGCACGGGCCATGGTCATCCCTCTGTTTCTTGTTTTTGCTTGGGAAGATGTTGTCGAGGGTCGGGCATGCCACATTTATTCCTTTTCTTTGTATTTATGTTAGTTTTTGCTGCATATTTGTTCCTTCTGTTCATTTAAGCTCATTTGGTCCTGAAAATACAAAAGGAAGACAAAAGCACACTTTTTCCAACATTAGTAATAAAAAATGGTTAGTTTTATGCCTCATTTGATGTAATTTATATGTTGCATTTTACACACATCAGTAGTAGAATGCGCAACACATTTTCACCACTATGATCATGTGAAGTAAGGCCCTTAACAACCCCTGAACAAACAGGTGCTGAGTCCAAACTATAGTACTATCGTTGCTAAGGTGTCAGGTAAACAATCACTATGTAAACATAACATTCAATCATTCATCGAATCACGTATAACATGCGAGAGCGGTTAGCGTTTATAAAAGAGTTTGCGTATTGTGTGCGTTGTGTGTTGATATAGAACGTATGTAACACCCAAAAGTGCTTTAAGCGAAAAAGGGTTCGAGTATACTCACAGTATGTGTTTAACAAATAAACACATCCTTGAATTGGATTGAAGGGAGCGCGTTAGAGTTTACCCTGAGCATAGAACAGTAGCGTAAGCGTTGAACAGTGTGTAAACTGAGTGTCGGATGTGTAGAGCGTCGGATAGTGATCCGAACGGGTGAGTACCCATTCGATCGGATGGTCATCCGGACGGATGGTCATCCGGACGGATGGTCATCCGGACGGATGGTCATCCAAACGATTAACCATTCGAATGAGTGAGTGTGTTTGTAGATCGTTTCAAAACTTTTGAAGTTTTCGTTGTAGTATTTAAACAAGTCATCCGGTCGGATGGTCATCCGAACGGATGGCTATTCGATCGAGAGTTCGGTAGTTTGAAGTTTTGGTCAAAACATTTTGAACAAGAGATAGTATAAAGGACAGTTCCCCTGGTCGAATGGTCATTCGATCGGATGGTCATCCGATCGGATGGTCATCCCATCGAATGGCCACTCGAGTGGGCGATCTTGTTTGTTAGAAAATTTGTAAAAGTTAAAAAGTTTGAAATTTGACGGAGATGAAGTGACGACGTGTCAAACAATGGAAACCACACCAACTCTGGCTCATTCGATCGGATGGGAATCATCCCACTAGATAAGATTCACTGTTCTTGATGGAATTTCATGTTCAACCCGTTGATTAGTCATCTCTCCGATGGAAACCTGTTTTCAAGCCGGCTCTCAACCAGAGAATGAGTAGAGAGTCTGAATGAGTATGGATTCCATCGGTTTTGTGCATAAAAGTGAAGAAAAGTTGAAGAAAGGTAGAAATCAGTTGAAAAATGTTGAATTCTTGTTGGGATTTGTGTTGAATAGTGTAGAAATTCTTTAGATCTGAACCATTCTTGATGAGGTGACGTCACACAACAGTTTGCATATGAAACCGGGTGAGATCCACCTTCAAGAAGTCCAATCAGGTGATTTCGTGGTGAAAACCAGTGATTTTGATGGAGAAGATGATGTAGAAGTGTGTAGTGATGATGGAAGTACAAGATTTAGGGAGAAACACTTACGAAATGGCCTTGAATCGAGAGAAAAGTGCTTGAGAATGACTTGGGAGCGAGTTGGGTCGGATGGAGCTGTCACATCAGTGAACAGTAACGTGCACGGGTATTTATAATGTGAGAGAGGAGACAAAGCGGTGGAGAGTTCGAGGGTCGAATGGATGTCCGGTCGGATGGCCAGTCGATCAGATGGCCATCCGATCGGATGATCATCCGGACGGATGTCCATTCGATCGAGTGGTCATTCGATCAGCCGAGTTACGCGAGTTAGTTTTCCGACTTTCGTTTCATGCGTTAAGCGTTGCGTTGCATTTAAGCGAGTTGCGAGTAAGCGTTGCGTTGAGATAACCACATGACATTTAAACAAATAATCACATAAATAACACATAGTCACATAAATGCATAAAAGTAAATCTGCGTTTCGAGTTGCGTTGTGATGGCGTTGTGGTAGCGTTTAGTATAAACATGCGATGTGATATGCGATAAAATGCGTTTAAATCGTATGCGTTGTAAACTGCGTTAAATGCGATAGCTGCTTTTTGATTAAGCGTTGCGAACGCGTTGTAAAACATAGTTTAAATAGTTGACCCATAGCGATAATTGGAATCTTGAGAGTACAAGGTAATTAAGTAAGAAATGATAGATCTATGTAATGACCTAGCAAGTCGGGTTGTTGCAGCCTCCCCTACTTTAGGGAATTTCGTCTTGAAATTAAGGCGCAGGCGTAATGAAGAGATGTGGGTATTTAGCTTTCATATCACTTTCGAGTTCCCAAGTGAACTCGACACCACGTTTTCCTTCCCAGCGAACCTTCATTATAGGAATGCGAGAACGTCGAAGTTTCTTGGTCTCTCGGTCCATGATTTCTTCTGGCTTTTCCATGAAGTGTAGAGTTTCGTTAATTTGCAAATCCTCAAGAGGGATATGCTAGACACTTTTTGAGGTTCGAGACGTGGAAAGTTGGATGTACGTTGTTGAGTTCCTCCGGTAATTCGAGTCGGTAGGCCACTTTGCCAATTCTTTCCAGAATCTTAAAGGGACCCACGTATCGTGGCGCTAGCCTTCCTGATGGCATGCGAGGGAGTTTCGTAATGAAGTCCATAGCTATGCTCTCCCACTTCCACATCGAGATCTCGGGTTGTTCGAGTAAGCCAGAGGGTCGTTGATGTTCTGCCTTAACTTTCAAGCAAGTTAGGCATTTCGAAACGTAGAGAGCGATATCCTTCTTCATTCCTGGCCACCAATACCTGGCACGAAGGTCCTGGTACATCTTGTTGGCATCTGGATGAATGGAATATCGAGACTTGTGGGCTTCAGTCAGCAATATATCCTGAAGGTTATTGCGACTAGGAATCCAAATGCGATCGAGATAGTGAAAGATACCATTCGGTTTATTCACTAATTGATTTTCGGTTCCAAGAATTCTTTCTTCCTTCAAAGTACTTTCGAGAAAACAGGCGTGTTGAGCATCGCGAATAAGAGCTTCGAGGTCGTGTTCGGCTTGAACATTATGAACACTATGTAAATAGCTTCGTCGGCTAAGAGCATCGGCGACGACGTTTGCCTTGCCTGGGTGGTAGCGTATCTCACAGTCGTAGTCGTTGAGAAGTTCAACCTACCTGCGTTGGTGCAAATTCAGCTCTTTCTGGTTCAAGATGTGTTGTAGGCTCTTATGGTCGGTGAGGACCGTACACTTGGTACCATAAAGGTAGTGTCACCAAATCTTTAAAGCAAAAACAACTGCACCGAGTTCGAGATCATGGGTTGTGTAGTTTTTCTCATAGACTTTAAGCTGCCGAGACGCGTACGCGATAACCTTGTCTCGTTGCATAAGAACACAACCAAGACCTAGTTTAGAGGCATCGCAATAGACTATAAAGTCGTCGTTTCCATCGGGTAGTGCGAGTACGGGAGCGTTGCAAAGCATACGCTTAAGAGTCTGAAAGGCTTCCTCTTGTTCGGTTCCCCAAAGAAAAGGCTTGTCTTTATGCGTAAGATAGGTGAGAGGAACATCGATTTTAAAGAAATCAACGAATAAATCGACGGTAATATCCCGCCAATCCGAGAAAAGAACGAACTTCGGACGGGGTTTTTGGTGTAATCCAACTCTTAACTGCTTCAATCTTCGCGGGATCGACATGAATACCTTGACTGTTGACAATGTGACCGAGGAATTGAACCTCCTCAAGCCAAAATTCACACTTGGAGAACTTGGCATAGAGGCGATTCCCTTGGAGGAGCTCGAGAACTAAACGTAGATGCTGTGCGTGTTCGGTTCTCGACTTCGAATAGATAAGGATATCATCGATAAACACGATGATGAAGCGGTCGAGAAAGGGCTTACATACGCGATTCATCAAATCCATGAAAACTACGGGTGCGTTGGTAAGACCAAAGGGCATAACGACGAATTCATAATGGCCGTAGCGGGTACGAAAAGCGGTTTTAGGGATATCCTCCTCCTGAATTCGTAACTGATGATAACCAGAGTGTAGATCAATCTTAGAGAAACACGTAGCGCCTTGCAATTGATAAAATAAGTCATCGATTCGGGGTAGAGGATATCGATTCTTGATAGTAAGCTTATTGAGTTCCCTATAATCGATGCACATTCGGAACGATCCATCCTTCTTTTTAATGAAAAGGACAGGTACGCCCCATGGAGATGTGCTAGGGCGTATGAAGCCTTTATCAAGTAATTCCTAGAGTTAGCTAGATAGTTCACGCATTTCGGACGGTGCGAGGCGACAAGGGGCTTTAATGACAGGGTTCGCTCCAGGAATGAGGTCGATACGAAAGTCGTTTTCACGAGACGGGGGTAGACCAGGTAAATTGTCAGGAAAGACATTAGGAAAATCACGAACCACAAGTACCTTTTCCATCGGCTTCATTTCCTTTTCCTTCTCCGCTACTATGATGTGTGCTAAGAAAGCCATGTATTCCTTTCGGAGATACTTGCTTGCTTGTATGCACGGCATGAGTTTCAGTTCCTTCGATGATACTTCGCCATAGACACAGAATTGATCGCCGTTTGAAAGAGAGAAACGAATCATCTTTTTGAAACAAACGACTTCAGCACGATTTTCACGAAGAAAATCCATGCCTACTATGATATCGAAACTACCAAGTTGCATCAGAATGAGATCGATCGGGCAAACATGATTGTTGAGTTCGAGAGTACAATCACGGAGTATGGAACTAACGGTGACGGTTCTTCCGGTGGCAATTTCTACATCGAACGTCATTGGGAGGTTAGCGCGTTTACGGTTTAGGAGCTTTTCGAATTCAAACGACACAAAATAGTTATATGCTCCAGCATCAAATAAACACGAAGCATAAATACCGTTAACGAGAAACATACCATTGACAACGTTGTTTTCAGTTTGATCCTGGCGGACATTGATGTTGAAAGTTCCTCCACGGGCGGCTTGTTGTGGTTGCTGCTGCTGTTGTTGTTGCTGCTGTTGCTGCTATGGTGGTTGCTGCGGTACTTGTTTCACCGCGTGATTCGAGCAGACATTAGCGAAGTGATTCGGGTCATCACAAGAGTAGCAAGCTCATGCATGAGCAGCGGGAGAAGGAGCTGCTTGGTTACCCTCAGGAGTAGAGAGTGGAGCTGGTAGTGCTGGAGGAGCTTGAGCTTGAGCTTGTTGACATAGGCCAGTGCGACAGTTTGCTGTGAAGTGTCCATAGAGGTTTCAGTGGACACAAAAACGGCAAGCTATCCCAGCTGGTTGATGATAGGTACAAGTAGGGCACAGTGGATGAGGACCAGTATGTAACAACCCGTGTTACGAAAGTCAAAGGAAGAAAAGATTGCTAATTGCGATTTGTCACTCCTTGCTTAACTATTGATTGTACACTTTGACTTGTAATCGAATCTTTTATCTGTTTGCTTTAGTTGTATTATGTGGAGTACCTATTAATAATCGAGGTTTAATCGCTTTATCGCTAATCGCAATCGCATTCGCAACTCGAATTATGCATTCTGGATATTGTTTTACGTGTGTGTTATTTATGTGTTCCTTGTACATGTTTATTTATGTTTTGTGGTGATTATTCGAAAACGCAATCGCAAGCCTATCACAACGCAATCTAATCGCAAACGCTAAAAGCAAGCTATTTATGATGATTGTATGTTAGATATAGTATTTGTGTGACTATTAATTAAATCTATCGCATCGCTCACTCGCAACGCATCGCAAAACTCAACGCACGAAACGAAACATCGAAACGCAACTCGCCGGAGCCATTCGATCGAATGGTCATCCGTACGGATGACCATCCAATCGGATGGCCATCCGATCGGTTAGCCATCCGATCCGACACCTGTGCTCCTCATTCCACCAAGAATAACTTAGATCTAAAGGATTTCCACATAAGTTAACAATGTTTTCGCATAGATCTAAACATTTTCAAGGATAAAAGGAATGAAAGATGGTTTTGTAACTTTCTTTCGACTCTTTTACACTTAATGCACTCAAAACCAATATAATCGGAGCTCATTCAGGCCTTCCACTCTTCTCTAGTGATGTGTCGGGTTGAGATCTGATTCCTATCAATGAGACAATCGATTTCGGGCTGAACATGAACACCGTCACGAACAGTCAACTAATTGGATTGGGGTGATTCCCGTTCGATCGGGATACCTGGGTCTAATGGAGTTCCCGATGTTTAAACACGTTGTCATACCGTCTCGATCAAACCGCAAAACTTTCAAAACTTAACAAATTTTTTAAGTTTCAAGACGATCAGAATGTGGGATAGATTGCCGTCCGATCGGATTGCCATCCAATCGAACAACAATCCGATCGGATTACACTTGGACTTCAACACTTAAACATTCTCATAATTTTCAAAGATCGTCAGTTCTAACGGGTTGCCATCCGATCGGAAGACCATCCGATCGAATGACCATCCTGTTGTGAACTTGTTCTCAACTGAAATGTCTCGCCAATCGGATCGCTATCCAATCAAACGACAGTTGGATCGATCGACCTGAAGGGTAGAGATACTTCTCTGATTTTAAAATGCTACAACGAAAACTTCAAATCCATCATACACAAACACATCCATCCCAAACGAATGTCAATCCGATCGAATGGCCATCCGATCAGATGACCATCCGAACGGATTGACATCCGATCGAATAACCATCCGATCGGATTGCCATCCTATCGGATTACCATTCGTCACTTGGTTCTTTTCGCACCGTTTAACACGCCTTTCTTTGCTTATGCTATCGTTAACTGTTCAGGCTAATCTCTCAGCGCTCCCTTCAATCCAAGAGAGTGTTTATTTACTTAAACGCTATCCGTGAGTATACTCGAACTCTTTTTGCTTTACGCACTTTTGGGTGTTACATACATTACTTATTCAAATCACAATCGACACACAACACAAACACTAATTATACGCTGACCATTATTGCATGCTACGTGTTATTCGATGAATGCTTGTATGTTATGTTTACACAGTGATTGTTGCCTGACACCTTAGCAACGATAGTACTATAGTTTGGACTCAGCACCTGTCGTGGACAAGGGTTGTTAAGGGCTTTCTCACATGTCACAGTGGTGATATGTGTTGCGCATTCTACAACTCGCAGTCACGTCTGTGCATATTTCATTGCCGATAACCTACTAGCTATCACTTTGCTACATGTTACATGATGGTTATGCGTAAATGATTTCGAATACTATTATAGTATCAAACTTGTATGCTCACCTTTACACTATGTGTATTGACTATATTTTAACGTATGTGACAGGTGCTTAAAATGATAGGAATGATGTGCTTTGGTGAATCAAGCTATGGGTCTAGTTATGTCACGCTAAATCTGAGTTGTCGGAACAGTATTTTTTTTTGAGACAATTATTTGTAATGACTGTTTTATTTGGATATGTTGTGGTATGGGACATGACGTTTAAATATCTGGTAATTAGTAGTTGTTATGGATACTCATGGACAATCTGTTTCGCTCAGTGCCATGCCCCGATGTTTCCTCCATCGGTTGGGGTGTGACAGATTGGTATCAAAGCCATAACTATAGGGAATTAGGCAAGACTCGACCTAGTCCGGGTCGATGTCTTAGAAACGACCTAGTCTATAGTCTAAGTACCAATAGACCGACTTGTGCATACCCTGTAGGGGTTTTGTACGAGCTTACTTTCTATTCTCGCTCGCAATCATCACGCTGCCTTTCCTAAGGCAGTCGCACCGCACGCTATTTTTCAAAAATGAACGAGTGATTAGATCGAGACTAGGTGTGAAAACCGCAAACTCTCGATTGGATCGCTTGTTCAACCCGCATTTTTTACTATAAACAAGAGAATTTGCATTGAATCGGGAGTGAAATCCGCACTTCGATGTAATTTTCTCCCTCTATCTCGTGATTCCATGACACAGACAGGAATAAAGTGGTTAAGTCAAGGGTGAAACCCGAATGTTAATTACTTGTTCCGCTTTCTATATTGTTTTACAAAACTCCCACCAAAGTCTTGACGGACTCCAATGACTTGAGTCACGCTGTAACTGGAAGGATGTGTGTCGTTCGCCCGAATCGAGGCGAGAGCACAGTCCAAAAGGCCAAAGTGTGCACTTAGGGTCCTTGTGAATAGTCGAATCATTTTGGGTAGTCGACGTCTATCAAGCCGAGACGATCTGTTTTCGATTTTATGTGTTTCGATTCTGGATTTCGCCGCCGCCAACTCTGATATTTGTCACTTTTATGTGGATTTTACGTGCTTTATGTGGTTATATGTTTAGATTTTTGGTGATTTATATGCTTTTCGTTGTTCGCTTCGATCAACACACACAACTCGCACTGCACACCTACCTCAATACACTAACAAATCGCTTGCTATGTTACACGCTTCGCTACTCGCTGTGTACTCGCTAATCGCAATCGCTATTCTCGAACGCAAGTACTTTGGATGATAGGTGAATATGTACAACAAATGTAGGTGAATACATGCAAAATATAGTGTGGTTTCTGTGGTTTACATGCTTCTGTGCTCTACGCGCTTATGTGTTTCTGTGACTACGTGACTATGTGTTTATGTGTGAATGTGTTCCTGAGCTTTAGTAGTATTAAGGATGTTGAGAGGTGAGATTCAATTATATAGTGTCTTAGTCCAATGGCGATGTCTGTTGCAGACAATGTCGTCATTTGGATCGTTTCACTCCCACTCTGCTCGACGTAATCACGAGGACAAGCGTATCGCTTCTCTGGTTGCCAAGCAAATGGCTAAAGTCATACCACAAATTGTTAGCGAGCTGAATGAAAACGCTAGCAAGTCCTCTGAAGAGTCCCGGACTGATTCTCCTAAAGCTACTTTTAGTTTCAAGCTGTTTAAAGCATGCGGACCCAAAGAATTCACCGAAGAAGATGGACCTACTGCCATGTTTCAATGGTTCGATTCTATCGAAGTCACCCTGCGCCAAAGCGGCTGTCCGAAAAACCTTCGCTCTGTTAACGCTACCGACATTTTCCAGTCTAGGGCTCTGGACTGGTGGCTTGCCGAAAGAAATAAGCAAGGGAATGATGCAACTTACGGGCTTACGTGGGACGAGTTGAAGGACATCATGATGAAAGAGTTTTGCCCTCCCCACGAGCTTCAAAAGTTGGAGGACGAGTTCTGGCACATCAAACAAGAGGGTGGCGGCAACGCTGGTTTAACTGCCTGCTTTAAACAGCTGAGCATAATCTATCCAGGCCAAGTTACTACCCCCGAAATCACCATCAAGAAATACATCCGTGCTCTACCGGATTGTGTGGCTGGTTTCGTGCAAGCCGCGAAGATGACAACTATTGAAGAAACCTTTCTGCTCGCTGCCGAGATTAATGACAAGCGAGTTCGGGCTGGTTACTTTGATAAAGCCTCCAAGAATCTTCACCAAGTTACCGCTGCTTCCACCGCTAAAACCGTCACCGCACCGCAAGCTTCAAAGTCCTCCCACCGGAAGAGAAAGAACAACAACAACAACAGTAGCAAAAATTACGTTGTCACAGCCGCCGCTCCTCTCCAAGCAGTACCTGCTCAACCGCAACCCCAACACCGCCAAGTATCGGCACCGGTGACCACCGCCAGCCAAGCGTAAATATACTGGTCCTCATCCACTCTGCCCTACTTGCACCTATCATCATCCCGTGGGGATTGCATGCCGATTCTGTGTTCAATGCAACGCGTACGACCACTTTACTGCTAACTATCGTACCGGTCCTCGCCAAGCTCCAGCTCCAGCTCAAGGTCAAGCTCCTGCACGACAAGCTCTCCTTCCTGCTCCACAGGGCCAACAAGCAGCTCCTGCACCCGCTGCTCACGCTAGAGCTTGCTTTGCATGTGGTGATCCCAACCACTTTGCAAACATGTGCCCCAACAGAGTGGTGAAGCAAGAGCCACAGCAGCAGTCGTAATAACATCAGCAGCCAGCAGCCTGCGGACGTGCTTTCAACATCAACGCCCGCCAGGCTCAAGCAGACAACAATGTGGTTAATGGTACGTTCCTTGTGAATGGTATATATGCTTCGTGTTTGTTTGATACTGGAGCAGATAACTGTTTTGTATCGTTTGAATTCGAAAAGCTCCTCAATCGTAAGCGTGCCCATCTCCCTCGGCGTTTGATGTTGAAGTTGCCACTGGAAGAACCGTCGCCTTCAATTCTATTCTACGTGATTTTACACTTGAACTCAACGATCACGTCTTCCCTATCGACCTTATTCCGATGCAGCTCGGTAGTTTTGACATCATAGTAGGCATGGATTTTCTTCGCGAGAATCGTGCTGAAGTTATTTGCTTTGATAAGATGATTCGCTTCTCGCTCGCTAATGGTGATCAATTGTGTGTTTATGGTGAATTCGCATCGAAGAAACTCCAACTCATGTCGTGTGTCCAGGCTAGCAAGTATCTCCGCAAGGAATACCAAGCTTTCTTGGCGCACATTGTAGTAGCGGAGAAAAAGGAAGTTAAGGCAATAGACAAGGTGCCTGTGGTTCGTGATTTTCCTCTTGTGTTTCCTGATGATCTACTGGTTTACCTCCGAGTCACGATATCGACTTCCGTATTGACCTCATTCCTGGAGTAAATCCTGTTGCTAGAGCTCCCTATCGCCTAGCTCCGTCTGAAATGCGCGAACTCTCGAGTCAGCTCCAGGAATTACTTGACAAAGGCTTCATTCGCCCTAGCACCTCTCCTTGGGGCGCACCAGTCCTTTTCGTCAAAAAGAAGGACGGGTCGTTCCGGATGTGCATCGACTATAGGGAATTGAATAAGCTGGCTATCAGGAATCACTATCCCCTGCCACGAATCGATGATTTGTTTGATCAATTGCAAGGTGCTACATGTTTCTCGAAGATTGATTTACGCTCTGGCTATCACCAGTTACGTATTCAGGAGGAAGATATACCGAAAACCGACTTCCAAACTCGATACGACCATTATGAATTCGTCGTAATGCCCTTTGGTTTAACCAATGCGCCCGAGGTTTTCATGGATTTGATGAACAGTGTGTGCAAACCATTTCTTGACCGCTTCGTCATCGTATTCATCGACGACATCCTTATCTATTCGAAGTCGAAAACTGAACACGCGCAACATTTACGTTTGGTTCTCGAACTACTCCAAGGGAATCGACTCTATGCCAAGTTCTCCAAGTGTGAATTTTGGCTGGAGGATGTTCAATTCCTCGGTCACATCGTCAATAGTCAAGGTATTCACGTCGACCCCGCGAAGATCGAAGCTGTTAAGAGTTGGGTTACTCCAAAATCACCATCCGATGTTCGTTCGTTCCTCGGTTTGGCAGGCTATTACCGTCGATTCTTCGCTGACTTTTCAGAAATCACTCTTTCGCTTACTTCCTTGACGCATAAAGACAAGCCTTTTGTTTGTGGAACTAAAAAAGAGACTGCCTTCCAAACTCTGAAGCATATGCTCTGCAATGCTCTCGTACTCGCTCTACGCGACGGAAACGATGACTTTATAGTCTATTGCGATGCCTCGAACCTTGGTCTTGGTTGTGTTCTTATGCAACGAGACGAGGTTATCGCCTACGCATCTCGTCAGCTCAAGATCCACGAGAAGGATTATACAACCCACGACCTCGAGCTTGGCGCAGTTGTTTTCGCATTAAAGATTTGGCACACACTACCTTTATGGTATTAAGTGTACGGTCTTCACAGACCATAAGAGCCTGCAACACATCTTGAGTTAAAAGGAACTGAATATGCGTCAACACCGATAGGTTGAACTTCTTAATGATTACGAATGTGAGATTCGTTATCATCCTGGCAAAGCAAATGTCGTTGCCGACGCTCTCAACAGACGATGCTATTTGCATAGCATTCGTAATATTCGCGCCCAGCATGATCTCGAGACTCTTATCCGCAATGCCCAACATGCTTGTTTCACCGAACGCACTTTGAAGAAGGAAAGGATTCTTAACGATGGCGCCCAACTAGAGAATAAATCGAATGGAATATTCCATTATCTTGACCGAATTTGGATCCCCAGGCGCACTAACCTACAACAAATTCTGCTGGACGAAACCCACAAGTCACGATATTCTATTCATCCTGGTGCCGACAAGATATACCAGGACCTTCGCTACAAGTACGGGTGGCTGGGTATGAAGAAGGATATCGCTATCTATGTTTCGAAGTGCCTGACTTGCTCAAAAATCAAGGCCGAACAGCAAAAAACCCTCTGGCTTGCTCGTCCAACCCAAGATCCCTATGTGGAAATGGGAGAGTATAGCTATGGACTTCATAATGAAACTCCCGCTCACGCCATCAGGTCATGACAACATCTGGGTTGTAGTTGACCGTTTGACTAAATCTGCTCACTTTCTGCCGGTACGAGAAGACGTTAAGGTAGAAAAATTAGCCCGAATCTACACCGACGAGATCATTTGTCGACATGGGACACCTCGCGACATCATCTCTGACCGTGATGGTCGGTTTACCTCACGTCTTTGGGAAACGTTTCAATCTGCTCTCGGTACTACTCTTAATCTAAGTACCGCATTCCATCCCCAAACCGATGGTTAGACTGAAACAACGAATCGTACCCTTGAAGAGATGCTTCGTTCATGTGTCATAGACTTCGGTGGTAATTGGGACACACACTTACCTTTGGTCGAATTCTCGTACAATAACAGTTATCATTCTAGCATTCAAATGGCACCGTTTGAGGCATTATACGGAAGAAAATGTCGATCTTCTATTGTATGTGTTAATGCATTATGTCTATTGACTTCGTCTTGTATCGAGTCATGTAATAGGATAGGATAGAATGACCAGTGCTAGAAACTGATTTTCATAAGTTTGGAGGTAATTTCGTTTGAAACAGCCAAAGCCAGATTCAAACAAAATTAACTAACCTAATTTCGTTTGAACATGGCCTTGCCCATTTCAAACGAAATCACCTAAACTATAAATAGGGCACTTGGTTTGTTTATTTGTAACTTTCAGATCTGAGTAGCGAAGCTCTGCCGAATCGTCTCCAGGTTGTAAATAAGTGTTAAATCAATAATAGAGACATTATAATTACATCAAGCGTCCGTTTCATTGATTCCGCCTCTGATTCGGATAAACAACTCTTCTGATCGACTCATTCAGGTCGTACAACGATCCTACAAGTGGTATCAGAGCTCAGGAAGAAGAGTTCAGCTTGATTTCATTTTTTTCTGACTTCTATACCTTCTTTTTCAAATTGGACAAGATTTCACGGTCAAAATGGATTGAATTTTTCACAGTACATGCGAAACAGTGTTTTAACAAATCCTTAAGAGTTTCAGATCAAAATTCGAAGTAAAAGTGACAAAAATGGGACAAAAACGTAATTTCGTTTGAATGAGCTTTGTAATTTCGTTTGAAACTAGCACCTGATTTCGTTTGAAACAGTATTTCCATTTGAAAAGCTCACGTTATTTCGTTTCAAAGTGGTAATCTCGTTTGGAAAAGGCAACTAATTTCGTTTGAAGATGTCAGTTAACTGATTTCGTTTGAAGCTAGTCAATCAAGTGATTTCGTTTGAAGCTTGTTAGTCAAGTGATTTCGTTTAAAAAGTCAACCAAGTGATTTCGTTTGAAGATTGATATTCCGTTTGAAGATTACAATTTCGTTTGAAAGTGGAAATTCCGCATCTAGATCATTTCGCGTCAACCGGGTGTCAGTCTATTTCAAGTTGTTTCGTATTGTTTATACTGATTGTGTTTGTTTGATTGTTTATGTCTCCAGGTGATTGAAGATATATGAATTGTGAATTTCAAGAAACTGTTTGAAGATGTCGAGCAGCGGTGAAGAATTTTACAACACGTTCTACAATGCCTTTACTTCAGAATCATCCGAAAGAAGATCTGAAACAAGAGAATATTCGAAAGAGATTTCAGAGAACCTGAAGTATGAGAATATGTATGGAAGCCAACAGAAACCACCGAAGCTAATGAAGATTGAAGATTATAACTGGTGGAAAAATCGGTTTGAGGGTTGGGTAAAAGCGTTTGCTTCTGAAAGTTGGTTAAAATTGAAATATGGATATACAGAACCGGTAAAAGAAGGAGGAGAGTTAGTAAACGAAAAAGAGTTCACAGAATTAGATGTTAAAAATATTGTAGCTGAAAACAAAATGATTACATTGATAAAACAGTCAGTGAGAGAAGATATTATTTCGTTACTTGAACAAGAGAAAACATCGAAGAGTTTATGGGAAGCTTTAGAGAGAAAATGTGTAGGAAGTAATGAGATTGTAAAAAACAAAAATAAATTGTTGCGTAAAGAGTTTGATCTATTTGGCTGTATGAAAAATGAATCTGTTTGTAAAATGATCGAGAGATTTGGGCATCTGAAGATGGAGCTGGCTAGACACAAAATCACATACACTCAAGAGGAGTTGGTTGATAAATTGTTTGACTCATTTCCAAATGATCAAGATTGGCAATACTTCGCCTTAATGTTGAAAAACACAATCAAGTCTGAAGATTTAACAGTGGATTTGCTGATCGAAAGACTTGAAAGCCACGAGTTGGAGATAAAGAGATCTAAAGTCAACAATCCAGCTCATCAGCAAAATGTGGAGTTATACTACAGAGGAAATCTACCACAGGCTGGGTCTCCAAGAACAGCATTTTCTGCAGAAAGCTCAAATTCTGTAAACAATGAAAGTCCTCACAGTGGTTTTCATAGTGGATCTTTTTCAACAACATCGAGCCAATCTGCATCAAAGAATGTATTTCAATGCAACATTGCAGTAGATTTGAAGAATACTCAAAATTTCAATGAGGAGTCTGCAAAGCAACAGATGGTCTTCTTAGCATCTGTGTTGGAGTCGTATGAAAGTCTCGTTGCATGGAAGATAGGCAACACCAACCTAACTAAGGAAGATTACGATCAAATCGATCATGAGGAGATGGAATTGATCGATATACGGTGGTGTATGGCTAGTGCAGTGAGGAGGGCACAACGTTTTATGGAAATTACCGGAAGGCAGTCTATTGGTGGACCTTCTACCAAGTTAGGCTTTGACAAATCCAAAGTGACATGCTTTAAATGCAAAAAGAAAGGTCATTTTAAACGTGAGTGCAGAAATGCTTATGCTGATGATACTACTAATCCGTTCAAGGAAGATTACTACAAGAAAGCAATCTATCATCAGAACAAGTCTGAACCTCCCAGAATGAAGCAGGTTGAAGAAAAATCAAGAGCTCTTGCAGTTATTCATGACGATGAAGGTTATGACTGGAGTCAAGTTCTCCCTGAAGAAGATGCAGTTGGATATGCATTTGTGGCTAATGTTGATCATGATCTATGGTGGAGAAGAGATTATGCGAGATGGGAAATTGAAAAATTCAGAGAACCATTCAAAGAAGCCCAGAGAGCCAAAAGATGGAATGACGAATTGGAATGTTACATGGATCCACGGGGTAATCCAGTTGTTGACCCATCAAAGGTGGATTTTGAAGCTGTAACAAATTTGTTTCCAAGTCAGGCTACTTTCAACACAAGAAGGTTATCCGATAAAGAATATTTGCCGGATTTGTTAAACAAAATAAAAGAAGTTTGTGAAGCATGTCTACCAAAGGTGGTAGAAATGAAGAAGAGAAAAGAAGAAGATTTGAAAAAGATGATAGAAGAAGTGAAGATTACTGCAAAGCTTGCTACTGAAGAAGAGCAGAAGATTGAAGAAGAACAGAAAGAAGAAGAAGAAGAGAACAAAGAGGAAGATCAGACAGAAGAACCGGTACTGAAAGAGACTGAGGTAAATGAATCTTCTGATCTATCGAATGTTGAAATTATTGATAACAATGAAAACAAGTGCAGGAATTGCATAGAAATGTGCAAAGCCTGTATTGAAAAAGATGAAATAATTAAAACAAAAGATATTGAAACAAACAAACTTGAAAATGTTTTCAAAATAAAATGAAATGATTGAAAAAGAAGAAATTTTGAAACTAAAGGTTGAAAAGCTGACACAGAAGTGTCAAGATCTTGAAAAGGATAATGATGTGTATAGACAAATGTGTACAACAAAATGTGTTGATTGTGTTGAAAAAGAAAATAAGTTTCAAGATTTTCAAAAAGAGTATGATGATTTGAAGAGGTCGAGTCAGAGAGTACAAGAAGCTTATGATACTTTGAAGAGCCAAGTCAAATGTTTTGACCAAAGATTGTCTGAAACTATAATAACTAAAGAACTGTATGAGAGAAAGTTTAAAGAAAAGCAACTTGAATTAAACAAGTGTGTTGATGAAGTTGCTAATCTCAAACAAGTTCTGGCTGAAAAAGAAAAGGTTGTTACCAAACTTCAAAGTTATCATAACTCTTCGTACATTCTCGAACGCATTTTCAACATCACACCAGATGACAAAGATACTGACAAGAATAAAAAAGGTATTGGTTCAGAATTTCATCAGGTACCACCACCATTGAGAAACAATTATACTTTTTATGATGAGGAAAAGGTGGCAAAAGGTCTGAACATAGTTGACCAATTACCTGAAAGTATAGATGTGACTTACACCAAATCTGATGAAGCTGATGATTCAGAGGTGGTAAGTAAGGTTGTTGATAGCGTTTTGAAAGATGAGTCTACAAAAGGTAAGTCTGAATCACAGGATGAAAATGAAGGTAATTTTCATGATGAGTATCTGAAAAACATAAAATCTGAGAAAGTTGTGAATGATGATTCAAAAGGATTGGTATATACCATGATTGGATCGGACAAACTATTTTTAGATATTGTATTCCCGATTCAGAATGTGATTTCAGAGAAAATTGATAAAGTTTTTAAGATGGTTGAGATTGAAAAGTCAGAAATTTCAAAATTTGCTGGAAAAAACAAGAATTTTTTTTATAACAAACCTGGTTTCAAGAAGAAAAACATGAAGGCTGGGTTGGGTTATAAAAAGAAACAACATTGGAAGAAATATGAAGTGCCAAATTCTCAGGAAAAGATGAGTTTTGTTCAAGGAAAAAGTTTAGCAGAAGAGAAAGAACTCAAATTTGGACGACAGTCTAATGATGAGTTTCATGCTCAGAAAAGGCAACAACCACAGGTTAAAGATGTTTCAAAAAGAACATGTTTTAAGTGTGATCAATTAGGACATCTTGCACGAAAGTGTCCGAATCTGAAACCTGTGGATGTTGACAAAAAGAAGCCTGAAAATGTTGAGAAAAAGAAATCTGAGAATATGAAACAAAGGTCGACCATATTTGATTCAAAACAAACTTGGATGTATAACACAAACAAGTTTGCTTCGAATCAAAATTGGAAATCAGACTCGAGTAAGTTTGGTTCAAAACAGACCTGGAATTCTCACACACCCAGAGTTAGAACAACACAAAGTTGGAAAACATCTGTTGATATGATAAAACCCCAGGAGTTTTGGAAACCAAAAGTTGTTGTTCAAAAACAAAATGTTCAGAAAGAATCACATTTTTACAAAAGAGGTACTCCGAAAGGTCAAACATGGAGTGTTAAGAAACAAGTGACTTCGGTAAAAGATGAGAAAGTTGAAGTTAAAGTTGAAAAAGTTTTTGATAATAAAGATTTTCCGAAACTGCATGATACATATTGTGTTGAATTGCCTAAGGTTCAACAGACCTGGGCTAAATTGTTCAAGTAATCAAGTAGTTTGAATGTGCAGGTGCTCAACAAATCTAAAGATTGTGAGATTGGAAGTTGGAGCAGCCTGGCACAACAGGAGGAGAAGGCTGCTGAATCCTGGTTTGGTTGAACAGGGAGTTTATCATTTTCTGTACATAAATAAACAATATTTCAAAAACCCTAAAAATTTGAAAAACTTAAAAACCAAAAATATGTTTTTATTTTGTCAAAAAATTTGAAAAATCAAAAATATGTTTGTTTTTAAATTTGTAAAAAAAATAAAAAAAGATGTTGCTTGAATATGCCGAAACCCTCACGGTGGAACAAACATGATTAATTTCACAAGATTGAAAAATGGTTTTCAAACTGTCGAATATCAATGGGTTGTAAATCATGGGGGTACATTATTATTTTCTGCAAAACAGAGCACATTAGCAGAAAATGGATGGCGAGACAAAGCTATCTACATCGGTTTGTCAAATTTTCTTTAAATGATTTAGCATTTTAGGGGGAGTAAGGAATTGTCAGAAAATACAAAAACATTAGAAAATTTGAAAAAGCCAAAAACATGATAAAATTTAAAAATTGAGTTTTTGTGTAAAAAGAGGAAATGATAGTACATCAGTAGACAGTTACAGTATGCTAAAGAAATGTAATGATTAAATAGTGTTAAACAGTCTCACTGATGATATACCGATAGATTTTTATACATTTAGTAAACTTTTTCGGGATATAAACCTAAATTCAAACTTGCTTATTTCGTGGGGAACACTACTTGGATATATAGGTAACCCCTGAAATCTCGTTTGAAGGACCCCTCTTTCTGAGATACTAGGTCTTTATGCTTAGTGATATCTGGGGTATTATCCCGGGACTTCTGATTTTGCAGAAGCAATGGCCTAGTCCCCGTATAATACTTTCTGCTTGCTTGAAATATAGCGCTGCCCTCAGCAAAAAGCAAAAATGATGAAACAATAAAATTGATAATCATTGCTGTTGAAGAAAAAATCCTCTAAAGGGGACACACCAAAAGTCGAAGCCGTCATCTCTCTGCGGAACGGAAGTTCTGACCTGAGCTCTCACGGTTTTCGCAATTTAACCCCTTACAGATATCATCTAGGTATACTCACCTGTAGGACTGAATATTGGGATCTGGATACGGGAGTATATTCAAGAGGTGGGACACATGAATGAGTTTAAGTTCTTAATACACATAATTTGTATCCTGAATCAGTTGAACTTTGTGTGAAAATTTAAGTGGATCAATATATCGACAATCTAAGTGAATTGTTTAATTCTTAATGTGTAACTAAGCTCAACAGTACTTGTGACTTGTCAAAAAATGATATGATCCTCTAACGCAAACTCAAACAAAAATAGTGTCTGTAAATATGTTTGTACATATTTTGTTATTGCTTTATATTTTCAGAAAATACAAAAAGATTTTGATTCTGTTTTATTTTCGAAAACCGATGTCTGAAATGCTGAGTGTCAAAATCTAAGTAAGCTGATTGTGTTTCTGAAAAATAAAACAAGTTCATTAATTTGGAACTTGAAGTTTTAAAATCAAAAACCAAAAATAGTTTGTGATATCTCCAAGGTCATTAATTTGGACTTGGATGATTAACTGTGGGGGATTTGGATGCTTATATTGTTAAAAGAGCCAGTTTCCGATCCGTTTCGCTGAAATTGACAAATTCTAGAAGTTTGTTGATATGGGGAGTGATTTTAGAAAGTTTGAGTGAGTGAGTCAGGTTACAATTCCTGGATATGCTGAAATTTGAAATAATGTTACTTATAAACGTATGAGTATTGCAGATATGATACCAGACTACGATCCCGACAGCTGAGTCTAAGGGGGACTCTGAAGACGAGCTCAAAGCTAGGGGGAGCTTGTAGCAAGAAAGAAAGGTGTCGATCCCTAAAGCACGGAAGCTTGACGAAAGGGGGAGCCTGAAGAAAGAGAGAGCCAGAGATAGATCCTGGTACAACATTCGAAGATAGAAGCTGATCATAGAAGATAAAGATTGATAGAATGCTTATAGTGTTAGACAATTTGGAAAGAGCATGAAGACTGATCAAGACTGAAGATGTGTCATGAAAAAGATTGGACACTGAAGACTTCGTCAATATCCAAGGGGGAGTCTGTTAGTGCATTATGTCTATTGACTTCGTCTTGTATCGAGTCATGTAATAGGATAGGATAGAATGACCAGTGCTAGAAACAGATTTTCATAAGTTTGGAGGTAATTTCATTTGAAAGAGCCAAAGCCAGATTCAAACGAAATTAACTAACCTAATTTCGTTTGAACATGGCCTTGCCCATTTCAAACGAAATCCCCTAAACTATAAATAGGGCACTTGGTTTGTTCATTTGTAACTTTCGGATCTGAGTAGCGAAGCTCTGCCGAATCGTCTCCAGGTTGTAAATAAGTGTTAAATCAATAATAGAGACATTATAATTACATCAAGCGTCCGTTTCATTGATTCCGCCTCTGATTCGGATAAACAACTCTTCTGATCGACTCATTCAGGTCGTACAACGATCCTACAGTATGGCACGAGATTGGAGACGCACAAATAACCCGTCCAGAGTTGTTGCAAGAAATGACTGACAAAATCCTCCAAATTCAAGACAACCTTCTGAAAGCTCGGAGTCGTCAGAAGAGTTACGCCGATAGACGCCGCAAGCCCCTTGAATTTGACATTGGCGATCACGTACTCCTAAAGGTATTACCTTGGAAGGGTGTGATCAGATTCGGCAAGAAAGGAAAGCTCGCGCCTCGATATGTTGGTCCCTTTAAGATTCTGGAAAGGATCGACAAAGTGGCCTACAGACTCGAACTACCGGAGGAACTTAGCAACGTCCACCAGACTTTCCATGTATCGAACCTCAGAAAGTGCCTGGCCGAGCAAGATTTACAAGTGCCACTTGAGGATCTGCAAGTGGACGAAACATTACACTTCGTGGAGAAGCCTGTCGAGATCATGGACCGAGAAACCAAGAAGCTCAGGCACTCACGCATTCCCATTGTGAAGGTTCGCTGGGAAGGAAAACGCGGCGCAGAGTTCACCTGGGAACTCGAAAGTGACATAAAGGCGAAGTACCCGCAGCTCTTTGTTACGCCTGCGCCTTAATTTCAGGACGAAATTCCCTAAAGTAGGGGAGGCTGTAACAACCCGTGTTACAAAAGTCAAAGTACAAGACAAAGACAAAGTCAAAGTCAAAGGAAGAAAAGATTGCTAATTCCGATCTGTCACTCCTTGCTTAACTATTGATTGTACACTTTGACTTGTAATCGAATCTTTTATTTGTTTGCTTTAGTTGTATTATGTGGAGTACCTATTAATAATCGAGGTTTAATCGCTTTATCACTAATCGCAATCGCATTCGCAACTCGAATTATGCGTTCTGGATATTGTTTTACGTGTGTGTGTTATTTATGTGTTACTTGTACATGTTTATTTATGTTTTGTATTGATTATTCGAAAACGCAATCGCAAGCCTATCACAACGCAATCTAATCGCAAACGGTAAAAGCAGGCTATTTATGATGATTGTATGTTAGATATAGTATTTGTGTGACTATTAATTAAATCTATCGCATCGCTCACTCGCAACGCAACGCATCGCAAAACTCAACGCACGAAACGAAACATCGAAACGCAACTCGCCGGGGCCAATCGATCGAATGATCATCCGTACGGATGACCATCCGATCGGATGGCCATCCGATCGGTTAGCCATCCGATCTGACACATGTGCTCCTCTTTCCTTTTTTGGTAACCTATAAATACCCCTGTCACGTCACCAATAGTGATGCGACAACTCCCTCTTCCGACCAGCACGCTCAAGCCCACTTTTCCTTCGATTTCTCGTGATTCTTGTAAGTTTCTTCCTTAAATCCTGTACTTCTATGATCTAAACACACTTCTTCATCATTTTCACCTTGAAATCTTAACTTTTAACCGTGAAATCAACGGATTTGAGGTGTTCTAGGGTGATGTCATCATGGAGTTCTCATGAACTTCAAGTTTTGGCCTCATTCCACCAATAACAACTTAGATCTAAAGGATTTCCACATAAGTTAACAATGTTTTCGCATAGATCTAAACATTTTCAAGGATAAAAGTTCTTTCAACTGTTTACACTAAATGCACTCAAAACCGATAGAATCAGAGCTCATTCAGGCCTTCCACTCTTCTCTAGTGATGTGTCGGGTTGAGATCTGATTCCTATCAACGAGACAATTGATTTCGGGCTGAACATGAACACCGTTATGAATAGCTAACTAATCAGATTGGGGTGATTCCCGTTCGATCGGGTAACCTGGGTCTGAAGGAGTTCCCGATGTTTAAACACGTTGTCATACCGTCTCGATCAAACCGCAAAACTTTCAAAACTTAACATATTTTTCAAGTTTCAAGACGATCAGATTGTGGGATGGATTGCCGTCCGGACGGATTGCCATCCGATCGAACAACAATCCGATCGGATTACAATTGGACTTCAACACTTAAACATTCTAATAATTTTCAAAGATCATCAGTTCTAACGGGTTTCCATCCGATCGGAAGACCACCCGATCGAATGACCATCCTGCTCTGAACTTGTTCTCAACTGAAATGTCTCGCCAATCGGATCGCTATCCGATCGAACGACCGTTCGATCGATCGATTTAAAGGGTAGAGATACTTCTCTGATTTTAAAATGCTACAACGAAAACCTCAAAGCCATCATACACAAACACATCCATCCCAAGCGAATGTTAATCCGACCGAATGGCCATCCGATCGGATGACCATCAGAACGGATTGACATCCGATCGAATGACCATCCGATCAGATTGCCATCCGATCGGATTACCATTCGTCACTTTGTTCTTTTCGCACCGTTTAACGTGCCTTTCTTCGCTTATGTTATCGTTAACTGTTCAGGCTAATCTCTCAGCGCTCCCTTCAATCCAAGAGAGTGTTTATTTACTTAAACGCTATCCGTGAGTATACTCGAACCCTTTTTTCTTTACGCACTTTTGGGTGTTACAAACTTTACTTATTCAAATCACAATCGACACACAACGCAAACACTAATTATACGCTGACCATTATTGCATGCTATGTGTTATTCGATTAATGTTTGTATGTTATGTTTACACAGTGATTGTTGCCTGACACCTTAGCAACGATAGTACTATAGTTTGGACTCAGCACCTGTCTGGACAGGGATTGTTAAGGGCTTTCTCACATGTCACAGTGGTGATATGTGTTGCGCATTCTACAACTCGCAGTCACGTCTGTGTATATTTCATTGTCGATAACCTACTAGCTATCACTTTGCTACATGTTACATGCTGGTTATGCGTAAACGATTTCGAATACTATTATAGTATCAAACTTGTATGCTCACCTTTACACTATGTGTATTGACTCTACTTTAATGTATGTGACAGGTGCTTAAAATGTTAGGAATGCTGTGCTTTGGTGAATCAAGCTAGGGGTCTAGTTATGTCATGCTAAATATGAGTTGTCGGAATAGTATTTTTTTTGAGACAATTATTTGTAATGACTGTTTTATTTGGATATGTTGTGGTATGGGACATGACGTTTAAATATCTGGTAATTAATAGTTGTTATGGATACTCATGGACAATCTGTTTCGCTCAGTGCCATGCCCCGATGTTTCCGCCATCGGTTGGGGTGTGACACAGTATACATACGCTTGGCAGGCGGTACGTTGGTCACGGGTGCTGCCACTTGGCGATTCTGGTTGTTGCTGTTGGGTTGTACAGAGACAGTGTTGAGAGGAACGGCGGTAGTAGCGTAGTTCTTGTTGTTGTTGTTCTTGCGCTTTCGGCGTGAAATCTTCGATCCTTGCGATGATGCGGTGTCGGTAGGGGGAGTAGCAGTGATCTGGTTGAGGTTCTTGGTTGAGGTCTTGAAATAACCAGCCAAAACTCGCTTATCGTTGATCTCAGCTGCGAGTTGGTAAGTTTCCTCAATGGTAGCATGTTTAGCCGCTTGCACAAAGTCAGATACACAGTCGAGTAAAGCGCGGATGTACTTCTTGATCGTGATATCCAGAGTTGTTACTTGACCGGGATAGATGATACTGAGCTGTTTGAAGCGAGCGATGAGACCAGCATTATCACCTCCTTCTTGTTTGGTATGCCAGAATTCATTCTCCAACTTTTGAACCTCATGAGGAGGACATAATTCCTTCATCATAAGCTCCCTGAGCTCTTCCCATGAAAGTCCGTAAGCTACATCATTTCCGTGCCTGTTGCGCTCAGCAGTCCACCAGTCCAGAGCCGTGGACTGAAAAACTCCAGTAGCATTAATAGTACACAGATTTTCTGGGCATCCGCTTTGCCTGAAGGTGACTTCGGTTGCGTCGAACCACTGGAACATTGCACTGGGTCCGTCTTCACCCGTGAAGTTAGCAGGACCGCAGGCCTTGAATTGCTTAAAGCTGAAAGGAGCTTTTGGCTTGTCGCTCTTAGATTCGACAGACGATTTGCTGCTGACCTCGTTGATCTCACTGACTATCTGAGGTATGACTTTAGCCATTTCCTTGGCGACGAGAGAAGCGATGCGCTTGTCATCTCTGCTTCTCTGAGCATTTCGGCGTGTGTGAGAACCAAAGGAAGACATTGTCTGCAGCAGACATCGTCATGTGATTTAGACGAGATTCGATTATATCGGGTCTTAGTTTTGAAAAGTTTAGCATTTTACAATCATCCTCCTTTTCGTAAAGCTCAGGAACACATAGGCACATAAACACGTAGGCACATAATTCACATAGGCACATAAGCACAGAAGCACATAAGCACATAAGCCACGTAAGCACATATTTGCACGTATTCACCTACATATTTTGCACGTATTCACCTATCCTTCAAAGCCGCGGTTTGCGTTTGAGAGTTGCGAGAGATAGCGAGTAGCGTAAGCGAGTATCAGAAGCGTCGAGTGTAGCGTACGAGAGTTCAGAGTTTGAGTTGCGATTAGTTAGCGTTTTAGATTGCGAGGGTTGTGCGAGTTGTGCGCGTTTAGTGAGCGAAAAGCGTAAAGTCTCCAAAATAGAAACATATAAACATATAAACACATAAAACACATAAAATCGATCATTCATACAAGTCAGCGGTTACGAGTTTAGAATCGAAACAGAGCGTGCCCTGGGTGTTAGGGCATTGACTACCCAAAGTGATTCGACTATTCACAGCGACCTCAAGTACACGCTTTGGCCTAATAGACCGTGATCTCGCCAAAATACAGTGAACGGCACGCATCCTTCCGGTTACTGCGTGACTCGAGTCAGTGGAATCCATCGATACTTTGGTGAGAGTTTTGAAAAATCAAGGTAGGAGATTGGAACTAGTCGTTAAGATGCGGGTTCCACCATAACTTAACAACTTCGCCCCTGAAAGTGCGTCAAAAACCACGAGGTGGAGATGGAGAATTCCGTCGAGATATGGATTTCACTCCTGACTTGACGAAATATTCTCGTGCTGAGAGTAAAAATATGCGTAGAGTGAGTGATCTCATCGAGAGTTCCTAGTTTTCACAACTAATCTCGATTCAATCACTCGTTTGTGTTATGCGAGTGTTTTAAAAAATGTGTGTATTGTGTCAGCCTTAGGAAAGGCAACGTAGCATTACAGCCTTAGGAAAGGCTACTTCGTGCGAAGCTGTAGTGCGCGGTGTTCGCACGAAGATGTAGTTTCTGCGAGAGAGGGAGTATCAAAGTAGGCTTGTCCGGAACCCCTACCGGGTTTACACAATGCGGTCTGTTGGTGCTTAGACTATAGACTAGGTCAATCCTAAGACATCAAAACCCGGACTAGGTCGAGTCTTTCCTAATTCCCTATAGTTATGGCTCTGATACCAATCTGTCACACCCCAACCGATGGCGGAAACATTGGGGTGTGGCACTGAGCGAAACAGATTGTTCAAGAGAATCCATAACAACTATTAAGTGACAATATATTTAACGTTAATGTCCCATACCACTATTTATAAAGCATAAACAATCATTACAGATAATTGTCTCATAAACAAAATACTGACCCGACAACTCAGATCTATTTAGTTTGTTTCTAGACTTCCTACTCCGTTTCATCACAGCGGACATAGCATCCTATCAACCTGCCACATACGTTAAAATAAAGTCAATACATAAATGTAAAGGTGAGTACACAAGTTTGAGTAGCATAGTATAGTATAGCGAAAGCGTTTACGCATAACCAGCATGTAACACGTAGAAATGTGAATCAAGTAAGCTATCGACAATGACGTATGCAACCGACGTGACTGCGAGTTATAGAATGCGCAACACATTTTCACCCCTGTGATCATGTGAAGTAAGGCCCTTAACAACCCCTGAACAAACAGGTGCTGAGTCCAAACTATAGTACTATCGTTGCTAAGGTGTCAGGCAAACAATCACTGTGTAAACATAACATACAAGCATTCATCGAATCACGTATAACATGCGAGAGCGGTTAGCGTTTATAAAAGAGTTTGCCTATTGTGTGCGTAGTGTGTTGGTATAGAACGTATGTAACACCCAAAAGTGCTTTAAGCGAAAAAGGGTTCGAGTATACTCACAGTATGTGTTTAACAAATAAACACATCCTTGAATTGGATTGAAGGGAGCGCATTGGAGTTTAGCCTGAGCATAGAACAGTAGCGTAATCATTGAACAACGTGTAAACAGAGTGTTGGATGTGTTGAGCGTCGGATAGTGATCCGAACGGGTGAGTACCCATTCGATCGGATGATCATCCGGACGGATGGTCATCCAGACGGATGACCATTCGAACAGTTAACCATTCGAATGAGTGAGTTTGTTTGTAGATCGTTTCAAAACTTTTGAAGTTTTCGTTGTAGTACTTAAACAATTCATCCGGTCGGATGTTCATCCGGAGGGATGGCCATTCGGTCTGATGGCTATTCGATCGAGAGTTCGGTAGTTTGAAGTTTTGGTCAAAACATTTTGAACAAGAGATAGTATAAAGGACAGTTCACCTGGTCGAATGGTCATTCGATCGGATGGTCATCCAATCGGATGGCCACTCGAGTGGGCGATCTTGTTTGTTAGAAAATTTGTAAAAGTTAAAAAGTTTGAAGTTTGACGGAGATGACGTGACGACGTGTCAAACAACGGAAACCACACCAAGTCTGGCTCATTCGATTGGATGGCAATCACCCCATTCGATCAGATTCACTGTTCTTGATGGAGTTTCATGTTCAACCCGTTGATTGGTCATCTCTCCGGTGGAAACCTGTTTTCAAGCCGGCTCTCAACTAGAGAATGAGTAAAGAGTCTGAATGAGTATGGATTCCATCGGTTTGGTGCATAAAAGTGAAGAAAAGTTGAAGAAAGGTAGAAATCAGTTGAAAAATGTTGAATTCTTGTTGGGATTTGTGTTGAATAGTGTAGAAATCCTTTAGATCTGAACCATTCTTGATGAGGTGACGTCACATAACAGTTTGCATATGAAACTGGGTGAGAACCACCTTCTAGAAGTCCAAATCAGGTGATTTCGTGGTGAAAACCAGTGATTTTGATGGAGAAGATGATGTAGAAATGTGTAGTGATGATGGAAGTACAAGATTTAAGGAGAAACACTTAGGAAATGGCCTTGAATCGAGAGAAAAGTGCTTGAGAATGACTTTTGAGCGAGTTGGGTCGGATGGAACTGTCACATCAGTGAACAGTAACGTGCACGGGTATTTATAGTGTGAGAGAGAAGACAAGGCGGTGGAGAGTGCGAGGGTTGAATGGATGTCCGGTCGGATGGCCAGTCGATCGGATGGCCAGTCGATCGGATGGGATGATCATCCGAACGGATGTCCATTCGATCGAGTGGTCATTCGATCAGCCGGGTTGCGCGAGTTAGTTTTCCGACTTTCGTTTCGTGCGTTAAGCGTTGCGTTGCATTTAAGCGAGTTGCGAGTATGCGTTGTGTTGAGATTACCACATAACATTTAAACAAATAATCACATAAATAACACATAGTCACATAAATGCATAAAAGTAAATCTGCGTTTCGAGTTGCGTTGAGATTGCATTGCTATGGTGTTGTGATAGCGTTTAGTATAAACATGCGATGTGATATGCGATAAAATGCGTTTAAATAGTATGCGTTGTAAACTGCGTTAAATGCGATAGCTGCTTTTTGATTAAGCGTTGTAAACGCGTTGTAAAACATAGTTTAAATAATTGACCCATAGCGATAATCGGAATCTCGAGAGTACAAGGTAATTAAGCAAGAAATGATAGTTCTACGTAATGACCCGGAAAGTCGGGTTGTTACACTATATAGGAGTGAGCAACTTCCAATTTTGAATTGTTAGAATCGTCGACTCTACCCAATAGTACCCTTAGACCGAACCGTAACGTGTATAGGGTTTGGGTATTTGTTATCCATGAATTTCGGTTCCATGCGCGTACGTAGTTCAATGCATTTATGTCTGTTTTTTGTTCGGCTTAATGGTCCTGCCGTAACGCTCGGAGACTAACTACAAGTTATATTATATTATAATATATATTAAATTATATCATGCTGGCTATAGGTTAGTTATTTCTTTTTTATTTTGATCATCAAAAGTTTTTTTTTTTCACTTAAGTCACATAAAACCTAAGCATGCTTTTTTTTATAAATGAAATAAGAAATATAAATAATTCATAATTTTATACTAAAATACTTTTTTTCTATGTATTAAATATGTTAATCAATTTGTGTGTTATGTTTTCTATATTTTTTTACTTATAGAATAATTATAGTTTTATCTGAATTTTTATTAATTTTATTTATTCACTATATTAAATATGGATTTGCAACCGTTGTACTCGAGTTTAATTTAAGATGTATCTTTTTGTGATTTTCGAATATACCATCACATGCGTTTCTATGTACATCTCGACACAATTTTTTTCTATATTTCCATGGTTTTACTCGAGTTTAATATACAACATAACGTACCACCGCAACGCGCAAGATATTTTACTAGTTAAATGTAAAATACACCATGAAAACACTGTAGAGGCTACAATGGTTTTTTTTTTAAGTTTCAAATTCTTTACCCCAATAATTTTTATTTCCTCTTGCAACTTTCGTTAGTTAGCTCTTTTTTTTACAAAAACTAAATAAGTTTCCATTTAAATTTTACTAAAAATCAGGACGCCCTCGCCGCTACAATAAATAATGCTAAAAAACAACTTCTTAATGAGCGAACCCTACCGGTTATAACCGCGAGTGGCTGCTGTAGGTTGGTAATCTCTGGCGTGTCGGGTCGAAACACCACCTCACCAATTTTTGTTCAATTTGTTACATTTTATTTCGTTTTTGGTTGTTATACACGTTTATGTTTTTTTAGGTTTCTACTAAGCTTTTCCGTTTAGTTTGTATGCGATTCCCCGCTGCAACGCGCCCTGGGGAAATCCTAGTTTTATTACTATAAATAAGCAACAAATTTAGTCATAAAGAGTTGTAAACCAAGCATTGGGTGTATTTAAATTTTTTTTTTGATTTTCCACTTTAAACCTAAAGGTTTTCATCTTTTACATTAAAACCCTTTTGATTTTTTTACTTTTAACCTAAAGCTTTTTATCTTTTTCAATTTAACCTTTACATTTTCTATTTTCAACTTTGTTCCTCCATACTTTTCACCTTTTGCAAGTTTTTTCGTTTTACGTTTCGTTCTAAATTTTGTGAGTTAACACCCCGCAACGTGTGTGTGGGGTTCAACGTTTTTTCGTCTATTTTTCCCGTTTGACAGACCCATCGCAACGCATCTATTTTTTCATGTTTGACAGGTTTGTCGCAACGTGGCGGTCCTAGATCGACTTTGTTATTCTTTTCCATGTTTTACGTTTCGGTTTAATTTATTTGCATTAACACGTCGCAACAGGCGTGCATGGTTCAACGATTTTACTTCTGTTTTTCGTTCGGTGTTGTTTTTTTCCTTTTTTATTTATTTTGTTTTTACGAGATTTTCCGCTGTTGGTGGTCGCGAGCGGTGGTGTGGCATTGGTGTTATTTGGTACGAGACGCAACGTGCTTGTGTGGGCGAACGTTTTTACATCGTCTATTTTCATCCCGTTTCAGAGGTTCAACATAACGTGCGAGTTCTAGATCGATTTGGTTATAACTAAAGAATCCCCGCCGTATTGCGACGGGTCGCAATTCTAGTATATATTATTTAGCAACTTTTGTCATACTCACAAAATCATTATTCAATTTTTTTCTAATTTTAACTCCTATATTTTACATCTTTTACAAATTTGTCAAACACATTTTTTTCAGTTTTTTAACCCAACACTTTTACTTAAAATTTTGCCCCCCTATACTTTTTCTCTTTTTCAAATTTATCATTTCATGTTTCGGTCTAAATTTTGCAAGTTAACACGCTACAACGCGTGCGTGTGTGGTTCAACATTTTTGCATTTATTTCTTTTTACGGTTTAACAACCCCGTTGCAACTGGCGAGTGCTAAGTCGAATTAGTTATACTTTTCTATGTTTTACGTTTTGCTCTAATTTTTGAGAATTAACAGACCGCAAAACGCATGCGTGGTTTAACGTATGTTTATTTTTTGTTCAGTTTAACGATCCTGTCGCAAAACGCAGGTCATAATTACTAGTTTATATTTTACTAGATTATTAGACCCGTTCACTACACGGGTTTAAGGATATAAAATTATAAATTATTTTATTTTACATTGTCCTCATAAATTTACATAAGTGATTATTTTTACCATAGATGACGCAACAGTTGGTCATGTGTAAAACCAGTTCTTTTAGAAAAACAAACCAACTTTACATAGAAATTGCCCTATACTTTTATTTATCGTCATGGAAAAACATAGGGCGAGAGGAAACTGTGTTCTTTTCGATTTAAATGGAACCCTTCTATTTGGCTGTATTAAAGGAAAGGGTAAATTACTTTTTCAGTCCCTGTGTTTTATGTGTTTTAACTAGTTGAGTCCAAAAGCAAAAAGTTTAACGACCTGAGTCCCTATAAGCATTTTTCTTAACCATTTGAGTCCAAATTTCTAACACCATCCATTTTTTCTGTTAGTTTTCTATTAAAAGACTAAAATGCCCATTATCTTCTTCTTTACCCTTATAAAACCCCAACAGTTCTACATCTCTCCCAAACTTACTCTCTGTTTTCTCTCCAGTACCCCCTATTTCTTTGTCCAGTACACACCGGTGACCGAAGATCACCCTTACAACTCAGGCGACCGGAGTCGCACCTATGGCGATCTCCGGCGTCTTCTCGTTCACCGGCGACAACCACCCACACACCCCAGCTGCCCTTCTTCTCCGGTGAGCACACTCCACACGCACCCCTGTAAACCCCCAACACCCCCCCCTGTTACCCTCGGTTAGACGGCCAACCACCACCAACCGGTGGTGGCGTGCGGCGGCAGTTAAGCGCAGGAGAGAGAAAGGGTTAGAGAGAGAAAGATCGGAGGAGGAAGGAGACGGGCCGAGCAAGATCCAAGTCAGGACACCCTTGAATTTCTAAATGCGAAAGTAAGTTGTTCAATAATTTTAAATTAAAATCTGCAATCTTTTTTTTACATTGGTAACTTGCCTTGTTTTGAGGAGATGAAGATGACTACCAGCTGTAAAAACGACTTCCGGTTGCTGGGCAGGAGCCGTTGACGGTGGAGGAGAGGGTGAAGACTCTTGAACTGTTTGGTGGTATAAACTCACATCTGTTTGATCTGTAAATGGTTTATGGACTCTTGAACTGTTTATGGAATTTAAGGGTAAAGTTCTGGTGGTGGAATTGAGATGGTTTATGATCTGGAAATGATCTAGATAACATATATATATATAATAATAAAATGGTTTTATTAACTAAAAGGATAATTTGGTCATTTAACAAAAGTTAACAGATAATTTTAACAGTGTTAGAAATTTGGACTCAAATGGTTAAAGAAAATGCTTATAGGGACTCAGGTCGTTAAACTTTTTGCTTTTGGACTCAACTAGTTAAAACACATAAAACACAGGGACTCAAAAAGTAATTTACCTTAAAGGAAATCTAGGGATAAACGTTCGAGTGCCAGTATTACTTCTGGATAATATGAGTGCCTCAATAACCTGATCACCTAATGATAGGATCTGTAGTCGACTTCCATTACATAAACCATTCTTTCGATCAATATTTCTTGATAACGTCACTGGAACATTGACCTTTAGTAATTATCAATGAATGGTTTGGTAAGCCTAAAAATATAACTCCATTTAGGACATTCGGTGAGTATAGACTTGCATCAAAATTATTATGAAGATATTCTATTCTGAAACCCGTGTATTACACGGGTCTAATAACATTAAAAGTGTTTTCAAAGCATGGAAGTAAACCGGCTTTCAAGTATCGGATTAACCCATTCTTTACCATTTTTATTATTATAGTATAAAATAATAATTTAATTAATATATGTTTTAAACATATAGTAAAAAATCATTTTAAAGAATAAGAATGTGTTGTCACATTGACATTTTGAAATTGTTTATTATAAGTAAAATTGTTACTAATAACTAATTATATATTTTAGATAAGTTAAAATTAAATGATCAATATATAAGTAAACAATAAAACGTTTATAAGTATTAAGTTAAGAAATTTTTCATTGTTTTGTAATAATAATAATAATAATAATAATAATAATAATAAATAATAATAATAATAATAGTGATTTGAAGGAGAAAACGTCATGTGGCATTAAGTATGCTCTTTTATTATATGAGAATGCCATGTGGTATTAAGTAGACTATTAGTATTAGATTGTTATGAAAATAAATTTTAAAATATATACAAAATATATAACAAAATTTAGTTTATTACACTAAAATTATACAAAATTAAGATACGTAACTAATCATTTCAAGTACATAAAATCAAAATATAAGCAACACAATTATTATTTATAAACTTATATTTTGTTTTGTTTCGACAAATTTATAAGACGTGAATTCTGCCAATGAGGTGGTGGTGGAGTGGTAAGGGAGAGACTTGGTGTTCTAAGGGACCCAAGTTCGATTCATGCTCTCCCCATTATTTTCTGCGGCACCTGGTGATGATGGGAGACTAGGCGAATAGGTGGAGATCGCTAGTTCGATCCTTGAACTGAGCGGGTTTTACCTCACCGCACTGTCGTGCCTTCGGGCGAGTGTTCACGGGCTTTGGCCCTAGGTGAGGGTTTTCCCCGGTTCGAAGGCGAGTGTATCCCGATGTTGTGAATTTTGCCAGTAGCCCATTTAGAGAATTCGTTGGCCGTTCAATAAATAAATAAATAAATAAGACCTGAATTCTCAGGTTTGACAACACTTACATTATAAGATCTAGACGGGATGATTTTTGGATTGCTTGAACCCGCCGCTACAATTCCTACATCATTTCCGATCGACTTATGGATCACACACAAGTTCATCTATCTAACGAAACTAATAGTCTAGTAGGGCCATCTTGGCAGAGATCAAATGTCATCTTCAAATGAATAGTTTTACGCACACAAAAAAAGTGTAAGCTTGCATCATCAACTAGGGCATGAAAAACAATTATCAAGAAGAAAAAAGGTACATTCTCATGTCTAAAGTCTAAACGGCCTGGACTTGCTTATGGGTTGGATAAGATGTCAAATTAAGTTAGTGGGTCAATTTTATCATGGGACTAAACAGGCTGGGTTTGCTTGGTGTTGGGTAAGAGGTAAAATTGAGTTAGTGGGTCACTTAAATGGTGGACAATTTTTATTTTCTATCTGGGCTTTTGGAACTGGGAAGGTTGCGACTCCGGCTCAAGCTCAAGAAATAAGCCGAAGTGAAGAAAAGTGCATTAGCTCTATTTTATGTATGGTGGTTTCACAATTTCCCTCAGTGAGTTTTTCTTAATAGTCTTTTAACTATTTTAGTTCTTACTAGTGCTAATACCCGTGAACTTTGCGGGTTGGACAAAGTAATATGTTTTCGAGGTATTGACATAAAAAAATATATGTTTATGATGATCATAAGGAAATTCTCCAAAGGAAATTATTATGGAACTCTTAGGTTCGTAAAGTAAATAAAACAACCAATATACAATTGATATAAATAAAACGAAAAGATAAATTGTAAGACCCGGACTTACATAACTAAGAATTTATAAAAATTTTGCATTTATATAAAAGTAATGCAAGAAAACATCCATACATAATTTCGGGTTTGATAAAAGTTCGTAAGTAATTAGAAACATTTCAACACATTAACAATGTTCGGTTTATAAAATAACTAAACAAAAGCGAAAGCTTGATCTTCGGTTGTGTTCGGTTCTTCATTATGCTTGACCAATCATCGGTAACATGATAACAATCACCTACATTACGAAATTTATCATAAACATTGATTATGTAATGCATATAATATAACTAAAAGCCTCAAGTACCCCAATTAAAAAAACAAAAATTTGGGAAATACCCCGCCGTAGGCTACGGTTGATGTGTCGTAGCTTACGGCATACACACACAGGCTAGACAGATGACGGCTGTCGTAGCCTACGGCCCGTAGGTTACGGCTGGTAGCCGTAGGTTACGGCTGGGTTGCGCTGAAATACTTTCCTGTTTTGCCCTTTTATACGAAAACTTCCGTATCTTCTTGGTTTTTCATCCGTTTTACACAAAACTTTCTAATTGTTCGTAAAACATTTGCCCACACACTTAACTTGTAAACCCATAACCCGGATTCATAGTTTTATGTTTTAAGCTATCGATTCTAAATTTATATATGAAATTATTCGACCTGTTTGCATATTTAAGCAATCGAGCTTATGAAAGTTACATCTTTTTCGCAAGAACATACTTTTTACGACTTTACCCCATTACCCGGGTTATTAACCTTGCGTTTCACGTATCCGTTACCGGATTGTGTTTTAAGCCATGTCAAGAACCAAACACTTCCCAAAAGTTCATTAGCTTTCGTTGTTTTAGTCTCTAAAATATACTAGTGGACTTCTATTTTGGATAAGGATAAATTCTAACTTGTAGTAGTTAACGTTTTTAATACTATCGCAAACGTAACTTTTTATTTAAAAAAAACACTTATTAAAGTGTTATATTATATGTATAATTTGAGTGTCTTTCAGTTCAAGTCACATAAGGAGTGAAAATGAAAATTTTCGTTCAAAAAGAAAACTAGTTTAATTATTCAAAAAGAAAATGATTTTGAGATGAGTGGGGTGAAAGGATCAATTTTCGTCAATGATCTCTAGATCAAGTGGTGGAAGATCTACTTTTTTTGGGAGATGCAGGTTCAACTCCCACTTGGCGCAGAGTGAGACACTGGTGGGCAATGATAGGAGACGCATGGAAAACTAAGTTTGATCCTTGTGCCAAATGAGTTTTATCGGTAATTTTACCGTCGTGTCTATGGGTGGGTGGGTGGGTTACCGGGTTTTCCCCGGAATTGGTGGTGGACTCGGGTTACAGTCGGAGTACTCCGTTTGGTACAGCGGGTGCCTCGAGAGTACCCCAGATTGATTATGTTGGCTGTTAAAAAAAGGATCAATTTTCATGGTTTTGAGATAAAAATTTAAAATTGATGGAATGAAAAACTGATATGATGCGGAGGTGAATGAAATAAAGCTACGTGATGGATAGGATGGAAACCGGAAAGAATACATACCCCCGCCTTTAGTCCATCCGTAGTGGAGCGGTACATCACGCAGATCTTGGCCATGACACTTCATAGCACCCGACCATACCACTACAACCGGCGCTATGGGTGAGAAAAATTCAACCCCTGTGAAAAATATCACGCCATGCATCTTCCTTCTCCACTCACACACACATATATATACATACATACATACATACATACATACATACATACATACATACATACATATGTAGAGTTAATTACATAGTCAGTCCCTGTGGTTTGCACAAAATAACATACTTAGGTACTAATAGTTTAAAATCACATTCTAGGGTATTAACTATTCATTTTGTAACGTTTGGAGGTATTAACGTTATTTGAATGTTATTTTGTGCAAACCACATGGACTAACCACATTGTACTAATAGAATGTGGTTTTAAACCTCCAAATAACGTTAATACCTCCAAACGTTACAAAATGAAAAGTTAATACCCTAGAATGTGATTTTAAACTATTAGTACCTAAATATGTTACTTTGTGCAAACCATAGGGACTAACTATGTAATTAACTCTACATATGTATGTATAATTGAAGGGGTTATATTACTATATACCCCCCTTACCACTATACCATCTTGTGATATAAAGCCCTATAAAGCCCATATTTTCGTCATTTGTCGCATAACGTCACCTAAAGAGCTATATGACTACACATGGTGTGCAGCTGCTGGATACTTGGAGATTTGAGAATGAATGTGTTAGTGACCTCTTTGACATTTTTTTATAGTACTGTTCATGTTCATTTTGTTACTGTCATTCTTATTCTTAAAATAATAATGATTTATAGTACTATTCATGTTCATTTTATACTATCATTCCGAAAATAATGAAAGTGTTTGTCGTTCACATATTCATATTGTATGGTCGTTAAACATAGTTGAGGTGTTTGTACCCTACTCACCTTAACGTTAGTTTAGTGGGGTTTCATCTAACCAATGATTTCAACTAAAGGTTGTAACATGAGCGGGGCGGGTTCAGGATTTTTTTTTTTTTTTAATACTAACTTTCTTTTTCATTCAAATGACAAAGTAATAAATTACAAACAAGTGGCAGGTAAACGGGCAACAAGCTGCGCCGCAACCCTCTTTTGAATTGCAAAACCAATCCTACTAAATACGAAACGACCCTTAAAGGTTAAGAGATTACTATTCAGGATTATAAGCATGCAAAAAACTGGTCCTAAAGAAACTTTTTATTTTTATTTTTAGTTTTATCATAATATTGCGTTAAATACAATTACAAAAGCTATACCTATTCTAGCTTTATTAGCAAATTGGTAGCGTTTGAATACACTTTAGATTATTTCTACCGATTTGACTTGTTTGTCTCACCGGTTAGAGATAACAAATAATTCAAATTGACTAGTTAAAGGGTAAATGGGTCCGTATTATCAGGGCCGACTCCATAGGCTTGCCAACCTAAGCACGGGTCTAGGGCCACCAAAAAATAAGAGCCTCCAAGTTTTTAGAAAGTTTTTATATATAATATATGTATTAGGCCCAAATAAATACGTTTATTTAAAAAAAAAAACTATTATTTCATTGAAGGAGCACAAAGTAAGTATTGTTTAGTAAAAAATGCTCAGTTTCAAAGCTCATTTCGTATTAATTTTCAACTATTACAACACAACAACAACCATCGATCTAATCATCATTATTTAGTGGCCTAAAACCCCTAAAATACAATCGCAATTATCGTTCCCACTTCCCATCGCAACCTGCTTTCAATTTCTAGGCTATTGGCTATCACTAGACGAAAAAAGTAACCGTTATCACCCATGGCAACGAGTCCATCGAGATTGGAGGAGGGTTTATGGGTAAATTAGGGCCCCCACTTCGTAGTTCGTTTAGGGTCTCAAAAAATGTTGGAACGACCCTGCGTATTATCTCTTCTAACCTCATTTTGAGATGTTGGTCTAGTGGTAAAAATGTATGCCCGCCCTAGTGGAGACCCGGGTTCGATTCCTGATTTGGCCATTTTCGAGGGACATTTGGGTGAAGGGACGAACCCGGGCTTTAATCACGGGTTCGAACCTAACGGGGGGCGAGGGTTTACGCATTACATCCGGTTCCCGTGCATCAGAGGGCACGGTCTTATGGCGGTTGTGGAGTCGACCTTGGACAGATGGACATAGCCCCGAGCAGAGTGCATCTACACGTGAGATTCTTTTTCGTTAAACAAATCTCTTCTAACCTCAATGATTTGCATCTTTTATGTTCGTATATTATAAATACTGGATTAAAACCCCGTGTATTACACGTGTTTAATAAATATAATTTTATATACTAAATAAAAAACAATATATTTTTAAAAACCTCATTTATTACACGTGTTGAGTAAATATAATTTTATATATTAAATAAGAAAAAAAATATTTTTAAGAACCTCGGGTTGAATAAATGTAATTTTATATACCAAACAATAAAAAAGTTATATTTAAAAAAAACCTGTGTATTCATGGGTGAAATAAATGTAATTTTATATACTAAATAATAAGTTATGTTTAAAAAAAACTCTGTGTATTGTATGAGTTGAATAAATCTAATTTTATATAGAAAATAATTAAAAAAATATTGTATCTTTAAAAACCCTGTGTATTACACGGGTTTATCTATTGTTAAAAAATAAATCTTTCTAAATCAAAATGGATTTTTTTAATTATTTTTTAAATTAGGCTAATACTATTTTAAAATTTTTGGTTTGATTAATAAGTTGTTTATATAATTTCTCATAGTTAACAATAATAACATTAACAATAAATAATATGTATGTTTATCGACTGTTAAGTGATATAATGTTTTTTAGTTTAGATAAGACTTTATGATTATCTACTGTCAAATATTATCGTAATAACATTTTATATTAATAGGTTTTGTTCATAATGCATGCAGATGACATACATCTCAATTTTATATTAATACGATGTTAATATTTAGATTGTTTATATGTCTTAGATGTAGTTTTAATATAATAATTGCTTATATTTCATGCGGTTAGATTTCATATGATAATAATTAATTGGATTTTAAAAAAAGTAAAATGATAACAAAAGAATACATAATCCGTGATTATGAAATATTTTTGGATAATGTAATTTTTAGATAAGAAAGAAAATACTAATATTAAGTATTTATTTATGACAATGATTTAGAGTTGATAAGATTTATATCAATTTAAATTAAATAATAATTATGTACAATTAAAGATGGTCTAGAATAATGACAAGTGTCCCTCTATTGGTTTCTTTTATTATATAGTACTAGCGGTAACACCCGTGTGCAAACACGGGTAGTTTTAGAAAACCATGTATAACACGTTTTAACAGATGATGAATGATTTTACATACCACATTTTCGCAACAAAACTATAAGATTGCAGGCAATAAAACAATAGATCATAGCAACAAAATTAATAACTTTAATTTGTGATTAGTATAGCATTATCTAAATCATGTAAAAAATTCAATGTGAGTTATTGCATATAGATAGAGCATGTAGATAGAGCCACCAGTGCCGTTTCCGGTACAGAAGACCATACATCCTGGTCTGAACTTGAACCAACCAGTTCTACTTTGTCTACATCTTGGCTTGGTTTCGGTTGAGTTACATCGGGTCGAGTGGGTGTAGACTTAGACATAGATGTAGACGAAACCCCCACTACCTCTTCGCGTTGTAAGAGGAGATGAAATGCTAACCGCCGGTTTTCGTTTTTCAAGAAACGAATCAAAAGCTTTAGCGGAATCGGGTTTTTGTAACAGAACGGTTTTTGTTGCTTTTAAAATTTCCTCAACGGATCGACCCGTGCCTATATACTCAAATATCACTTCCCATCGTCTAGAAGTTCCTTTCGGATACTTCGCAATTCCTTTCCTCAAAAGCTCAATCTCTTCTTTCCCCCAAGGTTTCTCTTTTTTCTCGAAATTGCTTTTCGTAATGCTTCCGTTGACTCTGACTTTTACAGACCTGTTTTGTTGGTTGTCGTTAACTTTAACCACACCATCTTTCTGAATATGGTCCACGTTAACAGCATGCTTTAAAAGCTCAGTCTGACTTTGACTATCACCTTCTTTTTGTTCCATATCGTCATATAAGCTTCGTAACTGTAACATATCAAGTGACATACATATATTTTCGACATCATCCTGGCTAAGGTTAAGCAAACTGTTCGACACGACAGTGGTTGAAATAGTTCGTAGTCGTGTTCGTTCTTTACGCAATAACTTCTTTTCTTTCTCTTTTAATTTCTATTGATTTAACGCAGCTTCAGCAGCCAGTTTATCCTCTTCTTCTTTCTTTCATCTATTTTCTTCGGCAATTCTTACAGCTTCTTCCTCTTGTAGTTTCTTTGCCATAAATTTGGCTTCTTTTTTCTTTTGTTTTTCGGCCTTTAACGTTTCTTTCCTTCTTAAAATCTGTGGGTCCCGTTTATAAGCGTTGTATACTAATGAACGAATTCTCGCATGTTCTTCCTTTCTCGCCTTTTCTGAAAGCTTTGCGTTTCGTCTTTCCATCCATCGTTTATGCTCACATGATTCCGCTTGTTCAAGATCGTACTCATCCTCATGAGGGAATTCTCTCCAACATTTAAACGCAAACCAAAAATCGTAAAACACATCAACTTCTTTAAGTGGGGTGTTGTCATCTCCGAGTGTAGGGATCGGTTGACTAACTGACCACCGCCCGTTTCTCATAAAAGCGGGTCCAAACACCTTGAAAAAGTCTTGCGATGAACAAACGGTCGGAATCTCATCGTCAAACTCATCCGTGGAGTTGTAAATTCTTCTTCTTGTGGGGTCCATTAAAACTTCATACGCTTCTTGAATGGCTTTAAACTGGTTTTCGATTTCGTCTTTTTCGCCTGTTTAGCAGCTTCGGTTTTGTAACACCTCGTAAAATCACAACCAATATAATGAAGACACGTGTCATGAGTTTTAAACGTGTACTGGATTGAATATGAGGGACTAAAGTTATCAAACAATGTAAATATGTGAACAAAGGGATCCAAAGTGTCAACATGCCCAACTTGTGCCTCTGATTGACCTCACACGACGTCCGTATTCTTTAAAGAATAAATTCACGAACATTGGAAGTTGTTTGTGCTTAAAATAAGGATCTTGTGAAACATAAGGGTTAAAAGTGTCAACATTTTGAAAGTTACCTCTGAGTGACCTTTAACGAACCCAAAAACAATGTAATTAAATCAATATTTCGTTCACAAGAATATTAGATATTGATTTTATGAAGTTCCGATGAATACAAGATGTTTCTGGTGATCGTACAACTAACCGGAAGCCTAACGGAGTTAGTTTATGACTCAAGGCCCTCAAAAGTTAACTATAGGGGTCCATATTGCAATAAATGAGGGTTTTATAAAGTTTTTATGGACCAGGGACCAAAAGTACAAAGCCTAAAACTTGTTTTCCGGTTTTGAGTTTTGACGCGGGCCGCGTAAGGTCTTTTTAAACCTTACGCGGGCCGCCTGAAAGTTGCCAGCTCCATTTTCTTGGACATATGCCTGTATCAGCTGCTGCACCGCCTTAGTTGCCTAGTTTCTCGATTCCAGGGGCTGCTCCAATGGTTTTTAAAGCTTAGGGACACCTGGAACTGATCAAAGAACACATGTAGACTTGTGTGTAACAATCTTGTTGCATCTATGATCTTATATAAGAGCTCATTGTTGCAACCTTTGTCCTTGCTCATTTCATTTGCACTTCAAACTTTTCTCTGGAGCTTTCTAATCAGCAAACAAGTTTCCTTAAGTTCAAAAATCGTGCTTAAGACCATTGTAAGTGTCCTTAACCTCCTAATTACCTTTATAATTAGTTTTATGGCCCAAAGTCAAACCCGTCGTAATTAAGGGTTGACTTAGTGATTAATCACTAATGGTCCAGTCAATTCTTGAATTGAAAGTAGCTTTGAGTTGGTAATTATATGGGTAATAAACCCTTAAAGGGGCACCCTCAAATTCCCACTCTAACTAGGTCAATTGTCGGGTCAAAGTTAATTATAAAAAGTCAACAGAAAGCAAATTTTCGCATAAACACATAATTAACAATGTAGAAGCCATGGAACCTGTTTTATCACTCATATAACTTGGTAATTAATGTAAGAACATGTCTAAACATGTTCAACCCGACAATTTTCAGTTTAAGCTCGGTTCGGAACCGAAAGTCGCAAAAGTAGACTCTTGCTTTGACTTTCAGTTCTGACCCAATCTAGCATATCTTAGAAATTCCTTAGAGCTCTATTAGTACTAGGTTATAGATTAGTGTAACCCTCTGAGGTTATACAACCTGGTTCATTAGTTATTCGATTCATGTACATGTTTCCGTTATATGCCTAAATATTGACCATAATGCCCTTTTGACCTTAAAATGAGATTTTTGAAAATGTGAGAGGACAAAAACCTTTGTTACTGATTTATAAACTTGTCCTAAAAATTTGACATCAGTTTGAGGTCCAGATTAGGAGTTATGCTCAATATCGTAATTAAGAAGTTTTTTATTTTGATTAAATGGCGTAATTAGCATATAGCCTATTTAAACCCAAATTTTGACAGCAAACTTTTTACCCACTGATGTAACATAATATTTTGGGATTTTTGAAGATTTTTATTTATTTTTAAGCTGAGCATAACATAGGGTTCTTGCTATAATTCGGTAATTGTCGGTTTTACCCTTTTCTTGAATAAAATGAGTTTTTACATAATATTTTGATATCAAACTTTTTGATACTGATTTTATATGATAAATAAAATATTTTGAACTTTATAAACTGATCAAAAACTCAGATTTCCTATTTAAACCCGAAATCGCTTAAAACCGACTTTTACGCGTTTTAAGCGCATAGTATGAGTTAAAACTATTTTTGACATATGAAACTTAATACCTACTGATGTTTTAAGTAAATTTTTATAATTAAACAGTAAGCAAAAGTTTTGAACTCAGAATTCTAATTTTGACTTTTAAAGCTTATGTGAAATTACCAAAATGCCCCTACGGTGCATAGTTTGGTTATAAAAGATAAATTTCACATATATGCAATACCCTACTGTTATAACTTGTAAAAATAAATGTTTTACTGATTATATCAGACCTAAAACTCAGATTAGTATTTAAACTCTTTTATAACCTTTAAAATGACCAAAATACCCCTACGGGGCATAATTTGAGTTTAAATCCATTTTGGGCATAATGGAAGGTATCTTACTGATATCACAACACATTTAAGGCATATCAACTTAGGAAACCTATTCATGACTCATTTGGTTACCCGTTACGCATTATTCGCGTTCGGTGCGGTTTATGTAACTAGTTTGCATAAATTAGCCGAAACGGGTCAAACCATATCATTTTTATCTCAAAATACAGAATGTGTTTAGTTTACCCATATTATACAAGTATACAAACTTTTCGGTTATAAACCACACTCTAATCCGGTCATCGCTTAATCGTTCGTTTTGAATCGTATATCTTCCTTTAAAACTAACCGGTCTAAGTTTAGACTTAATTAAGACCCGTTAGGAATCTAATAAGTTATTAAAACCTTCATTCCAGATTAGGAGACCAGTAAAAGATACTTGCACTCGCTGATTGTGATATATACTTGCTCAGGTAAATACTTTTAACTTATTTTCCCTTATACGGGCTTGGGGTACGGTATATAAAATACCGCTTGGTCGGGCATTGAATTTTTAATCATATGAAGGTCAATTTATTGAGATGACCCGTTTGAACTGTTTTGTTTGGTTAAAGCCTTTGGGGGGTTAATGACCATGTCCCGGATATCCTTGGCCTCATTCATTGAAATGGCCACGACCTAAGCACGGGGTGTAGGCATACACCTGACGGTGCATATAAATAAAAAGGTATAACCGTTTGTTCGAGAATAACTTGACGCGGGATTATATCATGTGGTGTGTCTATTAATCTTTAACCCGGTATTCAGCCCGGGCTACTGAACGTATAACGAACATGTAATTCTTTTACAAGTTTATATATAAATAATTATCCCAAGTTATAAAAGATCATTTTGTGCCTTGTGCATTCAAATCAATTTTCTTAAACATTTTCAAAATGAGTCGGTTAATTGTATTTACCAGTGTAAACTGACGTATTTTCCAAAAAGGCTAAGTGCAGGTACTAAACGGAGTAGGCTGGCTACTCCTAGCATCAATAAAGAGTCTTGCAAGCTTAGATGTTATCAATCTGCTGAACAATATTCCTTTTTAACTTTGATCCGCCTGGGGATCCTTTACAACCATTTTGTAATAAATATTACTTTATTTCGGTTTGTAATGTTTTTATCTTTCGACTTCCGCTGTGTATATAAACTGTGATAAATTATCTATGATGATATCAACTACGTCACGATACTCCCCACCAGGCCCACCGGTAATACGTGGATATATCGGGGTGTGGCAGGCTGGTATCAGAGCCAACGTTGAGTGAATTAAACACTGGCCTTTTGTGTTTAATCTCAATGACACAGTTTGCACATTCCTCGACTTTCGAGTCTAGACAAAGAACTTAGGACTAATCCAAATTTTTTTTTATTTCTAATTTTGTCCTTTATATTTTCTTTCTTGTTCTTTTGGTTTGTTTTGACAAGACCTACAACAATGCCGCCAAGAATGCGAGGAAGAGGTAGAGGCAAGGGGCCACTCATCGCCCCCAACGATCACGAGGCCGGGCCTTCACACCGGCGAACTCCATCAGACTTGATGCGTGTGAAGTGTGTATGGTTTTTAATATATATTTTAAGCCCTTTTTACACTTTTTTAGCCAAGTTTTAAATTTATAAAACACGATATTTACTAACACTAAACACACATATGGGCAAGTGCACCCATCGTGAGCGTATTATAGTGTTGGCGAGATACCGAGGTCGTCCAAGGACACAAGAGCTTTTAGTACCGGTTTATCCTCAACGTCTAATCAAATCAAAAGTTTAGAAAAAGGTTTTGAACTAGAAAAATAAAACTAACTAAAATGCTGGAAAATAAAATAAAAATAAAAACATATAGACAAGATGAATCACTTAGATCCGACTCGTGTGTAGTGTAAACTTTGATTATTTCCACACTTTTGCACTTTTTAAGAGATTACCTTAGTTATTGTAGTAGGCCCCTCTTTTAAAGGTGACGTTACCCTCAACCCAGTAGTTTGAGTCAGCAAGGATACAATCCTAAAGGGTCAGATTATTGAAAGATAATTAATTAAGTTATTAATGCATAATGTGGTAGGCCCCTCTTTTGAAGGTGACGTTACCCTCGGCTAAGTAGTCTGAGTCAGCAGGGATACAGTCCTAAGTAGCCGGGTTAAAGTTTTAATAGTAGCTTACATATGAGGGGATCAAAGAGTTTGGACCCCCGCCATCCAATACCAGTGGGTATTGAAGGAGGTCCTACTAAATTTGACCCAGGTCCTTGCAGGATCTATACACTAAACAAGGCAAGACTCTTACCAAACCGTTCCCTTAACCCCCGACCAGGTAGCCAACATATCTCCATATAGACCGTGGAGATATGAATGGTGAAAATCTTTTATTTTATATAGACAGTAAAATAATGCCAAGACACCACGGACAAACGATAAGAAAGAATCACCTTCAACATAAGAAACTAGTTATTAAAGTCATTAATACATAACCAAATAAAAAGTGCGAAAAGATTAAAAATAAAAAGTATTACACTAAACACTTGTCTTCACCAAGTGATGTAAGAGACTTAGGCAAACATGGCCTTTGATTGTCAAGAACTCTTACGATCAATCTTGGATCCCGAGACTACTATACACACTCTATGATGGATGATGGATGATGGTGGTGGATGTGGGTTGTGATGGTGGTGGAGGGTGGGTGTAGTGTGAGAGAGGTGGTTTGCCAAGGGATGGTTTGCAAATGAGCCAAGCACCCCTATTTATAGCCTGCACAGAAGCCTGGACACGGCCCCGTGTCCACCCTTCTTCTCTTTCTTCATTAATTGTAGTTTGTCTGCATTAGTTGACCACGCCCCCGTGTCCGCTGGGCACGGCCCCGTGTGCAGAAGCGTATCTGTACTATCATGATTTGCTTGGATTCTGCGAATCTTAGCGTTGACCACGGCCCCGTGTTGAGCTGGGCACGCCCCCGTGTCGAGAATAGAAGCTTCTACAACTTTGTCTTTTCTGCAGACACCTGAACACGCCCCGTGTTGAGCTGGGCACAGCCCCATGCTCAGCTTTCTTCTTGTTTTTTGCTTTGGGAGATGCTGTCGAGGGGTCGGGCATGCCACGTTTCTTCCCTTTTCTTATATTATTGTTAGATTTAGCTGCATTTTTGCTTCTTTTTTTTTCATTTAAGCTCTTTTAATCCTGAAAATACAAAAGGAAGACAAAAACACACTTTTTCCAACATTAGTACTAAAAAATGGTTAGTTTTATGCCACATTTGATGTAATTTATATGTTGCATTTTGCGCACATCAAATACCCTCACACTTGAATCTTTGCTTGTCCTCAAGCAAAACTCTTTATAATGTGGCTTACACTCCCAAATGGAATGGGTAGAAGAGAAGGTTTTAGGGCTTGTCATAGAGTGTCGAGATTTTCAAGATTCTTTATTAGGTTTTATTTTTATTTATTTACAATCCTATTCGTCATGATTTATATAGAACATTACATAAAATAAATTACTTATTAGGGCATAACATGCCTTTTTAAAATTCCATTTATATACAAGTTCACATACCTCACGGGGGATCACTCAACACTCGGCCGAAGATGTATTTTTGTGAAACACTCGAGAACGGCATGGAACCTACTCCTACCATAAGCTTGCCAAGCAATCAATCCTCCTCCTTTTTAACTATATACCTTTGTAAATATCAAGAGGACTTTTGGGGGGGGGGAGGGTTAGGCTTGGGTTAAAGGTAGGTGGTTGGGTTAGTGGTTAGTAGAAAAGGGCGAAAGGCGTAAAAAGCGTCGGTTTTCGTAAGACTTTATATATATTTTTTTTAATGAAGAAATTCTTCAAACAAAGTTCTTTTTGATGAACTTGTTTGTTTATTTTTTTTTTTTGCTTCAACAATTTTTTTTATAAGGAATGTCACATGAAAACCGAGCTTTGTACTAAAATAAAGGGTTAAAATGAAAAAGGGTTTTGGTGGGTAAAGGGTGTTTGTTTTGGGTTTAGAAATGAAAAGGTTTAGGCTCAAAGGGGTTAACTAGGGGGATTTTGGGTAGGTGGTAAAAAAAGAAAAATAATGGTGTTGAAAGAAAAAGGGTTAGTCCTAATGCCTCCATCATTTACTTACTCGGGGTTAAGTTGGTAAGGACCGGGAATGTATCGTCATGGCAAGTTCTAGAGTCGTAAGAAACCAAGCGGCTATTCACACAAGAAACGAAAGATGAGATTTTAATCTAAAGATGTGTATTTGTATGCTCAATAAAGGCTCAAAACTCACTTTTTGTGGGAATGGGTTTTTAATGTGATCAAGTATATATAATCAAATTTTAACTAGATTTGTCATGCCGTTTCATAATTTTCTTATGTTGGTTCTTTTTATCACGACGCGATCGGTTGTAAATTTGTAAAAATATAACCTTTTTAGAACTTGTTATTCCCAAATTAAACCAAGACAAGTAAAAAAATGAAATTTTTTGAAAAAATTTGGGGTGATTAGCGGTTTCAATAGAGTTTTGTGTAAGGCTTGTTTTTAGGACTTGCAAGATTCAAGGTTTTAGCATCCCACCCACACTTAAATTACACATTGACCTCAATGTGTCACAAAAATAAGTTTTCGGTTGATTAAAATGTGTAAAAGTGGGTTAAAAACAAGATTTTATGTTACTGGGTAGCTGAACACGGGGTGGTGTTGGCTGAGCACGGCCCCGTGGTCAGACTACCAGTATCAAATTTAAACAGAAGGCTGGGCACGGGGGCGTGTTCAGTGAGCACGGCCCCGTGTCCAGTTACCTGAACTGGGCATTTTCTGTAGAACCTCGGGCACGGGGGCGTGTTGGGTTGAGCACGGCCCCGTGCTAAACTTGCTGTAATGAGAAAAATTGTCAGGAGGCTCTGTTTTTATGCATGGGGTGTGGGTTCAAGTTTCCCTTAGTAACCTTCACCATTTCGAGTGTGCTTTATTCCTGAAAATTAAAACTAAACTAGAAAACATAAAAGTTAAACTTATCTAAAACGAAGGATAGTTCCGCGGAATGCCTCCGTGGTGCGCCACGTTTATAAGGGTCCTTGGCTAGACCCACCTTATTAGGTGGTTCTGGCTCATCTTCAATTAGGGGATCGTCATTGCCGATTGGATATTTCATTGATCGTTCAAGATCGACACATCTTTTAAAGGCCCCTAATTGAATGGGTAAGTTGTTTTTCTTCCGATTAATCAAAGCTTTGTGGGTTTTTACAAAAGGTCGTCCCAACACTAGTGGGGCGTCATCAAGGATGACGAAGTCGGTTGGGATTACCATTTGATTTGTTTGGACTAACACATCTTCAACTATCCCCATTGATTTGATTGTTTTCCGATTAGATAGAAAAATGGGTATTTGAAGTGGAGAGAAATCACCAATACTTAATTTTTCAAAAATGTAGTTTGGCATTATATTAACACAAAGATCTTTATCAATTGTGATATTATTAATAAAGGAATTTTGAAAAAAAAACATGGAACCGGTGTAATGTTAATTTCAATCGGGTCTTCTTTTATTACCGTAGTTAGATCATTTGTTAACTTAATGCTTACCGTTTCGTCAATTTTAGTGTTAGTGTTTAACTCTTTTAAAAACTTAGCATTGGTGGGCATTAAACAATGATTTTTGAAAGAAGGTGACAAGAGATTAATTTCTTTAAAATTAGACTCTTCTTGAGTTTTAACGTTGTCGGACTCACCTTTTTCGTTGTCTAAGTCGTGTGTCGGTTTTTCACTTACTTGTTCTTCCATTTTTACCTCTTCAACTATCTCTTCTTTATTACAAGTTAATTCTTCCCTTGCGCGGGATTCCTCTTCCCTTGCGCGGGCTTCTTTTATATAGCGCTCGATAGTTTTAAGGTGTTCTATTATCTTTTCGGCTACTGGTGAGATAGTTGGTGGTTCGTCAAAGTGAGTTGAATAAGTATCATCAAAGCTTGAATTCGGAAGTTCGATCCTTGGTTCCTCATAGTACTCATGTAAGGTAGATGGTTCATACCATTGTTCCTCATTGTAAGTATATGATGGATAAGGATCGTAACTTGGTTCTTCATAATACTCATATCAGGTGGGTTGTCCACGCCATGGTTCCTCATAGTAAGTATATGAAGGTGAAGGCTCATAACTTGGCTCCTCAAAGTATGAGTAAGAAGGCTCATACCTTGGTTCATCAAGATATGAGTATGAGGGAGAAGGTTCATACCTTGGTTCTTCGTAGTACGTATATGAAGGAGAAGGTTCATACCTCGGCTTTTCATAGTATGTATTTGAAGTGGTTGGCTCGTACCTAGGTTCCTCATAGTATGTGTACGAAGGGGATGGTTCAAAGAGGTCACAATATTGTACCGAATGAGGATTACCACAAATGGTACAATATTCTTCTTTATAATCATCCTCCTCATAGTGGTGGTTGTAATCTCCTGAGTATTGATCCATAAGAATCACTCAGCAGACCACAACAGAGTCTCGGGACCAGAAAACAAAAATAAAAAAACAGAAACAGAGGCTGAGCATGGCCCCGTGTTCAGTGAGCACGGCCCCGTGTTCAGGTTCTGTATCTGGGAGTTTTAGAAAATGTAACTGGTTTTGTGCAGCACGGGGGCGTGTTCAGCGAGCACGACCCCGTGTTCAAACTCTGTATCTGGGAGTTTGTAAAAAAATATGCAGCACGGCCCCGTGTTCAGTGAACACGGCCCCGTGTTCAGTCTACTGTAATGCAAAAACTACAAAAAAATGTAAAAATGCGCGCGATTTTAAAAAGGTTTTGAAAAACGGATTAGGCCGTCAGTTTTAAACTTTCTTAAAATCCTTGTCTCCCCAGCAGCGGCGCCAAAAAACTTGATGCGTGTGAAGTGTGTATGGTTTTTAATATATATTTTAAGCCCTTTTTACACTTTTTAGCCAAGTTTTAAATTTATAAAACACGATATTTACTAACACTAAACACACATATGGGCAATTGCACCCATCGTGAGCGTAGTATAGTGTTGGCAAGATACCAAGGTCGTCCAAGGACACAAGAGCTTTTAGTACCGGTTTATCCTCAACGTCTAATCAAATCAAAAGTTTAGAAAAAGGTTTTAAACTAGAAAAATAAAACTAACTAAAATGCGGAAAAATAAAATAAAAATAAAAACAGATAGACAAGATGAATCACTTGGATCCGACTCGTGTGTAGTGTAACATTTGATTATTTCTGTACTTTTGCACTTTTTAAGAGATTACCTTAGTTATTATAGTAGGCCCCTCTTTTGAAGGTGACGTTACCCTCAACCCAGTAGTTTGAGTCAGCAAGGATACAATCCTAAAAGGTCGGATTATTAAAAGATAATTAATTAAGTTATTAATGCATAATGTGGTAGGCCCATCTTTTGAAGGTGACGTTACCCTAAGTAGTCTGAGTCAGCAGGGATACAGTCCTAAGTAGCCGGGTTAAAGTTTTAATAGTAGCTTACTTATGAGGGGATCAAAGAGTTTGGACTCCCGCCATCCAATACCAGTGGGTATTGAAGGAGGTCCTACTAAATTTGACCCAGGTCCTTGCAGGATCTATACACTAAACAAGGCAAGACTCTTACCAAACCGTTCCCTTAACCCCCGACCAGGTAGCCAACATATCTCCATATAGACCGTGGAGATATGAATGGTGAAAATCTTTTATTTTATATAGACAGTAAAATAATGCCAAGACACCACGGACAAACGATAAGGAAGAATCACCTTCAACATAAGAAACTAGTTATTAAAGTCATTAATACATAACCAAATAAAAAGTGCGAAAAGATTAAAAATAAAAAGTATTACACTAAACACTTGTCTTCACCAAGTGATGTAAGAGACTTAGGCAAACATGGCCTTTGATTGTCAAGAACTCTTACGATCAATCTTGGATCCCGAGACTGCTACACACACTCTATGATGGATGATGGTGGTGGATGTGGGTTGTGATGGTGGTGGAGGGTGGGTGTAGTGTGAGAGAGGTGATTTGCCAAGGGATGGTTTGCAAATGAGCCAAGCACCCCTATTTATAGCCTGCACAGAAGCCTGGACACGGCCCCGTGTCCGCTGGACACGGCCCCGTGTCCACCCTTCTTCTCTTTCTTCATTAATTGCAGTTTGTCTGCATTAGTTGACCACGCCCCCGTGTCCGCTGGGCACGACCCCATGTGCAGAAGCGTATCTGTACTATCAAGATTTGCTTGGATTCTGCGAATCTTAGCGTTGACCACGGCCCCGTGTTGAGCTGGGCACGCCCCCGTGTCGAGAATAGAAGCTTCTACAACTTTGTCTTTTCTGCAGACACCTGAACGCGCCCCGTGTCCGCTGGGCACGGGGCCGTGTCCGCTGGGCACAGCCCCATGCTCAGCTTTCTTCTTGTTTTTTTCTTTGGGAGATGTTGTCGAGGGGTCCGGCATGCCACGTTTCTTCCCTTTTCTTATATTATTGTTAGATTTAGCTGCACGTTTGCTTCTTTTGTTCATTTAAGCTCTTTTAATCCTGAAAATACAAAAGGAAGACAAAAACACACTTTTTTCAACATTAGTACTAAAAAAGGGTTAGTTTTATGCCACATTTGATGTAATTTATATGTTGCATTTTGCGCACATCAAGACTCTTTAAGCAAAAGTCCTCAAGAAGACTGGAGGACCCATTTAGAACCCGCGAGGCGTTCAGTCTCATTGAGCTCCTCACCTTCTTACCTAAACTCTTTCGGGCCTCAATCAGAGAACGAGCCCCACAACTCACATCACTCTTTCATACCCCTTCAAAGCCCCAACTCACATCAATCTTTCAACGACCCACCCAACACCCTACTTCCAAAGCCGGTTCAACCCGGTAAACCTAATTGAAGAGCCAATGGGTTATAACCCGTTGGGACCGGAAGATCATTTCTCCATGGACATGGAAGAGGATCCGAAACCTGCCCAACCGCCAATAGGAACGCCTACTCACCCCATCGAGATTTTGGATGGGTCGTCATATCATGGATCGCCTTATCGTGGTCCAGACAGTTATCAGGCAAGATTTACCCAATACGACTGGGTGTTTACTCGCAGTTACCACTCATCGCCGCAGCAACAGCAGGATCCCTTGGAGGATTCGCGCTTTGTAGCGGTTACTCCACCACCACCACCACCAGTGCAGCAACCGCCTCCAGAGCCACCAAGGCGTAGGAGATCAACCTCACGGATGTCCGTGCGAGGGGGAGTCCGTATCAGCACCCCTCAGCATTCAAGTGGCAGTCATTACCCGTCACTATATGAAGACCCACCGATGGGTGGGCCTTTGAACCCTGTTTCTGAGGTGGAATCTGCGCCAGTCGCACCGCCACCAGTGGGTTATGATAACCCAATTCCTACATACGCCAGTGCAGCGGCGTATAACCCTTTCGAGCAGCCAGCCCATACTAACTATAACTACGCCAAAGTTGACCCATACCTTGCGACAGCAAACTACAATGCTTTTCATCCCGAGGGGCCCTTTGGAGTCCCATATCAGGCTGGGTATCCACCCTATGGGTATCAATACCCGCCACATCCTCAACCTCCGCAGCATTAGCAGCCCCCGCAGCCACCACTGTTATCGCCACTGCAGCAGCAGGAGATTCTACAGAGGTTGAGCCAGGTGGAACGGGAGGTTCAAGAAGAGCGAAGGCACAACCGGGGATTTCTTAAAGGTTTGGCAAGCTTAATCAAGGGGAAGAGGAAAAAGGATCATTAAATCCTTTATTTGTTTATTTGTATTTCTTTAATGTTCAATCAAGTCCCTGCGTGGACATCTGTTTCTGTAATCAGTCCCTGCGAGGACTTGTATTTCTGTTTAGCCCCTGCGTGGGCAAGTTATTTCAGTTAAAGTCCCGTTTAGGGCAATCTGTACTCTTTTTAAATTTTAGTGGCATGTTATCATTTAAATTTTATTTTGTCATTAAATGCATAAATGTAATATGTATGAAATAAATAAATAAATCCAAAATATGACATTCCTTTTATAAGATCTGCCTTTAAATATTAAATAAGAATCTTAAAGGGTATAACCTAGCCTGCATGTCATTATAAGACCTGGCCATAATGGTAAAACCTGTTTAAAAAGATTCAAATCCTTGTTAACATCTGAAAACATGTTAACATTCCTGGCAGATGTGATTCGTAAAATCACACGTGTCATTCTAATATTGGATTATTCAAATTCCTTCTTTATTATTAAACATCCATTTGTGATGTAATACGGGCCATAATTATTGTCATATAAGACAAAAGACAGTCGTAGCCTACAACTCCCTATCAAGAAAGGTAATGAACTATGATTCAAGCCTTAGTACCTCGATCCTATAAGATCTTGACTTATAATTTAAATGTGTCCATGTGACTTGGCCTTTTGTGCCATTATTATATTTAATTATTACTAAGGGTTATTAATGAAAAATCCTGAATAAAATACTTAACAAATTAACCAATATGGTTCTTTAATACCATGGTTAATAAATTATAAGATGACAAATCTATTATATACTTCTGAGAAATTATTGTCATCATTTTATGTAGCAATCAAGCTACATGGCAGAGTCTGAAGAAATCAACAGTCACCCAAGGGAAAATCATGATACCACCAGGATCAACGATTTGATTCGGGTGCTATTTGATTCGGGTGCGGATAAGTCATTTGTAGATGATAAGTTTTGTAAGTTGTTGAATTTACCTGTTAAAACCCTAAGCGTGAAATATGAAGTAGAGTTGGCCGATGGTACCTTAGAAACTGCCTCAACTGTGCTAGATGGATGTTTTATATCCATTAGGAACCACTCTTTTCCGTTATCCTTACTTCCTTTGAAATTAGCTGGTTTTGACATAGTAATAGGCATGAATTGGTTATCTCATAACCAAGTCCAGGTTGTTTGTGACAAGAAACAAGTGGTGATCAATACTCCGTATGGTGAGCCACTTACCATACAAGGAGATACTCAGTATGGGTTGCCTAAGAAAGTGTCTGTGCTTAAGGCGTCAAGGTGTATGAAGAAGGGTTGTGTCATTTATATGGCACAGGTGACTATTGATGAACCAAAGCCCAAGATCGAAGACATCCCTATCATTTCTGAATATTCTGATGTATTTCCTGAAGAACTACCTGGTTTACCCCCAGATATGCAAGTGGAGTTTAGAATTGACATTATACCTGGAGCAGCACCTGTTGCAAGAGCACCTTACCGATTAGCCCCAACTGAGATGAAAGAGTTAAGAACCCAACTGGATGATTTATTGGCAAAGGGATTTATTAGACCTAGCTCATCTCCCTGGGGAGCACCTATTCTGTTTGTTAAGAAGAAAGATGGATCAATGCGGTTGTGCATTGATTATCGTGAGCTAAACAAGCTTACAATCAAGAACAGATATCCATTGCCCAGGATCGACGATCTGTTCGATCAACTGCAAGGGGCAAGTTACTTTTCCAAAATCGATTTGAGATCAGGTTACCATCAGCTAAAGGTTATAGATGAAGATGTGCACAAGACTGCATTCAGAACTCGATACGGTCACTACGAATTCTTAGTGATGCCTTTTGGGCTCACTAATGCACCAGCAGCATTCATGGACCTCATGAATCGCGTTTGCAAACCCTACTTAGACAAGTTTGTCATTGTCTTCATTGATGACATTCTTATTTATTCAAAGAACCAGGCTGATCATGAGAACCACCTTCGGTGTATTCTTAAACTTCTTCAGTAAGAGAAGCTTTATGCTAAGTTCTCTAAATGTGAGTTTTGGCTTCGTGAAGTCCAATTTCTTGGACACATGGTTAGTGAGCATGGAATCCAGGTAGATCCCGCTAAGATTGAAGCTATCATGAATTGGCAAGAACCAAAGACACCCACAGAAATTCGTAGTTTCTTGGGATTAGCATGATATTATAGGCGTTTTATTGAGAATTTCTCAAGGATTGCAGCACCCCTAACTTCGTTGACAAGAAAGAATATTAAGTTTGATTGGGGTCCTAAGCAACAAGAATCCTTCGATATTCTTAAACAGAAGTTAAGCAATGCTCCTGTGTTGACATTGCCTGAAGGGATTGAAGAATTTGTGGTTTACTGCGACGCATCGCACACTGGCATGGGATGTGTGCTAATGCAGAAAGGTAAAGTTATTGCATACGCTTCCCGACAATTAAAAGTACACGAGAAGAATTACACCACCCATGATTTGGAATTGGGTGCTGTTGTGTTTGCACTAAAACTTTGGAGGCATTATTTATATGGTACCATGTGTGTGATCTATTCTGATCACAAGAGCCTTCAACATCTGTTTAATCAGAAGGATCTGAATATGAGGCAGCGACGATGGATGGAGACACTGATTGATTATGATTGTGAAATCTGTTACCATCCAGGTAAGGCGAATGTGGCCGCCGATGCTTTGAGCAGAAAGGAAAGGGTTAAGCCCATAAAAATCAATGCCAAGAGCATTGAATTAAAGAGCAGTTTGAATGAAAGATTGTTAGCCGCTCAGAAGGAAGCTGTATTAGAAGCTAACTATTTTAATGAAAAGTTGGGAGTAACTGCTGAGCAGTTATCTTATGGCAAGGATGGAATCCTAAGATTAAACGGACGAATATGGGTTCCAATCTATGGAGGACTACGGGATGTTATCCTCCAAGAAGCCCACAGTTCTAAGAATTCCGTTCATCCTGGAAGTGACAAGATGTACCAAGATTTGAAGGCAAATTATTGGTGGATAGGCTTAAAGAAGTCTATAGCTACTTATGTAGCCAAATGTTTGACGTGCGCGCAAGTTAAAGCTGAACACCAGAAGCCGTTAGGTCTGCTACAACAGCCTGAACTTCCCACCTGGAAGTGGGAAATGGAGAGGAAATGATACTATTTGGGTTATAGTGGATAGACTGACTAAGTCAGCCAACTTCTTACCTATTAAGGAAACACACAGCTAAGATAATTTAGCTCAGCTATACGTGGATGAGATTGTGTCTCTCCACGGAGTGCCAGTGTCTATCATCTCTGATAGGGATACGAGGTATACATTGCATTTCTGGAAAAGCTTTCAGCAATCCCTAGGCACTCGATTAAATTTCAGCACTGCATGTCATCCTCAGACGGATGGTCAAAGTGAACGTACTATACAGACACTCGAAGATATGCTACGAGCTTGTGTTATTGACTTGGGAGGAAGTTGGGATGATCATCTTCCATTGATTGAATTCTCATACAACAATAGTTATCGTTACAGTATTCAAGCTGCACCTTTTGAAGCCCTGTATGGAAGAAAGTGCAGAACGCCCGTTTGTTGGGCAGAAGTTGGAGATGTCCAACTAACAGGACCTGATATAGTCCTGGAGATGACAGATAAGATTGTACAGATACGAGATCGTCTCAAAGCTGCCAGAGATAGGCAGAAAAGCTATGCAGATAAAAGGCGTAAACCTCTAAAGTTCGAGGTTGGTGACAAAGTGTTACTAAAAGTATCACCCTGGAAAGGGGTAATGCGATTTGGCAAGAAAGGCAAGTTGAGCCCAAGATATATAGGACCATTCGAGATCATCGAATGCATCGGAACAGTGGCTTATAAGTTAAACCTGCCTGAAGAGCTCAGTGGTATTCATAATGTATTCCACATCTGCAATCTGAAGAAATGCCTAGCTAATGAAACACTAGTCATACCCCATAAGGATGTGCACATAGATGAGAGCTTGAAATTTTTGGAGAAACCTATGTCGATCGAAGATCGACAAGTTAAGAAACTTTGAAAGAAGCATGTACCAATTGTAAAAGTTAAATGGGATGCCCGTAGTGGTCCCGAGTATACGTGGGAGGTAGAGTCCACAATGAAAGAGAAGTACCCTCATTTATTTCAGTAAATCTCAAGGTCGAGATTTCTTTTAAGGGGGTGAGGATGTAACACCTCGTAAAATCACGACCAATATAATGAAGACACGTGTCATGAGTTTTAAACGTGTAATGGATTGAATATGAGGGACTAAAGTTGTCAAACAATGTAAATATGTGAACAAAAGGATCCAAAGTGTCAACATGCCCAACTTGTGCCTTTGATTGACCTCACACGACGTTCGTATTCTTTAAAGAATAAATTCACGAACATTGGAAGTCGTTTGTGCTTAAAATAAGGATCTTGTGAAACATAAGGGTTAAAAGTGTCAACATGTTGAAAGTTACCTCTGAGTGACCTTTAACGAACCCAAAAACATTGTAATTAAATCAATATTTCGTTCACAAGAATATTAGATATTGATTTTATGAAGTTCCGATGAATATAAGACGTTTCGGGTGATCGTACAACTAACCGGAAGCCTAACGGAGTTAGTTTATGACTTAAGGCCCTCAAAAGTTAACTATAGGGATCTATATTGCAATAAATAAGAGTTTTATAAAGTTTTTATGGACCAGGGACCAAAAGTGCAAAGCCTAAAACTTGTTTTCCGGTTTTGAGTTTTGACGCGGGCCGCGTAAGGTCTTTTTAAACCTTACCCGGGCCGCCTGAAAGTTGCCAGCTCCATTTTCTTGGACAGATGCCTGTATCAGCTGCTGCACCGCCTTAGTTGCCTAGTTTCTCGATTCCAGGGGCTGCTCCAATGGTTTTTAAAGCTTAGGGACACCTAGAACTGATCAAAGAACACCTGTAGACTTGTGTGTAACAATCTTGTTGCATCTATGATCTTATATAAGAGCTCATTGTTTCAACCTTTGTCCTTGCTCATTTCATTTGCACTTCAAACTTTTCTCTGGAGCTTTCTGATCAGCAAACAAGTTTCCTTAAGTTCAAAATTCGTGCTTAGGACCATTGTAAGTGTCCTTAACCTCCTAATTACGTTTATAATTAGTTTTATGGCCCAAAGTCAAACCCGTCGTAATTAAGGGTTGACTTAGGGATTAATCACTAATGGTCCAGTAAATTCTCAAATTGAAAGTAGCTTTGAGTTGGTAATTATATGGGTAATAAACCCTTAAAAGGGCACCCTCTAATTCCCACTCTAACTAGGTCAATTGTCGGGTCAAAGTTAATTATAAAAAGTCAACAGAAAGCAAATTTTCGCATAAACACATAATTAACAATGTAGAAGCCATGGAACCTGTTTTATCACTCATATAACTTGGTAATTAATGTAAGAACATGTCTAAACATGTTTAACCCGACAATTTTCAGTTTAAGCTCGGTTCGGAACCGAAAGTCGCAAAAGTAGACTTTTGCTTTGACTTTCAGTTCTGACCCAATCTAGCATATTTTAGAAATGCCTTAGAGCTCTATTAGGACTAGGTTATAGATTAGTGTAACCCTCAGAGGTTATACAACCTGGTTCATTAGTTATTCGATTCATGTACATGTTTCCGTTATATGCCTAAATATTGACCATAATGCCCTTTTGACCTTAAAATGAGATTTTTGAAAATGTGAGAGGAAAAAAACCTTTGTTACTGATTTATAAACTTGTCCTAAAAATTTGACATCAGTTTGAGGTCCAGATTAGGAGTTATGCTCAATATCGTAATTAAGAAGTTTTTTATTAATTAAACGGCGTAATTAGCATATAGCCTATTTAAACCCAAATTTTGACACCAAACTTTTTACCCACTGATGTAACATAATATTTTGGGATTTTTGAAGATTTTTATTTATTTTTAAGCTGAGCATAACATAGGGTTCTTGCTATAATTCGGTAATTGTCGATTTTACCCTTTTCTTGAATAAAATGAGTTTTTACATAATATTTTGATGTCAAACTTTTTGATACTGATTTTATATGATAAATAAAATATTTTGAACTTTATAAACTGATCAAAAACTCAGATTTCCTATTTAAACCCGAAACTCGCTTAAAACCGACTTTTACGCGTTTTAAGCGCATAGTATGAGTTAAAACTATTTTTGACATATGAAACTTATTACCTACTGATGTTTTAAGTAAATTTTTATAATTAAACAGTAAGAAAAAGTTTTGAACTCAGAATTCTAATTTTGACTTTTAAATCTTATGTGAAATTACCAAAATGCCCCTACGGTGCATAGTTTGGTTATAAAAGATAAATTTCACATATATGCAATACCCTACTGTTATAACTTGTAAAAATAAATGTTTTTACTGATTATTTCAGACCTAAAACTCAAATTAGTATTTAAACTCTTTTATAACCTTTAAAATGACCAAAATACCTCTACGGTGCATAATTTGAGTTTAAATCCATTTTGGGCATAATGGAAGGTATCTTACTGATATCACAACACATTTAAGGCATACCAACTTTGGAAACCTGTTCATGACTCATTTGGTTACCCGTTACGCATTATTCGCGTTCGGTGCGGTTTATGTAACTAGTTTGCATAAATTAGCCAAAACGGGTCAAACCTTATCATTTTTATCTCAAAATCCAGAATGTGTTTAGTTTACCCATATTATACAAGTATACAAACTTGTCGGGTCTAAACCACACTCTAATCCGGTCATCGCTTAATCGTGCGTTTTGAACCGTGTATCTTCCTTTAAAACTAACCGGTCTAAGTTTATACTTAATTAAGACCCGTTAGGAATCTAATAGGTTATTAAAACCTTCGTTCCAGATTAGGAGACCAGTAAAAGATACTTGCACTCGCTGATTGTGATATATACTTTCTCAGGTAAATACTTTTAACTTATTTTCCCTTATACGGGCTTGGGGTACGGTATATAAAATACCGCTTGGTCGGGCATTTGATTTTTTAATCATATGAAAGTTAATTTATTGAGATGACCCGTTTGAACTATTTTGTTTTGTTAAAGCCTTTGGGGGGTTAATGACCATGTCCCGGATATCCTTGGCATCATTCATTGAAATGGCCACGACCTAAGCATGGGGTGTAGGCATACACCTGTCGGTGCATATAAATAAAAAGGTATAACCGTTTGTTCAAGAATAACTCGACGCAGGATTATATCATGTGGTGTGTCTATTATTCTTTAACCCGGTATTCAGCCCGGGCTACTGAACGTATAACGAACATGTAATTCTTTTACAAGTTTATATATAAATAATTATCCCAAGTTATAAAAGATCATTTTGTGCCTTGTACATTCAAATCAATTTTCTTAAACATTTTCAAAATGAGTCGGTTAATTGTATTTACCAGTGTAAACTGACGTATTTTCCAAAAAGGCTAAGTGCAGGTACTAAATGGAATAGGCTGGCTACTCCTAGCATCAATAAAGAGTCTTGCAAGCTTAGATGTTATCAATCTGCTGAACAATATACCTTTTTAACTTTGATCCGCCTATGGATCCTTTACAACCGTTTTGTAATAAATATTACTTTATTTCGGTTTGTAATGATTTTATCTTTCGACTTCCGCTGTGTATATAAACTGTGATAAATTGTCTATGATGATATCAACTACGTCACGATACTCCCCACCGGTAATACGTGGAAATATCGGGGTGTGACAAGTTTCTTCCCCTATCAGAAGTGCCGCCTGTTTGTCGGGATGATGTTTTAAAGCGGCTTCACGGTAACTTTTTCTGATTTGATCCTCGGTTGCAAGATACCTTAAATGACCCAAACCCAATAAAGCATAATGATCTTGTTAACCCGCCTTGTCAGCAGACTTCTTTTTACCCTTGCTGCTATACGAATCCGATGATTGCATATACTCGGTTTCTTTGTCTTTCGGAAAATTCTCGTTATCATCAGCGACATTTTATTCTTCGTAATAGCCACAAAGCTTAAGTGCAACATCATGAAAGGAATGTCCAGCAGGTTCAAAGTGTGAAGCCTTTATTGGGAGACAATTTGAAGAGATATAAATTGTTTCTCCATTTACAAGCTCGTTTGAGTATGCGATCAAACGGATGTCCGCACGGGTTGTCATATTTATGACAGCTCAAGCATCTACAGCTTCAAGCTAACGCTGAAGCAATAAATGCAAACATTAGTAAAGTACAATACCTTAAAACAGCATAACAATATACATCAGCCGATAATAATCCATACAGTCAGTGTGACCAATGTCACTCCTTAACTTTCATTGTCATCGCCAATGGGTCATAGTTTGAATTATTAAAAACGGTTACGATTTCAAAGATGAGATTGATAAATTGACATACCATGATGGAGGCTATAGTGCTTTACACATTGTAAGGTAATCTGCAAGAACAATTGGGATTTGACGACTGCTGGATAATGTCATTTAATTCTTGTTTTTATACATTTGATTTTCAAAGGGAAAAAAATGTATTTTTAGATTTCACAAAAGTATAAGTTGACTTACACATATGACAAAGAAGAACCAACTCTTGCAAGTCATCAGTAAAGAAACCCTATGACAAAGAAGAACCAACTCTTGCAAGTCATCAGTAGAGAAACCAATTTCATCAAAAAGAAAGTATAAAATATATAAATACATACATGTGTTTAGACTATACTCACATTCGTTCATAGGCTGGCAGGCTTTAGTGTCTATGATTGGTCCTGAAACAGTTGAAAACCATTAAGTCTCTCATCAGATTTGGGTTGACAAAAATTGGTTGACAAAAAAGTTTGTTTGACCAAAGTCAAACTAGTGTTTTAACCCAACAGTAGTTTCAAACATTTGTTTTCTCCACAAAACACTGTTTTTGTCGCAACCCCCGCCCACTATCTGTCCCGGGAACGGGCGTCCGCGAGACCAGTTGTGGTGGTATCCTTTTTTGTTTATCATTTATTTATTTGGCAGCGGAAATTTCATCAGGACCGTAGTTAGGAAATGTTTATCAGAGTAAAACCACCATATTTTATAATAGTAAACACATGGATAAAACCCAAGTTTTTTTATTACAACAGGTTTGTAGGGATGAACCCTATTTTATTGAATTTAAAACATCGTCGTTTAGGTAACTTTTATAGCCACATTTTTCCAAGCCGTCATTGCTCTCCGGCTGGCTTTCTTCTAATTGGCTTTTACATTTTGTTACCTGAAACGCGTTTTAAAAACATTTGTCAGTGGGAAATACTGGTGAGTGAATCCCATTTTAATCAAGGAACATCTTATCTTTAATAGTATTGAGAGCAATCACATTGTTTATTTCTACACAATTACTCATTCAGTATTGTCAATCCTGACTGGTGGGTCATATTACACATTGGCTATCTCGTTGTCCAATGGTAACGTGTTCCACATTTTGTATACAAAACCCCAACATACCGGCAGTAATTGAAGAACTACAAAGACTCAATCACTGCTTAATAGCATTGTAAAACATTTAAGGTTTTGTAAAAACAATTTACAAAATGGAGATTACTCACATTGCTGACTTAGGTTTTCTGTAAGGGTTTCCTGGTGATAATCTATAATTTACACAATGTACACGCGTTAGTAAAATAACCCTTTTATTTACATTAGTAATACCCTCCCCGAGACGGCATTCCAACGACTACGTCGGGCAGAACCCTGACAGCCGTTACGGAACCCTGGATCGATCGGGCAACGTATCTAATACGTCACCGGGGTTATAATACTTACATTGAGGTAGAAATTCGTTAATTAGGGGGATATAATACCCGTATATTATGCCTACTTCTCAGAAATTCATTTAGAAAGAAAAGAATTAAGCGACGGAAAATGAAATCCCGATGCCTTCTTATATAGGGCTGATTTCTGAGTCTCTCGCGACCCGCGTAAGATTAGGCGTAGGCCTACGCGGCCCGCGTAATAGGGGGTGCTAGGCGTAGGTGATCCTGGTCATGACTAGGTTCAACACGTTGCTTGACACGTGTCAACACCAGGGCTCACCTGACCCTAGAGCTGTCACGGCCCGCGTAACCTCAAGAGGTGGCTTACGCGCCCCGCGTAAACCTCATTTTTCTTGTTTTTTATTTATTTTTAATGGCATAATGTATTTTGGGCTCGGTTTTCACATACGGGGTATATTTAGAGACATATAGGGGTATTTTAAATTATATTAGGGTGTCGAAAAATATTTTGGAGGGTTGTTACATCCTCCCCACCTTATTTTAGAGCTCGTCCTCGAGGTCTACTGGAACAAGTGTGGATATTTCCTTTGCATTTCTGATTCAAGCTCCCATGTATATTTTGGTCCTCTTTTGGAGTCCCACTTCACTTTGACCAGAACTAATCTCTTGTGCTTGAGGTTCTTAACTTTCCTGTCTTCAATCTGTAGAGGCTTTTCTACAAATTTTAACTGTTCATTTACCTCTATATCCTTAAGAGGCACTACTAGCGATTCATCAGCTAAGCATTTCTTGAGATTAGATACATGAAATACATCATGTATTCCTGCCATTTCCTCTGGCAGTTGTAGCTGATAAGCTACGGGTCATATTCTTCTAATAATCTCAAAAGGTCAAACATACCTGGGGCTTAGCTTTCCCCTTTTGATGAATCTTACCACTCCTTTCCAGGGAGAGACTTTCAATAACACTTTATCTCCTACTTGAAATTCCAATGGCTTTCGTCGGTTATCATCATAACTCTTTTGTCTATCTCGTGCTGCTTTCAGTCGTTCCTTGACTTGAATGATTTTGTCTGTTGTTTCTTGTACTATCTCAGGTCCAGATAGTTGCTTTTCTCCAATTTCTGCCCAACAGACTGGCGTTCGGCACTTTCGTCCGTAAAGTGCTTCGAATGGTGCAGCATTGCTACTTGTGTGATAACTGTTATTATAAGAATATTCTATCAATGGTAAATGATCGTCCCAATTACCTCCGAAATCAATTACACAAGCTCTAAGCATATCCTCCATTGTCTGAATTGTCCTTTCGCTTTGTCCGTCCGTTTATGGATGATAAGTGGTGCTAAGATTCAAGTTGGTTCCCATTGCTTTATGGAAACTTGTCCAAAAATGAGGTAAAACGACTATCTCTGTCAGAAACAATTGATAGGGGAATTCCATGTAATAAAACTATTTCATTTACATATAATTTAGCTAACTGTTCCATAATGAAAGTTTGTTTCATTGGTAGGAAATGAGCTGACTTGGTTAGTCTGTCTACAATCACCCAGATTGTATCATTACCTTTTCTTGTTTTGGGTAATTTAGTAACAAAATCCATTGTTATTAATTCCCATTTCCAAACAGACATTTCTAACTGTTGCAATAAGCCTGAGGGTTTCTGATGTTCAGCTTTGACTTGTGAACAGGTTAAACACTGTGCAACATATATTGCTATATCCTTTTTCATTCCTATCCACCAAAATTTTTTCCTTAAATCCTGATACATCTTATCATTTCCAGGATGCATCGTATACTTAGACTTATGGGCTTCTTCTAATATACGGTGACGTAGGTTTCCTAATTTAGGTATCCACATTCTTTTCTTTTGGAATCTCCAAATTCCATCTGTTCCTTGTTCTAATTCCTTAATCATTCCTTTCAATTTTTCAGTATAATCCTTGATTACTGACTCTTGTGCTTTTCTAATCTGATCATTTAAATCTATTTGCAGATTTAACTTAAGAGAATGTACATTTTTTGGCTTTTCATGATACTTCCGACTTAAAGCATCAGCTACTACATTTGCTTTTCCTACATGATACTGGATATCACAATCATAATCACTAAGCATTTCCATCCAGCGCCTTTGTCGCATATTCAATTCCTTTTGTCCAAAAACATACCTTAAACTCTTATGGTCAGTGAATATGGTAAACTTACTACCGTAAAGGAAATGTCTCCAAATTTTAAGGGCAAAAATTATAGCTCCTAACTCTAGATCATGAGTTGAATAATTCTCTTCATGATTCTTAAGTTGTCTAGAAGCGTAAGCTATAACCTTTCGACGTTGCATTAATACACATCCATAACCTAATTTGGAAGCGTCACAATAGATTACAAAATCTTCGGTTCCTTCTGGTAACGCTAGTATGGGTGCATGGGTTAATCTTTGCTTAAGAATTCTAAAGGCTTCTTCTTGTTTTGATCCCCAATCAAACTTAACGGATTTACAAGTTAACTTAGTTAAAGGAATGGCTATTCTAGAAAAATCTCGAATAAATCTTCTATAATAACCGGCCAATCCTAAGAAACTTCTAACCTCAGTTGGTGACTCAGGGGTTTTCCATTTGGTAATTGCCTCGATTTTGGTGGGATCTACATGAATTCCTTCATGATTGACTAAATGTCCAAGAAATTGTACATGCTCTGACCAAAATTCACACTTCGAAAACTTAACATAGAGCTTTTCTTTTCTCAATAAACTTAGAAGTGTGTGCAGATGCGCTGCATGATCTTCCTTGTTTTTAGAATAAATAAGAATATCATCTATAAAGACAATTATGAATTTATCCAAATATGGCTTATATATTCGGTTCATCATGTCCATGAATGCAGCTGGGGCATTGGTTAAACCAAATGGCATGACAGTAAATTCATAATGGCCATACCTTGTTCTAAAAGCGGTCTTAGGAATATCCTCTTCCTGTACCTTTAATTGATGATATCCTGACCTTAAATCGATCTTTGAGAAAAATCGTGCTCCTTGCAATTGATCAAGCAGATCATCTATCCTTGGTAATGGATACCGATTCTTAATCGTGACTTTGTTCAATTCACGGTAATCAATGCACATACGCATTGATCCATTCTTCTTCTTAACGAATAAAATCGGTGCACCCCAGGGTGATGAACTTGGCTGTATGAATCCTTTCTCTAACAATTCATCTAACTATTTCTTTAATTCCTGCATTTCTGCGGGTGCCAACCGGTAAGGTGCTTTGGCAATTGGTGCGGTTCCTGGTATCAAATGGATTCTGAATTCAACTTATCTGTATGGAGGTTGCCCTGGTAGCTCTTCTGGGAATACATCTGAAAACTGGGATACTATGGGAATATCCTTTAATTCTTTTCCTTTAGTGTTACTGATTATAGAAATCAAATACACTAATGATCCTTTCCTTATATAACTTGCAGTTTTCATCATATAGATTAATTTTGTGGATTTAGAGAATTTATTTCCTTTAATTATGATCTTTTCACCCCTTGGTGAATTTACTTGAATTGACTTTTGATCACATAAAATACTGGCTTTATTGGCTATTAACCAATCCATTCCTAAAACAACATCAAATCCTGCCAGATTCATGGGGTAAAGATTTGTAATAAATTTCTGATTTAAAATTTCTATTCTTGCTCCCTGCAAGATTTCATAAATCTTAATGGTTTCCCCATTTGCTGTCTCTACTAGACATTCTTGTGGAAGTTTAGTTAATGATTGATTAAGAAGTTTGCAAAATGAAGTATTAATAAAACTTTGGTTCGCATCAGAGTCAAATAATACTTTAGCAAAAACATCATTAACTAAAAACGTACCAGTGATCACATCCGGGATCATCTTTGCTTCTTCTGCAGTTAGAACAAATGCTCTAGCATTTTTAGTATTCTTGGTATTCGCGGCTGGAGCTATCTTTGGACAGTTAGGCTTAATATGACCTTGTTCTCCGCAGTTGTAGCATATCCTGTTGCTTATCTTTTTCCTACATTCTTCCTCCTTGTGTCCAGATATTTTGCAAAAGTTACAGTATATGGAGCATCTTCCTGAATGCTTCTTTTTGCAATACTTAGAGTAGGGTGCAGAGGTAGAACCTACATTTCTCCCACGATTAGAATTTCCAGAACGGAATTCTTGGGTAAGCTTCTGGGTTAGGTTCCTACTTTGATCCTCTTCTCGTGTACGGACTAATTCATCTGTCAAGGTGTTGGCTAGTTCTACAGCTTCTTCCATGGTTTGAGGTCTAGCTGCCTTGACTACATGTCTAATCTCCCCCAATTAATCCCCAGATGTAACGGGAGATTAAAACTGGTTCAGGTGAAGCAAGGGTTGGTACTATTCGGGCATATTCAAAGAATAATGTAGTATAACCCTTACTATCTACTCCAATCATCCTAAGGTTTAGGAATTTGTTTGCTATCTGTTCTTTTTCATTAGGAGGGCAGAATTTCCATTCTACCATGTTTTTAAACTCTTCCCATCCCATATTGTAAGTTCTATCACTTCCTCTAGACTGGGGAGGTAGTGTTCCACCATTCTAGTGCTAAATTCTTAAACAGATTTGAAGCAAACATTATCTTATCCTCTTCAACACATTTACTTATTCTTAAGACTGCCTCGGTCTTTTCTATCCAGCGTAGAGATGCAACAGCTCCTTCATTGCCCGAGAATTCCATTGGTTTACAAGACCAGAATTCTTTATAAGAACAACTGTAAGACACGGTTCTCCTTCTTTTGGGAATGGGCATTTGAAGTACGGGTCCATTGTTCACGCTATTTTCAGGTTCAGATGGTCGCTTACTATCATGTTTACTTTTATTTTCGGCTTCCCTAACTATTTTGATAATATGTGGCATTGCATCTATTATCCCTTGTGCCACTATATGCTGCATGGCACTGTTATCCACTTGGTTTCCATTATTGTTGTTGTTGTTCGGATTCTCATTAACCAAGTTAATGTTACTCTGGTTATCGTTATTATGGTTTTCCTGGTTTACCTCGTCCTCCATCTGGATTTTAAACATTTACCAATTATTAATATCACAAAATAATTAATAAATTGGGCAACAACCACACAACACACATCTTAACCAAAAGCGTCGAGCATTGCGACTTTACTCTTTTCTACTATAGTATGCGTCAAGTACACACTAATACTAGAAATTTAAAAATTACAATACAATACTACTATGCATCGCTAACCACAAAGTGGTCTATACTACAACATTTATTATTATTATTACACATATATATATATTTTTAATTATTATTATTATTATTATTATTATTATTATTATTATTATATATTATTATTATTATTACCAACTCCACCTTCACATTACTGGTCTGGGTTCATCCAGTAATCCATATTGTGTTCGTCGTATTTCCAGACGAGTCGTTCTCCTACCTGCCTCATCCTTTCACTACTCTCCAAGATTTCTTCTCCGGAAGTTCGGAGCTCATGCACATTATCTGCACTCATTAGGGGTGCAGGTGCTGGTACTGGGTCCGGGTACTGGGGCATGGGATTCTCCTGAGGGTAAGGATTCTCTAAGATCTCTGTCACGGCCCCCGACCCGGTTTGACCCGTTTCAGGAGCCGCGGGACAGAAATCCTGTGGTATTTAATTAATTGAGTTTAACAGCGGAAGTTTATTATCAGGATCTTTTTAAAACTGAAATATTTCCCGATTATTTTATTTCACAACGCGGGATAAAACCCGGGTAATTTACAATCATTTGATTTCACGAAGAAATCTTTTATTTTACAAAACATGTTTCTTTATTTTATCCTGAGCCACTTTCTTAAGCTTGTAGTGCTTCACGGCACTTTTCCTGGATCATAACAGATCACCTGAAACATGTTTGAAAAAGGTTTTGTCAGCGGGAAATACTGAGTGAATCATTCTATTTACATAAAATGATGTATAGTTATTAATTACAGCATAAGAGCGATTATAATGGCTTCTATCTTATTTTTATCTGGCGTCCTGTCACAATGGTGACATGTCACAATAGTGACTATGGTCATACCACTATTAGATCAATGAACCTAAATAGTGATGATTATCCCTGTAGGTCAATGAACCTAACAGTGATTATCCCGAGTAGGTCAATGAACCTAACTGGGAGAAAATTAGTAATGTGCACAATACCCCACTAGCCAGTGATTCAAGATATTCACGACTTAGTCCCTGTAATTATAACTTTTGAAAATAATTTGAGGTATTGTAAAATAGTTGATAAAAAGAGAATGACTCACATTGCAGATTTAATTTGAGCAGAGCCTAGCCTACTGATTAGCCTTTTTAACCTAAATTTAATAACAGGCACACAATTCTGGGTTAGTAATCAATACAGCATTTACGATAACTCACGAGATCAAACCCTCACAACGAATGACAAAGTGCAATCACTTAAACATCCATCGGATTCACAACAAATGACAGAGTATTCCCCGAGTTCAGGTGGTACTCAAACATCCTGTCGGAATCACAACGAATGACAAAGGATAACCCTAATGTGGGCAGCACTTAAACATCCATTGGATATATTGATCGATCGGACAATGAATCGTAATAGCGATCGAGTTAATACCCTGATTGCGGCGTCGATTAGTGATCCGTGTGTGTTAATTGTGGTAAACAGAACGTATTCTTCGTCGAACGAACAACAGAATGCAAGTGCCAGGCCCTTCTATTTATACCCAAAATTTGCACCTCCCGCTAGTCGCGGAAGAATGCGTGGCACGTGCCGCGTATAGCCTGGGATGACATTTTAGAGTAGAGTAGGCACGTGTCCAACTAGCTCAGGTGAGTCGACGTTGCGTGAATTTTCCAATTTGACAGCGTTTTATAAAGATAATCGTAACTAGGGTTTTACCCCCCCTGAGTTTTAGGGGCCCTAATCCTGATTCCAACTATTCTGAAAATTTTAGGGATTATGCAGAATCACTTGGGTTTCTCAATTAGGGTTTCCTATTGGTCAATTAAAGTAATAATTAGTACTTTTTAATGAGAGTTGTTACAATCTCCCTAATGTATTCATCGTTGTCGTTGTAGTAGGGATCTAGAGGGTCCAGACCTGGATAGGCTGCTAAGTTCGGCATGGGTTCGTCGTTTAGGTGATAGCACGGCACATAATCCCTATGATCATCGAACCATGGATCATAATCCGGGTCTAAGGGATTAGGGGCTGGTATCCTAGGTATTTCCTCAGGGTTGAAATCATGCATTTCTACTTGATTTTCAGGGTTATTCTCTATCTCCATCGGCTGAGTGGGGAATAAAGGTAAGGGTTGTGGGGCTACTAGTTGTTCCAGAGTTGGGTCGGCAGCAGTTGTTGCTAGGATATGGAAATTAGCTAGGCTTCTATTAAGCATATCCTGTGTATGGGCATCTGACTCTCGCTTAGTGGCTACTAGGACTCTCTGCTGTTGCAACTTTCGCATTCTTTTCCTACACTCAAATGCTCCTTTACTGAACCATCCTCTCTTTTTCTGAGGGAATGCCTCTTCAGACTGAGCCTTAAAGACAAACATTCCTTCTTCATTATCAGCGGCATACTCAGAGAGGGCAGGCTGTGAAGAGGTACCTTCACTCCTAGGTGACTCGGACAACTGACGATACGCGTCTGATGGTCCTTGATCACTCATAATGAAAACTAACAAATAGTCAAATAACACATAACAATAAAAAACAGATATGCACGTATTTTCATAATTAATTTCCTAACAATTTGAATAATATATTGATGTTAGCAGAACACTTCTGTGGCTGAATCAGTGGCTTAGCTCTGATACCACCTTCTGTCGCAACCCCCGCCCCCTATCTGTCCCGGGAACGGGCGGCCGCGAGACCAGTTGTGGTGGTATCCTTTTTTGTTTATCATTTATTTATTTGGCAGCGGAAATTTCATCAGGACCGTAGTTAGGAAATGTTTATCAGAGTAAAACCACCATATTTTATAATAGTAAACACATGGGTAAAACCCAAGTTTCTTATTACAACAAGTTTATAGGGATGAACCCTATTTTATTGAATTTAAAACATCGTCTTTTAGGTAACTTTTATAGCCACATTTTTCCAAGCCGTGAGTGCTCTCCAGCTGGCTTTCTTCTAATTGGCTTTTACATTTTGTTACCTGAAAACGCGTTTTAAAAACAATTGTCAGTGGGAAATACTGGTGAGTGAATCCCAGTTTAATCAAGGAACATCTTATCTTTAACAGTATTTAGAGCAATCACATTGTTTATTTCTACACAATTACTCATTCAGTATTGTCAATCCTGACTGGTGGGTCATATTACACATTGGCTATCTCGTTGTCCAATGGTAACGTGTTCCACATTTTGTATACAAAACCCCAACATACCGGCAGTAATTGAAGAACTACAAAGACTCAATCACTGCTTAATTGCATTGTAACATTTAAGGTTTTGTAAAAACAATTTACAAAAAGGAGATTGCTCACATTGCTGACTTAGGTTTTCTATAAGGGTTTCCTGGTGATAATCTATAATTTACACAATGTACACGCGTTAGTAAAATAACCCTTTTATTTACATTAGTAATACCCTCCCCGAGACGGCATTCCAACGACTACGTCGGGCAGAACCCTGACAGCCGTTACGGAACCCTTGATCGATCGGGCAGCGTATCTAATACGTAACCGGGGTTATAATACTTACATTGGGGCAGAACTTCGTTAATTAGGGGGATATAATACCCGTATATTATGCCTACTTCTCAAAAATTCGTTTAGAAAGAAAAGAATTGAGCGACAGAAAATGAAATCCCGATGCCTTCTTATATAGGGTTGATTTCTGAGTCTCTCGCGGCCCGCGTAAGATTAGGCTTAGGCCTACGCGGCCCGTGTAATAGGGGGTGCTAGGCGTAGGTGATCCGGGTCATGACTAGGTTCAACACGTTGCTTGACACGTGTCAACACCGGGGCTCACCTGACCCTAGAGCTGTCGCGGCCCGCGTAAGCTCAAGAGGTGGCTTACGCGCCCCGCGTAAACTTCATTTTTCTTGTTTTTTTATTTATTTTTAATGGCATAATGTATTTTGGGCTCGGTTTTCACATATGGGGTATATTTAGAGACATATAGGAGTATTTTAAATTATATTAGGGTGTCGAAAAATATTTTGGAGGGTTGTTACATTTTTAACCCAACAGTGGTTTCAAACCACCGTTTAAACCCAATAGTGGTTTCAACCACTGTTTTCTCCACAATACACTGTTGACCCAACAGTGGTTTCAAAATTGGTTTCAAAACACTATTTTAACCCAACAGTGGCTTCAACAGTGGTTTCAAAACATTGTGAAATGACTAAATCTAGTTACAAAAGTTCAAGAGGGTGCTTGAAGTTGCTTGTTAAAACTGTTTTCGCTCGTCGCTTTTAAATACAAAACTGTTTCGAGCGTGTTAATGATTACCTACCTATCAATATCATTATACGTAAGAGAGAGTATATTGTGAACTAACCATATCTTTTTTGCATTCTCATATACAAAGGCCCGATTCTTTGGCAAATGGTGTACATTGTTCTTCCATATTCAGCTACAGGCCATATCTCTGTTCCAAACATCGCACTGCAACATTTTAGCATTTAATTACCACATTTTCAACCACCCATTTTCATAAATATGACAAGATCTGTAACCCTAATAGTATTGTTCTAAAAACCACACTTCATATAGCAGAAAAAGCAAAACAGAGCAATATATTCATTAACCGAACTTTACACATGCAGAGGAATACAGATACTCCGGATAGAAACCTGTTTTCTACCAAACTAACTCAATGACAACACCCAACAAATCTGAATCCTCTATCCTCCAAGAATGGATCCAACGAAGACATGTACTCACAAATGAATTTCATTTTAGAGCATACTATAAATCATCCATTATGTTTAAAATTTAGGATACATGAAATTATCCCTTTATATTACATAACATAAAGCTTAACACAGAAATCAAATATCGCTAAAAAATGTCTAAAATCATATCAAATTTGCAGCTGCAAACAGCTGATTCAAACTTTTATTAGTCAATTGCAAACTTTTGTACATATTTAATAAAAAAAATCACACAGAACCAATCTCACACTTGTTCATAGGAACAATCAAATTGAGCTTACTTTTGTTCTGCTGAAGTCTAATTTGGTTTTCAGTAACTTCTTCTTTTTTACAGTGTGTAAATCATTCTCGAAATCTCTTCGTTTCATGGTTTCTTCTTTTAATCAAGTTTCAAGATCTGATACCTACATACCCAAAAATCAAAATATTAAAGAAAAAAACAAATTGGAGTGATTCATGACAGATATATCAACATGATGGAAAACAATCAGTGATTCGTGTTTCCTGAATGACTCGAAATTTTACAGCAATGAGAGAGATGGAGTAATAGGTATTAATACGGATTCATCATCTTCTTTGTTTGTAGTCTAGGGTTTAAAGATCTTTGTGATTTGGGGTTTTTACGAAAGAGAAATACGGAGTTTGTACAACCTTGAAACCGCAATGACAATATCTTTTCTTCTTTCTTTTTCATCATCATTATAGAGAAATGAAACTAAGGATGATTAATAAAAGATAAAGAAATGAGAGAGATGGAGTAACATGTATTAATAAAGAAACAAAAATGGGTCTAATACGTACAACGTGATTTGAAGAAATGTATGTTCAATTGGGGATGAATATGAAGAATAATGAAGAAGAAACATAACCTGAATCGTTGCCGGAGAGACTAGCGGTGTGAGGGTTTGAGAGAGAAGGGTTTAAGGTGTGTGCGATGGTGGTCTGCATTTGAGAGAAAAAAAAGTGAGTTTTAGAAAGAGAAAGCTGAGAGATGATAAGCTCTGAGAAATTAAAAAGAACTTTTTATACGTATATTGTTTGAATTTTGAATCTGAGCCAACATTTTGAATTTTGAATATGAGCAGACCTTTGCCCTTTTGTATGTCGGCAGACCTTTATCCTTTTGAATCTGGGCAGACCTTTGCCCTTTTGTATTGGGCAGACCTTTGAAAGTTAAATGTGGGACAGAGCTTTGAATTTTAAAGTCTTTTAATATTAAATTTTATGATGTAATATTGACATAAGAAAAGCATTGTTGGACAACCTCTATGGCTACCACCTCAGCTTTTCTTATGTTATCGAGTTTTCGCCTTTTATAGAAAGTATAGATAGATATAGATAGATTGTAGATTCAACAATTATGTGGTTTTGATTTTTTTTTTTTTTTTTTTTTTGAAAGGCAATCGAGTTATCTTGCTTTAATTATGATTCATGTGTGGCATTACCAAATTGGACCCGGATAAGCTTTGATTGATTTGTTGGTTTGGACATATCTAATCGTATCCGGTCAGGTTCGGTCCAGTTGGTAGCAAGTTTCTTTCACGTCAATTTGATTTTTTTTGTATCGAAGGAAAATTTCAAGAATGCCAGAATAACAAGTGGCTTTTTCTTTGGGTAACATATTTAAAAAAAATCCTAAGAAACCATAAGGGTGAAGGGAGTGGGGCGGCAAACCCCTCGGCAAAGGAGTTTGGTCATCGCCAACACCGCCGCCATCACATTATTACCGAGCGGCAAACTCCTTCAGCGGCATGTGGTCACCGAACGGCAAATGAGGGGGACAAGATTGAATGCATGTGTTTGTGTGTGTTAATTTATTAATATATAATTTAAAAAAAAAAAAAAAGTTTGCCACTTTCAAGTATCTACACCACTGCCAACATTTTTCACCAAAGTTTAAACTCTTCACACTTGCTGACATGGCACACTCTGATTGGTCCATTTTAAAGTTTACCACTTTCACCTGTTTAACCACTTCTTTCACCCTAAGCAAAGCTTCTTAGTCACTTGGCCCACCGTATTCATAGGATTTTCTTTTTACCAAATACCTAGAAACTCACGTGTCAATGTCATCTCACAGGAAAAAAAAAAAAAAAGAGTTGGTTTTAATTTTATTTTATTTAACTTTTGTGACTGTGTATTACATTATAGTCTAGTAGAATTTTGTGACTGTCCATTGCATTATAGTTCATTGCATTCTAGTTTAGTAGAATTTAGGAATGAGAATAGAATGTTAACGACCCGAATCAAGTCGAGCTAGGGTAAAACTTAGGTTTGGCTCGATTATAAATCGAGCTGGAAATCTAAGCTCGGGTTTGGCTTGGTTTTAAATCGAGCTGGCTCGGCTCGGCTTGGCTAGGCTGATTTTGAAAAGAAAAATTAATACATTACTCTCAAAATTCAAAAATCTAAACTATTATTCAATAATTCAAATTAATATATCCAAAATAAGCTCAACCTGATACACTACAAGCCAAAATAAAGTTCAACAACATAAAATATGTTCTTAATTTCAACGAAATACAATATAAGTTCATTAGCATGGTAATCAACTTTAAATGTGGTATAGATATCAAATTACACTCCTAATCACATGTAAATAATTATTAGTTTCTGTGATAATATAATGTATATAAAAATAAAATATATTAAAAGTAAAATAATCCGAGCTAAGCCAAGCCGAGCTAGCATGCGAGCCAATCCGGCTTGTTACGAGCCGAGCCGAGCTAGACTCACTTTTTAATCGAGCCGAGCCGGCTCAGCTCACTTTCAAACCGAGCCACATTGACCGAGCTCCGAGCTCCGAGCATTTTGGACAGCCCTATGTGAGATAAGGTTTAGGGACCATTAGGTCCTGGATTCAATTCCCACAAGGGGGTTTCCGCAAATTTATTGAGGTTCCTTCTGAATTGGTGTATAAGCATTATTGCCTGGTGGGGATGGATATGATCGGGTGATTCCGTTGGTGGCACGATGATACTACAGTGGTCCGTTAATGATCCAATTTTGCCGTTTAAAAAAGAATTTTATGACTGGGATTTGTTATTTGTTTTGAGTAAGGTGCAATTTGCCTTCATGTGGTTTTGTGGTACAATCAACATACATTTCTATTTTATTTTTTATTTTTTATTTTTTTTTATCTGCGTCATTGTGGTTTCCAAACATCGCAATATGCACAATATGTCTTCCTTCCGTCTATAGACTGTTCTGTTGCACTTAATTTCAAAAGGTTGTGAAAAGACCAAACTACTATTTTCTCATTTAATAAATTTATTTATTTACTAGGATCAAATGTACCACATGATGATAAATTCATCCTAACAATACAAGAAAGTTGTGTGATTTATTATTCAGTTGGAATATAAATCAAAGAGCTTTTGTATAGATTAACGGGTAGTTCTTTGATTTCTCATAAAATTTACTATGTTTAATGTGTGTGTTCATGATTCCATGTTTTAAGGTTTTAGCTAAACCCTTGGTAACAATGTTTTAAAAACCGATTTTTAAATCATACCGGGATGGTCTTAAAAATGGTTCAACCGGTAGAACCGGGTTGTACCGGATGGTTCAACCAGATGAACTAGTTAACTCTATAATTTCATAGAGATATATACGTACATGAATTATATTGACATAACTTATCGGTTTTAATTTTTTTTCACTAACACAATAAATTATAATATAACTATTATCATGTCCTCTTTCTTTTTCAAGTTTCAAAATACAATCTTTCACATAACATTGCTTTACCCGATAGGCATACATACGTATATATATATATATATATATATATATATATATATATATATATATATATATATATATATAGAGAGAGAGAGAGAGAGAGAGAGATACATCGAATTGCTTCAAGTCTTTCACTTTTTGACCCATTTGTGGATCTATTTACTCTCACATTATTAGATTATTTTACTGAAATAAGTAAAACTACCGATGAAGATGAAACTGGAAGCATGATGAAGATGGAGTGATCAACCGATGAAGATGGAGCTGAATCTTGTGGATGAAGTGATGATCCGTAAGTGATGATGGTTTTGAATGTTGATCGATGGTATATGTATCTGATGAAACTCTAGAATACTAAAAACCCAAATCAAAATAACCATGGGCCGTACCGGTATTACGGTTCAAACCGGTATACCGGATTTTACCGCCGGTAGGAATCTTATGCCGTTTCACCTATTTACCGGGGTGTTTCGTACCGGATTTGCATCTGGCACTGGTAATACTGGTATAACCGGCTGGTATTTACCGGTTTTTAAAACAATGCTTGGTAATGATTTTTATCTCTCTAAACAAAAATTAAATCGTTGAAGAAGTGAAATTATATAGTTAATTCCATGGTTGCAGAATTCGGCCTAGGCGGGCGATTAATCGGCGCCTAGGCGCTAGGCGGCCACTTACTGACTAATTTTGAGCTAGTCGGTCAATTAATCGGCCATGGTCAAAGTCGGTCAAAGGCGGTACCTAGGCGGTCCTAGGCAGTCAAAAATCGAATTAATCGGACTATATTAATCGGTCAAAATCGGTTCTAGGCGGTCGAAATCGGTCAAAATCGAACCATACTATCTGAAACTTGAAGTATTTATGTGAATTTTGAAGTATTATTTTTATATTATTTGGTATATATATATAATTTTGAAAAAATACATATAAAAATCTCATTCCGATTAATCCCTAGGCGGTACCTCACCGCCCGACTAGCGCCTTCTACAACATTAATTCTATGTAGTAAATAAAGTTAATAAATTTCAAGAAAATGAGTTTTGATATTTAACTTTAGTTGGGAAAATTTTGATTTACCTATTTATGATTCAAGAAAATGAGTTTTGATATTTAACTTTAGTTGGGAAAATTTTGATTTACCTATTTATGAACTTCTTAAAATTAATGTATAGTTTCATACACTATAAACATCTAGTTTTTTTTTTTTTTTTTTATATATTTAAAGTGAGTGGAAAGTAGGCCGACTCACCAAAATTTGTCCATCCAGAAGGGCACCAGGGCAGCCTTAAAACTAATGTTTATATATATATATAATTATTATTCTTTATATATATATATATATAATTATTCTTTATATATATATATATATATATATATAGGGAGGAGTTCATGCGAGAACCGCGAGAACCAATGTGAACACAACCTAAAATAGCTAAAAAAACCTAACCCCACCCCCAACCTAACCCCCCCCCCCCCCCAAGGCTAAATGCAAAAAACTAAAACCCCCAAAAAACCTAACCCCCCCCCCCCCAAAAAAACCTAAACCCCCCTCCCCCACCCCCCAAAAACCTAAACCCCCCCCCCCCCCCCAAGCTAAAATGCTAAATACTAAACCCCAAAAAAACCTAAAAAGATCTAAAAAGATAAAAAAAAAATCTAAAAAAATTTTTTTTTTTAATATTTTTTATGCTCAAATCGCTACTTTTAGTGGCCAAAAAAAAAAATTTTCTTCGAAAAGTAGCGATTTTTATATAAAAAATATTAAAAAAAAAAATTTTTGTGTGATTTTTAGGCATTTTTGGTTGTGTTCACATTAGTTCTCGCGGTTCTCGCAATAAGAGGTGGTTCTCGCATGATCTTCTCCCTATATATATATATATATATATATATATATATACTAGGTTTTTACCCGGGATTGCTTTCCGGCCTCGGGAAACTTAGTTATATCAATTATTATTTGTTATTAATACGACCTCATTACATCAAGCATCTCATTGGATTCAACAACAATGTCTTCACATCACCGGATTAGATCATAAACTCATATTAGAGGTCAAACAAAAGCACAACAGGACCACATGAATAACATCATTTCCAATTTTACTTCAATGCACTTACATGATCGGGTGATTTGGGATTTTATAAAAATGTTTGTTCTTGTACTTCTTAACAAAATTACATAGAATTTAAGAAAACAAAACAATGACTTAAAGAACTATACTTTAACACCCAATATGATCGAGCAAACAGATGTTGACCAAAAGTCAAATAGTTGTTCACCAAAAGTGAAACAGATGTTCAACCAGATCCACTGTCTTCTTATATTTTAGAATTGTTTTCCTCTTCAAAACACTGTTCAACCTAACATGGGTTTCCATGAACTGTTGACCTAAAGTCAAACAGATGTTAAAACCACTGTTTGAGTTATTCAAACGTCTGTTGAATACTAAATGAGATGTTGACCAAAAGTCAATCAGATGTTAGCAAAAAGTCAAACCGAGTATACTGTCTTTAGCTTACATCTCTGCATTGTTTCCGTTAGACATGGACCTAATAATTTACATGTACATATGTAGTTTTAGAATCACAACTTCAAAACTAAACAAACAAGTCTAGTATCAGTTTCGAAAAGCAAAGAACTACAACCCAAAAACTTGGTTCAATGTATCCTTCTGCATTTGCCTTCTTCAACCCATGAACATTCATCCGAACATAAAAACTTTTTACCTTTCACAAAGCTAAGTGTAAATGCTTGACCTGGAGCCATGCCTTTATCTCTCACAAACTTTCTCATTCCTTGCAGATAATATCTTGTTGACCTCGAGATGAACCTATAGCAGCTTGAATATTCCAAACATCACCTGCCACGTCCACAATCTTCAAACCCATCTTACGATTCAGTCCAAGATCTTCAGCCTGTTTTTTAAAAAGGCGTTGTAACAAACAACGAACAATTCAATAAATAAAGAATTAACACATCTTTAAAATCTGACTAAAGTATTATATATTACTAAACTCATCATCACAAACATACAAAATGACCGTCCACACGGAAAGAAATAGGTAGGATCTGATTATCTTCATTCACAACAACCATACCACCTTCATTGACATTAACGATGTCCTGTACAGCTTCAGTATCTGAACTCAAGACAATCTCTTCTATCACCTTTTCTTTAACAACAGCACAAACCTCCGGTGGAAACAATAAATCACAGGTAGCACAATTGAAAACCGTGATATGAAAAGTCTGAAGATCTATCATCTTAAAGACAATGAGATGATCAGCAGTTAATGACAACTCATTCTTTATCTCCTTCCATCCGGTAATTATGCAAAGTTCATTGTTGATATCTTCCATCCCTACAGACCAATTCTGGTTTTCAGATCCTGTAATAAGAACCGGATATGAAGGAATAGTGTTTAACATCTTGTGATGAACAAAAGAATGATTAATACTCTACAATCAGAATAAAACACATTATATAGTACATTAGTAAAAATATATCAGAAAATTAACTAATCAAATAAAACACAACAATTAAACAACTGTATCTCCAAAAAAAATTACATGATGAATAATATTCGAAGTTACATACCACATAATCTTTGTTACCAGATGGTTTGTAGTAAAACTCTTCACAAGGAGCAAGAGCAATGTCTTGATGAAAATACAATATTCTGAAACTTTCTAATGCTTCTTCATAATGAAATATCAACCATGAATCTGAAGGTATTTTCAAATTGTCTACCAACTGACACCAACCATTATAGAAATAATATCTGCCATTGCTTAGAGGATAGATCTTGACTTTAAAAACATTTCTAGTTGTGGTTCGGATCTTTGTATTTCCAATTTTGATAAGTGTTAAACTAAAATTACTAACCAAACATTCCCTTTTACTGTCTTCAAGGTAACACGGAAATCCATAAATCATTCTCACGTAAAACTGTAACAGTATTAATCATATAGAATCAAAATCAATAACATTAAGAAACAAATGAATACAATCCATTAAGGTATGCAATACATCTAAATAAAAGATGATACAACTAATATATATCAAAATAACAATAGACAACATCGAAAAGGTGAGAATACATGTAATTTCTTATCATATCGAAATATATATATTTTTTATAGCAAATAATATAATTAAAACTTAAAACATACTTTTCCGATTAAGTATCACAAATAGACATGGAGGATCATCAGCTGAATAAATTGTATAGAAAAACAGGATAGTGACTTGTGTCTATTCCAAACAAAAACTTAAAAACAATATACCAACTACTAATCAAAATAAGTTCAACTTTTCAAATACACATGAGAATACATCAGTTAAAATCAGGAATTTATATTATACTTCAGAATAACATCGTTACATGAACAACTTTATAAACAACTTTACAAATAAACGTGACAATACATTAGTAAAGATTGAAATTTTATATCACACATCAGAATCACATCAACAACTTTATAAATAACTTTACAAATACAAATGAGAATACAACAGTAAAGATCGAAATTTTATATCATAAATCAGAATAAGATAAATACATGAGCAAAGTGAAATCCAATAAAATCAACAATGGATAAGACAAATGTTAGATACACGAAACGCAGATCACTTTTTTTTTTAGAATCATATATGTCTATCATAACATGCATAATAACTACATAGTAATCGGATATACAAAAAAATTAGGACTATCAGAAATTGTTCAAGTATAAGCCGCAACAATAAACGCAATCATAACCAACAATGGATTGAAAAAAAACAGTGAGATACATGAATACACCACCGTCGATTACAACTTCTTCATTAATCTAGCAAGAACCATAATCGGCTATGGAATTCAAAACTAAAAGAATAAACATGAAAAAAATACAAAACAAAACAGATTATTTAACAATACCTTTATTATTATACAAGATGATATTGATGAAGATCGGAAGAAATCGAAGAAGATGACAGAGTTTCTTGGAGAAAGTGTGGAAAGAAACGTGGAGAGAGAAACGAACCGAGATTTTGTGAGGATCTTTAAAAAGTTAGAAGGTTTAAAAATATCCCATGTAACCGGGTCGGATCACCCCATTTAGTTTTTCGTCAACATCTGTTTGACTTTTGGTCAACACCAGTTTGAGTTTTGGTCACCATCTCATTTAGTATTCAACAGAAATTTGAATAACTCAATCAGTGGTTTGAAAATCTGTTTGACTTTTAGTCAACAGTTGGATGGAAACCCATGTTAGATTGAACAGTGTTTTGAACAGATGTTTAAACATCTGTTTAGACTTAAATAGATGTTGGGGCTTAAACAGATGTTTGGCGTTCTATATTAGTTGTTTGGACTTAAACAAATGTTTGACCTTAAACAGATGTTTGGCCATAAACAGATGTTTGGCAATAAACAGATGTTTGGCCTTAAACAAATGTTTGAAGTTAAACAGATGTTTGCCCATAAAGAGATATTTGGCCTGAAACCAAATATCTGCTTAAGGTCAAAATTTGTTTCACTATTCGCCAACATCTGTTTGACTTTTGGTCAACATCTGTTAACACATAAATACTGTTAACATAAATTACAAATAATTAGCTAATAGACGGCACACAATTAGCATCTTAAATCATCAAGACCCTTAACAATTTGACCATATGATTTAATCGTGTGTTTTATCTTAGATGGGACAACTCGAAAAGAAAATTCACTAAAAGGATAACATATTAAACGGGTCAAAAAAAGCTCAAAGTGTATTTTACTGCAAATCAGGATTACCAACAATGCCAACAGTCAAGTCAACCATGTTTCTTTCACCTTTGACTTTCAAAGTCAAATCAGTTACTTACCAAATTCACAAATACAAAAAAAATTCTTATATAACCGCAAACATTAACACACCTAATAATCTTAACTCTGCTATAAACTGTAAAACACAAACCCAAATATCACATTTCCCTTGTAGTATTAAAGAATTCACACCAATTCAACGAAAATTACAAAAATAGACATTCTTATACAATAACTTTCTAATACAGACATCCCTATTCAACCTTCACCAAAATAGTCAGGCTCATTTCCATTAATGATGTCTATATTGTGAATCTTTATTGCCTCATTAATAATTCCCTGACTTGCCCTTTGAATTGTAATTCAAAGTCCAAGGAATCTGTGTCATCCTCATCCCTGCACAGTGTAAGATCAAGGAGATCTTGTAGATCTTCAACACCCAGGCCCAGTTCTTGTTCCCTTGATATTTTCTTTACCTCACCACTGGATTTGATCAGAGTCAATACGTGGATCTGTTTGCCAGATTTCCACTTTAGTATTTTTGAATCCAGTGGGTTTCTTGGGAGAGGTTTTATTGATGATGAGTTTGGAGATGGTGGCCTGGTAATGACTGGCTGAGCAGTATTTGTAGTTTGTGTCAATTCAAGGTTTTCTCCTATCATCTGCTTAAGGCCAATTTTTACAAGGTAATCCCCTGCTGCTTTATCTGCTGCTGTTTCTGCATCCATCTGCTTTTGTTTCCTTGTTTGGTAAAGGATGGCAGTAGGTGGAGCAGTGGATCTCCTGATTTGTAGCTTTTGTGGCTTAGCTGGAACCACTGCTTCAGGGTAAACAGGCTTTTGTGGAACATTAGGATTTTTCTTTCTTAATTCTTCCAGCTTTTTGTAAGAGGCAAACACTTTATCCTCTTTCCACCTTGTCACTTGGTTCCTTGACCCATAATTAGCTGTTATTAACTCTTCTTTCATTCTCTTCAGCTGCAGAGTCCTTTCTGGTACATTTTTCTTAAACTTTGCCCAGATAGGAGGAGTCTGCTTCACCTTGTTTTTGATCATATCTTGAATTCTGGCTGTTTCACTTTCTAGTTCACTGATGGTCCATTCTTTGTACTGGTACCTTTCTCCCTTCTATGTTTTGTAAGCCATGATATTATCAAGATAATGTTTCCTCAAGGTTTCATCAGCTCTTTCTGATAAATTTTGATAGAGATCTTTTGAAAACTGCTCCAAAGTTTTGACTTGGGTTAGCAGATATTGGTAGTATGTTTGAATCTCTCTGTCAGATTTTCCTTCTGTATTTCTTTTGGAGATATCCTCTGCTTGTTGAGCCTTTAACTTCAAGTATTCTTCAATGTTATTAGGCCTTGGATATCCTTGAACAGATGGCAAGTTCCTTTTAGCAGGGTCATCTTCAGAGTAGAAGGATTTGATCTCCTCTCTAACTGCTGGAAGATCTAATGGATACTGGACTCCTGTAGGAAAAATGGCAGTGTTTGAATTTGAGACTTGTGCTGAAGAGAGTGGGACAGGATTGGGAATGGTAACAAGGGACAGTGGTTGTGTGGATGTTTGTGGTGGTGAAGGGTCATCATTCAGAATTATCCTTCTCCTTTTAGGTTTTGGAAAGGTTGGTGGTGTTTTGGTGGGTTGAGTGGTGGAGATTTGAGTGGTAGATGGTTGACTAACAGTTGTTGAAACAACTGGTGTTTCAACCACTGTTGCCATTACAACAGATGATGTGTCACGTGAAGTCTTCTGCTTTTTGGCAGGTGGTGTTGGTGGTAATGAGGATGTTTTTGATGGAGATGTGATTTGCGGTAAGGCAGTGGATTGAGTGTGTGTTGAAGTGGTGGCAGTTGTTGGTGTAACACATGTTGAAACCACTGAAGTACCAACAGCTGTTGATACAACAGGTGTTTTAACATCTGTTGGTTTGGAGGTTTGATGTGTGGAGCTTTTGGGAGGTGTGGATTTGGGTTGCCTCACTTTTCTAGTGGGTCGTTTTCTTTTAGGCTCAGGATTTTCTTCATCCTTGGGCTCAGAAACACCCTGCACTTCCATTTCCATATAAACTTTCTTCTCCTGTTCAAACCTTGATTTTCCCCTTGCCTCTCTATCCTTTTTCACCCTTGCATTTTCATCAGCAATGGCATTTAAGGTCACATCAACATTTTTAGAACCATCTGGTTTAGGGATGTCTGCAAGCATACTGGATTTGTCTGGTGCAATGTACAAACCATCTCCATATCCCTTTTTCTTTAGCTGCTTCATTTTCTCCCCCTTTTTGGCATCAGCTGGTGGTGGGTTGTCCACAAAGATGATAGTAGGAGGAGCAGAATCAGTGGTTTTCAGCAAGTAGGCCTTGATTGCCTTTATGTCTGCTTGTGTATCCATGAACCTAGCTTCCATCATATTTCTGATCTTTTGAACCTGTATTTCATGTTGCTGATCAGCATATGCCCTTTGTTGGTGAAGCAGAGGTTGAAATAAACTCCAAAGCTCAGTGGGAGTAGGAGCAGATGACGGAGCAGATGTTGTATCTGGTGCAGCAGTGGGTGTTGCCTTTTGTGCTTGTAACAACTGTTGCAACATTGACTTAATATCTGCAACAGATGTGTCCAATTTGTCAACCCTCTTCGTCAATTCCTTGTACATTAAACCATCACCCAAGTTAATGGGATCATCTGATTTCCCACTGGCAGTGGTTGTATCAGTAGTTGACTTAGGGAAAGTTTTCCAAAAGTCATCCACAAATGCCCCTTTTTCTTGGTACTGGGGACTTCTTTCCTCAGCAATTGACATCCTTTTAATAGAACCAGTGGTTGGAACAAAGACACCAGCGGATATCACAGTTGTTGTAGAGGAAATTGCCTTCAAGGGAGTCTTATTGGTGAAACAACTGGCCAGGTGTAGATCAGTGGATCCAACACCTGTAGTTGCTGCTCCACTTGAACTACTGACATGAAGTACTTGTACTTCCTGCAGTGTAACCTCCTCAGTTGGTGGGTTAGCAATGATTGAGACACCAGACCTAGTCACTTGTTGAGGTATATTCTCATTAACAGGTGTTTGAGAAGAACTGGTTTGTGTTTGGGCTAAATCAACTGCATCCAACAAAAGTTTTGTTTGTGGGGGAATTTGAGAAGTGAGGATAGGTGTAGAAAGTGAATTTGCCTCGGGCAGTGGGCTGTGGATGATGGAATCAAGTGATTCCAGAGCATCATAATTTGGTGTCCCTGTTCTTACAACATGTTCTTTTTTAGAAGAAGCAGTAGGAGTTTGAGGCTCAGGTTGAGATCTTTCTTCCAACTGCTGTGAGGAAGTAGCAGCAGGGGTTATTGGTGACTTTTGTGTTGTCACTGGTAGTTGCTCTGGGATCTCATCTTCCAGAGTTACCTTTGTTTTGGGTTTGGGGGGCTTTTGTGATTTTTTCTGTTTTGGTCTTTTGGTGGTTTTAGGTGGGGGTTTCACAGCAATTGTTTTGCTGCTGTCATCACCTTGAGCAGTGGGCTCAACAGCAGGTGCCTGAGGAACAGTGGTAGCCGCTGAAGTCTGCTCAGGAACCTCTGCTTGTGTTTTGGAAACTTTTGACAGCCTTGTAAAGGTTTCAGAAGTGAGGCTCTTTATTGAAAAAGGATTGCCCTGGATAAGCACATGGGCATTATCTTTTGAAAATTTCTTTTTAAAATAGTAACTTAAAAACCTTGGAAAGAGCAAAAATGCCTTTTTATTAACATTTGTAACAAGATAATTGAAGATTTCCTGGGAATAGTTAAAAAATTTACCATGTAAGATAGCATAACCCAGATATTGAATCTTCAATGGGATTTCATTGAAAGCAGTGGTCTTGTTTGAGCCACACATCAATAGGGTATGAAACAAAAACCTTGTGGCAGGAGGAAAACTGCCTTTTTCTAAAGTGTCTTTTTTCATTTCCTCTTCATAACCCCTTTGAATGAAAAACGTTTGATACTCTGTTTTAGGGAAATATGTTTTACCTTGAAGATCATCGAGTTCAAAAACCCCCGAAATGGTTTGAGGTGTTATTATGAGTGGAACATCCTTTATAGAAGAATTGATGGCTAAGGGATTTTTATCCTTAGTTTCCAACTTAGCATTTTTCCAGAATTCTTGCTGGGTATCCATGTAGATCGGAGCATCACAAGTCAACAAAGTTTTGTCCTTTGAAGACGACAGCGCATCAATGATGGAATTGAAGGTTTTGGTGTGACTGTGTTTTTCAAGTAGACCCAAGTAGTTATGTGTGGATTTGAGTGGGAGAGACATCGTGATTTGAGTATGATTGCGAGAGGAAGAAGACGATGAAAAGGATGAGTGATTTTGAGAGAAATGGATGATAACTGCTTTGAGAAAGGAATTTTGAATTCGATTCGACAGTAAAAACACTGTTTGGGGGTTTTAATCAGGGTTTTATAGGGGGGAAGTGAATGCTGACGTGGCAAAGGCTACTAAAAGATCTGACCGCTATGTACTGTCCACGTGCTAACCTCTGATGATAATGGAGGACAGTTGGTAGGAAACCACTGATGGAACAATATCAGTGGTTTGCAATGGTTACAAATGAGAATAGTGACTGACTTTAAGCTAGCAGTGGATAGACATCAGTGGGTTAAAACACTGATTTTGAACAACAGTTTTTTTTATTTTTTATTTTAACTTTAATTTTTATCACCAAAACAATATTCGAGGAACTCTTATCTCATTGGAATGTAACGATTAGGTAAAATTGTAATTTCATTGTAATTCTAGTTTTCATTTGATAATTTCATTCTATAATTAATTAACCACATCAACAATAAAAATGTGAGCAGTGGATATTTTTTAGGAACACCAATGATTGTCAATATCAGTGGATGTCAACAATAAAAATGTGAGCAGTGACTATTTTTTAACTATCAGTGGATAGCCAACAGTGATTGAAACACATATGTTTGGTTAGTCAGTGGTCAACACGAAGAATGAATAAACAGAGGTTGGCTTTCAGAAGTGGATAACATTTAACAATCAGATGTTTGAACCAAAACAGTGGTTGTAACAGACTTTTAAGGATTAATGAAAACTATCATTTTTAACTATTTTGAGGATGTTTGACCTTAAACAGATATTTGTCTTTAAACATCTATTTGGACATAAACAGATGTTTGAACTTAAAAAGAAGTTGGCCCATAAACAACTGTTTGCAAGAAAAGGCCAATTTCAAGAATACTATACCCAAATAATCAAAATGAGGAGCTTAATAATCATCCAAGTGTACTTCATTTTTATTTAGTTGTATAAAGATCAAACCACTGTTCAATTTATAGTACATATCAGTTAGCATGCTGGGGTGATGTGATAAATACTATTACATATAAACATCTCAGTGATATGACTTCTAACAATCTAACAGAGTATAAAACACTGATGTGATACTGTTACATATAAACACTGTTAACATAAACAAAGGTAGAATACCTGTTTGGAATTCGAAATGGCAGTTAAAACCTTGTTTGGGGTTTTGATTCGGGTTTTATAAAAGTGAAAAGTGGATGCTGAGGTGTCAGCGGTTACAAAGCGTGGACAGCTAAGAACTGTCCACGTAACAACCTCTAATGAAAATGGATGACAGTTGTTTAGGGAAACCACCGATGGACAATATCAGTGGATGTCAACTATAAAAATGTGAGTAGTGGTTGTTTTTTAACTATCAGTGGATAGCCAACAGTGATTGAAACACTGATGTTTGGAGTTAAATAAATGTTTAACCTTAAAAAGATGTTTGCAATAAACAGATGTTTGGACATAAATAGATGTTTGGCCTTAAATAAATGTTTGACCTTAAACAGATGATTGCCCATAAACAGATGTTTGGTCTTAAACCAAACATCTGTTAAAGGTCAAGATCTGTTTGACTATTGGTGAACCTCGGTTTGACTTTTGATGAACATCTGTTTGACTTTTGGTCAACAGTTGGATGGAAACCCATGTTAGATTAAACAGTATGAATGAATAAAAACTGAAGTATCATAAAACTTTGAATGAAAATCGTGAAAAGTTAAATGTGATACAACAGTTGAGAGGAGACATTTGCATTTTAGGCTTGTTTCTTATTTTGATTAACTGTTGATGATGTTGAGAGTTTTTATTGACACTGACATTTTAAAATATGTTAAGATGGATATTGAGATTATTAAAATAAACTATTACATATAAAAATAGAAATTTAATGAAATATTTATAAACTAATACACGCTAGAGTTAACACTTGTTAGGATTTCGTAAACTCTGGCCTTTCACCATGTGATTTCATGCTCTCTTTTGTTTTTCAGACCAGTTAGCATGTTGCAGATTTTCTGATCCTGTTTTAGAAGTTGTGTGAGAAACTCTTCTGTATTTTTTCTGGAAATCTGATGGAGGAGAGTGGAGGACATCATCAAGCAATGCTATGTTGTTCCAGGTTTTCTTGTAATTAGTGTCATTGATTATGTCGACTTTCCTGTTTAGTTCTTCGTCTGTTCTTTTTTCTTTAAGTGACCACATCGAGAATTGGGTTTTAACATCGCTGGTGTCTGACCAGTGGTAGAAGCTGAAGTTTGCCATGTAGATTTTTGTTGGATTTTCTGATGTGGAACAATCTTTCACAGACAGTGATTTGTAGGACAGTTTGTTGATGTTTTGAATTAAAAGTAATTATCGATCTTTTATAGAGTATAAAAACGCGTCTACATGGTAAATGAAGAGGTTAATTGTAATTATGATAATCTGCTTTTGTTCTTTGAACTTCGAAAATATGTCCCTTGGGTTTCTTGGTATTTAATTTTATAGTTTTCCCATAAAAGTTGGGGTTTGAAGAGGTTTTTGCATTAAAAGACTGCTGCTTTGAAATATACATTAATATGTTTATATTAAATCTACACGTTTTGATTGATTAAGTATATAAACTCATGACCACTTCACCTGTTTTTCATCATGATTTCCTACGAAGATATCATACTTTCAGGAAAGTCGAGTAATATAGTTTATTGATATGGCGTCATTCACTACTGTAAAATCAGATGATTTAAAGCAGCGTTTTGTCAAGCATATAGAGGAACAGGTGTATGAAGATAGGGCTACTCTTCAAGAGCTGAAGAGATGTTTTGATGGATTGTAAGTTGGCCTGTTCACGAGAGAGCCGGTTTCCAGAAATCTTATGTGAATGCCTTCAACTTCAGTTCGTGAGCTTTGTGTTGTCAGCAATATAGAGTGCGGTGATAGAGACGTGGAGTTCATGGCGATGCTGAAGGACATACATTGAGAGGTTCAGCAATCGATGAAGCTGACATTTCTTAATTCTTATGGTTATTGTTAGATTTAAAAGCTTAGTTGTTTAGTATGTTATGTAATAATTGGACTTTTAAGGTCATGAATAAATGAATAAATTTTAATCTTATAAATCTATGTTGCGTTTGTAGGAAAAAAAAGAAGAGAGAATGGTACTTTAAAATTACCATTTTGCATATTTTGAATTTCAAAAGTTATGGATATTGTCAGTAATTACTGATTTGATTTGAAAGCAATTGTCATCATGACATTTCTAATTTTTATTTTAACTTTAATTAAGAGAAAATAACCGTCAATTTGAAATTCCCATTTTGCATATTTTCAATGTCCAAAGCTCAAGAAATTAACATTAATTACTGATTTGATATGCAAGAAAATGTCATCAACAGTTATTTTTATTTTTTATTTTAACTTTAATTTTTATCACCAAAACAATATTGGAGGAACTCTTATCTCATTGGAATGTAACAATTAGGTTAAATGGTAATTTTATTGTAATTCTAGTTTTCATTTGATAATTTCATTCTATAATTAATTAACCACATCAACAATAAAAATGTGAGCAGTGGATGTTTTTTAGGAAAACCAATGATGGTCAATATCAGTGGATGTCAACAATAAAAATGTGAGCAGTGACTATTTTTTTAACTATCAGTGGATAGCCAACAGTGATTGAAACACTGATGTTTGGTCAGTCAGTGGTCAACATAAAGAATGAAGAAACATAGGTTATCTTTCAGCGGTGGATAACATTTAACAATCAGATGTTTGAACCAAAACAGTGGTTGTAACAGACTTTTAAGGATTAATGCAAACTATCATTTTTAACTATTTTAAAGATGTTTGACCTTAAACAGATATTTGACCTTCTATATTAGTTGTTTGGAGTTAAACAGATATTTGAACTTAAACAGATGTTTGGACATAAACAGATGTTTGCGCTTAAACAAATGTTTGACCTTAAAAAGAAGTTTGCCCATAAACATCTGTTTGCAAAAAAGACCAATTTCAAGAATACTATACCCAAACAATCAAAATGAGGAGCTTAATAATCATCCAAGTATACTTCATTTTTATTTAGTAGTATAAAGATCAAACCACTGTTGTATTTATAATACAGATCAAACCAATGAGGAGATGCGATAAATACTGGTAGATATAAACACCTTAGTAATTTGACATCTAACAATCTAACAGAGTATAAAACACTGATGTGATAAATATTGTTACATATAAACATTGTTAACATAAAAAAAGGTAGAATATCTGCTGTTGATGCTGAACCGCTGTTGTTGTTGGGCAGTGGTTCGTCTTTGGGTTTGTAAAAGGTTTTTCTCGAGAGATAAACTCTAGCGAACCACTGCTATACTAAACACTGTTACATAAGAAACGCTACATAAATACTAAAGTTGAATACGCTGTATATGCTGAACCACTGTTGCTACTGAGCAGTGGTTTTCCTTTGGTTAATCAAGCTCTAGGTACATAAGTGCTTATCTTTAACAGGGCTTTGTCTTCAACAGTGGATAGGCATCATCAGTCTTTAAGTCCATCAGTCTTTATAAGGAGCAGTGGTTAGTTATAACAGTCCTTAGCACGATAAGTTGTTATAACCACTCCATAACTCTTTGAGAGGAAGCAAGTGTCGGTCTATTTAACTGAGAGGAATGATTGCAGTACATCCCTGTTGAAAAACAGAGTCGATAAATTTAGGGAAAATGAGGTTGAAAGATGATAAGCCAACAGTGGACGATCTCATTCTATAGCTTCGATAAATTCAGGGGTATTCTCAAATAATACTTTCTAGATGCTTCCGAAGAAGCAGCACTTTGGACATTTGTCGGTCTTCAAACATCTATTATCTATTATCTACTATCTATTATCTATTATCTATTATATATAATAAATGAAAGTTGATTGATCCACATGGCCCAAAGTGGATCAATCAACTTTCATTTATTATATATAATAGATAATAGATATTAGATAATAGATGATAGATGTTTGAAGGCCGACAAATGTCCAAAATGCTGCTTGTTTGGAAGCATCTAGGAAGCATTATTTGAGAATACACCTGAATTTATCGAACCTGTAGAATGATATCGTACATTGTTGGCTTATCATCTTTCAACCTCATTTTCCCTAAATTTATCGACCCTGTTTTTCAACAGGAATGTAATGCATTATTACCTTATTTAAGATAACTTCAACTGCATCTTCTGATAAATCAACATTCATTTCACTCAAAAGATACGTTCAACTGCATCTTCAATCATGAACTATTTAAAGAAATGAATGAAATCATCCAAAAATACCCAAAATAAAACTAATTCAACCATCCAACCATAAGATACTTACCGTTTTAGAATGGCAATTTTTACCTTATTTCAACAGGGATGAAATCAGGAACTATTAGAATAGTCATTTTTACCTTATTTCACAAATTTCATAATATGAAAATAAGTAAAACATTAAAAAAAATGAAACCAAACACCTGATATTTTTCGTCCAAATCTTTTAGTTGGTCCTCATAGTCCTACAACCTTTCGAAGTCGTTGGAGTCGGTCGGTTATGTCAGCAGCCTAATTAACAAACAACGGCAAACAACAATAGCAAGTCACCAAACAATCAACCTGAAAATCATATAGAAGCCCAAAAATAAAACAAACCCTAACCTAAAACTCAAGATGGAAAAATGAAAAAAAATATATTTATAACTAACCCTAAACCTCAAATCCATTACAGCATAACCAAGAGAACTGCAGGACGCAGAGCCGACAACCTCCGATCATCTCCTTCATCAAGTTACCAGCGGAACCCTAGCCAAAGCACAACAATAAGTAAAGACGCATGAAGATCGAATGAGTGAACAATGAAAACAAAGATTGACACTTATAGAACGGAAGTTATTGATAATCTAACCTTGATTCGGAGCATTGATCTGAACATCGATCGAAATAGAGCAGAGCAAAGGGAGAGAGAGAGAAAGTGGGAAGCCCTAAATGAGTAAATGAGGGAGGAGATAAATAAACTAGGGCAGTGGTACTGTTGGGCGGGAAAAAGGGAAAAACGATGCCCTCATCTACTGACACGTGGCCCAAATCACTTTCATTTATTATATAATATATATATATATATATATATATATATATATATATATAATTGAGGAAGTTGTTAGCTACAGTAAAAACTACATTGATATGTAGGTGAGCCACAGACATAATCATATTCAAACATGTAAACGTGATGTCATTTCATAGATTTATGTATATTTTACATGAAAAATCTAAATAAATATTGTAGCAATTTTCATGACTTAATAATTTATTTAATTAGTTTTATTTTTTGAGATAACATCCTTATTATATAACTAAAATTAAATTAAAATGAATAATAAATAGAATTAATTTTTATGAAGTCATATATTATTTGTGTCGTGTGTATATTTACTAAAAGTCTGTAATTAATTGAAAAGTTCTATTTGAAACAGACCATGAGATCTAACTACGATTAGTAAATACAAAATCGTTGTAAGATGTGGGTTCAATCGCATTAACATATCATGAGATCCGCGTACAATTGATTCTCAAACAACTTTGAACGTATCTAAAGGGTTGGAAATGTAATCAATCATTGTTTTCCTTCAAAGACAATTGCAAAAAAAAAATAAACAAAAAAATCCGTACGCTCAAATCACATTAAAAATCCAGCCCCGCAACGCGGTGATTCAATTCTAGTTTAAAGTAGAGTGGAAAGTGGGTCGGCTCACCAAAATTTGTCCATCCAGAAGGGCACTAGGGTAGCTTTCCTTTTGTACATGAGTGACGGGCGTAATGACTATGAATGAGCGTGGTACCGGTATCAAAATTTGTTAAAACTGGGTATCGATATCAGCATATTCAGTAGGGTACAGTACATACGGTACGGTACCGGTATGGTATGGTATGGTGTGGGACCGATTCAGTATCAAATACTCATCCCTAGTAATGAGCATGTTATCTTGGTCAGTGATGACATATCACTTTTGTGCATGAAAATTCGTTGTGAGAGGATGTCCATATATGGCCCATGGGTCGATACAATGTGAATCCTTAAATAAACTCTCTATTTTACTTTCTGTCACTTCTAAACTAATTTATCAATCTCTTTCTACTTTCACTTGTATCTTTCCACTAAGATGCACTTCATATAAAAAAGTTAGATGTGAGCAAATTGAACAAAAATACAATCATAAAACACTAAATAATTTATCTTTACTTTTATTAATGTCTTTTAATTAATTAGTCAAAAATATTACATCCTAAAAATATTAAAATTTTGTCTGCACATCAAAATTTATCCTACATATATCTTACGTAAATCGAAATTTATCCAACATATATCGGAATTCATCATAAACCGTAACTTACAATTATTGAAAAAGAGTTAATAGTTTAATATTAGCTAGTTAATTTGAAGGAATATTATAAATAGATTGATATTGTGAATTTACTTATATGCCCTTATAATAACATTAAATACAAAAATTAAATGGTGCATTCTTGTTTATTCTTTCTATTCTAACAAGACATTTTCTTCTCATTTGAACCTTTCACACACACACACACACATATATATAGGTAAGGGATCAGGAGAAAACGCCCTAAAGTGTGAGAACGGTGAGAACGGATCCTGACGTAACACGTGTCACGCGACATAGTGAAGGGCGGAGTGGCTTTTTTGTCCTTTTATATTCTTTTTTTAAACGCGTCTCACAACACCTCTCCATTTTTTGGCGTTTAACAAATACGTGGCGTTTTTATTGTTTTTTAGATCAGGAGCATAGTAAATATTTTGGCGTTTTAACTAAGTATGGCTTTGATTGTTTTGACTTTCACCCTTCTCCTGTCAGAGAACTTAATGATGAAACGTCTTCTGACCTCTCAAACCTCCATGCAATCAGTGGCGAAGCTTGAAAAAAAAGTTTGGGGGGTCGGAAGGTAACGGACCTAAAAAAAGTTTCCATCGTGTAGTTTCGAGGTGTATGTTCGGGTCGGACATTGGTGATTCGATTCGGGTCAGGTCAAACATTAATATCAAATAAAAAATGTTCTCAAACATTAAAAAAGAAGTTATCATTTTATTCTCCCCATAGCTGTAACACCTCGTAAAATCACGACCAATGATGTGTTGACACGTGTACTAAACCCTAATAAAGTCGAACGTTGACTATTAAGGACTAATTTTACGAAAAATCAAAAAATTTTGGTTATGAAAGGACTAAAAGTGTGAACATGCTTAAACTAAGCCTCTAAATGACGTTACACGGTATTCATATTCACAAATGAGCCACTTGTTGGTCGAGAGGAGCCGTTTGCATAATGATTTGAAAGTTTGCGCGTCGAAGGGTTAAAAGTGTCAACATGTTAATTCTTACCTCTAAGTGACCTTTTAACAAACCAAGAGCTTCATGATATTGATTACACTCTCGGGAATGCCTAATATTGGCCATTTAAGGCTTTTACGCCAATAAGTGAAATTACGCGCAAATTTGCAAGTTAAAGGGGTTAAAAGCGTCAACATGTTTAATTATACCTCTGAGTGACCTTTTAACGAACCCGAAGCATTACGATGTTTTATAATACTATCATGAATTCCTAAAATGGACTACATAGGGCTTGACACAATAAAATGATAATGCGCGCAAATTTGCGCGTTAGAGGGACCAAAAGCGTCAACGTCTAAAACTACACCTTAGAATGACCATTTAAGCAAGCGGGAGCGTCGTGATATTTATGCATACGATCGTGAACGCCTAATATGGGCCATGAAAGGCTTTGATATCACTAAACACTATTACGCACAACTTCGTGCGATAAAAAGGACTAAAAGCGTCATTGTGTAAAACTACGCATTTGAGAGGCCTTTTGGGCAAACCAGAAATTCCGTGATGCTCGGTCATACTCCCAAATGTGCCTAGCATTGGCCATGTAAGGCCCCTATACCATTTTGCTATGATGCGCGCAAATTCACAAATTAAGGGGTTAAAATCGGCAACGCGCGAAACTACCCTTTAGGGTGGTCTTTTAAACAAACCGAGAACTCCACAATGCTCGACCGCACCCCTAGGTATGCCTAAGAATTTCCGTTTAAGTCTTTTATACTTTATATTAATACTCCACAAGAATGTATAAAGTATGGGCCATTAACGTAACTTTTGAAAGTTAAAAGGTGCTGAAAACATAACAGGGACCTATTCTGTCAAGCTGTTAAAGCTGCAACCCAGACCAGCATCACTCGCGGGTCGTGTACGTCTGCCGAACATTTGGTCGTTAATGATCTATGAATCTCAGAAATAATAATATGTACGAATATGATAAATAAGTGCCAAAATGCAAACTTTAAAGGTTCAAAGTATGTAAAACATTGCAGGGACCATAACTGCCAATCTGCCAAATAGTTTGAGCTGGGCCGGTGTTAGGATCGGAGGCTCTCATGATTGTGTTTGTTTGTATGTTATGAACAATTTGTGAATATGAAAATGTAAAGTGCAGCGGAAATGAAAACAAACTTTGTAAACACAATCAAAGGAGAAAGTAGTTTGATAAACAATTGCTTCTCATAGAGTCGAATGATTTACAAAACAAAAGCAAAAGATTACAGATAAGTTTACAAACTATACTCCCCCTCAGCCTGATGCCCCAAGGTTGGTTGCACACAAGATGAAAGGATTAGACATGAGGAGAAGAACCCGCTCAGTCAATCAAATGTAACAGTACAGGGTACTGTTACATTTATAGGCAAACCAAACCACTGAGGAATCTTAGCTGACGTCACCATGAAAGCGACGTCTAACAGCCTAACACACTATATCTACTGTCCTTACACCAACTACTGATGTCTAACAACTGATTGTAATAATAATACAAAACATGAGGAAACAACTGCTTCACGTTCCACTGTTGTAGCCTAAGCACTGATGCTTAACAACAACATCAGTGCTTTCTTCAAAGGTGATCAGTCCTTGAATGAGCAGTGTTTGTGTCTTCAGCAGCACTTAAGAGACAGCAGTAGATAGAGCAACAGTGTTTATCCTACAGCAGCCTTTGAGTCTTCATCAGTTGTTTAAAGGCAGCAGTTGTTCAGATCAGTGGATTGAAGGTCATCTGATGTTTCAAATCACTTTCAAGGGGAAAGTCTAATGTAAACAGCTGCTTATTATGGATCCACTGCCCTGATCCGGTTTTGGCTTTACATCATCTGTTCCTCTGGTAGGGTTCAATCCCAACAATCTCCCCCTGGAACAGATGATGCCAAAACCCTTCATTATTCAGGATCTTTATTACCTCATCAGAAGTTCCTTAACTTGTCTTTTAAATTCTGCTTCAAAGTCCTTGGAACTTGAGTCTTCCTCATCCCTGCAAAGTGTAAGCTCAAGGAGATCTTACAGATCTTCAACACCCAGGCCCAGTGCTTGTTCCCTTGATATGTGCTTCACTACACCATTAGATCTGAGCAGAGTCAATACATGGGTCTTTTGATCAGACTTCCACTTTAGTATTTTTGAACCTAATGGGTTTCTTGGGAGAGGTTTATTAGCAAATGAGTTTGGAGATGATGGCCTGGTAAGGACTGCATGGGCAGAGTCTGCAACCTTTGATGACACAGGATTTTCAGCCAGCATTTGTTGAAGAACCATTTTTATAATGTAATCTTCTGCTGCTTTATCTTGTGTTGTCTCTTCATCCATCTGTTTTTGAATTGAATAGCAGTGTTTGATGAAATAGGTGTTGCTATTACAACAGATGTTGTAACATCTGTTGTTTTCTGCTTTTTGGCAGGGGATGATGGTAGTGATGAGGTGGTTTTTGGCAGGGGATGATGGTAGTGATGAGGTGCTTTTTGTGGGAACAGATGTTGTGGTTGGGGTAGTAACTGGCTTAGTTTTAGAAGTTGTGGTGATTGATTGCCTTGTTTTTCTAACAGGACTCTTCTTTAATGAAGTACCAACCTCTTCTTTTCTTTTTGCAGCACTATCTTTTTCTCAACCAAAGCTCTGCTATCATCCCTTACCCTTTTTAATATCAGCAGTGGTTTTGAGACCAGCTGAATTGACTTGACTTTGAACGATCCTCATTTGTGTATCTTCATCATCTGCTTGAATTTTCAGGGTTTCATCACCTCCCTTTTCCTTTTCTTTGACAGATGTTTCAGCAGAAGTTACTGAGAGATTTTCCTCAGAGTCATTTTTCTCCCCCTTTTTGGCATCATCAACTCTTTTGAAGATAGGTGCAGGGGTTGAAACAAATTCCACAGCTCATCTGGAGTGGGAGCAGATGATGGAGTAGCTGTTGGAGGTGGTGCAATAGTGGATGGTACCCTTTGTGCTTTCAACAACTGTTGCAGCATGTTTTTGATTTCTGCAACAGATGTATCCAGTTTATCAATTCTAGCCGTCAATTCTTGGTACATTTAAACCATCACCCAACTTAATGGGGTCATCTGATTTCCCACTAGCAGTGGTTGTAACAGTGGTTGATTGAGGAAGTGTATCCCAAAAATCATCCACTGTTGCCCCTTTGTCTTGGTACTGGGGACTTCTTTCTTCATAATGAGAAACACTTTTTAGTGAACCAGTGAAGACTGGATACACAAGAGTTCCCAGTGAAGAAATTGTCTTCAAGGAAGTCTTATTGATGAAACTACTGTCCAAGTGCAAACCAGTGGGTTCAGCACTTGTAGTAGCTGCTTCACTTGAACTAACACCAAGAGTTACTTGTAACTCAAGGGGTGTAACCTCCTCAATTGTTGCTGGGATAGCAGAGGTATAAGCATCAGACTCAGTCACTTGTTGGAGTGTACTCTCAGTGATAGGTGGTTGAGAGGAACTGATTTATGTCTGAGTTATATCCAAAGCATGCAACAAGGTCATTATTGATGGTGGTATTTGTGAAGTGATGATGGGAGTTGAAAGTGATTTTGCCCCGGGCAGTGGGCTGTGGATGATGGAAACGAGTGTTTCCAGAGCATCATGATGTGGAGACCCTATGTGTACAACCTGTTCTTTTTGTGAAGAAACAGGAGGAGTTTCGGTTATGGTTTGAGATATTTGTACCAACTGCTGTGAGGAAGTAGCAGCAGTGGTTTGTTGTGACTTTTGTGTTGTCACTGGCAGGAGCTCTGGTATCTCATCCTCCAGAGATGCCTTTTTTGAGGGGTTTGGGGGGTTTTTGTGATTTTCTTTTTGTTGGCTTTTTGGTGATTTTAGGTGTGGGTTTCAAAACAGTTGTGCTGCTGCTTTGATCACCTTGAGCAGTGGGCTCAGCAGCAGGTACCTGAGGAGCAGTTGTAACTGCTAAAATCTGCTCAGGCACCTCTGCTTGTGTTTTGGAAATTATTGATAGCTTTGTAAATGTTTCAGGTGTAAAGCCATTTATTTGAAAAAGTGATCATGGCATCTGATGCACACAACTGTTGAACAACATCTGTCCACGTGTAACCTCTGTTGTAAATCAGTGTTTTGCACTAACAGATGACACACTTTGGCAATGGATAGATTTTACTTTTTAACAGAGTTTTAGTGCCATCAGTGCTTTGAACAGACTTTGAGGATTTATTGAAAAGTTCAATTTTAAACTATTTTTAAGGTGATTTTTATTTTTCTAAAAACATTTTTATGTTATTTACACATGGAACACAAGAAAGCTTGCTTTAATCCATGTTTAGCACTCAAATCATAGGGATCAAGTTTTTAACAGTAGATGAATCCAATTCTTAAGTTTGTACATCTACTGACTGATCTTTAGGATGGACATGTTAAAGATAAAATCAAACCTTTTTATAGCAATCCCCCACAAGGTGGTGTCTGATGTCATGTGATGATGGAGTGAGATATTGAATTTTTGATGATATATTTTAGCTACTTGACTGTCCTGCATAAAAACAATCTTTTGAGAATTTTATATCAAAATCCAATAACATATTATGAGATGATGGATATTTGGGCTGTTCAGCATGTTGTATTTTCATAGTAATCTTCAGAGCAGTGGTTCTGCAACAATTGCCTGCTTATGCCCCTTTTTTTTTTTTTTTTTTTTTTTTTTAGTATCACACATCTTGACAACAATTCTCCAAAGGTACATGACATGTTGATGCAATGTTTTTGAACTGTTGAAGCTCCTCTTCCTTGTCAATTACCCAACTTTCTGTCTTTAAGTGCCTCAAAGGTACATGACATGTTGATGGAATGGTAGATAGTCAAGAAGAAGACAAAGGTTTTGGGATAAACTTTTTATAAGAATCCCTTTCAATTGATGTTGTCAAGTGAATGGAAACATGGATTAGGTTTAAGATGGAACTTATGTTCAAAAGGTGAGGCTACAGATGTGAATCATCTGAGCTAACAACTGTTGGTGACTTTAATGATCCAACAGCTGTTCGAAGGTGAAAATGGAGGAATAAAAAGAATTTGTGATGACCAGTGTTGATTTTTATCCACAGTTAGTAGATTTTTATCAACAGTGGTTGTGGAAGTAAGCAGGGGTTTTAAGGCTACTTTGGTCAAACAGTGTTTGTGCATCAGTGGATGAGCTTTAACAGCTGTTTTGTACATCTGCTGCTCTGATGATGGAAATGATTTTAGTATTATGTCCAACATCTGTTGAAGGTGATTATGAGTTATCTGCAGAATGACAAACTTGACAAAACACATTTTAGGTGCAAATTATCAAGATTAACATATTAGCAGAGTTTTCAGGGATTTGCATTCACGGTTTTACCACCCATTTATTTCAGGTTTTAAACATTGTATAGATCTTGACAGTGGATGAGTATCCCAGATGAAGGTAACCATTCTACTATGGCTACTCATTTTGTGTTATAATATTTGAATTATATCATGAGCATCCAAGTATTTTAAGGTCTATTAGCAAACAATCTTTGATCAGTGTTTAAAACAAACTTGAGTTTGACATGACCTTGGCACTTGCACCATTTCCTTTTGATCTATTTTCAAGGATAGTATCACCAAAAAAAATGAGGGTTCTACATCCTGACAGGTGTTTGAACTTTTGCTATCAAAAACAAGTAAAAGTACAAAATATATCATTCTTAAAAAAAAATAAAGAATAATATATCCTGTTTTATTTGGAGAAAACTTTTTCAAAGAAAAAGAGTAAAAGTTTTCTGATAATAAAAACAATTAGATCTGGTGTGTCTCAAGAGTTAAAGTAACTTCGAATAAGGTCAAGATCATTTCATTCTCAAGCTTAGGACAATGGTCAGTGGTTTGAACCAAAGTTCGGTAACCACTGTTTGGTACCATTTCCTTGTCAGTTGATTGTTACCATGAGGAGCCCGTTCACCAAGGTTTTGAAAGTTCTTTGTGAACCTTATTACCATGTGAATAATTTGGCCTATTCCTCTTTATTGAAAAATTTCTGGAGATACTTTTGTTACCTGAACTTCCCTGATTCAGCGATTGAGCATGGTTGATTGATGACATTATGTTTGACCAAAAAATGCAGATCTATTTTTGGTTTTCCTTTTGTAGGATTAACCTGTGGACTCTTAAGTGTTTTGGGTTTATACTCTTTTCTTTTGATTTCAAAAGTTTTGAGATAAACACACTTTTGAGTTTTTGTAAAATATTTTTTTTTCTTTCCCTTTTTACCCTTTCCATAGAATAGTATTGAAACTTTTACTGGAAGGTTTTTAAGGGAAAAAAAATACCCAATCCAAAATCATTTTCAGCAATGTTTTGAGAGATTTGGTCATTTTTGCACATGCTTATGCCAAATTTCACATTACCCATGATCTGGAAATTTTTGACAGCTGATTTTCTTAATGTATTTTTAACATAATTGATTTTGATCCTTTTGAAGGATTCTCAACCTGTTTTTCAATACATAAGATCTAAATGACTAAAGTTTTAATTTCCCTCTTTTTACGTTAGCAAAAACACTAATGTTTTTATGAACATAGGCTTTTGTTAATCTGAGGTTCATACTCTAGCATCTAATATAGTGACATTACACATTTCATAACAACAGTTGAAATCAATTTTGAAAATAAGAGCTGATCCCATAGTTTATCAGATATGTTTTCAGATCTAAAACCATGAGTGTCTTGTGCATGATATCACTTGTAGTGTGAAATTTGTGTGTCTTATGACATCTTGGTTGTTTTACAGAATTTTTGAATAACCATTTTAGACATGATTTACTCGATACTCTGTTCTTCAACAAAATACAACCAACCTTAGTATCAATGAATTTTGAGCCGAACTGTTATGTCAATTTGACTGTTAAATCGAAATTGACTGTCCGGGCTCTGATACCAATTGTTAGGATCGGAGGCTCTCATGATTGTGTTTGTTTGTATGTTCTGAACAATTTGTGAATATGAAAATGTAAAGTGCAGGGGAAATGAAAACAAACTTTGTAAACACAATCAAAGGAGAAAGTAGTTTGATAAACAATTGCTTCTCATAGAGTCGAATGATTTACAAAACAAAAGCAAAAGATTACAGATAAGTTTACAAACTATACTCCCCCTCAGCCTGATGCCCCAAGGTTGGTTGCACACAAGATGAAAGGATTAGACATGAGGAGAAGAACCCGCTCAGTCAATCAAATGTAACAGTACAGGGTACTGTTACATTTATAGGCAAACCAAACCACTGAGGAATCTTAGCTGACGTCACCATGAAAGCGACGTCTAACAGCCTAACACACTATATCTACTGTCCTTACACCAACTACTGATGTCTAACAACTGATTGTAATAATAATACAAAACATGAGGAAACAACTGCTTCACGTTCCACTGTTGTAGCCTAAGCACTGATGCTTAACAACAACATCAGTGCTTTCTTCAAAGGTGATCAGTCCTTGAATGAGCAGTGTTTGTGTCTTCAGCAGCACTTAAGAGACAGCAGTAGATAGAGCAACAGTGGTTATCCTACAGCAGCCTTTGAGTCTTCATCAGTTGTTTAAAGGCAGCAGTTGTTCAGATCAGTGGATTGAAGGTCATCTGATGTTTCAAATCACTTTCAAGGGGAAAGTCTAATGTAAACAGCTGCTTATTATGGATCCACTGCCCTGATCCGGTTTTGGCTTTACATCATCTGTTCCTCTGGTAGGGTTCAATCCCAACAGCCGGACTAACTCGCGGGTCGCGACCACTGGGCCTGCTGCATTCGCGGGCCGCTAGCAAGCCAAACAGCAGCCCAATATGTAGAATTCTTTGAGTTTGAAGGTTTTTCTCCTCTTGTTTCCCAACAAAACCATTTTTAATCAAACTATGGACTGGTATACAGATGTTAACAGCTGTAAAGACACCTGTAACAATCTTAAGACAGCCATAAACACTTGGCAAGATCTGATCCAATCCCAAAAACTATAAATAGGTGGGTTTTTCACCAATTTCATTTACACCTTCATTTCAATCTTCCTCTATCTCTCAATCTGGAAGTTCCTGAACATTTTAGAACCTCCTCTGAGTTATATTCAGTCCCTAGGACCATATGTAAGTGTCCTTTCGTGACTAGTTTATTTTATTTGGCTTTTAAAGCAGTAAAGTCAACCGTTTTCGATAAACGCTTTGACTTTTAGTAAGACCGTAAACGGTCGAGCCATTATTCGCAACGAACATGGCTACATGATTGTAATTAGGTAGGTGTTAAACCCTTAAAAGGGCACCTCCTAAGAATCACGTTTGCTTGTTCAATTGACGGGTCAACGTAATACTGTTTTAAAAAGTCAACGAGGCAGTTTTCGAATTAATTGCGATATGAGTTTAGAAATGTTCTAAAATACGTTTTATCACTTAAACAACTTGGTAATAATTATTATAACATGTGTAAACATGTTCGGCTCGTCAATTCCAGTTTTAGGGACGGTTCGCAACCGAAAGTCGCGAAGTTTGACTTCTGCGTTGACTTTCGATTATGAACCGAATTAGATTAGTTAGCTACTAATTTTAGGCTCCGTTATGATCGTAATTTAATGTAGCATAACCCTATAAGGTTATATTACACGATCATATTAGAAATCTGAGTTTTTGCACATGTTTCGTTAAATGCTTAAATATTGACTATTATGCCCTTATGTTATAAAAACGAGATTTTTGAAAATGTGAGAGGATAAAAAGTTTTATTACTGATATATAAGTATGTCAAATAAATTTGACATCAGTTTCTTGTCTCAAACTAAAGATATGCAAGATATCGTAAAATGAATCTTTTTGTTAATTAAATTACATTTTTAGCATAAATCATGTTTAAACCCAAATTTTGGCACTAAACCCATTGCATACTGTTTTGATATAATTTTTAAGGATTTTTGGAATTTTTGGTCAGATTATAAACTGACCATATCATTGAGTTCTCGTATAATTCGATAAATGACGATAATACACCTTTCATTCATAAAATGAGATTAACACATGATTAACACGCCAAACCTTTTCCTACTAATGTTATATGCTAAATAAAATATTTTAAACCTTAAAGGCTGATCAAAATATCAGATTTCCATAAACATCTCAAATATCGTTAATTATCGACTTTTACGCAAATTAGGCGCATAGTATGGTTTAAAACCATATTTAGCACCTAAGACATGATACCTACTAATTTTATAAATGAGTTTTTATATTTTAAAAGTAAGTATAAGTCTTGAACTCAGACTTCCAATTTGGTCCTTAAAACATATGTAAAATGCCCCTACGGTGCATAGTTTGGCCATAAATGATAAACCTCACATATGTATGATATCTTACTGATGTAACATCATAAAATATATATTTTTACTGAATGTTTTAGACCAGAACCTCAGTTTATGTTTAAACCTCTTTTATAAACTTTAAAATGACCAAAATACCCTTACGAGACTTAAATTGGTCTTAAATTCATTTGGGGCATAATTGTTGATATCCTACTGATATCACAACATATTTTAAGCATAATAACTTATGAAACTTGTACTTGACTCATCCGGCTACCCGTTGTGCCTATACGCGTTCGGTACGGTTTATGTAACTAGTTTGCATAAATTAGCCGAAACGGGTCAAACCTGATCATTTTTACTTCAAAATCCAGAATGTATTTAGTTACCCATATTATACAAGTCTTCATACTTGTTGGGTCTAAATTACATTCCATTCCGGTAATCGCTTAATCTAGCGTATCGTACCGTTTTCATATTTGAAAACTAGTCGGTCTAAGTCTATGACTTAATTAAGACCCGTTAGCATTCTAATTGGTTATTTATACCATCATTCCAGACTAGAGCCTTCCGGTAAATGGTACCTATGCTTACTTAATTAAATAAGGCTGAGTTATTAAAAATCTTGCTATTTAAGACAGGAGCTAGCTCAGGTAAATACTTTTAACTTATTTTCCCTTATACGGGCTTGGGATACGGTAAATTATTACCGCTTGGTCGGGTGTAGAAAGCTTTTAATCGAATATGGTTAAATTGCATAATCCTGTTTTAATTAGTATTTCTTGATAACAAATAACATTGGGGGTTAACAACCGTGTCCTGGATATCCTTGGCTCATTTAAAAAGCGTAAATGGCCACAACTTAAGCACGGGGTGTAGGCATACACCTGTCGGTTACGTATGTAAAAGATATACTCATTTGTTGGGGATGACCCGCCGTGAGTTTATATTTGTGGTGTGTTGTTTAATCTTGTTCGGTTTATTTATACCGGCCCTAAATGTTGGACCAACATGTAAATCTGATACAAGATTGTTATTAATATAATTGTCCCAAGTTATAAAAGAATATTTCTGCCTTGTGCATTTAAATAAATTTTCATAAAATATTTCCGTGCCTTGTGCGCCTAAACCAATTTTCATAAACATTTTCAAATGTGTCGGTTAATTATATTTACCAGTGTAAACTGACGTATTTTTCAAAGAGACTAAGTGACAGGTGCTATACGAAATTGGTTGGGAACTCTGGGCGTTAAGTAGAGGATCTTGCAAGTCCGTAATGCCTTATGTCTGTTGAACGTGTTGTGTATTTGATTTAAATCCGCCTGTGAATTTAATATTACAAGCTCGAATGTAATTATCTTTTCAGTACTTTCTGACAATTGGGTTTGTAATAATATTTTATATTCCAAGACTTCCGCTGTGCTATTCTGTGTATGTTTGACTATGACGATATCAATCTTACGTCACGATACTCCCCACCGGGCTGAGCTGTAAATATCGGGGTGTGACAGGTTGGTATCAGAGCCAACATTTGAGTAAATTAAACACTTGCCTTTAGTGTTTAATCTCAAATGACACAATAGCATATTCCTTAGACCTTCTGAGTCTAGACTTAACACAGGAATTCTCTTATCCTTATTAAGTAAACATTGTTTTCGATTTTATGCATTTTGAAAATGTCGCCAGGCAAAGAAGCCGTTGATGGAAATTCTCCACGTCCGAAGCGAAGAAATGCCAAGCTTCATATCACGGCTAGGATAAGCGTGCGACCGGTTGAAGGAAAGACCTTAATGGACCTATTCCCAAAACCAAACCTATTTAAACTCTTAACCAAACTTCGGAGTCCATACCGGAGGTCCCTGAGGCTCAAATTTTGTAGTCTGTATCAGTGGAGTCCATACCAGGAGATCCCTGAGACTCCTATATTGAAGATAATACATGTGGATACTATTAATCCCTAATTCCTATTTCCAAGTTTTGAAATTTCAGACTTGGACTATACTAGTCAAAACCCAATCCGTAATCCATGTCATTTCTTTAACCGTTGAGTCTCTGGATTCTACTTCTGCAACGGATCCTAATTTGAAATGTTTACCTTATTCACTAAGATCTTCAGTGTCGCTAATGCGTACGATAAATAAAGAAGAAGAAGAAGCAATCAAAATAAAGCAAGGAAGACATTAGAAAACCCTTCTTCCATCATATTTCATTTTTCCTTTAAGTTCCTGTATGGGCATTTGATTATTAAAGTCCTTTGTAGACATATTATTTCTTCATAGTCCTTGTGGACCTACGTCTCCTGATAAGACTCCGTATATACGTATGTTTATTATAGTCCCTTCGTGGACATTATATTTCAATAAAATCCCTTAGTGGACGTCATATTTCCATATAGTCTTTTCATGGACATGTCATTTCATTAAAAATATTTTTTGACATGTTATTTCATTAAAGTTCCCTGGCGAATATAATAATTCATCATAGTCCTTTCGAGGACATTTTGTTTCACTATAGTCCCGATGTTGACATGTCTTAAAGACCCTAAACGGACTTATATTTTTCCCTTTCGTCCCCGCGTGGACAGGTATTGCTTCAAAGTCCCTATAAGGACCTATCTCTTCTATATAGTCCCAGTATGGACATTTTTTTATTATAATCCTTATATGAACATATCTTTCGATTTAAGTCCCTGTGAGGACATCTGTTCAGCAAGGTCCCATTTGTGGACATGACACTTTAATACAGTCCTTTCATGGACGCGTTATTTCATTAAAATCCCTTATGGATAAACTATTTCGAAATAGTCCCTTAATAGACACGAGACTTCATTATAGTCCCTTAGCGGACATGACATTTCATTATAGTCCCTTCATGGGCAAACTGTTTTAATATAGTCCCTATACGGACTTATGATATTTTATAGTCCCTATACGGACTTATAATATTTTATAGTCCCCATACGGACTTATAATTCCCTTTTAAGTCCCCTGTGGACAAATATGATACTAAAAGTCCTGATTAAGGCACTCTTGTAGATTTCTTAATGATTCATGGAAAGTTTTGAAAATTTTATATTGGTATTCATTTCGTCCTTTATCAAACAATAGTGGAAATTTTATTCGAACTTTATCGATCTGCTAAATATTTTTTCAAAAGATCTTCTTAATGGTATAACCTAGCCAATATGTCAATACAAACATGCTATGATGGTAAAACCCTCTTAAAAAATTAATCATTGTTAACATCTAAGAACATGTTAACACTCCTGGCAGTGTGACATGAGAAACCACACCAGCCGTCAAGGTATTTGGACTATGTCCAAGCCTTAAAGCCTATATGATCGAATTAGATCATGGCAAGTATCATCAATGTGATGATCATAATATAAACATCCATTAGTGATGAAGTGCCTACGGGCTAAACTTGTTGTCCAATAAGACAACAACAGTTGTGGTCTATGACCCCCTGTCTAAAGATATTGGACTATGTCCAAGCATAATAGTCTATATGATCAATGTGATCATGACTAATATAATCTGATATGATGATCATATTTAACATCCTTAATGATGTTTTGCCTACGGGCTATAACATATTGTCCATTTGAGACATTGACATTGTGATCTTTATGATCCCTTGTCCAAGGTAGCGAGCTATGCTCAAGCCTAATAGTCTATATATGATCAATGTGATCATGACTAATATCATCTGATACGATGATCATATTATTTAACATCCTTTAGTGATGTTTCGCCTACGGGCTATATACTATATTGTCCATTAGTGACATTGACAAATGTGACCGTTATGGTAAAGGTGATGGGCAATGCCCAAGCCTTGTAGTCTATAAGATCGATAAGATCATGACTAATATCATCAATTACGATAATTATATATACATATATGTATAAACATCCATTAGTGATGTCCATTGATTGGCCTATGTGGCAAAATAAATTATCTTTTAAGCAACGACAGATGTAATCTATGACTTTCTGCCCAAAGGTGAAGAACTATGTTAAAACCTTAAAATCCCTGATCAAATAAGATTACGGCTTATATATTAATGTCCTCTGTGACAGGCCTTTTGTGCCATATCCTATATGTCCTTTGCGACAAGGCCTTCGTGCCTTATGGCTATTAATGTCCTTCATGACAAGCCTATGTACTACATTTATATGTCCTTCATGACGAAATTATGTTTCATAATTTAAAAGTCCTTATGGCAAGCTTTCGAGCTATCCAAAATCATCAATATGACAAAGGCAGTTGTGACATTTTGATTCCCTGTCAAAAAGGTAATGGACTCGGTCCAAACCTTAAAATGCCATTGATGGTCCTTTTTGTGACCTAGGCTAAATATAATCGATATACATTCAAATAACATTCATCAGGAATGTTCGTACCCTATTAGCCTATATGGTTTAATGATACCATGGCTAATGTATGTTAGGTCGTCAGGATGATGACTCGCTATTGTAATGCAATTAAACAATTGTTTAATTTTGGTGTTCAGTGACAAGCTTCAAGTATGGCAAACTGGAATGAGACGAATAACAGTCGCGATACTGATGATGCGACGAATGCTAATGATGTGAACCTCAATGTTAACGGAGTTAATCTCTGATATGTGATTAACACAGCTATTAGAAAAGCTATGAGAAAGGTCATGAAAAGGTTCAAAGAGCCAAATGCTACTTGCTCTAAATCACATTCCTCTACTCATAAGAAGAGCTTTATTCATACATCGAATGCAAAGAATAAACCAAATAAGATGATATATAGCAAGGAACCCCGTTCCTCTAAAGGAAGTACTTAAAAGTACTTTGTCTCTTGCAAGTCAAGAGACTACAATGGCGAAAAAGAGAGCCATTGATTGCATAAAATTGTTGGATGAAATGGAAACCATTATGTATATCAGCATTTGTGCTGAAAAAGACATTGTGAGGTATGTATCACAGTCATTCAAGGGCAATGCCTTTAGTTGGTGGAAGACTTTAATAAAGTTACAGGAAGATACTCTTACACAATTTGGGAAGGTCCAAGTTTATGGACTTATCAGAAAAACCGATTGTCTGCGACACGAGATGGAAAAGGTGGAATCAGAATGTTTGACTCTCACCATAAAAGTTCTAGACTGTCGACAATATGTTACAGACTTTAATTTATTGTTTGGGATAGTGCCCTATTCGGGTAACCCAGAATCTAAGCGTAATGCACAATATATTGGTGGTTTAGCACCAAAGATAAAAGGGCATGTTAAGACTTCAAAACCTGATTCTCATAAATTGACTATGGATCTATCTCAGCCACTCGCGCTAGATGGGTTAAGAAATAAACCAGTCAAAACTGAGACTGCCAGAAAAGGAGAAAGGAGGATAACTCCCAGAAATCTAACAAAAAGGGGTATAGTTAAGTTTAGAAAGACTAAGAATGGAGGCGCCTAAACCCTCCTGATGAATGCCAGAGGCAGTTCGTATCAATAATGGCACCAGGTACATCCCTTATCATGATATTATTGCTAAGAATTATGTTTGATTCAGGTGCTACTAAGTCTTTCATAGATTATAAGTTTAGCAAACTTTTAGAATTTTCCCATAAGAACTCTAGATATTAAGTGTAAGGTAAAACTTACCAACGAAAATCATCGGAATCATTTCTTCTATTCTTGTCGAATAATCTTCATTCATAAGATCTGGAGTACTCTATCTTCAGATAGAGTACGACAATATATGTTATTTTAGTTAGTTATCTCATTGATTTCTATCAACTGCGAATGCTAGACTATGCTTGATAAAAGAGCCATATGAGGATTGGCGTATCCTAGTGTGTCCCATAGATTGCTTCCATGCCTGATCAGTATGGAGGTTTAATGCATGGAACCACTGAGATATCCCAATGGTCATAATGTAATAGAGTCGGCTAATGGTATTCAAAGAAGATATCCAGTATAGAAATGTTCAAGTAAGTGTCACTAATTAAGGCATCCATGCATTCGTAAGGAAAAATGTGTCATTTATATGACACGGGTAACGATAGATGAACTGAAGCCTGAGATTCAGAATATCTCTATCATCTCTGTGAATCTCGATTGTCCTCTTCGTAGAACTACCTTGTTTACCTATTGAAAAATCTCCATATCGGTTAGTACCAACGGAAATAGAAGAACTAAGAGCCAATTAGATAAGCTTTTTTAGAAAAGGTTTCATAAAGCCTAATTCAAAATTCTGAGAGCTCCGGTATTTTAGTTAAGAAAGACGGCTCATTATTCTTATGCATTGATTACCGCAACCCTATTTAGGCAATAATTAAGAATCGCCATCAGCTGCCCAGGATCGTCGATTTGTTCGACTAACTGTGAGGTTAGATATTCTTTAAGATTGGTTTAAGCAGTAGTTGGGATAACCATCTCACCTTCAATAAGTTCTCCTACAACTAATAGTTAGTATATAAGCATTAAGGATGCTCCTTCGGAGACCTTGTATAGATGGAATGTCAAACGTCCGTTAATGGACACAAGTTTGGTAAGTCCAATTATCAGGATAAAAAATTTCCCTGGAGACAATGGATAAGATTATACAAATCTGTGATCATCTAAAAGCTGCCAGTAATTGGCAGAAAAATCAATGCTGATGAGAGTCGCAAGCCTCTTGAGTTCTCAATAAGGAACAAGATTCAACGGAAAGTACCACCCTAGAAAGGTGTACTACATTTTGAAGTAACAGACAAGTTAAACTCTAAATATATTGGACCATTCGAGAAAATCGGATTTGTCAAGATCGGTAGCCTATAAGCTAAAACTTACCTAAGGAGCTTGGTGGAATTCACAACGTGTTCCACACTGGTGATTTAAGGATATGACTCGCCGATAAGTCAATAGCATTATCACATAATGATATGCATATTAATGAGAACTTATGGTTTGTTGAGAAACCAGTGTCGAATAAGGATCGACAAGTTAAGAAGCTCCAAAAGAAAACATGTACCTATTATAAAGGTCAACGGGGGTGCCCGTAGAGACCCCAAATATGCTATAAAGGTTAAGCCCATTTTACAACATAAAGTACTTCCATCTTTTTGGTCAAATCTCGAGGTTGAGATTTCTTTTAAGGGGGTGAGGATATAACACCTCGTAAAATCACGACCAATGATGTGTTAACACGTGTACTAAACCCTAATAAAGTCAAACGTTGACAATTAAGGACTAATTTTGCGAAAAGTCAAAAACTTTTGATTATGAAAGGACTAAAAGTGTCAACATGCTTAAACTAATCCTCTGAATGACGTTACACGGTATTCATATTCACAAATGAGCCACTTGTTGGTCGAGATGAGCCGTTTGCATAATTATTTAAAAGTTTGCGCGTCGAAGGGTTAAAAGCGTTAACATGTTAATTCTTACCTCTAAGTGACCTTTTAACAAACCGAGAGCTTCATGATATTGATTACACTCTCGGGAATGCCTAATATTGGCCATTTAAGGCTTTTACGCCAATAAGTGAAATTCCGCGCAAATTTGCAAGTTAAAGGGGTTAAAAGCATCAACATGTTTAATTATACCTCTGAGTGACCTTTTAACGAACCCGAATCATTACAATGTTTGATAATACTCTCATGAATTCCTAAAATGGACAACATAGGGCTTGACACAATAAAATGATAATGCGCGCAAATTTGCGCGTTAGAGGAACCAACAGCGTCAACGTCTAAAACTACACCTTAGAATGACAATTTAAGCGAGTGGGAGCGTCGTGATATTTATGCATACGACCGTGAACACTTAATATGGGCCATGAAAGGCTTTGATATCATTAAAGACTATTACGCACAACTTCGTGCGATAAAAAGGACTAAAAGCGTCAATGTGTAAAACTACGCCTTTGAGAGGCCTTTTGGGCAAACCAGAAACTTTGTGATGCTCGGTCATACTCCCGAATGTGCCTAGCATTGTCCATGTAAGGCCTCTATGCCATTTCGCGATGACGCGCGCAAATTCACAAATTAAGGGGTTAAAAGCGGCAATGCGCGAAACTACACTCTAGGGTGGTCTTTTAAACAAACCGGGAACTCCGCAACGCTCGGCCGCACCCTAAGGTATGCCTAAGAATTTCCATTTAAGGCATTTTTACTTTATATTAATACACCACATGAATATATAAAGTATGGGTCATTAACGAAACTTTTGAAAGTTAAAAGGTGCTGAAAACATAACAGGGACCTATTCTGTCAAGTTGTTAAAGCTGAAACCCGGACCAGCATCGCTCGCGGGTCGTGTAGGTCTGCCGAACATTTGGTCGTTAATGATCTATGAATCTCAAAAATAATAATATGTACGAATATGATAAATAAGTGCCAAAATGTAAACTTTAAAGGTTCAAAGTATGTAAAACATTGCAGGGACCATAACTGCCAATATGCCAAACAGGTTGAGCTGGGCTGGACTAACTCGTGGGCCGCGACCACTGGGCCTGCTGCATTCGCGGGCCGCCAACAAGCCAAACAGCAGCCCAGTATGCAGAATTCTTTGAGTTTGATGGTTTTTCTCCTCTTGTTTCCCCACAAAACCATTTTTAATCAAACTATGGACTGGTATAAGATGTTAACAGCTGTAAAGACACCTGTAACAATCTTAAGACAGCCCTAAACACTTGGCAAGATCTGATCCAATCCCAAAAACTATAAATAGGTGGGTTTTTCGCCACTTTCATTTACACCTTCATTCCAATCTTCCTCTATCTCTCAATCTGGAAGTTCCTGAACATTTTGGAACCTCCTCTGAGTTATATTCAGTCCCTAGGACCATATGTAAGTGTCCTTTCGTGACTAGTTTATTTTAGTTGGCTTTTAAAGCCGAAAAGTCAAGTGTTTTCGATAAACGCTTTGACTTTTAGTAAGACCGTAAACGGTCGATCCATTGTTCGCAACGAACATGGCTACGTGATTGTAATTAGGTAGGTGTTAAACCCTTAAAAGGGCACCTCCTAAGAATCACGTTTGCTTGGTCAATTGACTGGTCAACGTAACATTGTTTTAAAAAGTCAACGGGGCAGTTTTCGAATTAATTGCGATATGAGTTTAGAAATGTTCTAAAATACGTTTTTTCACTTAAACAACTTGGTAATAATTATTAGAATATGTGTAAACATGTTCGGCTCGTCAATTCCATTTTTAGGGACGGTTCGCAACCGAAAGTCGCGAAGTTTGACTTCTTCGTTGACTTTCGATTATGAACCGAATTAGATTAGTTTGCTACTAATTTTAGGATCTGTTATGATCGTAATTTAATGTAGCATAACTGTCACGGCCCCCGTCCCGGTTTTACCCAGTCCAGGAGCCGCGGGACAGAAAATCCCATGGTATTTATTAATTGAGTTGACAGCAGAAGATTTACAGGATCTTTTAAACTTGAAAATGCCCGATTATTTTATTAGATAATCTGGGACAAGCCCCGTAATTTACAATAGAGGAATTTCATGAGGAAATTCCCTGATTTACAAAACATGTTTATTCATTTTAATTGAGTCACCTCTTCAAGCTTGTTAGTGCTCCGTAGCACGTTTTCCTTGATTTACAGCAGGTCGCCTGAAACATGTTTTAAAAATATTTTATCAGCGGGGAAATACTGGAGAGTCATTCAAGTATGTTAAACGACACATTAGTTATCAATTACAGCATAAGAGCGATTACAATGGCTTCTATCTTATTTTTATCCGGCGCCGTGTCACCTGGTGACGATGGTCATACCACTATTGGGTCCTTCCCCAAGTAGTGATAATTATCACTGTTAGGATTTATTAGCCTAACCGTGAGAAATTAGTAATGTGCACAATACCCCACTAGCCAGTGATTCAAGATAACCATGACTTAATCCCTGTAATTATAACTTTTGAAAATAATGGAGTATTGTAAAATACTTTTGATAAAAGAGAATGACTCACATTGCGGATTTAAATGGGCAAAGTTTAGCCTACTAAATAGCCTTGTAACCTAATTTAAATAACAATGCACACGAACTAGGTCAGTAACTAATACAGCATTCACGATAACTCACGAGATTAAAACCCTCACAACGAATGACTAAGTGCAAAACTTAAACATCCATCGAATTCACGACGAATGACAAAGTATGGCCCTAATGTGGGCAGCACTTAAACATCCATTGGATAGTTTCAATCGATCGGACATTGAATCGTAACAGCGATCGAGTTAATACCATGTATCGTAGCAGCGCCTAGCTATCTTAAATTTCGAATTTGAGCAGCGTATCTTCATTTTTGAAAGTTGTTTTCGACACCAGTGGACTGCTCATGATCAAAACTATTTATAGCTGAAAATTGGGTCTGTCGCGGCCCGCGTGAGGGTCTAGTCTACGTGTAGGTTTGCTGGGTCACGAGTATGTGTGCCAGGTGGACAACGCGTGGCTCGGATACTTATCCGGTCAAATCTTAAGTTAACGCGGCCAGCGTAAGGGCCCTTTTGTGCTTTACGCGGCCCGCGAGAAGACTAAAGATAGGATTTTCTTGCTTTTTGATATAGATTAAGATTTTGGGGGTCCGAGTTTTCACTTACGGGTTGGTTTGGGACATTTTTGAAGGTCCTTACATCCTCCCCACCTTATTTAGAATCTCGTCCTCGAGATTTATTGGAATAAGTGAGGATACTTTCGCTTCATCTCTAGTTCTAGCTCCCAAGTGTACTCAGGTCCTCTTTTTGAATCCCATTTGACTTTGACTAGTACCAGTATTTTGTGTTTGAGAAACTTGACCTTTCTGTCTTCTATTTGAAGCGGTTTCTCTACGAACTTTAACTTTTCATTTACCTTTATATCTTGAAGAGGTACTACCAGAGATTCATCCGATAAACATTTCTTGAGATTGGATACATGAAATACGTCATGTATCCCAGCTAACTCTTTTGGTAGCTGTAAGCGATAAGCGACTGGTCCTATACGTTGGATTACTAGGAATGGTCCTATGTACCTTGGACTCAGCTTTCCTTTCTTACCGAACCGAACTACTCCTTTCCAAGGAGAAACTTTCAATAGTACCTTGTTTCTAACTTGAAATTCTAACTGCTTACGCCTACTGTCTGCATAACTTTTCTGGCGATCTCGAGCCGTCTTGAGTCTTTCCTTGAATTGAGTGATCTTGTCGGTAGTTTCTTGTACTATTTCAGGACCTGATAATTGACTTTCTCCTATTTCTGCCCAACACACTGGAGTTCTACACTTGCGTCCATACAGTGCTTCGAATGGGGCAGCTTCGATGCTTGAATGATAACTATTGTTATAGGAGAATTCAATTAAGGGTAGGTGGTCATTCCAATTTCCACCAAAATCTATCACACATGCCCTAAGCATGTCCTCCAGGGTTTGGATTGTCCTTTCACTCTGCCCGTCCGTTTGAGGATGGTATGCAGTGCTTAATTTTAGTCGGGTTCCCATTGCTTCCTGGAAACTTGTCCAGAAGTGGGAAGTGAAACGACTATCCCTATCCGATACAATGGAGAGTGGGACTCCATGTAAGGATACTACTTCATCTTCATATAATTTTGCCAACTTTTCCATGCTAAAGGTTTCCTTCATGGGTAGAAAATGAGCTGATTTGGTTAATCGATCCACAATTACCCAAATCGCGTCATTACCTTTTCTGGTCTTGGGCAACTTAGTAACAAAGTCCATTGTTATGAGCTCCCATTTCCATACAGGCATTTCTAATTGTTGTAGTAGACCTGAGGGTTTCTGGTGTTCTGCCTTAACTTGTGAACAAGTAAGACATTTAGAAACATATCTAGCTATGTCCTTTTTCATTCCTATCCACCAGAAATTATTTCTTAAATCTTGGTACATCTTGTTGTTACCAGGATGCATGGTATACCTAGATTTATGGGCTTCCTCTAAAATCTTATTTCTTAACTCTCCCTGTTTAGGTACCCAAATTCGTTTCTTATGGAATCTCCAAATTCCATCACTTCCTTGCCCTAATTCCTTTATTCTTCCTTTTATTCCTTCAGCATCATCCTTGTTTCTGTTTCTTGAATGCTTTTCAGTTGTTCCATTAAGTCTAATTGTAAACTTAATCTAAGAGCACGAACTTGCTTTTGCTTTTCATGATACTTACGACTCAAGGCATCAGCAACTACGTTTGCTTTTCCTTCGTGATATTGAATATCACAGTCGTAGTCACTTAGGATTTCCATCCATCTCCTTTGCCTCATGTTCAATTCTTTTTGCCCAAATATGTATCTTAAGCTCTTATGATCTGTATAGACAGTAAACTTACTTCCATACAAATAGTGTCTCCAAATCTTAAGGGCAAAAATTATGGCTCCTAATTCTAAATCATGAGTTGTATAGTTTTCTTCGTGCTTTTTCAATTGTCTTGAGGCATACGCAATTACCTTTTTGCGTTGCATTAGCACACATCCTAATCCTAACTTAGAAGCATCACAATAAACTTCAAAATCTTCTGTTCCTTCTGGTAAGGCAAGAATTGGGGCGTTTGTTAGCTTTTGCTTCAAAATCCTAAAGGCCTCTTCTTGCTTAGGTCCCCATTCAAACTTAACTGATTTACAGGTTAGCTTAGTTAAGGGTACATCTATTTTGGAAAAGTCCTTAATAAACCGTCTATAGTATCCGGCTAATCCTATAAAACTTCTAACTTCCATAGCTGACTGCGGGACCTTCCATTTGGTGATTGCTTCTATCTTAGAGGGGTCTACGTGAATGCCTTCGTGATTCACCATGTGTCCTAAAAATTGCACTTCTTGTAGCCAAAATTCACACTTCGAGAATTTGGCATAAAGCTTCTCTTTTCTTAACAAGGTTAAGAGTACATGCAGGTGCTCACAATGTTCCTCCTGACTTTTGGAATAAATAAGTATATCGTCGATGAAGACAATTACAAATTAATCCAAGTACAGTTTACAGATCCTATTCATCATGTCCATAAATGCTGCCGGAGCATTTGTTAACCCAAAGGGCATGACTGTAAACTCGTAATGACCATACCTAGTTCTGAAAGCAGTTTTAGGTATGTCTTCTTCTTGTACCTTTAATTGATGATATCCGGAGCGTAAATCTATCTTAGAAAAATATCTAGCTCCCTGAAGTTGATCAAAAAGATCATCAATCCTAGGTAATGGGTATCGATTCTTAATTGTAACCTTATTCAATTCCCTATAATCGATACACATTCGCATCGAACCATCTTTCTTCTTCACAAACAACACTGGTGCTCCCCACGGGGATGAACTAGGTTGTATAAATCCTTTGCTCAGTAATTCATCTAACTGCTTTTTCAATTCTAGCATTTCTATGGGTGCTAACCGATAAGGTGCCTTGGCTATCGGTGTAGTTCCAGGAATTAGATGAATTCTAAATTCTACTTCCCTATCAGGTGGTAATCCCGGTAGTTCTTTTGGGAATACATCTGGGTATTCTGCTACTACTGGAATTTCTTTAAGTTCCTTACTTTTCGTGTTAATGATTACTGAAATCATATACACTACTTCTCGTTTTCTTGAATAACTGGCCAACTTCATTACTGAAATGAATTTCAGTGGCTTACGTGGTTTATCTCCTGTAATCACCACTAATTCTCCTGTGGGTGTACGAATTTCTATGGCATTTTTATCACAGAGAATTCGAGCATGGTTGGCTACTAACCAATCCATTCCTAACACAACATCAAATCCGGCTAAATTCATAGGTAACAGGTTTGCCGAAAATTTATGGCCTACAAGTTCTATCTTTCCTTCCCGCAAAACCTTATCTATGTTAACAGAATTCCCATCTGTCGTTTCTACCGTAAAAATCTGCCTAAGGTTGGTTAAGGGTAGATTAAGAGCTTGGCAGAATGAAGTATTTATAAAACTTTGGTTTGCACCAGAGTCAAATAATACTTTTGCATATACGTCGTGAACTAGGAACGTACCAGCTATTACGTCAGGGATTAGCTCTGCTTCCTGGGTATTTAACTGGAAGGCTCTTGCATTTTTCTTGGTAGTTCCTTCTGCAGGTTTGGCTTTGTTGTCAGCTGGTTTGATCAGTTTCGGGCAGTTTGGCCTAAAGTGTCCAGCTTCTCCACAGTTGTAGCAGATTGTTGCTTTCTTCTTCCTGCAATCTTCTTCTTGATGCCCCGGAATTTTGCAGAAATTGCAATACCCTTTGCATCTTCCAAAATGCTTTCTTTTGCAGGTATTGCAAAATGGAACAGTGGAAGATTGCCCAGTTCCCTTTCTCTTGAAATTGCTACGGTTACCCATACGAAATCCTTGGGTAATCTTTTGGGCCACTTCCTTTTTCCGGGTTTCTTCTCTTGTGCGTACCAGTCCGTCAGTTAGGGTGTTAGCTAATTCCACAGCATCGTCAATAGTGCGGGGTCTCGCAGCTTTGACGATATCTCGAATTTCGCCAATCAATCCCCAAATATAGCGGGAAATAAGTACCGGTTCTGGCGTAGCCAGGGTTGGTACCACTCTCGCATACTCGAAGAATGTCGAAGTATACCCTCGACAGTCTACATCCACCATCCGGTGGTTCAGGAACTTATTTATCATTTGTTCCTTTTCATATTCGGGACAGAATTTTCTTTCCACTAGCTGTTTAAATTCTTCCCAACTCATGGCATAGGCCATATTTCTTCCTTTAGCTTGAAGTACCGTATTCCACCATTCTAGCGCCCCTTCTTTAAAAAGATGCGACGCATACATGACCTTGTCTTTCTCGACACATTTTCTTATCATAATTACTGCTTCGGTTTTCTCCAACCAACACAGCGCCACAGTCGCCCCTTCATTGCCTGCAAATTCAGCTGGTTTACAGGCAAGAAATTCCTTGTAAGTGCAACCAGGCGTTGCAGCTTTCATTTTCTTAAGGAGTGGGGCTTGCATCCCATCATTGTTGTTATTAGTATGGTTGCCGCCTCCGTTTACACTATTACTGAAATTATCGCCGTGTGTACGTTTGCTAGGAATAATTTGTTGAGGTTCAATAGGATTTCGGGCAGCAGCAAGGATTGCTGGAATAGCATTGGCTATTCCCTGAGCAACGATATTCTCAATATCTTGCCTATTTAGAAATTGATCCTCATGGTTTTGTTCAGATTGGTTAACTTCATTAATGGGTTCATTACCAGCGTGTTCCATCTGGTAATTAATATAGATAAGTAATTAGCAGAAATTAATTAACAACTAAATATAACAAAACAATCGCACATAATCACATTTAACACATATAGCCAAAATTGTCGATTTCTCGACTTCCATTTTTTTATATTATGCTTCCGTACACACTTGTTATCTTACAAAAGTTTTATTTTTAAGTTATTTCACAGGATTATATTTTATTACTATTATTATTATACAACCACAACCATGCCGTCACACCATCCCGTCAGCTGGCAACTCAGAAGCGACGCTCCTTCTCGTCGTACTTCCAGGATATCTTTTCTCATATATCCCTAATTCGATTCCCTGCATCAATCAGCTCCTCGCCATACTGGCGGAGTTCAGCCAAGTTCTCGGAGCTCATAGGTGGGTGTAGTGGAGGCTCCGGGTCAAATTGAGGGAAAAAGGTATCAGGGTTATTGCCAGTCGGTGGTCCACCATTCTTCCAGCTCTGCTGGTAGAGGTTGGGAGTGGATAAGGGGATCTGGGATGGCTGGTTCCAAATTCACTGGAAGTTGGGTTTCGGCAGGATAAGTGAAGAGATTTTCATTGACTGGCCTAAGGATATCATAACTTGCCAGTATATGATCTAGTTCCTCCTACAGTGGCAATTCCTCGACTTGCTTAGAACTTTCCCCAATCTCTATTCTTTTTCCTTTATCCAATGGTTCCTCCATTTTGGCAACTTTCCTAGTTGCTGGTTTCCTCCTGCGTACACGCCTCCAGCCCACAAATCTTCTTCTTTTCTTTGGCTTTGGTTTCTCCAGAGGTTAGGCTTGAAATTCCATAGGTTCCTCCATGTCGGCACAATAATCGGTAAAGTCTCTGGAAACTTCCACATTAACATGATAGAGATTGAGATTCTGAAGAGCTTCAGACAACTCATTCATGCTGTTTAGCAGATATGAAGAAACACAAAAAAATTGTAATTTGAATTTTCACATAATCACAGAATGGAAATCAAAAAATTTAATATTAATTACAAATATCTAATAAACCATTTTATTGAAACAAAATATTTATTTTTAGTACAACTAAAATTCAAAATATACTAGTGGTTATTTATTATTTTAAAGTTTCTGGCTTGTAGGTGACATAGGTGTTGGTACTGGTTTGGTGATTTAACTATAAGTTAGCATTTACTGCTGTAGTGGCTAACATGTAGAGATTTTCCCATTGTTTATCTAATTCATCTTCCCATGGTGGGTTATTGCCTATTTCTTGAGTTTCCTTATTCATCACTCCTTTTGGTTGTGACTTCTTGATTTTCTCTTGACTTTTTCTAATAATCCAACTTTTTTTATTAGGGGTAAGTGGTTTTTCAAACTGTGCCTTACGAACAAATATTCCTTCCTCAGTATCTGCTGAGTATCTTGAGGAATTTGATTGGGATGAAGTTCCCTTATCTTTTGGTGAACTATCTAATTGACGACAGATTTCCACAATTCTTTGCTTACCCATACTGTAACTAACAAGTAGTCAGTTAAAAACACATAGTCACAAAATGGTAATCAGGAAAAATTAAGTATTTCTAAATACTTAATGGCTTAAATCAGTGGCTCTGATACCACCTCTTTCTGTCACGGCCCCCGTCCCGGTTTTACCTGGTCCAGGAGCCGCGGGACAGAAAATCCCGTGGTATTTATTAATTGAGTTGACAGCAGAAGATTTACAGGATCTTTTAAACTTGAAAATACCCGATTATTTTATTAGATAATCTGGGACAAGCCCCGTAATTTACAATAGAGGAATTTCACGAGGAAATTCCCTGATTTACAAAACATGTTTATTCATTTTAATTGAGCCACCTCTTCAAGCTTGTTAGTGCTCCGTAGCACGTTTTCCTTGATTTACAGCAGGTCGCCTGAAACATATTTTAAAAATATTTTATCAGCGGGGAAATACTGGCGAGTCATTCAAGTATGTAAAACGACACATTAGTTATCAATTACAGCATAAGAGCGATTACAATGGCTTCTATCTTATTTTTATCTGGCGCCGTGTCACCTGGTGACGATGGTCATACCACTATTGGGTCCTTCCCCAAGTAGTGATGATTATCACTGTTAGGATTTATTAGCCCTAATGTGGGCAGCACATAAACATCCATTGGATAGTTTCAATCGATCGGACATTCAATCGTAGTAGCGATCGAGTTAATACCCTGTATCGTAGCAGCGCCTAGCTATCTTAAATTTCAAATTTGAGCAGTGTATCTTCGTTTTTGAAAGTTGTTTTCGACACCAGTGGACTGCTCATGATCCAAACTATTTATAGCTGAAAATTAGGTCTGTCGCGGCCCGCGTGAACCTTAAGCCAATCTTTAAGCGGCCCGCGTGAGGGTCTAGTCTACGTGTAGGTTTGCTGGGTCACGAGTAGGTGTGCCAGGTGGACAACGCGTGGCCCGGATGCTTATCCGGTCAAATCTTAAGTTGACCCGGCCCGTGTAAAGGCCCTCTTGTGCTTTACGCGGCCCGCTAGAGGACCAAAAATAGGATTTTCTTGATTTTTGATATAGATTAAGGTTTTGGGGGTCCGGGTTTTCACTTACGGGTTGGTTTGGGACATTTTTGAAGGTCCTTACAATAACCCTATAAGGTTATATTACACGATCATATTAGAAATCTGAGTTTTTGCACATGTTCCGTTAAATGCTTAAAAATTGACTATTATGCCCTTATGTTATAAAAACGAGATTTTTGAAAATGTGAGAGGACAAAAAGTTTTATTATTGATATATAAGTATGTAAAATAAATTTGACATCAGTTTCTGGTCTCAAACTAAAGATATGCAAGATATCGTAAAATGAAACTTTTTGTTAATTAAATTACATTTTTAGCATAAATCATGTTTAAACCCAAATTTTGGCACCAAACCCATTGCCTACTGTTTTGATATTATTTTTAAGGATTTTTGGAATTTTTGGTCAGATTATAAACTGACCATATCATTGAGTTCTCGTATAATTCGATAAATGACGATAATACCCTTTTCATTCATAAAATGAGAATAACACATGATTAACACGCCAAACCTTTTCTTACTGATTTTATATGCTAAATAAAATATTTTAAACCTTAAAGGCTGATCAAAAATCTCAAATTTCCATAAACATCTCAAATATCGTCAACTATCGACTTTTACGCAAATTAGGTGCATAGTATGGTTTAAAACCATATTTAGCACCTAAGACATGATACCTACTGATTTTATAAATGAATTTTTATATTTTAACAATAAGTATAAGTCTTGAACTCAGACTTCCAATTTGGTCCTTAAAACATATGTGAAATGACCAAAATGACCCTACGGTGCATAGTTTGGCCATAAATGATAAATCTCACATATGTATGATATCTTACTGATGTAACATGATAAAATAAATATTTTTACTGAATGTTTTAGACCAGAACCTCAGTTTATGTTTAAACCTCTTTTATAAACTTTAAAATGACCAAAATACCCTTACGGGACTTAAATTGGTCTTAAATTCATTTGGGGCATAATTTTTGATATCCTAATGATATCACAATATATTTTAAGCATAATAACTTATGGAAATTGTACTTGACTCATCCGGTTACCCGTTGTGCCTAAACGCGTTCGGTACGGTTTATGTAACTAGTTTGCATAAATTAGCCGAAACGGGTCAAACCTTATCATTTTTACTTCAAAATGCAGAATGTATTTAGATTACCCATATTATACAAGTCTTCATACTTGTTGGGTCTAAATTACATTCCATTTCGGTCATCGCTTAATCTAACGTATCGTACCGTTTTCATATTTGAAAACTAGCCGGTCTAAGTCTATGACTTAATTAAGACCCGTTAGCATTCTAATTGGTTATTTATACCATCTTTCCAGACTAGAGCCTTCTGGTAAATGGCTGAGTTATTAAAAATCTTGCTATTTAAGACAGGAGCTAGCTCAGGTAAATACTTTTAACTTATTTTCCCTTATACGGGCTTGGGATACGGTAAATTATTACCGCTTGGTCGGGTGTAGAAACCTTTTAATCGAATATGGTTAAATTGCATAATCTCGTTTTAATCAGTATTGCTTGATAACAAATAACATTGGGGGTTAACGACCGTTTCCTGGATATCCTTGGCTCATTTAAAAAAGCGTAAATGGCCACAACTTAAGCACGGGTTGTAGGCATACACCTGTCGGTTGCGTATGTAAAAGATATACTCATTTGCTGGGGATGACCCGCCGTGAGTTTATATTTGTGGTGTGTTGTTTAATCTTGTTCGGTTTATTAATATATCGGCCCTAAATGTTGGACAAACATGTAAATCTAATACAAGATTGTTATTAATATAGTTGTCCCAAGTTATAAAAGAATATTTGTGCCTTGTGCATTTAAATAAATTTTCATAAAATATGTTCGTGCCTTGTGCGCCTAAACCAATTTTCATAAAATTTTCAAATGTGTCGGTTAATTGTATTTACCAGTGTAAACTGACGTATTTTTCAAAAAGACTAAGTGACAGGTGCTATACGAAATTGGCTATCTTGCAAGTCCGTAATGCCTTATGTCTGTTGAACGTGTTGTGTATTTGATTTAGATCCGCCTGTGGATTTAATATTACAAGCTCGAATGTAATTATCTTTTCAGTACTTTCTGACAATTGGGTTTGTAATAATATTTTATATTCCAAGACTTCCGTTGTGCTATTCTGTGTATGTTTGACTATGACGATATCAATCTTACGTCACGATACTCCCCACCGGGCCAACCGGGATGAGCTGTAAATATCGGGGTGTGACAATAGCATAATCTAATAACAAAACAAGTTAACAAAACACCCTAAATTTCAAACTCTAATTTCTATCTAAATCAAATCACAATAAGATTAAACAAATAAAATTAGACATAGTTAGGGGCTGTTTGGCAACATCTGAACCAATAAGTGCTAAATGAATAAGAGACTCTGAACCAATAAGTGTTGAACCAGTAAAGTGTTGTTTGGATGCCCATCTGAAGGACTGTGTAAAATGTCATTTTTACCTCTCTGAACTATTTCTAATCATAAGCACCACTATAAATCTAAAGTTCATAAAACCTCATACAAAATTTGAAATTCAAAACTATAATACTGAAATTGTAATCCTAAAGACCATATAATCCTACCCTTTTCTATATAATCAACAAACAAATACCTTCTTAACTATAATACCTAAACAGAACATGAAAAATGAAAAATTAGGGCCAACACCTATAATCATAAGCCATGAATAATCAACAAACAGACACCACAAATAATGAACATACCTGCAAACGTGAAGGTCGGTCATGTGGAGGAGCAGAGGAGGAGACGACTGTTATGTAGAGGAGCATAGGAGGAGATGGTGGCGCTGTGGCGGAGCAGTGGAGGAGACGGTGACGGCTGTGGAGCTCCGATTGAGGGGATGGCGATGGCTGTGGAGCTCCGATTGAGGGGGATGGCGCCGACAGTGGAGCTCCGATTGAGGGGGAGGGCGACGACTATATGTAGGTTTGGAGTGGAGGAGTTCGACGTGGAAGAAGAGGAGGGGAAGAAGATGGAGCTGTGGAAGAAGAAATCTCGTGGTTTGGTGGGCATAAGGGTAATAAGTTTTCTATTCAGACCTCTAAAATGTCTGAACCATTCAGATCTGAATGGGCTTCATTAAGAGGTGCTTGTTTGCTGAACCAAACACCCTAACCTCTGACCGATTCAGAGGTTGCCTCTTATTGGGGCCATTCATATGTAAACAAACAACCCCTTACATAAAGATTCAACAAGTTTAGGGCAAAAATTCAGACCAATTTCACCCCTAATTTCAACTTAAATCACATAAATTGCAGCCCTAATTTAAACCTAAATGACAAAAAAAAATAGACATAGTTACAGAAAGATTCAACAAGTTTAGGGCAAAAATTAGACATAAAATTCAGACCAATGTCCCAAAGTAAACGAATTTGGGTTTATTTTTATAGGGTGGGCTTTAAGTTGGGCTATATAGTGATTTGATTTGGGTTATATAATATACATTCTAGTATTCTACCAAATATAATGATTTGGGCTATAATATTTGGGCTAATTAAATATTTTATTTGGGCTATATAAATAAAAAAATAAAACTGTAGGGTCGAAAACGTATATACCTACAAAATCCTATACGAAACGTACATATATAACACTACTGACCGAAAAGTTCGGGGGGTCGGGCGCCCCTCCCCGCCCCTTAAATCCTGCGCCCCTGCATGCAATAACATGTACCATTTTTTTTAAATTATATGGCGTTTTAGACCAGATGTGGCGTTTTTAGTGAATGTGTGGAGTGTGAAGCTTTTGTTTAGTTGTTGTACTTATATAATGAGGGTTTTTTTTTTTTTGGGGGGGGGGGGGGGAGGTAGATATTTGTTTTTGGCGGTAAAAAACATCAGTAATTTTCTTGATGTGTATTTTTTTATCAATTGTTGTGCCATGTAGGATGCAGGCATGGTTGCAAAAGTCGCTAGGCGCTTCCTAGTCGGTCGACAGGGGAGTTGAGAGTACTCGGTCTAGGCGGAGAGTACTCGGGGATTACTCGGACATGTTAAATTATAAAGAAATTACTTTTTGGAAATCCAATATATGTCAAATAACACAAATTTACTAATATTTATAACAAAATACGCGAAAATGATATTCATTTTTTAATATGATAGGCATAGAAATTATGTTATATTATTATTTAAGTCAAACTAAGCCCGACTTGACTTACTAGATTCAATTCTGGCCGAGGTTGACCGCGTTTGACCGACTCCGAGTAATTAGGCGGAGTCAAACAAAGTCGCCTCGGCAGCCTACCTTGTAGCGACTACTCGGGGAGTACTCGGCCTTGGAAACCTTGTTTTACAACCATGGATGCAGGCCTATAATGTGACGGACAATTATGGCATTTTGAAAATATAAATAAATTCCCATGTAGTGGTTTTTAATATAATAAATGTTTAGCAATAATGTTACCGCCTCTTCATTTTACTCTTTTGCAGTTACTGTTTCGTTTAGTTTTCATATGTCAATTAGTGTGTTTTCCAATAATACATTGTTTGGCATTTTTTTGCGTTTTATATAGCAACAACGTGTTTTGCTAGCATCCGTTCTCACAATTTTCATACTATCAGGCGTTTTGGTGTTTGTAGTTTTTGACGTTTTATACTCATTTTTTATTATTGGAGAATTAGATAATAAACAACAGAGAATTAGATAACAAACAATAGAAAATGAAAAAAAAATCTAATATAATTTCACATCCAAATCTTCACTTTCATCAGCCTCTTCTTTTTGAACCTTTTTGGCTTTTTGAACCTTTTTGAATACCTTACCTAGATGCTAATTTTCCTACATAATGCCCGTCTTTAGAAGAAGCTTATTTTTAGTGGCATCCTGTATTTTGGTTTGATATATAGTTGTTTGGTGACATGTTGAAGACGACGTCTGCTCGAATGTATTGATCCCTTCATGCCATCAATATATCCATGAAGAACAAAGTGACATGATGACATATCAGTGTCATCAGTCTCTTTTTCTTGAATATTTGTCCATCTCATTCAGCAAAAGCTTATAGAGATACCCACCTCAGAGTAGAATCCATTCAGTGAAACTTCATTCAGAACAATACTCAATATAGAAGTATCGAGGTTTCCCATCTGTGGTTTTTTTAACTATTTTTTTGGCGTTTTTAAAGTGAGTGGTTTCTATGAAATATGGCATTGTTTTTTGGTGTGATCAATTGATTGTGCAGAGACATCTCTCTTATAGGATGTTTTTTGCGCGTATTTTAGGCGGGATTTTATTATTATAAATGATATTAATAAAGTAACCGTCTTTTCGGTTACTATGTGTATTTTTACTGTTTTTGTTTCAGGGTTTTTATGAGTTTAGGGTGATAGACGTCCCATCTTCCAAGTTTAGCGTTTTTTAAATGGCGTTACGTAGTTTTTGGCGTTTTTTTTAGTTTTTAATAATACTTGCCCAAATTAATTTTATTATATTTTGGGAGTTTTTGGCGTTTTTATGGCGTGATAGCGTTTCACAAGCATTTTGTCTGTGTGACATTTTTGTTAAAATAATGTATTTTGTTCTTAGCTGAAAAATACATAAAAAACAATAGAAAAAGAAAAATAAAAAAAATAAAAATAGAAACAATTCATCTTCCAAATCTTCACTGTCATCAGTCTCTTTCTTCTTTGAAACATGTTCACTGGCGGTTTGACTTTGGTATGCTTCATTTTGTTTTTTTTTTTGTTTTTTTTTTGTTGTTGTTAAAGTAGCTTTTTTGTGGTCGTTTGGAAGAACAAATGAGGTGGGTTTTTTGTTTGAAGTTTATCTTTATCTTCATCTTTATCTTCAACACACTCATCAGTATCATCCGTCTCTTCATGCCATTCAAATATTCATCAATAACAAAGCATAGAAAATGACATAAGTCTAACACCATAATTTTTTTCTTGAAGATTTGTCCATCTCATTCAGCAAAATATTATTGTGTTACACCCCCCTCAGCTAAGAATGCATTCTGCGAAACTTCGCGTAGAACAATATTGAATATACAAGAAACGATGTTTGCCATTTTTGGCGTTTTATTGAGGAAATAGTGTATCTAAAAGAAACGTCGATTGGAATCTTTGATATTTGAGTTTTTGGCTTTTTCTAAGATGATTGGTATATAGTAAAATATGGCGTTTTTGAGTTGGTGTGTTTGATGTTTTGGGTTTTTTGGCGTTTCTAAGATTAATGGTATGTAGTAGTAAATATGACGTTTGCGGTTTGGGATGTGTTTAATGAATGTCTGAGGTTTTTTGCTTATATATGATGTGTTTTGGCCCGTAATGGCGTTTTATTCATGAGTTTGGCGTTTTTGGTAGAGAAGTCTAAAGACCATTTTACCCCTAATGAAGCGAGTCCACTTAATAGAATTGGTGTTATTTACGAAAACGCCACCGCGCCAATCTAGTCCATAGATTGTTTTGATCGGACGATCCATAACCCTTCTCACTGTTCTCACACTTTTCACCGTTTTCTCTAAATCCTGACCCTATATACACACACACACACATACTAGCATGATGTATGCGCGATGCGGCGGGAGCGACACATCGCATTGCGATACTCGTTTTTTTGTAGTTTTCTTATTCATATAATATTTATTGTAGCATCATTGTGATAGATATACATCAAAAGCGAAGTAGTCGGGTAATTCATTTTATTGTGTCGTGCATGGTTCGGTTGATTCGGTTATTAGCCTTGACCGAAACCGAAACCAAAGTCATCAGTTAGACTATTTTACTAACCAATCGGTTTTCGGTTAATCATTTCGATTTATTTAGTTAGATTGACGGCTTTTGGTTTGATTCATTTAATTTCAGTTAATAGCAAAAACCAAACTTGGGCTAACACGTTTACTTACAATATATGAAATTCAGGTATAAATACATGAAATGAAAGTATAAATATATGAAATGGAGTTTTAGAATATTAAATATATGAACCAGAGGTATAAAAGCTAGAAATATATGAAAGTATGAATGATTCGTTTCAACTGATTTTGGTTAAACGAGAGTACAAAAAAATTGATAAACGATTTTTGGCCCGGTTTTCAGTTTTCAGTTAATTCAGTTTTTAGTTTATTTCAGTTGGGTTTCGTCTGTTTTTGGTTTAGTTTAGGTTAAAGATTTAGTTATTGCTCACCTATAATCGGTTTTGGTTAATAACCAATAAAAGTGCATGATGCGTCAGGAAACACAGACTTTGCCACGATGTGCATTGTTCGGTTGGTTAGATTAGTATCCTCAACCGAAATCGAGATCATTGATTAATCTATTTAATTAACCAATACATTTTCAGTTAATCGGTTTGGTTTATTTAGTTAGATTGACAGTTTTTGGTTTGATTCATTTAATTTCGGTTAATAGCCAAAACCAAACTTGGACTAAAACTTTTGATTAGAGTTCAAATGCATCAACATACAAGATTTGTGAGAATAACTCATGACTATTTTAATAGTAATCAAACGAAAAACTAAACAAAAAATTACAATATCTATACAGCTATTTATACTTTCTATTAAAATGTGGTATGCATGGTTTTCTAAAAATAACTTGTGTTTGCACACGGGTTTCACTACTAGTATATGTTTATAGGTCGAAAATTAAGGTAAACATTTTAAAATAAGAAATGTTGATAGTAACTAAATAAAATTTCTTCCCTTATTTTATATTATTTCGGGTAGCTAAGACTTAAAGTTCAGTTATCGAAAGAAGTTATGTCTCAAGTGAAGTCATTTGATACCAATCCTCGCCTCATAACAAGTAATGCCAAGTGGGGCAAACTCACTTGGTAGAGGCTCTTGCCTTCTTAGTGGGAGGTTTTGGGTTCAATGTGATTTATTTGTAAATATAGAAGTTTGAGAGAGTAACATTAGCCACCAAAAAAAAAAAAAGTTAGCCTGTTTATGCTAAGGCAGGGGAAGAACTGGTTGGCAATGGGTAAGAGAATGAATTACCCGTCGAGTCAGTTGACAAAAAAAATTCTTAAACATTTATTATATTTTCTAATATTTACTTTATGAATATTTCTTTTCGTATTTTCTTTTTCAATGTTTTTATTATTATTTTTTGCTTATTTAATATTTTATTAACTTAACCATGTATAATACATTGGTTCTAACCTATTTGAACATACACATTACGATTTTTTGATTTTCACATTTCACGTGATGCCATTGTACCCAAGGGACGCCGTGTGAATCATGTTTTTGATTTTCAAATAATATATTGCATAAGAACATGTGTAAGAAAGATAATTCCTTCACCATTGCTTGTTTTGTATCATTTTGTAGTCCATACGTCTAGTCGGTAATAATAAGACACTGTGAAACATTATGTTAAAAGGGGTGTAGTAGGCTTGAAATCTTGTGGGTCATTATATTATAATAGGGGTTAGGATCAAATACAAAGGATAAAATAAATAAGAAGTGTAAGAAGGATTCTAGTCCATTGATCTTAGATTTGAAGGGTTGAGATTGGTTGTAGGGAGAAGAAGATAATAGAAGGGCATAAAAGGAATCATATATTTATGGATTTTCTCTCTCCACATGCAAGACACATGCCAATTCCCCCATCGATTTAAAACGTCCATAACTTTTTCATACGACATTTTTTTTCAAAAAAAATTTCACCATAATAACGAGCGTTTTTTTATCTTTAATATGAGTACCATATTATCATATAAAAATAAAATAAAAATTTTCATTTTTACTGGGTTTTTTTGGCATTGTGTTAAAGGTTCAGGTCATTGTGTCTTTTAACTGGGTTTTGGTCAGTAGAGTTTCTATACATTGTGTTATTATCAAAACCTATAACACAATGTTAATTTGAGTTCTATCCATTGTGTTTTTATAAAAACCTATAACACAATATATGACACAATGAAGATTTTGTTATATCTTGGTTTTCTATAAATTGTGTTATTAGTTCAGGTCATTGTGTTTAATATGTTATTCATAGTGTTTTAATATATTGTCCATTGTGTTTTAATAATTTGTTCATTTTTTTAATTATCTTGTTCATTGTGTTTTAGTTTGTTATGTATTGTGTTTTTAGTTTGTTTTTCATTGTGTCTTCATCTGCTCTCCATTGTGTCTTTTATCTGCTGTCATTAATTGTGTCTTTTATCTGTTGTCATCAATTGTGTTTTTATTTAGTCTGATTCTTATTGTGTTATACGTTATGTTCATTGTGTTTTACGTTATGGTCATTGTGTTTTAGTATGTTGTCCATTGTGTCTTTATCTGTTGTCATTGATTGTGTTTTTATTCTAATTTACATTGTGTTTTACATCATGTCCATTGTCTAATATGTTATTCATTGTGTTTTAATATATTGTCCATTGTGGTTTAATAATTTGTTCAATTTTTTTTATTATCTTGTTCATTGTGTTTTAGTTTGTTATGTATTGTGTTTTTAGTTTGTTTTTCATTGTGTCTTCATCTGCTCTCCATTGTGTCTTTTATTTGTTGTCATTAATTGTGTCTTTTATCTGTTGTCATCAATTGTGTTTTTATTTAGTCTGATTCTTATTGTGTTATACGTTATGTTCATTGTGTTTTAGTATGTTGTCCATTGTGTCTTTTATCTGTTGTCATCAATTGTGTTTTTATTTAGTCTGATTCTTATTGTGTTATATGTTATCGTCATTGTGTTATACGTTATGTTCATTGTGTTTTAGTATGTTGTCCATTGTGTCTTTATCTGTTGTCATTGATTGTGCTTTTAATCTAATTTACATTGTGTTTTACATCACGTCCATTGTGTAATATGCAACTAGGTTTTTGAAATTTTTTTGAAAAATATAACAATATGGTACTCATATTAAAGATAAAAAAACGCTCGATTTTATGGTATAATTTTTTTTAAAAACAAATGATGTATAAAAAAGTTACGGACGTTTAAAAGTTAGGGGGGAAATAACATGTGACTTGCATGTGCATATTCTCTTTCCTCTTATAGACAAAATTACCCTTTCCATTTAATTACTCATAGGACACTTGTCACTCTCTGGTACCTTCTTACCCTTCTAATTTTTAAATCTTTTGTATTATAACTCAACCCTTATAATAGAACTAAATTAAAAATAAAAAATGAAAACCATGAAAAAAATGCTATTGTCCAAACATTGGGAAGGTGTGCGTCATTGGCCAAAAAATTGAATGAAGGCGTGAAAAAAGAACGCTTGAGAGAAAATTTTTGGAAAAAAATGCCCAAGGGGGCGGGTAAGGGGCGTGGGGGGGCTTTTTTTCGGAAAAAAACGCCAAAAAACCCCACTACGGGTGGTCTAAGTAAGTGTAATTTATATTTATGTTTATTTATATTTATATATACTACAAAAACAATGTCTAGGAATAGTGTCAGACTGTTATATGACACTCTACCATTAATTCAAGTATGTTATGATTTTACTCTCAACTTAAATTTACAAATTTGTCCCTTATACAAAGTTACAATTTTGCCCCTAATTAAAAGTTACAGTATTATCATCGTTTTATCTTTTAGCCAATTACGATTTTACCCCAACCCAAAATTACAATTTTGCCCTATTTAAAATTACAATATTGCAATTGTTTTAATTTTTTTTAAAGGTGTGAGGGAATAGTGTCAGGCTGCTGCATGGCACTCCCTCATTGTTCCGGCTCAATTTAAAATTAAGAATTTGTCCATGTTCAGAATTACGATTTTCACTAGTTAAAAATTACAGTATTGCCATCGATTTAGCTTTTGGCAAATTACGATTTTACCCAGTCAAAAATTACAATTATGCCCTTAATTCAAAATTACAGTATTGCTATCGTTTTAGTTTTTTAGCAAAACTATAGAAGAGTTTTGTTTTAATTGGTTGACTCGATTTAATTTTTATTCGTGTCACGGAGCTGCCTAACACTTGTTTATTAGTCCTGACAAATTACAGTTTTGCCTCGAACTCAAAACTACGGTCCTATCATCGTTTTAGTTTTTTTTTGTGACGGTATTTTTTTAATTATTGAGAAATATTTGGCATATCAACCCGTAATGCGTACGAGTCATCAAGTACTGGAATATAAAATAGCATCTCATATAGATTTAACGTTACTTTTAAACTCATATATTTCCAAAAGGTTCTAGAAGAAATGACTGTATTTTCTGAATAGTTTAAGAGATTAGTCAAGGCGTGAGGTGCGAGAAGATAAGGCGGACCACGTGAAAAGGGAGGGTAATGAGACATTATGAGTAAGACAATGACCCATCATATTTTTCACACCATTTCAGAATTCACACTCATAATTTTGGTGTGAATTATTTGTGTATGTCGGATGGTCTAGCGTACGTTGTCTTAATCGGGTCTGTGTTAGAGAGCTTTCTCGCATAATAGATCCTCAATTTAAACCCTCAATGAGCAACTTCTATCCCCCAAACTCAAACTTGAGATCTGGAGGGAAAAATTCATCCGGACCCACCATAGGTGGAACTTAAATACCCGTGACCACCACACTCATAATTATTTAAGCCAATATTGCTCATCATCAACTTTATCTGATGTGTGAAATTGTGTCTAATTAAAAGATTGAAGATTAATTTTTATAATGGTTAATGACATGGAGTTAAGAGTAGATCTTATTGTTGTTATAGATATATTATATTATATTATTGCTAGATGTTTAAATCTAGTAAATTGTCACGTGCGTTCTCGTGGCGTTCTAAATTTTTTTTACGTCAAAACGTAGGCCACTTGAAAACATACACAAAAATAAGCACGAAAACATATTATATTTGACGCGACTCATTTCCGGAAAAACAATTTACGTCAAAACATAGATCAATAGAAAACGTACATAATAATAAACATAAGAAAAACATGGAGTTAAGAGTAGATCTTATTGTTGTTATAGATATATTATATTATATTATTGCTAGATGTTTAAATCTAGTAAATTGTCCCGTGCGTTCTCGTGGCGTTCTAAATTTTTTTTACGTCAAAACGTAGGCCACTTGAAAACATACACAAAAATAAGCACGAAAACAAATTATATTTGACGTGACTCATTTCCGGAAAAACAATTTACGTCAAATATAGATCAATAGAAAACGTACATAATAATAAACAAAAGAAAATATCATATTTGACTCATTTGCGGGGGGGGGGGGGGGGGGGGATGTCGAAACGTAAATCAACTTCAACTTATATTCACATGTACATAAAAAATAAACATGTAAAACTCAATTACAAAGTCTTTAGAAAGTTAAGTGGTTGTAAGTATCCATGCTGAAAAGTGAGGAGTAAAAGTAAAAAAAATAAAATACAAAAAGACAAAAAAAGCAAAATGAAAAAAAAAATCAGCATTCATCTAAGTTGATAATTGTAGTATAACTAGTTGATGCCCCGCCCGCGTTGCGGGGCGATGGCCGAATAATGAGTGAGTGTTAGTTAGCTCATTGACACGAAAAACAATTAAATCGAGTCAACCAATTAAAACAAACACTTTTATAGTTTTGATAAAAAAAAAAAACTAAAACAATGGCAATATTGTAATTTTTAACTGTGGGAAAGTTGTATTTTTTGACTAGGGTAAATTCATAATTTGCCAAAAGCTAAAGTATTGGCAGTACTGTAAATTTAAACCAGGGGCGAAATTGTAAAATTTAACAGGGGCAAATTCGTAATTTGAACTTAGGGTAAGAACGTAATATAAATTTGAACTAATGACACAAACGTAATTTTAAGCTGGAGGTAAAAACACAATTTTATTTTGAACCGAGGGCAAAATCGTAATTTTGAGTTGGGGGCAAAAACATAATTTTATTTTGAACTGTGGAAAAAACGTAATTTTGAAATGAGGGCGAAATCACAATTTTTTAAACGGGGAAAAATCACATTTTTGAACAGTTGGCAAAATCGTAATTTTTAGCTGTGGGCAAAAACAAAATTTTATTTTGAACTGGGGGCGTAAAGGTAATTCTGAGCTGAGGGCAAAACCACAATTTTATTTTGAATGGAGGGAAAAATCGTAATTTTGAGCTGGGGACAAAAGCGTAATTTTATCAGAATTTCCACAGTTACGAGCATTCAAGTTCAATACCACCCGACGATCATTACGAATATTTTGAAATTCACTCCACATTTTGCATTACGGTTTGTATATATACATTCTCTTCTAACACATCCATCTCTAGTCGAGTCATAACCTCCTATTAAAGTTACAACCCTTTTTATACATACCTGAGGAAGTAGATTCCATTGATTCGTTATCCTTATCTTACGATGATCATTCCTTCACGATTGGTGACATTGCGTGTCCATTCATCAAGCTCACCTATGAGTACAAAACTTAACATATCAAAACATTAACTACCGAGTTCAAATGGCGATCGCCATCTGACCCGTATGACCCATTTATCCTTTCGACCATTCTTGCATGCAACGCATTTGCATAAATATATTCATATATATATATATATATATATGAAAGTTTAAACATAATTTGAATCATATCACTTAAGGAATATTTACTTGTTTGGTCCGTAATTACTTACACATTCGGATATTTTCATTTCTATCATTCTTTTGTTCATTTGCTTTACATTTACTTATATGACTTGTTTGACGCATACATGGTCAAGCTATCGACTTCTTCTTATATAGACTAGTTCCGTCTTTTATATCTTAAATCTGTTTCATGGATTCGAACACATGATTCATACCTTTCGTACCTTCTATGTTTTGAATCCGTCTCGCGGATTCAAACATTGCATTCACCTCTTTCATTCTTTGAATCCGTCTCGCGGATTCAAACATTTCATTCATGCCTTTCATTCCTTGAATCCGTCTCGTGGATTCAAGCATTGCATTCATATCTTTCATTCTTTGAATCCGTCTCGCGGATTCAAGCATTGCATTCACATCTTTCATTCTTTGAATCCGTCTCGTGGATTCAAACATTTCATTCATACATTGTTGATCCGTACTTTCTTACGGATTCAACATTCTTCATTCTTATCATTCGCACTTTTCACTCTTAAGTAGTACTCTCAATCTCCTGGTAGTCTTACTACCCATTTCACCCATACGCCCACCTGCTACCCAATTCTAACGGACATACCTGTAACAATTATCGCGGTCTCACGAACGTCATACATTTCTTGTGTACTGGCCAGGTACACAATCCACGTACTAGTTTCGTGTCTTCGCGTAATCGCCACATTATGTCCAAAGAATTAAGTTTCGGCACGTGTTACATTTTTAAAACTTCTTTACCATGTCGTTATTATATTCATTTAAAATTTTCTTTCACTTGCTTAATTATACCATTTCATACATCCACGCGTTGAGTTTAAGTACCAGGGGTCAATTCGCCTTATTACTTGCCTTGATGCCGGTCCTAGACCGCATTCACGGATCCTCCCTTCTGAACAATTGCGCTTACCCTTCACATAACATACTGTTAGTTCCCTTCAAATACATAATCTGATACATACTTACCTTTGCTTCTACCTTTAGATCTTGATCGAGTCTCGGATTGTACGGGTTTCTTGTTACAAGAGCACACAGGTTTGAGTTCAAGTATTCATCTCCTCATACTTGATTTCACTCAACCCATTGCTCTGATACCAACTTGTAAGACCCTAATACGTATTTGACAAAAAGTCGCAGCGGAAATTCGTGCCATAAAATTTCTTTCATTACAAACGTCTTGACTTACTTGAAAGTTCGTTTTAATATGTATCTTTTACAAAAATAAAGTACAAGTCCTGTTTACTAAAGTACATACTCAATTATTCCCGTACAATCTATCTTGTGACTCGGTCTTCGATCTCTACTCCTCGTGATAACCACCCGTGATTTGTACAACCTGCACTCACCACATATATTCATAACATTAGTACACAATATATACACAAGATTCATTCTTTTACAACTTCCCATTTCGTTATCCTTCATAATCTTTAAGCATTTCATCTGCGTATCCATATCCTGGTGAGACTCCAGTAATGTACCTGCATTACTTTTCATTCTCAAAGCACACTATTAATAACGTATTACTCGTACATTCTTACATGCATACATACATTCTTACATGCATACTTACACATCTACATACATACATACCTTCCTATATCTCTACATACATGCATACACTCATACGTACCTTCATGTATTCCTAAATACACATCTACATACGCACATTCATTACCACGTACACGTTCAAGATCTTACATACCTCTTATATATCCATACCTTAATTACATGGTACTTAGACTTAGATTTATAGCCCATAACGTCAAAGGAACGATCAAAATCATGTTTGGGAGGCCCATCGTGGTCCACGGATAACAAACCGAAGCCTACTATACCCAAATCAACTTAGATAACAAATTTCAGGTTTTTGAACATGGGGAGGCCGTTGGCGACGGCCCTTGCAAGTGCTCGTAGCCCAAAACTCCCGTAGACAGCCAAATAACCCGTCAGCCAAAAACTGACTTTCCAGAGCCCGTCGGCGACGCCCCCATACCCGTCGGCGACGCCCTCTAGAAAATGCATTTTTCTGCAGCTCCGTTTCGTCGTCCGTACGCTCTAAAACGCGCATAACTTTTGAACCGTTTACCCGTTTAACCTCCCGTTTCTTCCTACATGCTTGTAAATTCACATTCTATCATATGAACTTGAAATCCAACATCCGGTTTAAGGAAAATATTCACTTAAAGCTCTCGGCTTTATATACCCGCTTTCACTCATTCGACCCGTTCATGTTTTCGTCAAACTACTCATTCGTTTTAACCCAAAACTTACATAAACGTTATAACTATAATACTTTTACATTATCCGTACTTCCGCTTACCCATTAGCGTACTTATGCGCAATCCTACCCGTTACCCGGTTATCGTACCGTAGACATTTCTTATTCTTCATTCCATTATAACATCAAGACCTCATTTTTGACCCGTTACATCTACTTAGCGAAAATCATTGGTTTCATACAATCCATCCATTATTTGACTCAATTATCATACTTAATTAACTAGCACATAATTCAACGTAAACAACTAAGAAGTGATTGCGGAAATCACTTACCTTAAGCGTTCGTGTTCAAGCTTGCTTCCTCGCCTCCTCTTGACCCGTTAGCATTCCGTTCTAGAGTCCATGCTAATGTGATCCCTATCCTATCCTTTCATGTCATTACAATCACATTATGGTTAGCACAAATGCTCATTCATACTAACATTCATTTCCTTCCATTCATACATTACTTGCATTTTTATTAACCAAATACCACATACATAAGGCATAGACTAAAAGTCACCTGGTTCCACATTCACGCAACTCAATTATCATCGTACACGACATGTAGATCATCTAGTACATAACACATTACTTCTCTACTATTATAATTGTGTCCGAAAGGCTAACCATATTATTCATTCATTGTTGACTTTCAGAAAGTCAACTGTCTTACTTACACACTTTCAACTTATGAACATGTATCCATCTTAATATGGTAGAGCATAGTATTAACATTATACGCATTTCATGATCGTATTATATGACATATTCAACTACATGATCACCTAATTATATACACATATACATACATAATCCATTCCTTCCACACTAGTGTTTTCATATCTTCACAACTAACACCTTAACTCATACTTAGCTAACCCAACATCATTTCAACATAGTCTCCGCATGAACTATATCTAAAACGCGCTTCTCATGTTAGTTTACTATCAAATACATTATTATCACGTTCTATATATAATTACCTATTACTTGCATACAATTTCACATATCATTTCCATTTAGACATTTCATCAAACACTTGGTGTGCGTACTACTTTCTAAGCTTAATGTACAAGTAGTTCATGCTATCCTTCATACTTATCACTTCTATTCATCAACACAAGTAAACTTCAAACAAATTTCCATATCATACTCAATCTAAATAACAAGTATACGTCGCATACTACAAAATACATCAGTTTGAACAAGAATTAGACATGAGTGATTCACCCATGTCGCCACCTTCACCACCAATGGTGGGTTTCATCTTCAAACATCAAATTACTCAAAATCCTTCATATCCCATGTTTTATATGGTGATTCTATGACGCATACATAATCAATTTCATTCAATTTCGTGGATTAAACATAAACCCACTTCATACAAGATCACCAAATCTCAAATTACAACTTACCACATGTTTGTAAGGTTGAGATGATGATAATTCTTCATTCATGCATAAGATTGGATCCTAAATTCATCACCAATTTGGTGATTCTTGATGAACAAGGGTTTTGGCTCCCTTTGTGTTTCTCCTGATGTTCCACGCACACACACACACACAAACATTCTTATAAAATCTGAATTTTTATAAAGTTTGCCCCACTTGCTACTTTTAGTCCCTCTAATTGGGCCTTTGGTTATTTACAACCAACATCACCATTTCATTTATACTTAGTCTTTATGTATTTAACTAAGTTAAATAACTTAGTTAGTATATTTCACACCCTACATAAGAAGGCATACTATCAAATTATAAATTCGAGTTTCGGGGCGTTACATGTCTACCCCCCTTAAAGGAGGTTTCGTCCCCGAAACCTTTCTCATTCCTACTCTTATCTTTCTCATGTACTCATTGAAAGTGCACACTACAACATAATTCATTCGGGGTCTTTGCAAAAGTCTTATTCATGAACAAATATAATCATACGCATTGTTCCTATCTTCTTAGATTAGTAATTTACTTTCATAATCACACAAGGGTCAGGGTCTGATCCAGAGCTCTTATTAGTGCCTTTTACTTTATAATGCTAGCTCCTAGCGCATACCATCACTAGCGTTTCATTCATTGAATTTATTCCAATTGTATACAATTATTAATCTTGCAAACCCAAGTCTATGGCTTGTTTCTAACTTCCTATTTAAACATATTACATTCATATATTTACTAATCGAAATAAATTGATTTATTTCATACTACTCATACACCATATGCTATCTTTCATTTTGTTCACTATGAGCCATCCTAAACATTCCATTACTATCATTACTTCCGATTACCTTTAAGCTCATAGGAGGGGTCGATATATTACCATACGCATACTATAATCATTCAAGGACTTATTATTACAACTAAAATTAACCTTCTTAAACTTACTTATCCGTACTTAAATCACGAAGACTAAGCATTATTTCCATGGTTACTATAGTTATTTATGCCATGCGTATCTTTTCTACAATGTCTTGTTCAAATGAACATGGCCAATAAGCCGAGCATCAAAGTTAGCATTTCTTAACGATACTTGCCGTCTCTTATATTTTATCAGAATTTCCACAGTTACGAGCATTCAAGTTCAATACCACCCGACGATCATTACGAACATTTTGAAATTCACTCCACATTTTGCGTTACGGTTTGTATATATACATTCTCTTCTAACACATCCATCTCTAGTCGAGTCATAACCTCCTATTAAAGTTACAACCCTTTTTATACATACCTGAGGAAGTAGATTCCATTGATTCGTTATCCTTATCTTACGATGATCATTCCTTCACGATTGGTGACATTGCGTGTCCATTCATCAAGCTCACCTATGAGTACAAAACTTAACATATCAAAACATTAACTACCGATTTCAAATGGCGATCGCCATCTGACCCGTATGACCCATTTATCCTTTCGACCATTCTTGCATGCAACGCATTTGCATAAATATATATATATATATATATATATATGAAAGTTTAAACATAATTTGAATCATATCACTTAAGGAATATTTACTTGTTTGGTCCGTAATTACTTACACATTCGGATATTTTCATTTCTATCATTCTTTTGTTCATTTGCTTTACATTTACTTATATGACTTGTTTGACGCATACATGGTCAAGCTATCGACTTCTTCTCATGTAGACTAATTCCGTCTTTTATATCTTAAATCTGTTTCATGGATTCGAACACATGATTCATACCTTTCGTACCTTCTATGTTTTGAATCCGTCTCGCAGATTCAAACATTGCATTCACATCTTTCATTCTTTGAATCTGTCTAGCGGATTCAAACATTGCATTCACCTCTTTCATTCTTTGAATCCGTCTCGCGGATTCAAACATTTCATTCATGCCTTTCATTCCTTGAATCCGTCTCGCGGATTCAAGCATTGCATTCATATCTTTCATTCTTTGAATCCGTCTCGCGGATTCAAACATTGCATTCACATCTTTCATTCTTTGAATCCGTCTCGTGGATTCAAACATTTCATTCATACATTGTTGATCCGTACTTTCTTACGGATTCAACATTCTTCATTCTTATCATTCGCACTTTTCACTCTTACGTAGTACTCTCAATCTCCCGGTAGTCTTACTACCCATTTCACCCATACGCCCACCAGCTACCCAATTCTAACGGACATACCTGTAACAATTATCGCGGTCTCACGAACGTCATACATTTCTTGTGTACTGTCCAGGTACACAATCCACGTACTAGTTTCGTGTCTTTGCGTAATCGCCACATTATGTCCAAAGAATTAAGTTTCGGCACGTGTTACATTTTTAAAACTTCTTTACCATGTCGTTATTATATTCATTTAAAATTTTCTTTCACTTGCTTAATTATACCATTTCATACATCCACGCGTTGAGTTTAAGTACCAGGGGTCAATTCGCCTTATTACTTGCCTTGATGCCGGTCCTAGACCGCATTCACGGATCCTCCCTTCCGAACAATTGCGCTTACCCTTCACATAACATACTATTAGTTCCCTTCAAATACATAATCTGGTACATACTTACCTTTGCTTCTACCTTTAGATCTTGATCGAGTCTCGGATTGTACGGGTTTCTTGTTACAAGAGCACACAGGTTTGAGTTCAAGTATTCATCTACTCATACTTGATTTCACTCAATCCATTGCTCTGATACCAACTTGTAAGACCCTAATACGTATTTGACAAAAAGTCGCAGCGGAAATTCGTGCCATAAAATTTCTTTCATTACAAACGTCTTGACTTACTTGAAAGTTCGTTTTAATATGTATCTTTTACAAAAATAAAGTACAAGTCCTGTTTACTAAAGTACATACTCAATTATTCCCGTACAATCTATCTTGTGACTCGGTCTTCGATCTCTACTCCTCGTGAAAACCACCCGTGATTTGTACAACCTGCACTCACCACATATACTCATAACATTAGTACACAATATATACACAAGATTCATTCTCGTACAACTTCCCATTTCGTTATCCTTCATAATCTTTAAGCATTTCATCTGCGTATCCATATCCTGGTGAGACTCCAGTAATGTACCTGCATTACTTTTCATTCTCAAAGCACACTATTAATAACGTATTACTCGTACATTCTTACATGCATACATACATTCTTACATGCATACTTACACATCTACATACATACATACCTTCCTATATCTCTACATACATGCATACACTCATACGTACCTTCATGTATTCCTAAATACACATCTACATACGTACATTCATTACCACGTACACGTTCAAGATCTTACATACCTCTTATATATCCATACATTAATTACATGGTACTTAGACTTAGATTTATAGCCCATAACGTCAAAGGAACGATCAAAATCATGTTTGGGAGGCCCATCGTGGTCCACGGATAACAAACCGAAGCCTACTATACCCAAATCAACTTAGATAAAAATTTCAGGTTTTTGAACATGGGGAGGACGTCGGCGACGGCCCTAGGGGCGTCGGCGACGGCCCTTGCAAGTGCCCGTAGCCCAAAACTCCCGTAGACAGCCAAATAACCTGTCAGCCAAAAACTGACTTTCCAGAGCCCGTCGGCGACGCCCCCTAGAAAATGCATTTTTCTGCAGCTCCGTTTCGTCGTCCGTACTCTAAAACGCGCATAACTTTTGAACTGTTTACCCGTTTAACCTCCCGTTTCTTCCTACATGCTTGTAAATTCACATTCTATCATATGAACTTGAAATCCAACATCCGGTTTAAGGAAAATATTCACTTAAAGCTCTCGGCTTTATATACCCGCTTTCACTTATTCGACCCGTTCATGTTTTCGTCAAACTACTCATTCGTTTTAACCCAAAACTTACATAAACGTTATAACTATAATACTTTTACATTATCCGTACTTCCGCTTACCCATTAGCGTACTTATGCGCAATCCTACCCGTTACCCGGTTATCGTACCGTAGACATTTCTTATTCTTCATTCCATTATAACATCAAGACCTCATTTTTGACCCGTTACATCTACTTAGCGAAAATCATTGGTTTCATACAACCCATCCATTATTTGACTCAATTATCATACTTAATTAACTAGCACATAACTCTACGTAAACAACTAAGAAGTGATTGCGGAAATCACTTACCTTAAGCGTTCGTGTTCAAGCTTGCTTCCTCGCCTCCTCTTAACCCGTTAGCATTCCGTTCTTGAGTCCATGCTAATGTGATCCCTATCCTATCCTTTCATGTCATTACAATCACATTATGGTTAGCACAAATGCTCATTCATACTAACATTCATTTCCTTCCATTCATACATTACTTGCATTTTTATTAGCCAAATACCACATACATAAGGCATAGCCTAAAAGTCACCTGGTTCCACATTCACGCAACTCAATTATCATCGTACACAACATGTAGATCATCTAGTACATAACACATTACTTCTCTACTATTATAATTGTGTCCGAAAGGCTAACCATGTTATTCATTCATTACTTACACACTTTCAACTTATGAACATGTATCCATCTTAATATGGTAGAGCATAGTATTAACATTATACGCATTTCATGATCGTATTATATGACATATTCAACTACATGATCACCTAATTATATACACACATACATACATAATCCATTCCTTCCACACTAGCGTTTTCATATCTTCACAACTAACACCTTATCTCATACTTAGCTAACCCAACATCATTTCAACATAGTCTCCGCATGAACTATATCTAAAACGCGCTTCTCATGTTAGTTTACTATCAAATACATTATTATCACGTTCTATATATAATTACCTATTACTTGCATACACTTTCACATATCATTTCCATTTAGACATTTCATCAAACACTTGGTGTGCGTACTACTTTCTAAGCCTAATGTACAAGTAGTTCATGCTATCCTTCATACTTATCACTTCTATTCATCAACACAAGTAAACTTCAAACAAATTTCCATATCATACTCAATCTAAATAACAAGTATACGTCGCATACTACAAAATACATCAGTTTGAACAAGAATTAGACATGAGTGATTCACCCATGTCGCCACCTTCACCACCAATGGTGGGTTTCATCTTCAAACATCAAATTACTCAAAATCCTTCATATCCCATGTTTTATATGGTGATTCTATGACACATACATAATCAATTTCATTCAATTTCGTGGATTAAACATAAACCCACTTCATACAAGATCACCAAATCTCGAATTACAACTTACCACATGTTTGTAAGGTTGAGATGATGATAATTCTTCATTCATGCATAAGATTGGATCCTAAATTCATCACCAATTTGGTGATTCTTGATGAACAAGGGTTTTGGCTCCCTTTGTGTTTCTCCTGATGTTCCACGCACACACACACACAAACATTCATTCTTATAAAATCTGATTTTTTATAAAGTTTACCCCACTTGCTACTTTTAGTCCCTCTAATTAGGCCTTTGGTTATTTACAACCAACATCACCATTTCATTTATACTTAGTCTTTATGTATTTAACTAAGTTAAATAACTTAGTTAGTACATTTCACACCCTACATAAGAAGGCATACTATCAAATTATAAGTTCGAGTTTCGGGGCGTTACAGATTTAGTGTTGCCTTTTGGCACACTTTTCGTGGGACAGGAGGTGGCCCATTTGGTGTAGCGACTAAGATGTGGCCATGGGAAGATGGTTCTAATTCCTTAGCCATGGATACGCGAAGAAGTAAGAGCAATAAGTTTTAACCCTCGAACATGCCTCTTTTTGTTAAATTCTTAAGTGAAATTTTGGTTTTGTTGTACTGAGGGCAAACTTTGGGTTCCTAAGTTGTAGTCTTGAATGCCCATTTTGTCCCATTACTCATTTATTGTGTCAGTGGTGACATAGGCCACGGCGGCTATCACTTCCATTTCTACACTTAACTTTTTTTTCATTGTTTATATAAAAAAGTATTTTTTTTGTGATTCGATTATGGATATTTTTGCGATTTTGGCGGGTGTTGTACATACATGTAAAAACCTCCATGAATTTACATTCTGAATTTAAATATGTAATTAATCTAATATAGGTGTGTGTTTTCATTCAACAGGTTTGGAAGAGTGTGAGCAACATCTGTTGAGCAATCTATACATAGTATGTCTTTTTTGAGTTTTCTTTGAGCCATCGCCAGCCAAGCTTTAAAGAGTGGTATGCCTCTTGTATTTGTTGATAATCTATTAGCAACTTCATCACCACCATCTTTACACAGATTCATACCAAAACTTTACTCTTCTGTATTTCTTCAAGTCCCATAAAACACCCCACTAACAGAGATCTATCTTTGCTCTATTACCAACTTGAAAGTTAATAAATTTCAATATTAGAGGAAAATGATTCTTAAATGGAATTTAATATTTAATGTTATATTAGTATGTTTTACAGTTTTTGGCAGGCCACTCAATTTTTAGTTCAGACTAGAGGTGAGAACCGATGAGTAGGGTAATATGTCAAAACGTTTTCAGTAAAGTTCATAGATGTCAGGCCAGACACCAAATAGTTGTAAAGGTTTTTAGTGATGGTTATTTAGTTAATTATGATCTGAAAACATTATTGCTATTATTATCACGGTTGGGCAATGGTTGAAAGTAGGCTTTTGTTGAAACATGTTCTTACTGAAATAGACTATGGGCGACTTTTAAGTTTTAACTGGTCTTTGAAAAAAAATAACTATTTGACCCATTTTAGATAAGTCACGACAACCAATTTGTTTATTTTGACACTGAGCCTCATGCTCATATAATGGTATATATAACTGGTCAATTTAGTGAGTACATTGTTTTGAAATAATAACAAGATACAATGATAAATCATATATGTGTTGTTTAGTGGCTTATCCATATCAGGATTCTATTAAAACTGATACTTTTTCTTTCGACCGTTTAAAGTACGGAGTTATCAGGTTGCTATTATGACGTTCTTTTCAATACTGATGGAATTCTACATCCCGACAGTGTTGTCGGAACCGATTCCCACACAACCATGATTGACGGGTTAGGAGTAGCTGGTTGGGGAGTTGGAGGAATTGAAGCAGAGGTAACAATGCTTGGAAAGGTATATAATATAATTGTATAAGTCATTTGAAATTAACCAATTATATGGTTTTTTAAAGTTGCAGTACAACTATTTTAACTGGATGTTTTTTTTTTCAAATTGACAGCCGATGAGCATGGTTTTACCTGGTGTAGTTGGGTTCAAGTTGTCTGGAAAGTTGAAAAATGGTGTTACAGCCATTGATTTGGTGTTAACCGTGACTCAGATGCTAAGAAAGCATGGTGTTGTTGGCAAATTCGTTGAGTTCTAATGTTCTATGGTAATGCCTTTGCAGCCAGTCGTCAATTACTTTTTAAGTTAGCTTCTTTAATAGTTCTTCACAGTGCACTATTAATTGACACGCAGGTGAGGGCATGAGCGGACTGTCATTGGCTGATAGAGCGACTATTGCAAATATGTCACCAGAGTATGGTGCAACCATGGGTTTCTTCCCAGTAGATCATGTTACACTGTAGTACCTTAAGTTAACAGGAAGAAGTGATGATACTGTAAGCTTTTAGCTTTCTTTTTTATATTCCGAAATCATTCCCTTTTTTGCATCTTAGTTTGGTTCTTAGTGCTAGGGTTTTAAAAAAGCTTTTTTTCTGGTTGCAGATTCGTTTCAATTTTTGTACCCTTTTTCGCATCTTGGTTTGGTACCCATTTGGCATGGAAACTTATGTTGCCGCCATGGTGGATCTGAGCTTTAGTTTTGGATTTTGACTCGATGCTGATGGCGATGGGTGCAAACTCGATGATGTTGAATCTATCACTGATGGCCTGGAGCAAGATATGGTATTACAGGATGGCTATCAAAAGCTAAGATTGGACACGAACATCTTGCAGCAGCTTTGCACATGAATATTTCAATAAAAATGAGTTAGGAAGTTGTATGCACCTGATTGACCGACTCCTCTTTTACTTAAAATAAGTTTATATGGCATCTCTAAGGTAAATAACAATCAAATTGACCCATTCATTAGTACTAACTTTCCGTATCAATTGTTTTGTATTTACCCACATGAAGCGATGTTGAAGAAAGAGTATTTGTGGATATCAAATGCTTCTATAAGGAACGGCCACAAGGGCTTTCATCTTCTGGCTTGCAGGATAGACTCAAATATGCCACTAAGGATGCTGAGAAATCAAAGTAGAAAGCATTTGAGTAGTCAATAAAACGGTGGAGGGTTGAAGAAGACACCAATGAGGCTTTAAGTAAGGTAAATATGGCCTATTAAACTGTTTTCCACTTGGTTTAATTCACTTAATGCTTTGTTTTTTTTTCTTACTCTGCTGGTTATGGCTGTATAAATGCATATTGTGGGGCTTAAGTTTAGGAGAGTAATGGTGACGTGAAGACATTTATTTTGATTTAATAGTTCTTTATATTTACATGCGCTTACAGGTTATATATAACTCAAACTTTGCGTTTATGAAGTTGAAAAAGTAGATACGACAAGATTATTTACGACTGTATCGAATGTCTATTGATGAGGAGGTGCTTTAAAATGTATATACAAAATCTGGATAATGTTTATTAATATGGTTCAATATACTAAACCACCTTTTAATAGTAATATTGGTAATTGAGTTGTCATAATATTTGAGTGGTGAACTTGTCCATTGTTTGTTCACGCACAGTTAATGGAGTCTCTAAAGCTCATTGTGAAGCAATGACAACGGTTAGTCGATTAATTCATATTTTCTCATCTTTTTTCTCTCCAAAAAGCACCATCAATATTGGCAAACTCTCATGGTTAACCAGATAAAGTCAAAATCATTTTTTTTGACGATTTAACCCAATAAGTTTTATAAGAGTGAGAGGTTTTGTAATACGAGTAGACCCAAATCAACTCATTTAGCCAACAAACATTGCCCAAATCAATCCATTTGTTGAAGAGCAGGTCATAATTTCCATGTGTAATCAATACTTTTTATATGCATGTGTTTTTTTACTACACCTAGAAATGACTTCCACCAATATCATTTTTACTGAGGTTAAATTTTGCAATCTGCAACTATAAAAAAAATTGCCAGTGACACGATGGTATCTATACCATTAGCATAATATTGATTGATTATTTAAAAAATTATTAGGAATTGGAGATACTCTATGTGTGAGTTTACAAAAAATAATTTTTGTTTTTTTTTGTTTATATAGATTGCAACTGCAAGTGCTATCAGTGTGCTCAACTTTACTGCAGTAAAGTGGAATGCAATTCGGATCATTTTTTTTTTCACAGGGACAAGAGTTTTCGGATAAGTTGAACTACAAATATCTTTATTAAAATAAATCGTTGATAAGGATGGTAAACTTACGAATAAAACATTAAATATTGTATACAAAGAAATATATAGGGATTTGAAAACTGTAATTGTAATAGTTATCATTTTTCATTATTACATATAATATGTAATTATTTATTGTAAGAAGTATTACTGATTATTTGTTATATCATGTGTCACATAAGCCTTATAGTATTTTCATTTGTTAAACCGCGTTTAACGCGGGCATTAACCCTATAACCTTATTAAAGTGGAAGTATTTCTTAAGATCATCAATGGAGAGAGGTTCATCAATGAGGCGCCTAAGGCGCTTGTGCTAAAAGTCGTATTAATTCCTACAACCATCAACATATGTTATTGTACTTGTGTGTAGATTATTTTTTTCTTTTTTATCATTTTTTATTGTTTTCATGGCTTTAGCGGCATGTAAAAATTTTCCAGCATTTGAATAGCTTTCTGTTTTTTTCTTCCAATGTATGTCTTTGTACACAACATTTCATTTCAAAGTAAATAATATGGTTTTGGTTGAAGCCCGCGTATTACGCGGGCATTAACCTAGTATATATATAATATATAATAGAATTTTACCCTTCAAGTCTTCGGTTTTAACTTCTGTTGATTTAAGACCACCTGTAGTGGGGGGTTTTTGTCATCCCCCCCCCCCCCCCAAAAAAAAAAACGCCATCAAACCCCCCAGGGGCAATTGCCAGAGAGTACTTTTTTAAAGCCTTCAAATTTTTCTTTGCCCAATAGCATTTTTTTGATTTTTTTTATTTAATTATATTACACAATTTTAACATAATGTCTCACGTCACCACTACACTCTTTTTAACATAATACCCCACAATGCCTATATGCTGACAGGACCGTCACATGACGCAAAATGTTCAATGGTCTTCCATCTCCCACTACACATACACATGGTCTAAAACCAAATTTTCATCTATTATTTTAAAGATCTATCTTTTCCACCAATGTCAGCTCTTTTAGTTAAGGTATCAACTCAACATTAAAGTTATTATTAGATCATATAAAGTATCAACTCTAACGTTAAAGTTACTAGATCATATAAAGTCATATAATAGAATACAACATCATTAAAAAGTAACTAAAAAGTAATTACACAATCACAATATTTTATCAATAGAAAATAAAAACAAGTTTCAACCTAGATTCAAGTAACCAAGCATCTAAATATTGAATTCTTCACCTTTGATTCTTTGAACTTATCGAAAAATCTTAGAAAAGTGGTTTTCTTTCTTTCTTCTTCTTTTTCTTTCAAAACAATGTATCCACATTTTTCGTTTCGAAATCATCGAAAAATATTTGAAAACTATTGGAACAAGTTGTTACTTTGGATTGCGGCAAACACATGTTCATTTAAGAAGCCATAGAAAAGGGTCCAACAAAGGAAAACAACTACAGTAAATAAGGTTTGAAACCAGATCAATTTTTTTAACGGCAAAATTCTTTTATTCCTGTTGTCTGTGGGACTTGAACCCAATTCCTCCCTCTTCTAAAGTGTTTAAAGGTTTTGCCTTTGTCAATGAATCTAAAAGATGAGTTAACTACTTTTCTGAAAGCGAATGAGGTAGTGGTGAAGTGGTTGGAGAAAGACTTGTTGTTCCTTGTGACCCAGGTTTGACTCCCACTCTCCCCATTAGTTTTTGCGGCATCCAGGTGAAGGGCGAATACGGGGCGCCGGTTCGTCTTGGATGGGAGGCGAGGGTTTACTGATTATTCCACTGGCGTGCCTTCGGGCGGGTAGAGGCCGGGTTTCCGCGCATCTGGGAGAGCCAAGGGGCTGGCGGCGGTCAAGTAGTTACCTTGATCACAACGCCCAGTGTCACGGTGGTTGACATGTCGTTCCTTACTAAAACAATAGGATCCTTGATCCTCTCCCCTGAATGGGTTTTCATTATATAGAAAATACAATCCCGTAATTTTGGGGATAGATACAGAGATAATATTCTACAGAATTATTAACATAAATACGTTATGTATTACACCCCCGCAGTCGAAGCGGGAGGAGGCCGTAAGCTAAGACTGGACCGAAAATCTTCAAAAAGAACTCGCGGTAAACCTTTGGTGAAAATGTCAGCAATCTGATATCGAGATGAAACATGTTGAACGCGAACCTCTCCTCGTTGAACCTTTTCACGCACGAAATGAATGTCGAGCTCGATATGTTTAGTGCGTTGATGTTGAACGCGCTTCCCGGAAAGATAAATTGCACTAACGTTGTCACAATACACAAGAGTAGCACGGGACAAAGGGCGCTGTAACTCAAAAGGAGGTTGCGAAGCCAGCAAACCTCTGCAACAACCTTAGCAACTCCCTGATATTCAGCTTCCGTGCTTGAACGAGAGATAGTAGCTCGTCGTTTGGAAGACCAAGAGATAAGGTTATCACCATAATAAACGCAATATCCACTAGTGGATCGACGAGTGTCGGGGCACCCGGCCCAGTCCGCATCAGTATAGGCAATAAGTTGAGGCGTAATAGACGGGCCGAGGGTGAGACCATAAGACGTAGTACCTTGGATGTAACGAATAATGCGTTTCAATGCGTTCCAATGATCCGATTTAGGAGCATGCATATGAATACAGATCTGTTGCACAGCATAGCTAATGTCTGGTCTTGTAAAGGTGAGATACTGAAGAGCACCGGCTAAACTACGGTATAAAGTCGGGTCATGAAAATCATCACCAGCAGTAGCGCTAAGTTTGGCATGAGTATCGACTGGGGTATGTACAGATTTGCAAGAGGACATACCGGCGCGTTCAATGATTTCCTGGGCATAAGCCTGTTGTGAGAGAAACATAGTGTCTCTGTGCCGCTTGACGGAGATACCAAGAAAGAAGCTGAGAGGACCGAGGTCCTTCATGGCGAATTCCTATGCCAAGTGAGACATGATAGTAGCGCGAAGATTGGCAGAAGAGGTGACCAGCAAGATGTCATCAACATATAAAAGAAGGTAAGCAACCTGTGAACCCTGATGAAAGGTGAATAGAGAAGCGTCACATTTGCTTTGTATGAACCCTAAGGTGAGAACAAAGTCAGTAAAGCGTTGATACCACGCCCTAGGTGCCTGCTTCAATCCGTATAACGACTTCTTGAGACGACAAACGTGATCAGGAAAGTTCTGGTCTCGAAACCCCATTGGTTGATACATATAAACTGTTTCTTGCAAATTTCCATGGAGAAATGCATTGGTTACGTCTAGCTGGTGTACCTGCCAAGATTGAGAAAGTGCAATAGATAGAACAGTACGTATGGTGCCCGGCTTGACAACCGGACTGAAAGTATCACCACAATCAACACCGACTTGTTGAAGACGACCATCACAAACTAGCCGTGCCTTATACCTTTCCAATGACCCGTCAGATTTAAACTTGTGCTTAAATAACCACATGCTCCAAATAATATGCATGTCTGGCAACCTCGGTGTTAATTCCCACGTCTCATTCTTGATAAGAGCATGGTATTCGTCGGTCATGGCTTTATGCCATACCGGATTGGACAGGGCAGCCGATGGGCTTTTGGGTAGCGGAACGATAGTGGAAACGTTTAAGTTAAGTCGGTTAGTTGGTTTGGTAATGCCGTCCATTGCGCGGGTGCGCATGGTGCGGTTGGCTGGAGGTGGAGGAGGAGTCGGGATGGGGGTGATGTTTGGTGGTTGGGCTGAGGTAAAAGGGTGGGCCGATGTTTGGTCGTTGGGCTGAGGGGGGTCGGCTGTTGATCTGTTGGGGGTGGATCGGCTGTTGGGTGATGCGTGGCCGATGTGTGGGCCGGGTGGGCTATTGGGTGGGTTATTGGGTTGGGGTGGTGAAGTGGAGTGGGCTAAAGGGTGAGAGGAGAAGTGGGCTGGTGAGGAAGAATTAGGGGGAGGAATGTTGCTTTGGGCTGGGCTAGGGGCGGTATTGGGAGGCTGTTGGTAAGGAGGGGAGGCCGAGTGGACATGTGGCCAAAATAGAGGAGAGAAGGTCTCGAGAAAGTCATAAGACGGAGATGGTTGGATGGTGTTAGCAAACGGAAAAGTGGTTTCGTCAAAGGCCACATGACGGGACAGGATAATTTGCTTAGTTTTTAGATTAAAACATTTGTAACCGCGGTGGTTTGGAGGGTACCCCAAGAAGACGCAAGGGGTAGAACGTGGGTCAAGCTTGTGGATTGTGGTGTTTGGGAATAATGGATAACAGAGGCACCCAAACACACGTAAATGATCATAGGACGGAACGCGTTGATATAAGGCTTCGGTGGGCGTTTTGTCTTGTAGATGTTTAATGGGTAGGATATTTAGGAGGTAGGTGGCGGTTGCAAGGGCATGGTGCCAAAAGGTGTTAGGTAAGGAAGCGTGTGTAAGTATGGTACGGATCATATTATTAATTGTACGGATCATACGTTCCGCCTTACCGTTTTGGGAGGATGTGTGAGGATAAGAGTGACGGAAAAGGATGCTGTGAGTGGTGAAAAATGTTTTAAACGAGGAATTTACGTATTCCGTGCCGTTATCAGATTGGAAGGTTTTTATGGGTCGCTCAAATTGAGTGGTAATTAACTTGTGAAATTGACAAAAGATGGTATATACTTGGGATTTATTTGTTAAAGGATAGGTCCATAGAAAATTGGTGATATCGTCAATAAATAAAATATAATATCTATGTCCATCGGAACTCAAAATAGGAGAGGTCCATAAGTCACTATGAATAAGATCAAACGGATTAAAAATACGAGTGTTAGAATTGAGAAACGGTAATCTAATGCTTTTTCCAAGTACACACGAAGAACAAATGTTATTGTTTAACTTTGAAAAATCAACAGAACAAGACGATTTTAAAGATTGTAACGGTGCACGTCCTGGGTGGCCAAGACGTTGGTGCCATAAAGTAGAAGTAACAGCAGCAAAGGTGGCCGGGAAATAGGTGGTTCCGGGTCCTACCACGAGAGGGTAGAGATCACCGCTGCTGTTGCACCGAAGGATATGGATCCGGCTCCTGTAATCCTTCACAAGAAAACCAAATGGGTCAAATTCGACAGAGACAGAGTTGTCGGTGGTGAACCGACGAACTGAGATTAAGTTTTTAAGTAGTTTGGGAGCATAAAGAACATTTTTAAGAGCAAGGGGAGGGAATGGTGTGGGTAAGGTTTTTGTGCCATGTCCAAGAACCGGGATGGCGGAGCCAACACCAACGATAATTTGTTGTCCCATGCTATTATTAGAAAAAGAGTGAAAATCAGTAGAGGTATTAGACATGTTACCTGTCGCCCCGGTGTCCATAAAGTAAGTCGGTTCCTGTTGGTTTAGGGACATCGCATTGAGAGCCTGATCAATGTCCGTTGGCGTATAAGCCGTGTTGTAAGTCTGTGAAGGTTTGGAGCCCAGAATGCCAGATCCATTACTGTTGTTGTTGTTGGGCCGTGAACTAGTAGTCGGATAAGGGCAGGGGGTGAGGCCCATTGAGGTGGGTACTGCTGGGCCGGCCCATTGGCAGACCAACCATATGGTGCAGGTGGCCAATAGTTGTAAGGGGGGTATGGGTTGGGCCAATAGTGATAGGAGGAGCGACCCCGACCCGTTCCTGCCGCGACCTCGACCCCGGGAGCGGCCCCGACCACGTCCCCGTTCAGCGGAGGATGAGGAGTCAGCATGTGTGGTGGGAGCGGCCCGAGTGGATGTGGCGAGAGCGGTACCGGCAGTTTTGGCGGCATGTAACGCTTGTTCTTGTTTGTGAGACTCGACTATGCAAAGCTTGGAACGAGCCGTGGCAAATGGCGGCAGTGGGTCTTGACCTTGAAGGACGGTTCCAATTCCTTCATATTGTTCAGTAAGGCCGGCAATGAGCTGAAGAACGAGGGCATCATTGTCGACAGGATGTCCCACACTGGCTAATTGATCGGACAGAACTTTCAATTCCTGACAGTAGGCTGAGATATTAGCGAAGTTTTCCAGGCGAGTGGTGGTGAAGCGCTGACGAAGGTGTAGAGCACGGGCACTTTTATTGTCTTGAAAGAGGTTTTCGAGGGTAGTCCATGCTTGGTGCGCGGTGTTACCGGGCTTGATGATGGTGTGAGCAAGGTCTTGGGAGATTGTTCCATATATCCATTGGAGGACAATGGAATCAAGACGCTCCCAAGCTTCTTGAGTGGAGGATGAATCGCCGGTCGATTTTTCTTTGTCAGTCGATGTCTTAGGCTTGTCAGCGGCCGGTGGTAGAAGATGATCATATACTTGAAAGGCTTTGCAATGAAGTTTAAACAGTTCCGACCACGTAGACCCGTGGCCGGTGTCCGTTTCAAGTGTAACGGGTATGGCGGTTTTGATGTTTGAGACCGTGACGGCCGGGTGTAACTTGTTGTCCATGGGGAAGAGGATGAAAGAAACTAGTGGTAACAGATGAGAGGAAAAGAAACGAAGAGGATGGTGAGGGTGAGGGTGGCTGCCGAAAACAAAAGAAAAGAGGAAGATGAGGGATCGGCGGCCGAGAGGGAGGATCAGGGTTCCCGGTCTCGTGATACCATAAAACAATAGGATCCTTGATCCTCTCCCCTGAATGGGTTTTCATTATATAGAAAACACAATCCCGTAATTTTGGGGATAGATACAGAGATAATATTCTACAGAATTATTAACATAAATACGTTATGTATTACTTACCTTTAAAAAAAACTACTCTTCTGAAAAACTTCAAGTTAATTATTGGCCATTTAATCATACAATAAATATGTACAGTTCTATCTTCTACCATCTATTATTGGTCATTTAATCATACAATAAATATATACAGTTCTATCTTCTGGAAAACTAAGTTAATTAATTTTCAATAGTATCACATAATTATATTATATCCATATAATTATACTAAAAAACATTATGTTGTTTCTCTTTTTCAACTAAATAATATTATTTTATACCTTTATCATTACTTTTTCTCTATCCTCCAATCACAATAACTTTAAGAAATATTAAAAATTTTATAAGAAGTGAACAGTGTTTCCCGTACATTTACATATGAATAATAACACTTTTCTCACTCCTCCACGCACAACTATTCCTTATAATAGAACTAAGAGCATTCATGTCCAACCCCCAAATTTTATATGTGAAAGGGGTTTTTATTTTATGAAAAGTGGTTGTATGTAGTTGTAAGTGATTGTGAGTAGAGAAAAGAGAAAATATTAGTGTTCATCTGTAAATTTGACGGAACACTATTCACCCTTTATAATTTTTTAATATATTTTAAAAGTTGTCATGAGTGGATGAAAGAGAAAATATAATGATAATACTATTAAAAAGTATTATTTAATTGAAAAGAAAGAGAAAAAATAGTGATTTTTAGTGTAATATAGGGTACAAAATGAGGGATTGGATGTGAATGCTCTAACACATTCACAAATATAGGGGATCAATTGTGAATGCTTTAATAAAAATTAATAGTGCGAATTAATTTATAATCGTATTTAAGGTGCATCTTTTAGAATGGGCGTATTATTGGCGCACCCTGAATCCTTAATCATTGAATACGATACCACACGGAACCGAACGTCACCGATACGGCACATATAGAGCATATACTTAATAAAACTATATGTAATGACAAAATACGGTCCGTATATGCACCGAAAAGGCAAAAGCTAAAATTATGAAATTCTGATTTTACCCCTATACGCATCGTATAGGTAAAAATTGGGCCGTATACGTCGAACAAAATTACGTGTCATTACATGTAATTTTGTTTGGAATCCACTTGTACTCTAACGTGTCATGTTGTATGTATATGTGTCGTACGGTATTATTACTTGATGTATTTTGTCGTTACATGTCGTATTATAACATAAATGCAGTAGTATATGTATAGTATATTATAATAAACTATACGTGTAGTATATGTCCGGTATAGACCTTTAGGTGTCGTATAGATCTCGTATATACTAATAGTTGTAGTGTATAATATAGTATATGTATAGTATAGTATAATAAACTATAGTGTACATGTAGTATATAATACGGTTATAACATAGATAGTATAGTATAATAAACATGTACCAAACCTATACTTCATGATAAATTTTTAAAAAAAATTTTTGTTTAAAAAATAAAAGAATTCTTTTATTAAACTTTGTTAAAACTATGATTAAATGTATACAAAAATTTGTAAAAAGGTGTCGTATATAATACGATTATAACATAGATAGTATAGTATAAAAACATGTACCAAACCTATATTACATGATAAATTTTTAAAAATGTTTTTGTTTAAAAAATAAAAGAATTCTTTTATTAAACTTTGTTAAAACTATGATTAAATAAAAAAAAAAAAACCAATGCAATACGACCCGTATTGGTCCAGCCGCCAGCAAGAACTGACACATGCGGATTTGACTTTTGACTTTGAACCTATACGACACCGTATAGGCCTATATGAACCGTATTAAAAAAAAACAAAATGTACAGATAGATTGGTTGGTGTACCAATAAATTTCCCCTTTAGAATACACAAAAGCTCAAATAGCTTTGTAGTGATCATGACTAGTCCCACTATCTTATCAAGCCTAACGTATAAAACACCCATGAAATTTAACTATTCTTAAAAGATGTTAATATTCACACACCCTTCTCTTCTATCTCTTTCTATATATACATATGTATAGAGAGATAAAATGTAAAGAATGAGAATAAGATTATGAGGATGTGGGAATAGAATAAGCTTCTTAAATTTATGTCTGCATGAGAATAGGAGGAAATAAAATGTCTGCATGAAGACAAATATGCATCGTTTAGAATGTACTAAAGGTAATATGCATAGGATTCTATCTCAAAACCAAATGATAATATAACTAGTACCCAACATTCTAACATGTTTATGATCCACCATGTGAATGTGGGATTTGGGTCTATACCTTTTAGTAAAAGACAAATTCAATTAATTTAATCATGTTTGAAAACAAATTACTATAATTAAACAATTTTGAGATATAGGATTCATAGGAACGAGAAATTTCGGCCTAACAACAAAAGAAAGACGAAATTTTTTGAAGATATTGTTTTCTACAACTTTTTGTAGGTTGTAAATAGGAGGAAAAATATAACACTTAATTGGATCGAGTGGATACAAAATCCGCGTATGTATTTGTAATATATTGTTTTTTTTTTCGGGCTTGCTACTTGCTAGCCATGGTTCCAAATAGTATTTGTCTTTTTTTTTTTAATGTAATATATAAAGAGACATTAAGGCAATATAGACATTTGGAGTTACGTGTATTTTAGGCGTGATGATCATACATCAAATAAACATAAAGAAATTGTTTATAAAAAACGTTTTTTTACTATATTTTGAAGATGAATGATTGGCGTAAAGAAGCCTTAACATAAAGAAATTGTTTATAAAAACGTTTTTTTACTATATTTTGAAGATGAATGATTGGCGTAAAGAAGCCTTATATGTAATAATGTATGAAAACTTGGTTTGGGATTTAGTTTGAAATTTAGCTAGCATATAGAATATCAGGGCGGCGGATTCATACTGAAATTCAAAATGAACAAATAAACTTGAATAAAAACACATGAATAAATCGTAGATCATGTGTGAATGAATTATATACAATTATTGTATAAGTATGTATTCATACGTATAATCATACCAGGGGTGCAACTTTTGGTGGCCCAGGGGCATTATAGGCCCTTTTGATTTTGGCTCGTGGAGCTAATTTTACCGAAATTTTTTAAAAGTATTTTTTAGTAAAAAATATTAGACTCTTAAGAGTTCGGCTCCAACTTATTTGGATTTTTAAGAGTCCGGTATCCACTAATTTGTATTTTAAGAGGGCCTGGTCTATTCGCACACGGCCTTAGTCTTTTTGCACACTCGAAGCGCCCCGCTTTGGCCATAGCGGGGCGCTTTGGCCAAAGCGGGGCGCTTCGAGTGTGCAAAAAGACAAAAAGCATGGGCTGGAATTTGTGTTGATTTTTTTTTGAAATAGGTGAGATGTGGGTTAGTTTGGTAGTGTTTTTTGGAGGAAAAAATTGTATTTGAGTTTTATAATGGGTGGCCTTTATAATACGTTGTTTTATAATTACGTTTTTTACGTCATTATTTTTATAGAACGTATATAATATAAGTGCGTCTTTATAAACTGTTAACCTAGTTTATTTTGTTAAATTAAACGAACACGTTAAATAAGCGTCTGCCTGTCCATCATCGTAATGGAAATGGACCTCCAGAAACTGATAAGCGTCTGCCTGTCCATCATCGTAACCGCCTGCGTATATAAATCAGTATCAAGCTCGGCCTCTGTGTACAAACCTGTATAAACAAATAATATTAAATAAACAAATAACATTAAATAAACAAATAACATTAAATCAACAAATGATATTAAATATAAAATAATAAATAATATTATTTAAACAAACCTGTATGGACAACAAACTGCCGCACACTCATCCGAAACTCCTGACCGGCAAGACGGAATGTAACCTCGTAGACTGGAAAATCCGGGTCCTCCACGTAATCCGCCGGATGCGGCGCGTATGTAAACGTGGAAAGAAACTCCCACGTAATCTCAGGGTACGAGTCCTCCATCGCTAACTCAAATAGGCGCGACCAAGGAGTATCTAGTCCAACTATCTCACGCGCCCACGCGGCCTCTCCCACGGTATCCAACAGGGCCCAGTCTATCCCTACATGCTCCCCAATGGGGATGGCGCGCAACCTCGCGCATCTCCTCCTCGCCCGTGACCCCGGCGGAAACTGCAGGTACGGACATGCCGGCTCTTCCTGCTCTCCCTCATCTCCCTCAGCCTCCATATGCTCAATCTCGTCATCGGAAGAATCCATCCCTGCACGTTGATAAGATAATATTAAATATAAAATAATAAACAAATAAAATTATTTAAACAATTTAAATAATAAACAAATAATATTAAATATAATTTAAATAATAAACAAATAATATTATTTATAAAATTTTAAATAATAAACAAATAATATTAAATATAAAATAATATTATTTATAAAATTTTAATATTATTAAACAAATATTATTAAACAAATAATATTAAACAAATATTATTAAACAAATAATATTTAAAAAAATAAATAAACATGAACCAAAGCGCCGCGCTATGGCCTCGGCGCGGCGCTTTGGTTCTTCGCGATGAATAACAGCCCCCCCCCCAATCGATCCAAACGCCCAAATCAAACAAATATCAAACATTTACAGTTAAAGAAAACGATTAAGGGTGTTCGATTTACCTTTTTAGCGGTCGAAAGACTGAAAACGAAGATATCCGGATCGAAGTGTGTGTAATCGCACCTTGTGTGTGTGTTTTGTGTGTTGTGTTGAAGTGGGGGAGAAGCTGCCCCGCTTCAGGTATAGCGAGGGACCAAAGCGCCCCGCTTTGGCCATAGCGGGGCGCTTCAAGGGTAAAGCGCCCCGCTTTGGACATAGCGGGGCGCTTCAAGGCCTTTTTTATTTTTTTTAAATTGTTTTTAATTCACAAACGCGTCGATAATAGTCTAAATTTTACGTTTTTTCCATTATACTTCATTTTTTATTATATATGGACTATACTGCAAGTTCCGGATCAAATCGGTTACGTGTGATGTCTTATTCCGTTATATCGTATTATTTTGGTTTGAAACCACAAGTACTCCTGTGAGAGGTGTTATCGCTATATCCGCCTACCGTACATGAACATGACGTATTTTTTCATTAATTGTAGTATTATGATGTATATTGTCATTAATTGTAGTATTATGATGTAACGCATATATTGAACAAACACAAACGTGGTTATTATTAAACACATTTAACCTACATCGTGAACATATGGGGTTACATTAAGGTCAGGGGCACGATACGTAAGCATTTCGTACGCGTTGATCTGATCCCTGTATAATGTGTGCCAGGCTGCTGCGCGCTCTGTTCTGTTCGCTGTCCAGAGTGGGTGTGGGGGAGGCATTGGATAACAACCTCCAAGATCTACATGTATGAAATGCCCATGGTCGACGAACACAACCGCAACCACCAGGTGAGGTTGCTCAGCTTCGTTTGGCCCGCCCAGCAGAGGGAAAATTGTACAGCTCCCACGCATGTCGAAGGTGTGAACAATCACACCGTATCGTTGGGCAATAAGAAACCCCGTGTCAGGCATCGTCATGTAATTTTCGATATCTGCTCGTCCCACCCCCTTGAAATTGATCCGTCTAAGCAGCGCATCATAATGTCCTATGTTTTCCGGATCGAAAAACTGCCTCCAAAGCGATTCGTTCCTACGTAACTCCTTTATAAGTTGTTTCCGGATCATCAAATATGAATTTTGTTTCACTCCTAACCCAACAGCCACCGATCGAAACCCACAGGTAGTTCTCTGACTTCTCAGCGGAAATTACCGCACAAGCAGCCGTAAACGATTTGTTTGTCGACGTCATGCCTACGACCTGAACAAATGGCAGGTTGTACATGTTCGTTTTGTAGGTGGCGTCAATCATTAGCACATGCGGGAAGGCACACCACATATTGAATGATCTTTCGTGAACAAAGAAGACATCTTCAACTTCGTTTGATATCTCATTCGTGCGCATGTAATAAGTGTAATTTTTTTCGAGAAGAATGCTTTCAAGTTTTTGCATCGGAGACTTACCGACATTTTTTTCGGCGTTGATCTTCTGAACAGCGTTGTGTATATCTTTCGGAATAAGCTTTCTAGCCGGATTTTTTTTTGTCAGCGTTCGCCAGATACTTTGGTTGGGAATGTCTTGCTCTGCCAGCTCCTTAACCAGTTTTGTATCCTCCGAAGAAAGCCTTCTCGCATACGCGTGACCCTCTAAGTTTTCAATAGGAGTGTGGTTATGCTTCGCCTTCGTCACCTCGATCCTCCAAACACTTCCGGATGATTCCGAAAACCCGATCATCTCGAACGGGCAGCCTATTTTCTTGCTACCCGTTTTCCTCTGTGTAGCTATACTCTTATGCTCCCCACCAAAAGTACATTGAAACCAAATCTTGTAATTCTCTCCTCTTTTATTCGACCTCTTAGTCACAATGAGGTAACCGTTGTCTTTTGCCGTGTCTTGTACCCAACGCACCAACTCTTTACGCGACGAAAAGGTCTGCGTCGTATCAAACGAAAACGTAACCGGGTAACAGCCTTCCTCGTCAACAGACACATCCCCCGGCTCACCATCGTCACCGAGGTCCGAATATACTTGATGTTCAAAGTTGTGCTCGCCACCGTAACCGAAATTCGAATAACCTTGTAAGCTCTGTTGACAACCGTAACTGTCGTTTGGACCACACTCCTGCTGTACAAAGCTGTACTCGCCACCGTAACCGAAATTCGAATAACCTTGTTGTGCGTAAGGGTCCTCCACAGGGGTATTCAAATCCAGCGTCACCGTGTTATCACGATAATGAATGCCAGATACAACCTCTGCCTCCCTCAAGTTGGACGAGACCGGTTTCTCATACGAGTCAGAAATAGCGGTCCCCTCGTAAGAATCAGGAACAACTGTCTCGTCAGAATATTGACCGAAAATATAGTTGTTTAACCACGACATCGTTTTTTCAAGAGATGTAACTAATACAGCAAAACCGCGCGTTATTTTGAAGAAACACAACGGATGGGGAATAAAGGCAATACAAACCTTTGATCTGAAATGAATGAAAATGTATGAGCCAGTGTCTGTGAATGAAGATGTATATCGAAAGTTTTCTATCAGAGGTTGCTTTTAAAAGGTAAAAAGGGTGAAAGTTGGGGTCGAAGCGCCGCGCTATGGCCAAAGCGCGGCGCTTAGGGTTAACGACAAAACATCATAATCAGCTTTATGTCTGTCACACAGTATCGAATGTTTCAAACGTCAATCGAAGCACGTTTTGTCGATCGAAGCGCCGCGCTTTGGCCATAGCGCGGCGCTTTGGGGTGTGAAAATAATTTTGGGCGTGTGCAGCTTGCATGACCCTTTAAGAGTTTGACCTCCAATAATTTTTCGTTAAAACTTGCCACTAAATTATACGTAATTACACAAGTTTTGAACTTTTACTTTTATTCTAGAAATCCGGACTAAGGGGCTGTTTGGTAGTCTCTTAATGACCATTCATATGCTAACTCTTAATGGTTTAAAACCTCTGAATGAATAAAAGGTAACATCAAGTCTGAATGGTTAAGAGGTAACCTCTGAATGGTAAATCATCACATGTCATATTCTTCTACCATCTCATTGATAAAAATTTTAATGGTTCCATTAAGAGGCAGTCCCTTAATAACCATTTAGAGGCTACCAAACAGCCCCTAACCTTAAAGTTTATGTTTCCTAAAAAATTCAATAGTGCATAGAAGCTTTAAACATTTGTCCTTGTACTAAAATAGTAAAAGACATATATCTAAATATTCAACTATTTTTTTCTTTTCCGTTAGATCAACTTCGAAATAATTACTAAAATTGTCACACCCCGATATTTACCACGTCATTCGGTGGGTCCGGATGGAGAGTATTGTGACGAGATTGATAACAAGATACGCAAGCACATATAGCATAGCGGAGGTCTTGGATTTAAAATATTATGCAAAGGAGTTGCAAATGTACATAAATGAGATAACAGACTACTAGGCTTTATGTAAAGGAGTTGCAAATTCTCCTTCTAACATTACCAGGCAACTTCCAGCCTATTTATGTATCCTTGCAACCTGTAACTTAGTCTTTTGAAAATACGTCAGTTTATCTTGATAATACAAATAACCGACTCATTTTGAAAACATTTCAAAAATGTTTTAAGTGCACAAGGCACATGTATTTTCATAAATAATTTGGAACAATTCAAAATGATATTGTATACAGTTTTACATGTCTGTTAATACAAACGTTCAACCGGGGTAAAAAGAACCCCCAAAACCCCTCAACACAAAACCCAAAATCTCAGACAAACAACAACTCGTCTTCATCGGCAACCAAATCACAAAGATTCTGTACAACTTAAACCGAATTATCGGATGAACAACATTGTTTCATCTTCATCGAAACCAAAATACAAATAACACAAAGAAACCATAAAAAAGAATCCCATCTAACAGTGTCGTAGTCATTGACATTGGCAGCACATCAAGGCCTTGCCGAAAAAACGATATCCCTAAGCAACTCAATATCAGAACACTAAAAACTCATAACCAAAACATAAAAACAACTAAGGTACCAAACAAATAGTTCACGAACTCTTATCGAACAAGATTTTATGTTAGGTAACTAGTAATAATATATAATTTAGCTAAAAAGAATCTGGTCTAAGACTGGTGGGTGTGGGCGTGGCTAAGGGGCGTTGTTGGCCCTTTAACGCCGGGTACACCACCCCGGGTTGGCGTTTTGGTGGACGTTGTCCGTTTGGTGTGGCAATCGTGTTTGGCGTGGGACGTTGGCCTGGGGTGACGTGTGTGGCAATGTTGGTTGGGTGTTGATGACCGTTTGGCTGGGGTGACGTGTCTGGCAATGGTTGACCGTTTGGCAACCCAACGCCAGCATGACCCCTCCCCTTCCACACCCCACTTTTTTTGGTGTGGACTGTTGGAGCTCACACCTTCCAGTGCCACGTGTCAAGCAATGTCCCAATCCAAGCCCATCTGCACCTCATATTCTAACTACGTGATCCAAACTTCGAAGTATGCGCACGTGTTTGCAAATTTCTTAATCGTTTCGTTACAGAATTAGGTTATTATTATATGTAATTACGCCTAGGTAACTCAAAAGTATCATTTATATATAACCAAACAAATCCAAAGACAAAAACAAAACTTCCGCAACTTATGGAGTTGCACTCTGCAAAAACACATGTATGTTTTATTAGTCTAACACGTTATTTCCAACTTCTAAGGTATTATTATTTAATGCAAAAAATAAACGGATTGTTGAATACAAAAATTAAACATTTTTTTTTCTAGTTTTGAATATTCTCATCCGGATGATCCAGCAGATTCAGATACTCATCATAGAGCTTCTCAAGCATCAAACTTTCTTCATCTTTTGACATAACTAAATCACAACCGTCCATTAAAAAACCATCGTCTAGCTGACCGTCGATCATGCTCGTATCTTCCATCTCAAAGAAAGGCAACAAAAAGTCAAAGTCAGCATCTTCAAAGTCAAACGCACAGCTCGAACATGCACCACGATCCTCAAAAACATCATTCTTGCTAGTTGATAAAGATGATGAAGAAGAAGACGACCCGGAGTCAACAAGTTTGACTTCCGTTGACTTTTGTTGACTTTCGGTTTCAGCTTTCTGATCGTCCAACATTTTCTTCTTTTTTATTTTTTTGTTTTTGGTTTTTTTTGTTGTTTGGTTGCCAGTGTTTTCAAGGGTTTTCCGGAGGTGAGCGTTCCAGTGGTTCTTGATTTCATTGTCTGTTCGTCCAGAGAGTTCGGTGGCGATGAGTGACCACCGGCTGCCATGTAGAGCATGCTGCCGGATAATGACGTCATTCTCGTCGGAGGTGAAGTTTCCTCTCTTGATACCTGGCCGGAGATAGTTCATCCATCTCAACCTGCAACTCTTCCCGCATCTAAGCAGACCTATGTCCATAAAAACAGTAATTAGTTACAAAAACATCGGTGCTTGAGACGATATCGACCGAACAACATCGATACCAATGTATTTTATGGTTTATGGTTCGCTATCTTTACCTTTTGGTATTTTCAATGATACCATATTTAGTTTGCAGTTTTACTTTTTACTCATTTCGGTTTCAGTATTTTCGGTAACCAATACAGATAGAACAACATCCGTATTGATATTGATATTGTTATTCGTTTTTATGGTTTTCAGTTTTGTTATTTTTGGTATTTTACCGAACGACAGTTTCGGTAAAATATTGAGTTTGTGTTTTTACTTAATTTCGGTTTCAGTATTTTCGGTACTAGTAAGTAATGAACCGACAATACAAATGGAACACCATTAGTACATACCAATACCAAAGGGTCTCCATAGCAATATTATGAGCCTGAGATCTATGGACGTAGATTTTAAAAGACTTAGTTTTGTTATTCAAAAAGAAGTAGCGGCGCAGCTTGTTGCCCGATTACCAACTATATCGATGTAAATTCATAACACGGAAAATTGAGTTGGAATAAGGTAAAAGGTTAAATAATGTACCAGCTTTGGATGGTAATGCTCGCCATTGACCTTCACCATGAGTTTGAATGTGATGGATGAGGAGTTTGTCTTCGTCGGCCGACCAAGCGCCTCGGTGTAGACCGACCTTAGAACAACACGGAGCTCTTCCCATTTCCGGCGGCTAAGATGAGGGAGGAGACAGTTGAGTGGGTTGCCGTTTGTTTTGTTGTGATATCAAGACACCACGACTCCTGCCTTTTTAATACCTTTTCTGAATGAATACTAGCACGTTTTTATTTATTTATTTATTTATTACATTGAATCATTGGTTTCAAAATATTATATTATAGCAGTAGTATAAATATTATTTTTTGGTCAATGTAAACAGTATTTTGTTGGCCATATTATTGTTAGATTACTGTTCTAATCCTTGTAATTTAGCCAAACATGTGGTTGCATTTTCTTCGCGGTAAGAACAAGGGGTATAGGGGCCGGCTTAGGCCTGGCGAAGCCCGGCGTCGGTCCCCCACACCGCCCCCTGGCCCGTGATGTTAAAACCGGTGTGCCCAAGACGCTTATGACGGGCCATGTTTTCAAAATAATGTCGTTGGTTAACGGCTATAATATTAAAAAAAAAAAAAAAACTTTTTCACTTTAAATATAAACCCTCTTTTCATCCATTTTTTATACCATTTCACCAATACTTCTCCCATTCTTCTCTCATTCTCATCCATTTTTATAAAAAAAAACACTCACCTTTTTTTATACAAATCATGAATCCATTCAACCCAAACAACCCCAACCCGAACCAACCTAACTTTTTTTAGAGTCCCGCTTACACTCCGACTATGGATCCTTCGTGGGGGTGATTCAGAACATAACTTTTTTTTTATGTTCTGAAATGAATTTATTTATGTTGTTTAATGTTGTATTTTTTAATTTTTATAAACTTTTTATTAAGTTAACAAAAAAAAAACTTAGAAAATTATAAAAAATTAGGTGGGGTAGCCCCATCATCCACCCCCCTCAAAAAGCATGGAGGCCCATCCTCCATGAGACGGTGATGTGACGCCTACGTAGCGGCCCATTCTCATGGGGATGAGCCTCCCGATACCCACTAGTCTAATGACGAGGTATTTGTATATTATTTTTTTTAAATAAAGGGCATTTCATTCTTTTTGTTTTATTTTTCTTTTTTACCTCGTAAACTAAAGACTAGTTCTTTTTAACTTACTAAACAGTTTCATACTTCAATGCAGAGGTGTAAATGAATAAACTTTATAGGCAGGCTACTTGAGAATGATATGTTAAAGCTCAAATGGAGCCGAGTTTAAAAGGGCTTAACCCTAATAAATAAACTTATTTTGATAACTGAAAACAACCCCTAACTGGCTTACGAGACTACACGGACACGTAATTATATTATTTTATTTAATATGTTAAATACTAAAGATATTTATATAATATCCCCCACTTGTGGTGGAGTGATGGAAAGAACTTTGGGTCTCCTTGGAGACCCGGGTTCGATCCCCGCCTGCTGCATTTGGGGGACGTCCCAATGATAGATCGTATCCTTCCGAGGTATGTTGCGGTCTTGAGGGCAACCCGGTTTTACCCAACTGTTACCCCAGCAACACGTGTGGGGGCAGCATGGTTTCCGGGCGGAAGTCAGCTCACGCGCCAGCCGGTGCCCGATCGGACATCGCGTCCGGAGATGCGGGGTTGACGGGGAATGTCTTAGACATGTCCCCGGAGACCAATCGGTCTTGTACAGAAAGTCTACATAAAAAAAAATATATTTATATAATAATTGTAACACCCCAAAAACGGGTTTGGTAGTCAAACCACGTTAATACTAAAAGACGGATAAAGTACCGTTAGTGGTAAAATTTACCCGGTGAATATTATGATTTTTAAATAAATAAATCTAATGTTAAATAAAAATGGGTGAAAGAATGTTTATGAGAAAATAAAGTTACGAGAGGCCCGAGTTAACGGGACTTAAAATAACACGGGCTATAACTTCCCCGAAACCCATCAAGTAACTAGGAATATCAACCTATTTAAATATATGCCTTAAAACAATGAAGGAACTTGTAATAACTAACCCATTTATAAAACCTATAAACTTTGAGGGACTAAAAGTGGGCAATTGGAAAGATGTTTCATTAAAATCTTATACAAAAATATAATACAAAAACACACACATGGGTGTGTGTGGTCGATCGACCGGGAGCCAGAGAAAAGGGGGATGAACCCTAGTTCATCAAATCTTCAAAATTGAAGATCAATTCAAGACCCAAATCGATGCATGAACATGAATAAACGATCACCAAGTCGAGGGGATCGTAAGGTATGTCGAATTTTTAATATTTATGAAGTTGTGAAAATTAGTTAACTTTGCATGATACGATCTATGTATGAATCGTAGAGGCTATGGCCGAATTAATGATGTATGAGTGCTAAGGAACAAACCCTAAGTAGAAATTTGAAGTAAAATTGTTATGATTTGAATAAATTGATGATTTACCACACTTAGACAAGTGGGTTTTGATTAAGTAGTGAAGATGATGATATACACATATTTAAAATCATCATACTTGATAGTTGAAATAAGCACTTGTACAAATTACATGATTTAGTACTTGTTCTTGCATGATAGAAAAATGGGTTTTGATGATTTAATGAAATTGATGTTGTATTGGTATTTATAAACATCATACTAACTCATATGAATGAACTACTTGAACAAAATAGAGATTTTGTTAAGAGTTCATAATTGATTAAAAGTGGGTCTTGACACAAGAATTAAACTCTTGACTTATGATTTAATTCAATAAGAAAAGTAGCCAAAGATTCATAAGGTGTGAAAATCATGATCTAGAATGATTATTTTAACAACCTTGTGAATAATGAATGATAGTTGGCGCTTAACAAGCTAGGTGAAGCTTGAGGAGAAAGCGGGTCGATCGAAGCAAGTATGAAAAGAAAAGCGTAATTTGGATGTGAGGTAAGTAAAACTTACACCCTTTTTGTAGGACATGTGTTTATTTTATAAACTATAAATGCGAATAATGTAATATCCGAAATAAGGGTTCCGACACGATTGATACAAGTCGGAACAAGTATAAATGATGAAAACTATGGTTTATGGTAAATGGGGCAAATGGGTGAATTTGGAAATTTAAAACCATGCTTTTATTCTAATTTATGTAAATGTTTGGTCTTATAGTCCAAACGGGTCAAATGGTGATGATAACACCATTTGACAATATCGACTAATGTGGTTGTCAAGTCGTATGTTATCAGGAGCGAATAACAATTTGGATAATTGCGACGCCATAGAATATTGGTTAATTAACGCGAGATATAAAACGGGTCTATATGTTGACTCGAGCCAGGTATGCATATATATAGATTTATAGTTAAAAATGCAATGTTGGTCAAATATCTTAGCAAAAGGACCTATGTCGTAAAAGGAGGAAATAAGTTGACGAAAATGCCCTTGGTAGGTAAATCAGGAAAACGACCCTTAGAGGTCGTTTAGATACTAATATTATCATTATGTAACTCTTAGACTCATGTAAGAGTTGTAGGCATAAACCTTGGGGGTCAAATGCCTATGAACGGGTCAATCACGTAAAATGACTATCCTAAGGGTAAAAAAATTAGGATAGCGGTCCATTATGTTAAATCCACCACAAAAATAGTTGTGATGGAATATAAGAGGCTATATAAAAATGAGAATACAAAGTGTACAAAGAGAAGAGAGAGATTGATGCTTAAATGTACATAATTCGCTCTAAACGGTTCAAAACGAGTACGTATGCAAAACGGGTTAAGGTTGCATAAGAAACCCGTAATTTGAACCTTGAAGATTAGTAAACTGATATAAAATGATGTCCACGGTATTTTAAATGTTATAAACAAGTTTGTTTGATAAAATCACAAACGGGTCAAAAAGTGTCATAATTGAATTTCAAGCCGAGAGCTTGAAATCTAAAATTTTGAGAATTCAGATGTCGGGTTTTTACTCCATGAGATGGAGAATTAAATTTCGAACGCGTAGGAAAAAGAATCGCGTAAAACAGACATCTAGATCAAAAGTTATGAAGCTTCGAAGTTAGAATTTCGATCGAAAATGGAGCTGGGCAAATGCAGCAGCAATTAAGCAACTTGCTATAAAAAAAGGGGCTAGGTGTAGCGTCTAGCCCCTAGGCGTAGCGTCTAGCCCCTCCTGATTCCGAAAATTGCATAATTTTTGTTTGTTTGACCCATATAACTTGTTTAAACTTGTTATTTAACTATCAAAGCTAACTTTTAAGTTGTTTTTTATTATAGGTGATAGCCAAGAGTGCCCGGATGAAGATCAAGCTCGAAGAAGAACCGAACACGATAAAGTTAAAGCTTCCGCACGGCGTTTCGTCCTAACTCTTAAACGACGAACTCAAAATCATTACGATGTATATAAGTCTTCATTTGTAAAAGTTTTAAATTAACCGTATTTTTCAAAGTACATATAATCAAAATTACATGTTTATTTTCGTAAGCTATACGAAAACCTTAAAATAATGACAAAGGTGTTACAAGTTGGTAATCAGAGCTCAAGGTTAAAAGAGTAAAGTGTTCGGTTCGAGGCTTGATCGCAAATCCGGTAAGTACATATATGTTAATGGTTTAGCGTGTTAAAGTGTTGTAAACAACACATAGGGTTATCGTGTAATACACGTTACCCCAATTAAAATGATTGATATAGTTGACGAAATTACGCGCGTTGACGCGTATAGTAGAAAAAGCCTTGTATTATAAACGGGCTATTATTGAAGTTGATATTATTGACTCTTGTAAATGTTTTGTTGAAGGACACTTGCATCTAAAGATAGCGGGAGTCTAACAAATTGCGAATTTGATGGAGGAACGGTCCAAAGTACGACAAGTAGAACATGCTCACCAAGGACCTAAATCGCTTAGCGATCGCGAACAAGGCTAATGGCAAGAGAAGCCCGTTAGGGCAAGCATTACCAGGTGCACATTTTAAATTTAATTGCACAAATAGTAATATGCAACAAATACGTAGAGATTGAAAGTTGCATATGTAGATAGAAAACTTGGAAAAACCCGAATAGAAAACCTATCCAGGATATTATTTCCAAGAAAAACAAATAGAGGTGTTACTTACATGGGGTGTAATGTGAAAATTATAAAAAGTTCATGTATACCAGGTATTGATCGCTTACTCTGGCCAAGTAAGTGGTGAGCACGTGGTGCCATGAACTTTTTATGATGGACATGCTTACACCCGATGTAGTAAGGACGGGGTGAGTGAGACAAATTAAAAAGTACCCAAATAAATCAAATGAGCAAAATATTTGATAATAATGTAAACGCACAGCCGGGTGACGGAAGCGTATTACATTAGGATAATGAGCCCGAGTGAAGGGACAAAGATTAATGTAAAATGATTAAGATATGCATTGGGAGAGAGTGTACTTACACTCGAACCCGGAGAATGCAAATATGTAAAATGATTAAGATATACATTGGGAGGGGGTGTACTTACACTCGAACCCGGAGAATGCAAACATGTCTCTTAACGGGCCGTTTTTGTAAAACGTCAAACTTGAGGACAAAGTCGGAATATAAAAATGAAGCGAAGTCTTAATGTATACCAGAAGAGTTGCAATAACAACTACTTCGGTAAAACACCCGGTTGATGGGAAAGGATTTAAATACATGCGTAGACCGAGAAACGAGAACTCGGATGGAAAGTTAAAAGACTCGGGTTTTGGAGTCAAGACTAAAAGACGATAAGATTTTGTAAACGGAAATTTTTGATAATTACGTTCAAATATTTAAAGTGAACGGGTCGAACAAAGAATGAAGTTTTACATTCATAAGTGATGAAGTTTCACACAAACAAGTAAAACGAGATTAATAAAGAATAACTCTTGAAAATGAAAGTAAGCGCAAGCAGAATAATGAAAGCACGAAATATTAATGAACCTATGTGATAGGTCGTAAAGAGTATAGAAAGGAAAAAAAACAACCGCAAACCAGTGAAACCGGAGTGTTAAAAACACTAAGATAAAGAACCCTGGTAGCGGTTTGAAAGGAAATAGAGGCGTAAACTGAATGACGATAAGAGTGAGCGTAGAACAAACCGACGTGTAAATGACGTAAAGAGTCATAAAGTCGAAGATTAGTCCAAGAGTAAACGAACGAAGCTTTAGACTACGGTCAAGGCCAACTAAAGTTCAAAAGCGAAAATAAACAATTCCAAACATAATAAGAGATGCTTTGAAGCTATATATGTATATATACATTTGAATATAGACGTGAACAAAAGATGATCCATGGGATCATCATAACCTACGGGATTAAACATAGTGTTAAGGTCTACGGGACCAATAAGACCCTTGGGTCATAAATAGAAAGAAACAAACTGTTGGGTCTCACCTTAAAAAGGTGGAAATCTAAAGAAATAATCTACGAGACTAAGCGAAAGAACCTACGGGTTATTTGGGTTAAGCGTGGGAACTAGCTGAAATTCCCCGCATTAAAAGATATTGGAAAGGAACAAATCATCGGAAGCAACATTCCTAGATATGAGAGAAAGACATAAGACAAAGAGAAAACGTAAACTAAAAATTTAGTTTTTAGTCAAAAGCAACGTTTTAATAAACATAAGTGGTATGAAGCGATTTAGAAAACCGCAAACGCACATAAGGCCGAAGATGGCGATATGGATATATGCCCGAGCAATGGGGTATAAGGTAACCAGTGACTAACAAGTCTAACCGCCAAAATAGATAATCAATAAAGATAACGAATACGAGCTAAAAGTAACGGCCCACGAGGCCTTACACATGAAAGACGTACGCGTCAATATAAATGAAAACTTTTGACTAAAAGAAACGGGTGCCTTGAAAACAAAACTTGGTTCGTTTGATTTAAACCAATGAACTACGTAAATAAGGTTTCGAGGACGAAACCTCTTTAAGGGGGGGGGGGGTAGACTTGTAACACCCAAAAAACGGGTTTGGTTGTCAAACCACGTTAATACTAAAAGACGGGTAAAGTACCGTTAGTGGTAAAATTTACCCGGTGAATATTAGGATTTTTAAATAAATAAATCTAATGTTAAATAAAAAGGGGTGAAAGAATGTTTATGAGAAAATCAAGTTACGAGAGGCCCGAGTTAACGAGACTTAAAATAACACGGGCTATAACTTCCCGGAAACCCATCAAATAACTAGGAATATCAACCTAGTTAAATATATGCCTTAAAACAATGAAGGAACTTGTAATAACTAACCCATTTATAAAACCCTTAAACTTTGAGGGACTAAAAGTGGGCAATTGGAAAGATGTTTAATTAAAAGCTTATAAAAAAATATAATACAAAAACACACACATGGGTGTGTGTGGTCGATCGACCAGGAGCCAGAGAAAAGGGGGATGAACCCTAGTTCATCAAATCTTCAAAATTGAAGATCAATTCAAGACCCAAATCGATGCATGAACATGAATAAACGATCACCAAGTCGAGGGGATCGTAAGGTATGTTGAATTTTTAATATTTATGAAGTTGTTAAAATTAGTTAACTTTGCATGATACGATCTATGTATGAATCGTAGAGGCTATGGCCGAATTAATGATGTATGAGTGCTAAGGAACAAACCCTAAGTAGAAATTTGAAGTAAAATAGTTATGATTTGAATAAATTGATGATTTACCACACTTAGACAAGTGGGTTTTGATTAAGTAGTGAAGATGATGATATACACATGTTTAAAATCATCATACTTGATAGTTGAAATAAGCACTTGTACAAATTACATGATTTAGTACTTGTTCTTGCATGATAGAAAAATGGGTTTTGATGATTTAATGAAATTGATGTTGTATTGGTGTTTATAAACATCATACTAACTCATATGAATGAACTACTTGAACAAAATAGAGATTTTGTTAAGAGTTCATAATTGATTAAAAGTGGGTCGTGACACAACTTGACTTATGATTTAATTCAATAAGAAAAGTAGCCAAAGATTCATAAGGTGTGAAAATCATGATCTATAATGATTATTCTAACAACCTTGTGAATAATGAATGATAGTTGGCGCTTAACAAGCTAGGTGAAGCTTGAGGAGAAAGCGGGTCGATCGAAGCAAGTATGAAAAGAAAAGCGTAATTTGGATGTGAGGTAAGTAAAACTTACACCCTTTTTGTAGGACATGTGTTTATTTTATAAACTATAAATGCGAATAATGTAATATCCGAAATAAGGGTTTCGACACGATTGATACAAATCGGAACAAGTATAAATGACGAAAACTATGGTTTATGGTAAATGGGGCAAATGGGTGAATTTGAAAATTTAAAACCATGCTTTTATTCTAATTTATGTAAATGTTTGGTCTTATAGTCCAAACGGGTCAAATGGTGATGATAACACCATTTGACAATATCGACTAATGTGGTTGTCAAGTCGTATGTAATCAGGAGCGAATAACAATTTGGATAATTGTGACGCCATAGAATATTGGTTAATTAACGCGAGATATAAAACGGGTCTATATGTTGACTCGAGCCAGGTACGCATATATATAGATTTATAGTTAAAAATGCAATGTTGGTCAAATATCTTAGCAAAAGGACCTATGTCGTAAAAGGAGGAAATAAGTTGACAAAAATGCCCTTGGTAGGTAAATCAGTAAAACGACCCTTAGAGGTCGTTTAGATACTAGTATTATCATTATGTAACTCTTAGACACATGTAAGAGTTGTAGGCATAAACCTTGGGGGTCAAATGCCTATGAACGGGTCAATCACGTAAAATGACTATCCTAAGGGTAAAAAAATTAGGATAGCGGTCCATTATGTTAAATCCACCACAAAAATAGTTGTGGTGGAATATAAGAGGCTATTTAAAAATGAGAATACAAAGTGTAGAAAGAGAAGAGAGAGATTGATGCTTAAATGTACATAATTCGCTCTAAACGGGTGAAAACGAGTACGTATGCAAAAACGGGTTAAGGTTGCATAAGAAACCCGTAATTTGAACCTTGAAGATTAGTAAACTGATATAAAATGATGTCCACGGTATTTTAAATGTAATAAACAAGTTTGTTTGATAAAATCACAAACGGGTCAAAAAGTGTCATAATTGAATTTCAAGCCGAGAGCTTGAAATCTAAAATTTTGAGAATTCAGATGTCGGGTTTTTACTCCATGAGATGGAGAATTAAATTTCGAACGCGTAGGAAAAAGAATCGCGTAAAACAGACATCTAGATCAAAAGTTATGAAGCTTCGAAGTTAGAATTTCGATCGAAAATGGAGCTGGGCAAATGCAGCAGCAATTAAGCAACTTGCTATAAAAAAAGGGGCTAGGTGTAGCGTCTAGCCCCTAGGCGTAGCGTCTAGCCCCTCCTGATTCCGAAAATTGCATAATTTTTGTTTGTTTGACCCATATAACTTGTTTAAACTTGTTATTTAACTATCAAAGCTAACTTTTAAGTTGTTTTTTATTATAGGTGATAGCCAAGAGTGCCCGGATGAAGATCAAGCTCGAAGAAGAACCGAACACGATAAAGTTAAAGCTTCCGCACGGCGTTTCGTCCTAACTCTTAAACGACGAACTCAAAATCATTACGATGTATATAAGTCTTCATTTGTAAAAGTTTTAAATTAACCGTATTTTTCAAAGTACATATAATCAAAATTACATGTTTATTTTCGTAAGCTATACGAAAACCTTAAAATAATGACAAAGGTGTTACAAGTTGGTAATCAGAGCTCAAGGTTAAAAGAGTAAAGTGTTCGGTTCGAGGCTTGATCGCAAATCCGGTAAGTACATATATGTTAATGGTTTAGCGTGTTAAAGTGTTGTAAACAACACCTAGGGTTATCGTGTAATACACGTCCCCCAATTAAAATGATTGATATAGTTGATGAAATTACGCGCGTTGACGCGTATAGTAGAAAAAGCCTTGTATTATAATACGGGCGATTATTGAAGTTGATATTATTGACTCTTGTAAATGTTTTGTTGAAGGACACTTGCATCTAAAGATAGCGGGAGTCTAACAAATTGCGAATTTGACGGAGGAACGGTCCAAAGTACGACAAGTAGAACATGCTCACCAAGGACCTAAATCGCGTAGCGATCGCGAACAAGGCTAATGGCAAGAGAAGCCCGTTAGGGCAAGCATTACCAGGTGCACATTTTAAATTTAATTGCACAAATAGTAATATGCAACAAATACGTAGAGATTGAAAGTTGCATATGTAGATAGAAAACTTGGAAAAACCCGAATAGAAAACCTATCCAGGATATTATTTCCAAGAAAAAAAAATAAAGGCGTTACTTACATGGGGTGTAATGTGAAAATTATAAAAAGTTCATGTATACCAGGTATTGATCGCTTACTCTGGCCAAGTAAGTGGTGAGCACGTGGTGCCATGAACTTTTTATGATGGACATGCTTACACCCGATGTAGTAAGGACGGGGTGAGTGAGACAAATTAAAAAGTACCCAAATAAATCAAATGAGCAAAATATTTGATAATAATGTAAACGCACAGCCGGGTGACGGAAGCGTATTACATTAGGATAATGAGCCCGAGTGAAGGGACAAAGATTAATGTAAAATGATTAAGATATGCATTGGGAGGGAGTGTACTTACACTCGAACCCGGAGAATGCAAATATGTAAAATGATTAAGATATGCATTGGGAGGGGGTGTACTTACACTCGAACCCGGAGAATGCAAACATGTCTCTTAACGGGCCGTTTTTGTAAAACGTCAAACTTGAGGACAAAGTCGGAATATAAAAATAAAGCAAAGTCTTAATGTATACCGGAAGAGTTGCAATGACAACTACTTCGGTAAAACACCCAGTTGATGGGAAAGGATTTAAATACATGCGTAGACCGAGAAACGAGAACTCGGATGGAAAGTTAAAAGACTCAGGTTTTGGAGTCAAGACAAAAAGATGATAAGATTTTGCAAACATAAATTTTTGATAATTACGTTCAACTATTTTAAAGTGAACGGGTCGAACAAAGAATGAAGTTTTACATTCATAAGTGATGAAGTTTCACACAAACAAGTCAAACGAGATTAATAAAGAATAACTCTTGAAAATGAAAGTAAGCGCAAGCTGAATAATGAAAGCACGAAATATTAATGAACCTATGTGATAGGTCGTAAAAGAGTATAGAAAGGAAAAAAAACCGCAAACCAGTGAAACTGGAGTGTTAAAAACACTAAGATAAAGAACCCGGGTAGCGGTTTGAAAGGAAATAGCGGCGTAAACTGAATGACGATAAGAGTGAACGTAGAACAAACCGACGTGTAAATGACGTAGAGAGTCATAAAGTCGGAAGATTAGTCCAAGAGTAAACGAACGAAGCTTTAGACTACGGTCAAGGCCAACTAAAGTTCAAAAGCGAAAATAAACAATTCCAAACATAATAAGAGATGCTTTGAAGCTATATATGTATATATACATTTGAATATAGACGTGAACAAAAGATGATCCATGGGATCATCATAACCTACCGGATTAAAATAGTGTTAAGGTCTACGGGACCAATAAGATCCTTGGGTCATAAATAGAAAGAAACAAATTGTTGGGTCTCACCTTAAAAAGGTGGAAATCTAAAGAAATAGTGTACGAGACTAAGCGAAAGAACCTACGGGTTATTTGGGTTAAGCGTGGGAACTAGCTGAAATTCCCCGCATTAAAAGATATTGGAAATGAACAAATCCTCGGAAGCAACATTCCTAGATATGAGAGAAAGACATAAGACAAAGAGAAAACGTAAACTAAAAATTTAGTTTTTAGTCAAAAGCAACGTTTTAATAAACATAAGTGGTATGAAGCGATTTAGAAAACCGCAAATGCACATAAGGCCGAAGATGGCGAAATGGATATATGCCCGAGCAATGGGGTATAAGGTAACCAGTGACTAACAAGTCTAACCGTCAAAATAGATAATCAATAAAGATAACGAATACGAGCTAAAAGTAACGGCCCACGAGGCCTTACACATGAAAGACGTACGCGTCAATATAAATGAAAACTTTTGACTAAAAGAAACGGGTGCCTTGAAAACAAAACTTGGTTCGTTTGATTTAAACCAATGAACTACGTAAATAAGGTTTCGAGGACGAAACCTCTTTAAGGGGGGGTAGACTTGTAACACCCAAAAAACGGGTTTGGTTGTCAAACCACGTTAATACTAAAAGACGGGTAAAGTACCGTTAGTGGTAAAATTTACCCGGTGAATATTAGGATTTTTAAATAAATAAATCTAATGTTAAATAAAAAGGGGTGAAAGAATGTTTATGAGAAAATCAAGTTATGAGAGGCCCGAGTTAACGAGACTTAAAATAACACGGGCTATAACTTCCCGGAAACCCATCAAATAACTAGGAATATCAACCTAGTTAAATATATGCCTTAAAACAATGAAGGAACTTGTAATAACTAACCCATTTATAAAACCCTTAAACTTTGAGGGACTAAAAGTGGGCAATTGGAAAGAAGTTTAATTAAAAGCTTATAAAAAAATATAATACAAAAACACACACATGGGTGTGTGTGGTCGATCGACCAGGAGCCAGAGAAAAGGGGGATGAACCCTAGTTCATCAAATCTTCAAAATTGAAGATCAATTCAAGACCCAAATCGATGCATGAACATGAATAAACGATCACCAAGTCGAGGGGATCGTAAGGTATGTCGAATTTTTAATATTTATGAAGTTGTGAAAATTAGTTTACTTTGCATGATACGATCTATGTATGAATCGTAGAGGCTATGGCCGAATTAATGATGTATGAGTGCTAAGGAACAAACCTTAAGTAGAAATTTGAAGTAAAATTGTTATGATTTGAATAAATTGATGATTTACCACACTTAGACAAGTGGGTTTTGATTAAGTAGTGAAGATGATGATATACACATGTTTAAAATCATCATACTTGATAGTTGAAATAAGCACTTATACAAATTACATGATTTAGTACTTGTTCTTGCATGATAGAAAAATGGGTTTTGATGATTTAATGAAATTGATGTGGTATTGGTGTTTATAAACATCATACTAACTCATATGAATGAACTACTTGAACAAAATAGAGATTTTGTTAAGAGTTCATAATTGATTAAAAGAAAGTCTTGACACAAGAATTAAACTATTGACTTATGATTTAATTCAATAAGAAAAGTAACCAAAGATTCATAAGGTGTGAAAATCATGATCTAGAATGATTATTCTAACAACCTTGTGAATAATGAATGATAGTTGGCGCTTAACAAGCTAGGTGAAGCTTGAGGAGAAAGCGGGTCGATCGAAGCAAGTATGAAAAGAAAAGCGTAATTTGGATGTGAGGTAAGTAAAACTTACACCCTTTTTGTAGGACATGTGTTTATTTTATAAACTATAAATGCGAATAATGTAATATCCGAAATAAGGGTTCCGACACAATTGATACAAGTCGGAACAAGTATAAATGATGAAAACTATGGTTTATGGTAAATGGGACAAATGGGTGAATTTGGTAATTTAAAACCATGCTTTTATTCTAATTTATGTAAATGTTTGGTCTTATAGTCCAAACGGGTCAAATGGTGATGATAACACCATTTGACAATATCGACTAATGTGGTTATCAAGTCGTATGTTATCAGGAGCGAATAACAATTTGGATACTTGCTACGCCATAGAATATTGGTTAATTAACGCGAGATATAAAATGGGTCTATATGTTGACTCGATCCAGGTACGCATATATATAGATTTATAGTTAAAAATGCAATGTTGGTCAAATATCTTAGCAAAAGGACCTATGTCGTAAAAGGAGGAAATAAGTTGACGAAAATGCCCTTGGTAGGTAAATCAGGAAAACGACCCTTAGAGGTCGTTTAGATACTAGTATTATCATTATGTAACTCTTAGACACATGTAAGAGTTGTAGGCATAAACCTTGGGGGTCAAATGCCTATGAACGGGTCAATCACGTAAAATGACTATCCTAAGGGTAAAAAAATTAGGATAGCGGTCCATTATGTTAAATCCACCACAAAAATAGTTGTGGTGGAATATTTAAAAATGAGAATACAAAGTGTAGAAAGAGAAGAGAGAGATTGATGCTTAAATGTACATAATTCTCTCTAAACGGGTCAAAACGAGTACGTATGCAAAAACGGGTTAAGGTTGCATAAGAAACCCGTAATTTGAACCTTGAAGATTAGTAAACTGATATAAAATGATGTCCACGGTATTTTAAATGTAATAAACAAGTTTGTTTGATAAAATCACAAACGGGTCAAAAAGTGTCATAATTGAATATCAAGCCGAGAGCTTGAAATCTAAAATTTTGAGAATTCAGATGTCGGGTTTTTACTCCATGAGATGGAGAATTAAATTTCGAACGCGTAGGAAAAAGAATCGCGTAAAACAGACATCTAGATCAAAAGTTATGAAGCTTCGAAGTTAGAATTTCGATCGAAAATGGAGCTGGGCAAATGCAGCAGCAATTAAGCAACTTGTTGTCAAAAAAGGGGCTAGGTGTAGCGTCTAGCCCCTAGGCGTAGCGTCTAGCCCCTCCTGATTCCGAAAATTGCATAATTTTTGTTTGTTTGACCCATATAACTTGTTTAAACTTGTTATTTAACTATCAAAGCTAACTTTTAAGTTGGTTTTGATTATAGGTGATAGCCAAGAGTGCCCGGATGAAGATCAAGCTCGAAGAAGAACCGAACACGATAAAGTTAAAGCTTCCGCACGGCGTTTCGTCCTAACTCTCAAACGACGAACTCAAAATCATTACGATGTATATAAATCTTCATTTGTAAAAGTTTTAAATTAACCGTATTTTTCAAAGTACATGTAATCAAAATTACATGTTTATTTTCGTAAGCTATACGAAAACCTTAAAATAATTACAAGGGTCTTACAATAATAATAGTCATTATTATAATATATAAATTTACGGTAAATAATACATATTATGTTATACATACAGAATTCAATTAAAAAATTATACATAATCTAGATTAACTAATACATAACAAATAAAATGTACTGAACTCGAGCTTTAGAAACAAACTTGAACCGAGCCAAACTCGATGTTAAACTCTACTAGTTAAAAACTCAAACTTAAAAAAGTACTCTCGTGAATAAAGTTCCTGTACAAATAAAGTTAACGTACTAAACGTACGAATAACATGAAAAAGACAAAAGCATGCAGTGACATTTTTGTAATCTCCCCCAATCTAAAAGCTTAAAACTAAACCATAAAGCTAAACCCCATAACTAAATGCTAACAAAATTACTCTACAAGATCAAAATTACTCTACAGGATAATTTTACAAAATTACTCCACAAGTTTAAAATTACTCTACAGGATCTTTTGTAGAGTAATTTTGAATTGTATGTTATTTGATAAACTTCCAGGGTAATTTTGATTCACTTATAGAGTAATTTTAATAATTACCCTACAAGAACATTTTACAAAATTACTCTACAAAAGATCAAAATTACTCTACAGGATCATTTGTAGAGTAATTTTGATAGTTACTGATAATTACGAAAATGCCACCGCGTTTTTTGTCTTTCCCTTCAGTTCGTACGTTAAAGTTATTTGTATTTGATCTTTTTTCATTATATATATAGGGGAAGGTTCTATGCAGAACACTAAATATTGCGAGAACATGCAGAACAAAATGAATCACCCATTTTTTCAATCCTAAAAACCTAAAAAGTAAAGGGAAATGTTACAAATAGAAGATTTATTGTTTCTCACACTAGAATTTAAAACAAAATATGAAAATTTTTCATTTTTTTAAATAACCTACACATGTGTGCATTCTTTGTAGGTTAAATTACCTACATGTATGTAGGCTAAGTATAGGTAAAAATATAAGGTTTTCCATGCATATATAATATACATACGAATGTAGGAAATATAAAATTTAAAAAATACGAACTTTAAATAATAAAATCTAGTGATTTAGAGTTGTTCTTTTTGTTCTCGCAATAATTAGTGTTTTGTAATGATCTTCGTCCTATATATATATATATATATATATATATATAGGGGAAGATTCTATGCAGAACACTAAATATTGTAAGAACACAATGAATCACACATTTTTTCTATTCGAAAACCTTAAAAAGTGAATGAAAATGTTACAAATATAAGATTTATTGTTTCTTACACTAGAATTCAAAACAAAATATGAAAAATTTTCACTTTTTGTATAACCTACACATATGTAGGTTATGTATGTGTAGGTTATAAATTACCAACATGTATATAGGCTATGTGTAGGTTAAAATTGTTGGTCTTTTATGTATATATAATACACATATGAAGGTAAGTAACATAAAATTAAAAAAAGAGAAAAATGCCCGGATAGTCCCTGTGGTTTCGCCTTTTTTCACCTATAGTCCCCAACTTTCTAAAACTACCTGAATAGTCCCCAAGTTTTCATTTTTTGTTCTCGGATAGTCCATGGGTCTAACTTCAGTTTGTTTTCTCTGTTAAGAGGGGTGTGAAATTACAAAAATAGCCTTTCCTTAAAAGGCCAAACCATAGGGACTATCCGGGCATCTTCTTCATTTTTATTCATATAACCCCACCACTACACTTCATCTTCAACCTCCACCCACCATCACCCTCCTCCACCCTCCACCATCACCGCCACCTAAAATTAAGTTGAAGCATCCGGCAACCTGAAATCACCGTATACCCAAATCCACTTCTCCTAATGCCAGACCCCTGTTTTCACCATTGATCCACACTCAACCAACAATAAAAGTTTATCATCAAACCAAATCGTAAAGTCTACACAACAACCGCCGTTGCCGGAGATGAAGGCTGTTGAATTCAATGTAAAGGCCTCGGTGATTAAACCACAACACCACCATTGAGCAGTCGCTACCACCGAACCGCCGTCTCAACAACACCACCCCCACCGCCACCGATTCACCGCAATAACAACAACATCACCGAACCCATCCATCACCGGTATCACCATCAGCACCGACGATCTCCCTCCGCTTTCTTCGTAACCGCTATGGCCGAAACACGGTAAGCGCCATGGACGGAATTTTTTGTTTGGGGAGGAGGGTTATATAGGGTGTGAAACGACAGGGGAGCGGTGGCAGGAGACGCGTCGGTAAGCGCCATGGACGGAATTCTTCGTAAACGCCATGGACGAAATTGATTTGGGGGTTTGAAAATTGGAGATTTTTGGGGTGAATTGGGTGATGACATGAAAAGGATTTGTGGGTTTTTTGGTGAGGAAGAATGGTTTGAGGCTGGAACAATTTTGGAAGGGGGTTTGACGTTGAGATGTATAGGGTTTTGGGGTTTAGTGTTGTTGTGATTTTTGTAAGATTGGATTGTTGGAAGGGATGATTGGGGTTGGATTAACAGAGACGATCGGTGAAAGCGTGAAACTGGATGCTTGGAAGTTTTATAAGTTCCAGAAGTATTGAAGCGGGAGGGTATGGTAATTGATATTTCACGAGGGGAGGGGACAGTGGCGGTGATGGTGGAGGGTGGAGGAGGGTGATGGTGGGTGGAGGTTGAAGATGAAGTGTGGTGGTGGGGTTTTATAAATAAAAATGAAGAAGATGCCCGGATAGTCCCTATGGTTTGGCCTTTTAAGGAAAGGGTATTTTTGTCATTTCACACCCCTCTTAACAGAGAAAACAAACTGAAGTTAGACCCAGGGACTACCGAGAACAAAAAAATGAAAACTTGGGGACTATTTAGGTAGTTTTAGAAAGTTGGGGACTATAGGTGAAAAAAGGCGAAACCACAGGGACTATCCGGGCATTTTTATCTTAAAAATATGTAATTAAATCCTAAAATTTAGTATTTTAGAGTTCTCGCAATCGTTAGTGTTCTGTAATGATATTCATCATATATATATATATATATGAGAAGGATCCGTTAGGAACCATCCTTTATTGCGAGAACCGCGAGAACCAATGTGAACACAACAAAAAATACCTAAAAATAGCTAAAAACACACACAAATTGTTTTTTTAATATTTTTTATAAAAAAATCGCTACTTTTTATAAAAACACACACAAATTGCTATCAAAAGTAGCGATTTTAATGTAAAAAATATTATTATTTTTTTGTGTTTTTTTGATTTTTTTAGGTTTTTTGGGGGTTTAGTTTTTAGCATTTTAGCTTGGGGGGGGGGGGTGGTTAGTTTTTAGCATTTAGCTTGGGGGGGGGGGGGATGGGTTAGGGTTTTTTAGCTATTTTAGGTTGCGAGAACCAATGTGAACACAAAATAAAATCTAAAAAAAAATAAAAAAAGCACTCAATTTTTTTTAATATTTTAAAAAAAATCGCTATATTTCGTTACCATAATAAAAAAAAGTTTTTTTTTTCGAGTAACAGTTATCCATGCACATGTGCATATGTATCATTACTTCGACAAATTCGGTAATACGTTATCAGGAATAGACAACTGCACTTTAATTTACAATACCATTAGTAATACACTACTTTTTACATTACCAATATTCAAAATGTACATGTGCATCATTAGGTATAACCACGATATAACGTGTTTTGGTACAAAAAGTTTGTGATTTTGAATGAAGAAGTAGGCCCATATACATGTTTTTTTGTTAGTTATATCTAGTGGTTGATGGTTTGGTTATAGTTGTCAATTTATGATGTAATATGTTGATTGGATGTCATAAATGGTGTTTACATACATGTAATAAAGTGAAAATATTGTTAATGGTATTGTATTATGGATGATAGGAGGTAATGCTATTGTATTATGGATGGTAGGAGGTAATGGTAGTGTATTATGGATGGTATGATAGATGAAAGGGAAAGTGTATTCAAAGTAGTGTACCAAAACACCTTATTTCATGTTGATACATATAAATGCACATGTGCATTTCTAATATTGGTAATGTAAAAAGTAGTGTATTACATATGGTAGTGTAAATGAAAGTGCAATTGTCTAATATGTGTAATGAATTACGGAATTTGTCAAAGAAATGACAAAAATGCACATGTGCATGCTTGTGTATTATGGATGGAATGATAGATGAAAGAGAAAGTAGTGTACCAAAACACCTTTATTTCATGTTGATACATATAGATGCACATGTGCATTTCTAATATTGTTAACGTAAAAAGTAGTGTATTACACGTGGTAGTGTAAATGAAAGTGGAATTAACTATTATTTGTAATGAATTACGGAATTTGACAAAGAAATGATACATATGCACATGTGCATGGATAACTGTTACTCGATTTTTTTTTTTTTTTGAAAATTTTGTTTATTAACAAAATATAGCGATTTTTCCAAAAAAAATAGTAAAAAAATTTATTTTGGGTGTTTTTTAGATTTTTTTAGGAACTACTGTTTGTGTTCACACTGGTTCTCGCAATAAATGGTGGTTCCTAACGGATCTTTGTCCTATATATATATATAGAGAGAGAGAGAGAGGCAGGTTCATTGGGAAACACTAAAAAGTGAGGAACCGGGGAACACTTTAAAAAATTCAACTTAACATGTTAAAAATCAATTTTTTTTAAGTTTTCGGTGCTTTTCCTTATAAATACATGTAGAATAATTTTTAATAAAATATCAAAAACTAAAAATATAAAATAAAATGTTTAAACAACAATTAAAAAATATATCTTATAAAATTAACTTAACATGTTAAAAGTCATTTTTTTAAAGTTTTTCAGCGCTTTACATTATAAAAATGGGTAGAAACTATTTCAATAAAAAAAATCCATTTTGTAAAAAAATATTAGCCTTTTTTTTAATATTTTTAGTTTTTGATTTTTTTATTAAAAATGCTTCTACAAGTATTTAGATAGAAAAGTGCTGAAATATTTTTTTTTTAAATTGTTTTATAACATGTTAAGTTATATTTTTAAGAGCGTTCCTCGGTTCCACACTTTTTTAGTGTTTCTCAATAAACTTCACACTATATATATATATAGGAAAGGGGAAGGTGCATTTGAGAAGAAATTTAATGTGAGAAGAAAAAGAAGAAAGGGCATAATGGTAAAACATTAAATAGTTTATAACTCACTCATTAATTATGTTATCTCCTATTAATAAAGCAAAAAACATTTTATTCCTACACATTTCAAAATTTATTCTACATATATCTTACACTTACCGAAATTTACCCTACACATATCTAAATTTTTCATACACATTTAAGAATTTATCCTACACATACTAAAATTTATCTCACACATACACATGTCGAAAATTGTCCTTCATCCTAAATTATTTTATCTTCAAAGAGTATATTTAAAATTGAGTTACAATTTTAGTTAGTTAGCTAATTAATTACAATTAGAAATTTACCTATATGCCCTTATTAATAACATTAAATACACATATTAAATGAATTAAAATGGAGCATTTCTATTGGTTTAAAACTTATTCTTTTTATTCTTACAAAAATTTTCTTCTCATTTGAACCCTCCACATATAGGAAAAGTGTAAAATACAATACAGCTTAACGTACGTCACGTACGACAACGTGCGTGATTATTTGTATAACGTGCGTGATTAATATTTTCATCATGCGTGATTAATGTTTTCCAACATGCGTGATCTGGGTTTTTTAGTTTATAACGTGCGTGATTTTCAAATGAATGTGCGTAATTATCTATCGTACGTGATGTATGTTAAGTCGTATTGTACGTTAAATGACCCCTCTCTCTATATATATATAGGAGAAGGTTTAAATGAGAACGTTAAATATTGTGAGAACCGTGAAAACGAATGGAAAAACCACGAAAACTTGGTCAAATGCAATTCAAATTCAATTTTTTTACACTTATCATTATTATTCGAATACAGTGTTAGAAATTTCATTTACACGATTTAATTTACGTAAATGCGTATATAAAGAAAATTTACACATGTGTAAATTTGTTATATTTACACATTTGTAAAAATTCTAATAAGAGTGATTTTGATAGGAGAAATGAATTATTTGATTTGTAAATTCTTTTTTTAATATTGTACTTTAATTAAAATAAGGTTTGTATTAAAAAAATAGTTTTAATTGATTTTTTCATTTGTGCTCATATTTCTCACAATATTTAGCGTCCTCGCAATATCATACTAACATATTAAGAATAAGTCATTGTCATATGTAATACATGTATACTTTGAAAAAAAAATGTTTACACATGTATTATCTCAAAATTATATTTTAAAGCTATTTTTTTTTTTCACATACACCTCGTATCAAAATTATTACCTCGTATTAAAATTATATTTTAAAGCTATTTAGGGGGGCCACACACCTCGTATGGTTAGCCATGATTGAATGGTTTTAATTTGTAGGGGCTATCTTTTATTAAAAGGCGACTCGAACTAGAAAAGGAAAAGAACACTACATAATATACAACTGCTAAAATTTAATTTATACTATTTCTCCAACTCTATATCTTTGATTTTGAACCTATTTCTAATCCAAAAGAATTATGTGATCTTATATTCCTTTAGCATGTACTAAATCGAGACTAGCTTGCTTGAAAACACCACATCATTACGAGTTTTTCATATCACCCAACAAGACAAAAAGGCAACCAACTGGGGTGTCCCAGTTGGCCAGCCCCACCTCTCCTCTTCATAGAGACCCGGGTTCGAGTCCAGGCACGGCACCAACCGGCCACCTTCTTCACAGAAGGAAAAAGACTCGGCTTGGGATGAGGTATTAACCGCCAGGCAGCTATGGGGCTAAGCTAGCTTGTGGAGTGGGATCACTCCAGCGGCCTAGAGGTCCGTGCAATACCCCCCCCCCCCCCCCCCCAAAAAAAAAGGCAATCGAATGAACCAACTTTCTTTTGAGATCATGAACACTCTTGTGAAGCTCCAATAGATCCTTGACAACGAAAGCATAGACAGGGGAGATGTTGCACCAATTAGGTTGATTGTTGAAACAATACAAGAGGTAAAGATGTGTTCAACTCTCTCTCCATCTCTTCGCATGAGGGTAGCGCTAAAAACGAACCGAACTTTTCGCGAACACTTTGTTAACTGTTTGATGGGAAGTTTGTTTGTATTCGTTCGTTTAATAAATAAATGAACACGAACAAGGAATTATGTTCGTTTCGTTAAATGAATGAACATGAACAAAGTCTTCGTTCGTTCATTTATGTTCGTGAATGTTCGGAATCGCTTTCGTTTGTGCCCATTTACATTCATATGTGTTCAATAGTTCACTTGGGTTTTTAAAATTTTATATTCTTTGTTTAAATACCTCAAAATTCCCACTAATTAAATACTAAAAAACATTAGTTTATTGTATACCACATAGTATATTGCATAGTATCTAATGATGTTTTTGTACCTTTGAAATTTAATCTATATTTGTTTCAGTTAATGAACGTTTTTCTGTATTTGTTTATGTTCATTATCTAAAATTAACAAACGAATACAAACACGTTTATATCCATGATGAACGAATAAGAATAAAAAATCTCGTTCAGTAAGCGTTCATGAAAAATTCGTAAACACGTTTATTTCCTTAAAAAACGAATACGAAAAAAGTCTTGATCGTCTTCGTTCGGTTTGTTTGCAACCCTACATGACGGTTATTCAAGCGAATTAATTTCCACACTCATCCTCTATAAAGCCTTTCTCATAGGTAGTTGACCCAACCCGACTCTCCACCCAAAAACTTTTACTTTCAAAGGAAGCCAAAGGTTACATGTGACGGTAAAAGTTGTATTCGTAGACTCCTTGCCTTTGAGCATGGCTCTAACTAATTCAAATCGAGAATCTACCATCAATTTCCCAGCCCAGTTCCATTTATCCAATTCTCTCGATAAAAGAACTTGGCTATGAAGAATTTGGCAGTGAATAAGTTCTTGTGTTTCGCTCCCTAACAAAGCTTGTCTGCTCCAAGCCCAAACCTACTCTATGAAATCCCCATGTCTTCTTGTATGCGTCCATCATCAAACATTCTTTATCGGATTCAAGCTAGAATAAGGACGAGAAGGCTGACGATAAAGCCTCTTGACCCATCCAATTATCAACCCGTAATCTGATGTTAAAGTTATCCCATAGGTTTTCCTTATCTAGTGTGATTAATGTAAAACCCATATTCTAATACGTAAAGTTTTTCAATTTAAAACCATAAAGCTTCGCTTTATACTACGTAATTAAACCAACATTTCTTTGTTTTACAAAAGCGAGGTTAACACAAAGTGACGAATGATTCGAATCAAAATACAATTCCCCATTTTTAGTGTTGAAGAAAAATAAACAAAAGCGGAAGTTAACAATGTAACACCCCGAAAATATGAAACTTTATATTAAAATTATGAGGTATAAAATAAACGGGAATAAACTAACTAGGAATAAATAACCTGGTTAGTCATGAGCCTTGTAGAAGTAAGTAAAAGGGTTAAATCCCCTAAAGTGTGAACCAAATAATAACTAAGGGACTAAAAGTGTTAAATTCGAAATTGAGTTTAATAAAAACAAATTAAATCACACCAAACACACACAAGAGGTGTATCTGGTCGATCAAAAAACGCAGGGGCGACAAAGGCTCCTCACCAAACCCTAGCTTCCACAAAATTGATCAATTGAAGGTTCAAATTAAGTCAAAATCGAAATCCGAATATAGATTAGTGATCACCTCGACGAAGGGATCATAAGGTATGTAAAATTTTGCTATTTGGTTCTATCTCAAATTTTAGATGAACTTGAGAGATTCGAAATTGAGCTTGATTATGTGTTGAATAGATGAAATTAGAAGTGATATGATGTCTAGGGATGAACCCTAGAGGATTTCTTGTTAAAACCTTGCATGATGCTTGTAGGGTTTATAATCACCATTGTAGGTGATTAATAAGTTGTAGAAATTCGATAAACACTAGGATTATGATTCTTGTTCTAGTATAATCTGAGTTTTATGAGATGAATTCTGAAATATGGAAGTTAAAACATGTATAAATGCGCCTAATTGAAGTTGATTTAGATGATAATTACAAGTCATGAACTTGGTATTAATTATGTAAAAATCCGACCCGCTAGGTGTTTGTTAAAACGCCTAAGTGAGGAATAAAATGTTAAAGATCGGACGAAAACACAGATTTGAATACTATAATGAATTGTGCGTTAATGAATATAAAAAGAGTTCTAAATGGTTTGCGAATTGAACTCTTTAGGCAAAGAATCCGGATCGGCAAGTGGACAAGCCGGAGGGGATACGCGTTTGAATGGTGTGCTCTAAAGGTACGTGACTTTAGTCTCGTTAGATTATGCATACATGTTTAGGTTTAATGTATAAATGGAGTCGTAGTGTAATAGATGCATTTCATGTGTCTTTGAAGTGGCGAAGTTCACTCGACAATCAAACGGGTCAAAATAAAGGTTGGAAGTGGGTTTGGCTTGTCAATAAAGTGATGGTTTTCACTAGATAGCCAAACGGGTCGAAATGATGCTTTTAAAAGGATCATGTGAGTAGAGACTTGAAAGTCTCATATTTCGTTAAGTGTTGGATTGTACTACGCCAATGAATTGGCTATGTTAATTTAAGTCTACAAATCTGGGATATCGGGTCAAACACTAGAAGTCAATTGAAAGTGTCGCTTGAAACGGAATGCTTGAATTCCGAGGAAACAAGCATTTAGTTCTAAGGGAACGCAAAGCCATGGAATGGCGTGCATACACCAAGGTTATAAGCCCGGGGGATTGGGTAACTATGTCTAAAAAGTCTTAAGAACTGAAAAGTGGTATTATGCACTTATTGCTAATGGGTTGGATAATTGAAATAAGGAAATTGTGAACCAATCGCTGGTAACTCGGTTTCTGTGATGTGAAATTTACATGGTTGGATCCTTAATTTTATTACGGACTCATAGGAAAAATAATCGACTAAAACGGACAACCGAGTAAAAAGTTATGAAGGTTTAAAGTTAGATTTTTTGTGAATTTCGGACCTAGGCAAAAATGCAGGTCCAGAAACGGGACCTGCTGGAAAACGCACTCCTCCGCGCCACGCGACGGGAGCATAAGGATCTGGCGCGACACGTGGGGCCACCCGCGGCATGCGAAGGGTTTGACTGAGTCTGGCGCGTGGCGCGACAGACTAAAAACCAGAATTTTATTATTTTGTTTATATTTATGTCATTGGAACTTGTCTAGCCTCGGTTAACAATGTCAAAACTAATTATTTATGTGGTTTTGACCTCAGGTGATGCTCGTTAGCTTCGGATGCCGATTAAGCGTGAAATCAAGAACCGAACACCATTTTTGAAGCTTCCGCACTAATCTAAACTTGTCTAGAAAATGTTGTTTTGTAAACTCTGTTAGATGTGAATACTTTGAACTAGAAGGTCCTTATGTTAACTCGCTAAACAATGTACATCTTAACTTTTTAACTAAGTTTTGCTAAATATGCATTTTGTTAAAAAGGGCCCGTATTTTATGATTAAAATAAATAGAAAGTTAAGACGAGTGTTATAAACAAGCATTTGGTTCTTAACGTGGTTTCATCTTCATCCGGTGCCTAAACTTAGATGTTACCTATCATACGATTTCATTCAAAAAATTAGTAATTGAGTTATTTGAACGAAATCGTTAATCAAGAAACAAAACATTTTTTGCTGAAACAGGGTGCCCTGTGACATGCGGAGGAGCTTGGTCTTTCCCCTTCGCGTGGCGCGGGGAGGCTAAGTTGACTTTTCGTTGACCAGCTCCCCCGCGACACGTGGAGGGGCCTGGTCTTTCCCTCCCGTGGTGCGGGGAAGGCCATTTTCCAGTAGTTTGCCAGTGTTTGCTGGCTTTTCCATTCTTATCCAATTTTTTTAGAATTTTGCCTGGTTTGTACCCAGATTGGTCTAAACCTGTTTTTTTTCTTAGGACTTTTCCCTTCCATCTTTAAACTCGTAATCCACTACCCAGACATGGAGTCTTCAAATTTTCATATCCTTCATTTGGTTTGGTGTTTTTACCTAAACCGACCCATTAGGAGGCATTAGGCATTCTAGTTCATGCGTCCTATATTCTTGTCAAGGTTTTCCTCATTTTCTCCCAACCACAATGTCACACCTTGATTTCCTGGTGGGCCCGGACTTGGGGTTTATGTGTGAAAATTGATATAGATATTCATATTTAGCACAACGGAAGTCTTAGGATTATAAAATAATATTACAAGTACAAGTGTCTGAAAGTTCAAAAAAAATATACAGACGGAAAGTGTACTAAAAGATCCACATGCGGATCAGAAATAAAAAAAAATGAATACATAAAGACTACTAGGTATTGCTTGGAGTCGCAAATTCCAATATGCATATACCGAGCAGCTCCAGCCTATTCCGTATTTGCCAACCTGCGCTTAGTCTTTTGAAAATACGTCAGCTTTCGCTGGTAAATACAATTAATCGACGCGTTTTGAAAATCTTTTCAAAACCATTTTATACCATTTGGTATATCATTTTTATAAATAACTTAGGACAAATTATATCTCTTGTTACCAGTATTACATGTTTGTGAATACATATGGGGCCCAGAACTAAACTTTGATACATAATTAACCGACACACCACTTTTTAATAAAAATATGATATAGCATAATAGCGTCTGTCAGGTGTATGCCTACACCTCGCGCTTAGGTCATGGCCACTTGCAATTAAGTGAGCCGTGGATATCCAGGACACAGTCGCATTAACCCCCAATGTTTAAGTTGTCAAGCATAATGGATTAAAACGGGTTATTTGGATTTTGGACATCATTCGTCATTGATCTCATACCCAACCAAGCGGCAATGTTTTGTTGTATCCTAAGCCCGTATAGGGAAAATAGATTAAAATTATTTACCTAAGCTTATCTTTACAATTCAAAGATATATTAAGCACAACGTTAATCGAAACAACTAACACATGCGCAATTTACTGGAGGCTCCTAGTCTGGAATGGATGGAATTATGATCCGTTAGAATGTTAACGGGGCTTATTCAAGTCATATGACTTGGACCAGTTAACTTATAATAAATAGGTGCGGTTCGGTAGATTAAGCGGAGACCGGATAGAATGTGGTTTGCACCCTCACGAGTGTTATGACTCGTATAATATGGTTCAAACAATCATACGCTATAATTAGAACTGATTTGGAAAGGTTTTGACCCGATTCGACTAACTTATATAAACTATGTTATATAAGTCAACCGTACGCGCATAGGCGGCATCGGGTGATCGGATGGGTCTAAGTAAGTCCAATTTGCCACAACATGTTTATTATGTTACCACATCAGTTTGTAACTCAGATTATATGTTCATCATCTTTTAAAACTAATTTATGCGCAAAAGGGCATTATGGGTATTATTTAGGCACAATATGTGGACTTGCATAAAACCCGACAAACGATATGATCAGAAGTTATAACCCTTAGGGGTTATTCACTCTAATAATACAATCATATAACAACTTCAAATCAGTAGCTAAACTATCTTAAACGGGTCAGAATCGAAAGTCAAAGCAGAAGTCAAACTGTTTGACTTTCGGTTACGAACCGAGCTCTAAGCAGGGAATGACGGGTTGGACATGATCTAATATGTCCTAATATGTTATACAAACTGATATAATGTCAAAAATTAAGGTTTCGATACTTAGAAGTTCATTTTACGTTATTTACGAAAAAACTGTGTTTTGACTTTTTATTTAATAAAACTTTGACACGTCATTTGACCAACTTAACATGATCTTCTGGAGGTGCCCTCATAGGGGATTAACACCTAAATTGTTACTATCACGTAGCTATGTTCAATTTGAACATTGGCTTGACTGAAATGGTCATAACTGAAAGTCAAAACAAAACTCAATTTGCTTGACTTTCGGCTAATAACTAGCCTATAAATGATACAAGACTGAGTTAGAACTTCAAGGGAGTGTTTAAACTCTAGGAGGGAAGCCTCTCTAGATCAGAAGCTATCCAAGAGATATGAGAATGAATTTGTGAAGGTGCAAGGCTTGAAGGACCGAAAATATGGTGCTTTTTATAGTTGCACAAAATTCACAAGATTATGCCAAGTGTTCACAAGGTTTCTCTGGTGTAGATTAGTGTCTGCACAGGTGGGAGAAGCAGAAAGAGAGTGACATTTCGCAAGAGAGGTGGCAAGAGTAGCAGGCTGCTGCTGCCAACAAGCAAAATCTGCCAGCGCACCCCTTACGGACCGTAAGGGTGGTGGCTTACGGTCTGAAAGGACCTTCAGCGCCCACAGTCTTCATGAATGTCTTACGGACCGTAAGGCATAAGCCTTGCGGTCCGTAAGGGACCATCTGATGTGCTAAAAGTAGTTTAATAAAAATAACCTAATCTAGACACAAAAGTAATACTCTAGACTCTTTAAACTCGACTTAACTACTAACCGATAAGTGAACCGATCGACTCTAGTAAAGCTAAGTAAGTCCGGATATCGAACCCACGAGACTCTATTTAATTACGTTAATGACTCTATCTAGACTGACACTGACACGACACTTACTATTTTTATGTTTGATGGGGGAGGGGTTCTAAAATTCCTAAATTTACAATTAAATTAAATTAACTAAATTAACGCACACGAACTAATTTGGGTTTTACTCAGATGGTGTAGACAACTCCCTAGACTGGAATCCTGGTTTGCATCAGTAATGATTTTATTAGGATATTAATTATTATGGAACCGGGATCTTCTAATACTAAACCTATCGAGATACCGAACAAGACCCTCGACCCTTCTCAGGAAGACACTTATGGCACTCTAAAGGTTGTTATGAACACTGGTTGGTTAGACTCCCTCACAGGACATCTAAGGGGTTTACGAAAGTACCCTAATTCAATTTACTCCCTCACGGGACCTAAACCTAGTGTAGACTCGGGTTCTTGATTAGACTTGTTAGACAACAGTCAAAAGGTAAACTAGTTCAGACTCCTCACGAAGCTCCTACCTAGTAATTTAATGACTTAGACCTAAAAAAACCTCGCACCTCACAGGTTTTGAGAATTAGTAGAACACTTAAATTTATTTGATTACCGAATATTACTTCTAAGGTGTATTGCATGATTAACCCTAAAGATTATTAATTTATTCCATGATATAGACACTCACCAAAACTTATAACCTAGCATGACTCTATTACGTGATGTAGACCGTCACCAAGAATCATACGAAGCAACAAACAATATTCAAACACTTTTAAGCATGCATATACATCTAAACAATAATCGAGTCGACTACTCTTGCAAACAATCCATAAATAACTAATTATCCATTATAAAAATCAACACTTTACATAACTATTCATCCAATCTAGGTAGTATAACGAATTTAGCCAATCAAAGTCATGGAACAAGTCATAAACAAAGTATTTTCAATCACGAGAAACATAATTCAAGTGAGAAATGAAGAATAAAGACACTCGAATAGCAGAGCAACGACCCGGATGACTTCCTAAGCTTCAAGACTTCAATCAGCAGCTTCAGGATCTCGAAAACGCTTCAAAGAATGTCCAAAATTCGCCCAGAAAGTTGTTGATTCGTAACATGGCTGATGTTTGAAGTTAATGATTATTTATAGTTAACCCTTGTTCAAACGACTGAGAATTGCCGACCTTCAACCCCATCACGCTACGCGACGGGTAACCCTAATCGTGCTGGCGTAGCGCCAAGACTCCAATCCTTAGAAAACATTATTTTAATGCTCGCGCTACGCCAAGGTATTTCCATGTCTTCTTCGCATAGCGCCGAGGCTTATTTTCTATAGAATTCTTCGATTTTCGTTCCCGTTCAGCTACGTGACGATCCGGCTCCTATTTCAGCTTCATAATCAGCAGGTTATTCGCTGTTTTCTTCGACTTTTAGCAACAACGACCTGAAAACACATAAACTAACTACAGTAACGAATTCTAACTAAAAACTAAAACAAACTAAACGAAATATATAAAAACTATACACGAATAAAGGATGTATTTTATAATACATCACCATCAAAGACCAAAAGAATTTTAAATGCCTTACGGACCGTAAGGCATGTGCCTTGTGGTCCGTAAGGGACCTTCAGAAACCAAACATTTGGTATTTTTCCATATTTGACCCCTCCAGTTCCATCCTTCCACATATTTACGTATTTGGTACCTCTCGTCCAACTTATCGGGAATATTTGAGAGTTGATTGGACACGTGTTGCCATATTATTTGTTATTAATTTCTGAGGTGTTACACACAACCATGATTGGTTTCACTGGACAAACCTTAGCTGTAACACCTCGTAAATTCGTGTCGAGTAATGTACTGACACGTGTACATACTGTCACATGTGCCTAAATATTGGACGAGAGGAACTAATTTTGTCAATTTATGAAAATATGAATGTGGAGGGACTAAAGGTGTAAACATGTGAAACTTTTACCTCTGAGTGACCCTTTACGGACCGTAAGTTTTCATGCTTATGGACCGCAAAGCCTTATGGCTTACAGTCCGTAGGGACGATGAAAACTATGTGTGCAGGCTAGCTTACGGACCGTAAGCTTAAAGCCCATACGGTCCGTAAGGACGGTATCTGGGCATATTTTTGTTTGGAAGCCAAGCAAGTCTGCCATGGTACCACCTATTCGAAATTCTGAACATGCTAGCTGGTCTTGACACATCCTAACATACCTGGAGTGATCTTAGAAGAGCTCCAACACATGTCATGATCCTAGCTCATGCCCTTCTACTATAAATAGGCACCTTATGCAACCATTTTCATTGCACCAATAATTAAAGTCACTCCTCTCTCTTAATCTGGAAGTTCCTAGCTGAAAGGAGCATCCTACTAAGTTCAAATCATTCCAAGGATCACTTGTAAGTGTTCCTTTCCAGTTCATTTTCAGTTTATAGGCTTTAATTAGCCAAAAGTCAAGCAAAATTGACTTTTGCTTTGACTTTCGGTTTAGACCATTATGGTCTAACCATTGTTCGAATCGAACATGGCTACGTGATTGTAATTAGGTAGGTGTTAATCCCTAAAAAGGGCACCTCCTGAAAATCACGTTAACTTGGTCAAATGACGAGTCAAAGTTATGTTAATTAAAAAGTTAAAGGGCAGATTTTCGTAAACTTTATAAAATGAACTTATAAATGTTAAACCCATCTTTTTGACACTAAATCAGTTGGTAATTAATATTAGAACATGTATGAACATGTTTAGCCCTTCATTTCCAGTTTTAGTGTCAGTTCGCAACCGAAAGTCGAGCAGTTTGACTTCTGCTTTGACTTTCGATTCTGACCCGATTTCGCTAAGTTAGCAACTGAATTTAAGTTGTGTTATGATCACATTATAATGTAGGATAACCCTCTGAGGTTATACTACTTGATAATAATCAGATTCTGAGTTTTTACACAAGTTCTTGCATTATGCCTAATTATGACCAAAATGCCCTTTTTGCATAAAACTTGGTTTTAATCAATGATGAACTTGCAAAACGAATACGGTAAATTATTACCACTTGGTCGGGTATGGGATCATATGTTGGATTGTGACTACAAAATCTCCATGACCCTTTTTAATATGTTTTGTCTGATAACTTAAACATTGGGGGTTAACGCGACCGTGTCCTGGATATCCTCGGCTCATTTAAGTTACTAATGGCCACGACCGAGCATGGGGTGTAGGCATACACCTGACAGATGCTAATGCTATTATAAAATGTTTTTCTTACCCATATTGGGGATACCCCTTTATGGGTTAAAGTGGTGTGTCGGTTAATCATGTTATTCGGTTTCTGCACCGGACCCCATATGTATTGATAGGTATGTAAAACTGTATGCAAGATCATTTTGAATTGTCCCAAGTTATTTATAAAAATCATGTGCCTTGTGCACATAAAATGATTTTTGAAATGTTTTCAAAAGGAGTCGGTTATTTGTATTTACTAGTGTAAACTGACGTATTTTCAAAAGACTAAGTTACAGGTTGCAAGGATACGTAAATAGGCTGGAAGTCGCCTGGTAATGCTAGAAGAGGAATTTGCAACTCCTTTTAATAAAGCCTAGTAGTCTGTTATCTCATTTTTGTACATTTTCGATCCGCTTATGGATCTTTATTTCAAGCAGTCTGTATTATTATTTTGAACACTGAGACATTTATGTTTGTAATAATATATCAAATCCAAGACTTCTGTTGTGCTATCTGTGTTTGTGTATTTGACATCAATCTCGTCACGACACTTCCCAACCGGGCCCACCGGGTGTCACGGCCCCCAACCGAGTTTCCTGGTTCGAATGCCGCGGGACAGAAACCCGTGGTATTAGTATTTAATTTGGCAGCGGAATTTTAACAGGATCATTTAAAACTGAAAATACCCGATTATTTTATTTCAAGTTTCGGGACAAACCCCGTAATTTACAATAAATGAATTTCACTGGGAAATCCTCTGTTTACAAAAATATGTTTATTTATTTACTGAGCCACTTTATCCAAGCTAATAGTGCTACGCGACACTTTTCCCTGTTCACAGTAAATCAGCTGAAACATGTTTAAAAAGATTTTATCAGCAGGGAAATACTGGCGAGTCATTCAATTTGCACAAAATGACACATTGTTACAATTTACAGCATTAAGAGTTTTCATATTTGCCCCTATCTTATAATTAGTTGGTTCAGTTGTCACTCGGCCGGATCTATGACTGTGGACATATCACTAATTAGGCTCGCCCACCTAAAGTGATAAATCATTAGTAGTAATGTGCACATACCCCCACTTAGTGCCAGTAATTAAAGATTAGCAAAGACTTAATCACTGCAAAGTATAACTGGAAAACATTTAGGGTTTTACAAACAATTTGGTAAAAAGAGAATGACTCACATTGCAAGTTTAACTGGACAGAGTTTGCCTACTGATTAAGCCTGGTAACCTAGTTAAATAATGCAAACGAAACTAGGTTAGTAACTTAATACAACATTTACGATAAATTCATGAAATCAAAACCCTCACGACGAATGACAAAGTATAGCCCGAATTTAGGCAGCACTTTAACATCCATCGGATCGGTTTCAATCGATCGGACATTGTTTCGTAGCAGTGATCAAGTTATTACCCTGTAATCGTAGCAGCGTCTCGACACTTAAACACACGTTTTTAAGCAGAATTTTGACGTTTTTGAAAGTAAATTTCGAACACAGAAGGAAGGCCATGCAACGTCCTATTTATAGCAACTTTTTGAGTTTTACGCGGCCCGCGTAAGCCTAAAGGGAATCCTTCGCGGCCCGCGAGGGCCACCCTAGCTACGGCTAGGGCTGTCGTGTCACTCCATAGGTCTGCCACATGTGCGACACGCGGCCCTAAAGCTTATCCGGAGATTCAATGGGCTGTCGCGCCCCGTGTAAGCTTTGCTTAATTCTTACGCGGCCCGCGACCGACTTATAAAACTTGATTTTCTTGATTTTTCATGAAATTTAGGGTTTTAGGGATCCGGGTTTCCACTTACGGAGTGTTTTGGGACATTTTTGCAGGTCCTTACACCGGGCGATGTTGTTGAAATGACGGGGGTGTGACATTAGCATTCCAATACCATCTTTCGGTTTGGCGTTTTACCTATACCGACCAGTTACGAGGCTTTAAGCATCCTAGCTCAAGCTCTCCTACATTCCTTATTGAGGTTTCCACATTATCACCTGTAACATCCCAAAATTTAGAATCTATATTTATATAAGTCTTGCAAAGCATTGATAAATATTTACAATTTATCTTTTTAGATATATTAATTGTCTGGTGATATGTACTATAATGTAGAAATTGCTAAAGTTATACATAAACAAGTTATTAGCTTTGGATGAAAAGGGTAAAAGGGAATAAGATGGAAACTTGTGTATTATGTGGAAATTGTAACACCCCGAAAACGGGTTTGGTAATCAACCCACGTTAATAATTAAAAGACGTGTAAAATACCGTTAGTGGTAAAATTAACCCGAAAAATATTAGGATTTATATAACTAAACCTAATATTTAATAAAAATGGAAAAGAATGCTTTTGAGAAAATAAAGTTTATAGAAGTCCGAGTTAACGGGACTTAAAATAAACTTAGTCATGAATTCCCCGTGCCCACTAATTTAACTAGGAATGTTTAACCTAGTTAATAAGTGGGAATAATTGTTAGAAATTAAGTGGGTTGTGGCTTACTTAATAAACTAACCAAACATGAGGGGCCAATATGGATAAACTTGAAAGTTTATTAAATAAAAAGAACATGTAAACAAAACACACACATAGGTGTGTTCTGTATATCGACCAGAAGCTCCCTAGGAGTTTCTAAACCCTAGTTTCAACATAATCATCAAATTAAAGGCTCAATTGAAGTTCAAATTCACATTTGAGTGTGAATTAATGATCACCCAAGCTAGGGGAAAAGCTTGGAAATGAAGCGGGTCAAACGAATCAGGAATGAAGGAAAAGCATAATCTGGATGCAAGGTAAGTCAAAGCTTACATCTTTTATTTAATACCTATTGGTTTTATAGGTTATGAATAATAAAAAGTCATATTTGACTTATGATGTTTCGACACGACATGTGCGGGTCGAAACAAAATACCATAATGATAAACCATGTTGAATGGTTAAAAAGAGGAAGACGACTATTTAGTCATGCAATGGTTAATAAATAATGAGTTTGAATAATTACCTTATAGGGTAAATCAATACAAAGAATAAGGGTAAAATGGTAATTCGGTCACTCGCTGACGATAACCGTTAGTTTTGAAAGACACCTTATGGCGTAAGACATAAAGGGGTCAAAATAATCAAGAAATGGGTTATAAGTAAAATGTGCGTACGGTGTAAACCGGAGCGAGTCATGTAGACGAGATGATACTAAATACATCTCGCAAAGATAAACGGTCACTTAGACCAAACGGGTCGAATGGTGAAAATATCACCATTTGAAAATATCGACTAATGCATATTGTCGAGTTTTATGTTCACATGAGTGAATAGGAGAAAGATAACTTGCATCGCTATTAAATAGCGATTATTAAAGCAATGTGGATAAAACGGGTCAATATATTGATCCGAGCCAGATATGTATAATAGGATAGCTACTCAATTGGAACTAGAGGTTCATTGAGAGTCAAATGAGGGTAATAGACATTCGGTTACTTTAAATAAGTAAATCGAATGATTCAAATGATGGTCATGGTGTTTTGAAAACCTAATGACTTTTAACACAAGATCATAGCTAAAAAGAGGGATTGTGGGTCAAACATACTTTCAAAAGCCTTCATCGTAAATGAAAGGCTAAAATGGACCAAAACGCCCTTGTAAGCTAAATCAAGCTAACGCCCCTTAAAGGGGGTTCGAAAAACGAGTTTTATGATTAAATAAATACTTAGAATAAGTATCAAAAGCTAAAGATGTAAATCTTTGGTCAAATGACTCTATAAGAGTCTTTGCTGTAAAATAACGATCCGAGGGGTAAAACTCAGAATATAATGATCGCCACATTAAATCCACCCCAATTATAGTTGTGGTGGAAGATTACTTGATAAATAATGTGGACATAAGATGCTAAGAAGTAAGGAGCATGAGTTATGCGGAAAAAGGCTTAAAATACCCTTAACGGGTCAAAATATGCATTTAATTAAAAACGGGTTTATGAATGTATATAAACCCGGGATTTTGAACCTAATATGATAGACAATATCGTAAATATAAGGTTCATAAGAAATTGGGATCAAACAACATGTTTGTTTGATAAATACATAAACGGGTCAAAAATTAGTAACGACATTTTAAGCCGAAGGCTTAAAAGTCTCAAATTTATTTAATCCGGATGTCGGATTTTAACTCCATGTTATGGAGAATTAATTTACGATCACGTAGGAAGAAACGGATCGTAAAACGGATAAAAAACGAGCAAGTTATGCTCGTTTTTGTAAAAGATGGTTTGGCTGGAAATATGCAGCATCTGGAACCAAACTTTCTGTCGAATTGGCACCCTCGCGCTACGCGACGGAGGACACCAAACAGTGTCGCGGCCCGCGACAGGTTAAAAATCCAGCAATAGTGTTTTGGATCAGTTGTTTGAGCTGTTGATTCATTTTTGTCGATTTATACAAGTTATAAACACCCTGAAACTAACTCATTTCATGTCTTTATGAATTGTAGGTATTAGTGGAATTACCGAAGGACGATCAAGCTCATCGAGGAACCGAACACGATCAAGAATCAAGCTTCCGCGAATAGTTTCGTCGTCACGTTTTAAAATGGCGAATGAAATTATAAAATGTTGAAATGTTTTATTTGTTAAAATGTTTTAACAAACTCGAAATTCCAAGTGTATGTTTAATCGTAAATACTCAATTATAGTCGACAACTATATGAAAATCGTGTAAAACATGTAAGGGTCTTACAAGTTGGTAATCAGAGCTCCAGGTTAAGGAGTAAAGTGTTCGGTTCGAGACTTGATCGCAAAATCCGGTAAGTTATTCTGTATATTAACGGTCTAGCATGTAAAGTGTTGAAAACAACACATAGGGTTATCGTGTAAAACACGTTACCTTAAAGAAAGCGATAAAAGACTGATATAGTTAAACGAGTTACGTGTGTTAACACGTGTCGTAGAAAGCCTTGTATTATAATACGGGCGCTTGTTAATGTCAACGTTACTAACATTTGTATATGTTTTAGTTGAAGGACCCTCATATCTGAAGATGACGAGAGTCTAAAGAGTTATCGATACGATAAAGAAATGGTCTGAAGTATGACAAGTAAGTCATACACGCTAAAGACTGGAATGGAAAAACGATCTTGAATGAGAGATCGAACAACAAGGAAAGTTTATCAGGGCAAGTATCTACAAGGTACACGTCTTAAACTTATAGCATAAACAGAAATATGCAACAAATACATAGTGAATGACAGTTGCATATAGAATACAAAACTTGGAAAACCTGGATAGGTCACCTATCCAGGATGACGTTTCCAAGAGAAATTCAGTAGAGATAAGTATTATTCACAGTTGTGAATAATGAGAAAATAACTGAATTTAGTTTAAATATAAACTTCGATGAAAGTAATCATCCAAGTAAGTATTCTCAATAAAGATCCAAATTGAGAAAAGTAATGATCACATCGACGAAAGTGATTGTATAAATGGTTATAAAAAGGAACATTGTAAATGTTCAAGGATAAAACGGGTAAAACTGGTAATTGTTAATTGCCAATTAAATAAAGTTTTACCAAATAAAATAAATCGAGAGATTACTTACATGGGATGTCATGTGGTAATTATAATAAGGTCATGTGTACCATGTGTTGATCGCTTACTCTGGCCAAGTAAGTAGTGAACACATGATACCATGAGCTTCTTATAACGAGCACAGTTATGTCCGATGTGGTAAGGTCGAGGAGAATGAAAAAGTTAAAAGAACCTTGGGGTCAAGAAATCTTATGGGCATACTCATATAAATGGTTTTCGAGGGAACCATAAAAACGATGTATGGCGCGCATAGAAATAAATGACCCAAGGGAATTCGTGAAATAAGTCATAGTGGACAAAAGAGCCATGGTTGGCAAAAAGGGCATGTAAAACCAAAAGATAAATGACCCGCAAGGTCATAAAAACAAAGGTATTGCCCGTACAAAAAACGATCGAAGTCATTGACTTTGGTCATAGTAAAGAAAGGATGATGATGATAATCATCATTCAGAAATTTCAAGACCATCAAGCATGGTCACATAAAGAATAAAGGTTTGGTTGAATAAAGCGATGGATTTCGCTAAGAAAACCAAACAAGTTAAAACGAAGTCCTAATGCATATCTAAAAGGTTGCATTAATAATGACTTCGGTAAAATCACCCGGTTGATGGGTAGGAAAATAAACACATGCGTAAACCGAGAGACGGGAACACAGATTTAAAGTCAAACGACTCGGATTCTGAGTTACGACTAAAAGACTATAAAATTTCGTAAATAGAAATTTTGAATAAATATGTTCAACTATTTTGAGGTTGAACGGGTTGAATAAAGAATAAAGTTTGATTGTTTATAAGTGATGGATTTCACATTAACAAGTCAAACGGATTAAATACAATATAATGCCGGATGGCATAAGTAAGCGCAAGCCGGATAATGGTAGCGTTACACGCAAAAGACTAAGGAGCCCGGTAATGGGACATGATTAAATACGAGTGTATGTAAACCGGATAACGGTGAACATGATACAAACCGACGCATAAAAGACATGAGAAGTCATAGAGTCGGGAGAAAGGTCCGAAATAAAACGATTGTAGTCACAAACTACAGTCAAAGTAAACGGATCTTAAATTTGAAATCAAATGATTTCCAAACATAAACAAGGTGCCTCGACACCAAATATATATAATTTAAGAATGACATGAGTAAGAAATGAGCTACGGGATCATCATAACCTTCGAGTTATAAATAGTGAAAATGTCTACAGGACCAAAATGACCCTAGGGGTCATAAATCAAAAGAAATGAATTATAAAGGGCCTTGCCTCAACAAGGTAAAAGCCTAAAGAAATAGCCCACGAGGCTAAGTGATATAACCTATGGGCTATTTAGACTAAGCGAGGGAACCAGTTGAGAATCCCCGTGTAAAAACAAAGACTATACAAGAATAAATTCTTAACTGTCAATATCCTGGTATGGAAAATTGACAAAAGTTAAAGAAAAGATGCTAAACTAAAACTTCAGTTTTAGTAAGAAATAACGTTTTTATAAACATGAATTCTGATATGAATTTAAATGGTAAATATTAAAGATACAAGTCTTGACACTGACAGGTGCAAGACGATATCTTCGAAAAGAAATAATGTCGATAAAGAAAGGTTGAAATAAACCTAAACATGACGTGATGCGATCACGATCAAGAGAAGTAATGTGAAATGTAATCACATTGTAACCCGAGTGATGGGTATAAAGTAACTGGACTAATAAGTCAAGTTAGTGAGACCGGTTAAGGTCAGGATTCAAATTAAGAAATTGGTTAATACACTAATTATTTTGAGAATAGCGTGGAATAAGCAAAACCAATAGATTTATATGATTAAGTAGCCAAATTGGCGACTCGGTCAAGTAAACAACAGAGGTATATATAGATACAAGATAAAAGTGACGGACCATGAGACCTCACTAACAGAAAATACTGATCACCTACTGGAGGGATCAGGAGACAACCAAAGCGAAGTGTTGGGAAGTCAATTCAAACCAAAGAGTTTGTTTGTTAAAAGTGAAAGATTTTACTAAAGACCTTTAAACGGGTCAAAATAACGGATTCATAAGGAATTCGATAGTATGAAAGCGATGGATTTCGCTAAGATTAATCAAACTAGTGAAAATAACGAGATTACGTTATTTCAAGTTGCATTAGTTCGTATGAAATACGTATATGCATTGTAAAAAAAAAAGATATTACCATATTTTTCTTGTAATATTACCAATTGGTTAAGATATGAGTAATGCTTAAAAGATTACTCGGGTTAAATAACATTGAGTTTAAACTCGATGAACTATGTAAGAAAGGTTTCGAGGACGAAACCTCTTTAAGGGGGATAGACTGGTAACACCCCAAAAACGGGTTTGGTAATCAACCCACGTTAATAATTAAAAGACGGGTAAAGTACCGTTAGTGGTAAAATTAACCCAGAAAATATTAGGATTTATATAACTAAACCTAATATTTAATAAAAATGGAAAAGAATGCTTTTGATAAAATAAAGTTTATAGAAGTCCGAGTTAACGAGACTTAAAATAAACTTAGTCATGAATTCCCCGTGCCCACTAATTTAACTAGGAAAGTTTAACCTAGTTATTAAGTGGGAATAATTGTTAGAAATTAAGTGGGTTGTGGCTTACTTAATAAACTAACCAAACATGAGGGGCCAATATGGATAAACTTGAAAGTTTATTAAATAAAAAGAACATGTAAACAAAACACACACATAGGTGTGTTCTGTATATCGACCAGAAGCTCCCCAGGAGTTTCTAAACCCTAGTTTCAACATAATCATCAAATTAAAGGCTCAATTGAAGCTCAAATTCACAATTGAATGTGAATTAATGATCACCCAAGCTAGGGGATCATAAGTTTGTGTTGGATCTGAGTTTGTTTCTGATTGTATTTTGTGTTTGTAATTAAAATGAAAATGGATGAGTGTGCAGCGGAATTATGATGAAAACAAACTTTGCATACAATCAAACGAGAGTAATACTTTGATCAAACATCTTTTCACACTGAATCGAAAGATTGAATTTATTTCAATAACGATTACAATGATTGATGAATGAATGCAAACTCCCCCTCAGCCAGAGCTCAGTAGTTTGTTCGTGCAAAGAAGACGATGATGCAAAAGAGCTAATAGAACAGTACAAAGTACTGATCTATTTATAGGCACTTGCAAACCACTGAACATCTTAGCTGACGTCACCATGAAAGTGACATCTAACCTCCTAACAAACTCTAACCTCTGATCTATACAAACACTGCTATGTTAACTACTGCTATTACATTACTTTACAAGACAGACTATAGATCAGCTGCTGCAACTTTCCACTGCTGTGAACCCAGCAGTACTTGTCCGGATCAGCAGTGCTTGACTCAAGGCAGTAGATAGAATCAGCAGGGCTTTAGTCTTCCATCAGTCTTTGACATTGGGCAGTAGATGCAAGGCAGCAGTTGTAGGTCAGCACTTTGCAAGATCAGCAGATAGGAGGTCAGCAGATATGAGATCACTTTCAAGGGGAGAGATTTGTATGTAAACATCTGCTTATTCTGGATCCACTGCTCTGATCCAGTTTTGGCTTTAATTATCTGTTCCTCTGATAGGGCTCAATCCCAACAATCTCCCCCTGGAACAGATAATGCCAAAACTCTTCATTATTGTGGAAATCTTTATTGCCTCATCAACAGTTCCCTTATCTGACCTTTAAATTGTAGTTCAAAGTCTAGGGCATCTGTATCTTCATCATCCCTGCTAAGTGGAAGATCAAGGAGATCCTGCAAATCTTCAAGACTCAGGCCAAGAGCTTGTTCCCGTTATATTTTCTCCACTTCTCCACCAGACCTGAGCAAAGTCAATACGCAGGTCTGTTTGTCAGTTTCCCACTTTTGTATTTTTTAGCCTGGTGGGTTTCTTGGGAGATGTTTATTTGCAGAGGTATTTGGTGAGGCTGGCCTATTCATAACTGGCTGAGCAGTATTTGCAGTTTGATCCAAACCAAGAGTTTCTATGATCTTTATGCCTTCTTTTACAAGTTCATCTCCTTTTATCATCTCTTGGATGGTTTCACCTCCCAACTGTTTGTGTGACCTTCTTTTATAGATGGCAGCACCAGTTGGAGCAGTGGCTCTCCTGATTTGCAGCTTTGTTGGTCTTTTTGAAACCTCTGCTTCAGGATAGTCAGGCTCTTGAGGAACTTTTGGATCTTTCTTTCTTAGTTCCTCCAACCTTTTATAGGTGATCCTGACCACATCTTCTTTCCATCTAGCAACTTGTCTTTTGTTTCCATATTCAGCAGCAACCAGTTCTTCTTTCATTCTTTTCAGTTCTACCTGTTTGTCAGGTACATTCTTTCTCAACTTTGCCCAGTCAGGAGGAGTGTGAGTGACTTTCCTTTTTATCATGTCTTGAATTCTTGCTGCTTCATTTTCAAGCTCAGGAACAGTCCACTCTTTGTACATGTATTTCTCTCCTTTGTACTTCTTGTGAGCCATGATGCTTTCAATGTAGTCTTTCTTCAAAGTTTCAGTTGCTCTTTCTGAAATTTGTTGACTGACATTTTTTGCAAATTGTTCTAGGGATCTGACCTGTGTTAGCAGATATTGATAGTTTCTTGAAATTTCTTTGTCAGATTTCCCTTGTGTGTTTCTTTTTGAGATATCCTCTGCTTGCTTGGCCTTGATTTCCAAATATTCATCAACATTTTTAGGCCAGGGATATCCTTTTATTGATGGCAAACTCCTTTTGGCAGGGTCATCCTCATAGTAAAAAGATTTTATTTCTTCTCTAACAGCTGCTAGTTCAAGAGGAAATTGAACACATGCAGGAGGTAAGGGCTTGTACATTGGAACTGAAGAGAGAGGAACAGGTTTTGGTATTGTGACAAGAGCTGAAGATTTTGAAGATGTTTGTGGTGGTGAAGTGTCATCATCTTTGAGAATTAGCCTTCTCCTCTTTGTTTGAGGAGGGGCTGATGATGTTTTGGATGGAACAGTGGTGGTGGATGTAGTGACAGTGGTTTGTGATTGATTAACAGTTGTTGAAACAACTGGTGTTCCAACCACTATTGTCATTACAGCAAATGTTTTAACAACTACTGTCTTCTGCCTTTTGGCAGGAGGTGATTTTGTTTTTGGTGGTAATGGTGGTAAGGCGGTGGATTTGGTGTGTGTTGAAGTGGTGTGTGTTGAAGTGGGAGCAGATGTTGAAACTACTGAAGTACCGACTGTAGTTGATACAACAGGAGTTACAACAGCTGTTTTAGGTGGTGGTTTTGGAGCAGACTTTGAACGTCTGGTTGGAATGGATTTGGGTAGCCTTACTCTTCTTGTAGGCTTCTTCTTTTCATCAACAAGATTTTCATCTTCTTTTGACCCTGAAGTACCCTGATCCGGATAATCCACCCTGGCTTTCCTTTTGGCCTCTCTATCCCTTTTTACACTTGCAACTGCTTCTGCCAGTGCATTTGTGGTCACATCAATTTTCTTGCTTCCATCTGGCAAAGGGATCTGTTTGGTCATGTTTGCATTTTCTGGTTCAATGTAGAGACCATCCTCTATTCCCTTCTTTTTCCACTCCTGAATTTTCTCCCCCTTTTTGGCATTATCTGGGGGAAGTTGATAAATGAAGCGAATTTTTGGAGGAGCAGTGCCAGTGGTGTGCAGGATCTGAGTTTTGAGAGCCTTTAGATTAGCCTGAGTGTTCTTGAACCTTGACTCCATTGCATTTCTCAGCTGTTGGACATGTTTTTCATGTTGCTGATCTGCTAATTGTGCTTGTTGATGGAGAAAAGGTTGAAACAAATTCCAGAGCTCATTTGTAGCAGGTGCGTTTTGTGGAGCAGGTGCTTGAGGTGGAACAGCAGTTGATTGTACCTTTTGTACTTGTAACACCTGTTGTAGCATATCTTTGAGTTCTGCAACAGAGTTATCAAGCTTTTCAATACGATCCGTCAATTTCTGGTACTTTAAACCATCACCCAAGTTAATGGGATCATCTGATTTCCCACTAGCAGTGGTTTTATCAGTAGTTGATGTAGGGAGTGTACTCCAAACATTAACCACTGATGCCCCTTTTTCTTGGTACTGGGGTCTTCTTCCTTCAACACTTGACAACCTTTTGATGTTGCCAGTAGGATAAATAAATCCACTGGTGGTTGGCAGAGGTGCTATGTAAAGAATTGCCTCCTAGGAAGTCTTATTAATGTAACCACTGTCCAACTGTAAACCAGTGGGTTCAACAGTTGTAGTGGCTGCTTCACTTGGACTACCACCAAGAGTTACTTGTAACTCAAGGGGTGTAACCTCCTCAGGTTGTGTTGATGGGTTAGCAAAGATTGATACATCAGACCCAGTCAGTTGTTGAGGTATATTCTCATTGATAGGTGAGTGAGAAGGACTGGTTAGTGCCTGGTTCAAATCAATTGCATCCAACAGCAGTTTAGTTGGTGGGGGAATTGTGGAGGTGATGGGTGGTGTAGAAAGTGGATTTGCCCCGGGTATTGAGCTGTGGATGATAGAAACAAGTGTTTCCAGAGCATCATGATGTGGAGACCCTATTTGTACAACCTGTTCTTTTTGTGAAGAAGCAGGAGGAGTTTCAGTTATTGGTTGAGATATTTGTACCAACTGATGTGAGGAAGAAGCAGCAGTGGTTTCTTGTGACTTTTGTGTTGTCACAGGCATTTGCTCTGGTATCTCATCCTCCAGAGTTGCCTTTTTGATTGGTTTGGGGGGTTTTTGAGTTTTTCTTTTTGTAGGCTTTTTGGTGATTGTAGGTGTGGGTTTCAAAACAGTTGGTCGGCTGCTTTGATCACCTTGAGCAGTGGGCTCAGCAGCAGATACCTGAGGAGCAGTTGTAACTGCTAAAATCTGCTCAGGCACCTCTGCTTGTGTTTTGCAAGGTGCTAACATTCTTGAAAAAGTTTCAGTTGTTAAATTGTGTATTTGAGTAGAATCACCTTGGTTTATTGCAGCTAAATCATTCTTACTGAATTTCTTTTCAAAATAGTAACTTAAAAACCTTGGAAACCGTAAGAATGATTTTGTTTCAACATTATTAACCAAATCTTTAAAAATTTCCCGAGAATAGTTAAGATTTTCTTCTTGAAGAATTGCATATCCCAGATTTTGAATCTTTAAAGGGATTTCATTGAAAGAAGTGGTTTTATTTGAAACACATAATAGGAGGGTATGAAATAAAAATCTGGTTGCAGAAGGAAAATAACCTTTTTCTAAGGTAAGTTTCTTCATCATTGTGGCTTCATACCCTCTTTCAATGAAGTCAGTTTGCAACTCGTTTTTAGTGAAAGAAATTTTACCTTCTTGATCATCGAGTTGAAAGACCTCTGAAATGGATTGTGGCGTGATTTGGACAACTTTACCCTTTATAGAAGAGTGTATGGTGGTTGCAATGTCTCCTTGTTTTTCAAGGGTTGCATTCTTCCAAAACTCCCTTTGGGTCTCCAAATAGATTGGTGCATCGACGGTGAACAAAGTTTTGTACTTTGATTTTGCCATGGTGTCAATGATGGAATCGAAAACATTGGTGGTTCCTGGTTTAGTGAGAAGACCCAGGAGATTGTGGGATGGTTTATATGGAATTTCAGTGGAAATTGCCTTTTGAGAGGCTGTTTTCGATGAAGATTTGGATGAGGGTTTTGAAGATGACTTCGATTTTGTCATTTTGAAGATGATGATCGAAGAAATTTGTGAAGAAATGAGATGAAAAACTGCTTTGAGAAGAGAATTTTTAAGAATTCAATTCGACAGTAAAACCATGTTTTGGTGGTGAGTGGGGGATTTTATAGGGAAGGAAGTGAATGCTGATGTGGCAGCCGTTACAAAAAGTCTGACCACTATGTACTGCCCACGTGACAACCCCTGGTGAAAGTGAAGGACAGTACTTTTATGAAAGTGACTGATGAAAGCAGTGGTAGGAGAGCAGTGGATGATTTTCACTATCAGTGGATAGCATATCAGTGGATAAAACACTGCTTTTGAACAACAGGGTTTATCAAAGGAATGAGAGAACAGGGGTTGACTTTCAGCAGTGGACAGGCTTTTGAAGTAGAGCAGACTTTTGAACAATCAGTGGTTAATGGCAGACTTTTAAGGATTTTAATGAAAATTTCATTTTTAGCTATTTTTAAGGATGGATTTTGATTTTCTGAAAACATTTTGATGCTTTTATGCATAGAAAAACAAGATTTTGCTTGTTATTCCATGTTTAGCATCCCAATTCTAGAGACCAGGCTTTCAAAAGTGGCTGTATCAAGTGCTTTTGTGAGCACATCTGCCAACTGGTCTTTAGTTGGGACATGATGCAGAGAAATCAAACCTTTTTCATAGCAATCCCTCACAAAGTGATGTCTGATGTCGATGTGTTTGGTGGTTGAATGGGAAACTGGATTTTTAATGATATTTTCTGCTGCCTGGCTGTCCAACATGAGTGGTGTCTTTAAGGCAGTGATACCAAAATCCAGCAACTGATTTTGAAGCCACAGGAGTTGGGCTGTACAGCTTGCAGCAACAATGTATTCAGCCTCAGCAGTGGATGTTGAAACTGCTGCTTGCTTTTTGCTTTGCCAAGAAACCAAGCAATCACCTAGAAACTGGCACCCTCCTGATGTGGACTTCCTTGTGGTGTTACATCCAGCAAAGTCACTGTCTGAAAAGCCTGAAAGCTTGATATTCCCATTAGCTGGATACCAGATACCAAGTGTGGGAGCACCTTTTATGTATCTGAAGATCCTTTTTACAGCAATGAGATTGGATTTTCTGGGAGCTGATTGACTTCTTACACAGACACATGTTGCAAACATGATGTCTGGTCTAGATGCAGTTAGGTACAATAAAGACCCAATCATGCTTCTATAAAGTGTTTGGTCAATCAGCTCATCTTTTTCATCAGACATGACCAGCTTATTTGTTGCCATGGGTGTGCTGCATGGTTTACAATCATTCATATCAAATTTGTCAAAAGTTCTTTAGCATATTTGCTTTGATGAATGAAAGTTCCATTTTGCATTTGCTGAACTTGGAGACCAAGAAAGCATTGCAGCTCACCCATTGCACTCATTTCAAACTCAGCTATCATGAGTTCTCTAAACTCTTCACACATTGAGTTACATGTGCTTCCAAAAATAATGTCATCCACATAAATCTGGACAATCATTAAATCCTTCCCTCTCCATTTTAAAAACAGTGTTTTATCAATGGTACCTCTTTTGAAACCATTTGAGAGTAGGAAGTTGGAAAGAGTTTCATACCAGGCCCTTGGTGCTTGTTTCAAGCCATACAAGGCTTTGTTTAGCCTGTAGACATGATCTGGATAAAATGGATCCTCAAAACCTGGAGGTTGACAAACATACACCTCTTCTTGAATTGTACCATAGAGGAAAGCACTTTTGATATCCATTTGAAACACCTTCATATGTGGTTGACAGCAAAGGCCAGGAACAGTCTAATGGCTTCCAATCTTGCAACAGGGGCAAATGTTTCATCATAATCAATCCCCTCTTCCTGTCTGTAACCTTGAACCACAAGCCTGGCTTTATTCTTGACAACAATACCCCTTTCATCAGTTTTGTTCTTAAAGACCCACTTTGTGCCAATGGGACTAACCTCTTCTGGCAGTGGTACAAGCTCCCATACTTGTTGTCTTTTAAACTATTGGAGCTCCTCTTGCATGGCTTCTACCCAGCTGTTGTCTTTCAGTGCCTCTTGGTACTTGACTGGCTGATGGAGTGATAGGAAACCAACAAAAAGACAAATGTTTTGGGTTTGGCTTCTTGTGAGCACCCCTTCATTTATGTTGCCAATGATTTGATCAGGTGGATGAGATCTCAAGAAGATTAAATCTCCTTGGTATGGTATGATGGCATTTGTTGGTGAAGGCTGCAAATGTGTAACATCTGAGCTAACCACTGTTGGGGACTTTGATGATCCAGCAGTGGCTTCAAAAGGTGGTGGAATAGGAGGTAATGAAGTGGACATCTGCTGACTTTTATCCACTGTTTGAGGACTTTTGTCAGCAGTGTTTGAGGATGTGGAAGCAGTGGTGGATGGGCTACTTTGGTCAACAACTGTTGAGGTAGCAGTGGTTGAGCTTTGACAACTGTTTTGAACAGCTGGTGCTTTTCCCTTTATGGCAGACCTTTGAGGGATGATGATTTCATACCCATAGTCTGGTGTTGTATCCTCTGATGGACCTGCACTGTTAGTCTTGACAACAGTATTTTCAAAAGTAAATTTTTCAAGATCTAACAGATCTGCAGGGTTTGCTGGGATTTTCATTGATGAAAGTTCATTGAACTTAACATTCAAAGTCTCCTCCACTGCCTTGGTCCGTGTATTGAACACTTTGTAGGCCTTGGCAGTGGTTGAGTATCCCAGATGATAACCACAATCAATTTTGGCTGCAAATTTAGAAATGGAATCTTTTAAGTTCAAAATAAAGCATAGGCAGCCAAACACCTTGAAATATGAGATCAGTGGTTTGATTTTATACCGAATTTCATAAGCAGTCTTTTTGTGCCTGGGGTTTATTAAAACTCTGTTCTGGACATAGCAAGCAGTGTTTACTGCCTCTGCCCAGAAAGTTAATAGCAAACCTGAATCTGCAAGCATGGTTCTGGCAGCCTCAATCAAAGTTCTGTTCTTCCTTTCCACTACCCCATTTTGCTCTGGTGTTCTAGGGATGCTGTACTGCCTTACAATCCCTTTCTTCACACAGAAGGCATCCAACTCCTTATTTTTGAATTCTGTGCCATTGTCACTCCTGAAGATTTTCACTGGAAGGTCAAATTGCTTTTCAACCTGTGTCACAAAGTCTTGCAAAATGCCTGCAGTCTCATCTTTTGAGTGTAAAAAGAAAGTCCATGTAAACCTAGAAAAGTCATCAACAATAACCAAACAATATCTTTTCTTCTTGAGGCTCATGACTTGAACTGGGCCAAACAAATCCATGTGAAGCATTTGCAAACACTGGGTTGTTTTGGACTCTTCAATGGACTTGTAAGAACTTTTATGCTGTTTTCCTTTTAAACAGGAAATGCAATGTTCAGGACATGAAAACAATTTTTGTGGTAGGCCTCTCACCAAACCATTTTTTGAAATTTCAGTGATTGTCTTAAGATTTGTGTGCCCCAGCCTTCTGTGCCAAAGTTCTGTCTCTTTGTTAGAGGCAGCTGAGAACAGACAGACATCAGCTCTGGGACACTCTTTTGACATATCAACAACATAAACATTGCCACTTCTTTGAGCAACAAGTTTAGTTTGACCAGTTTTGATTATTGCTTCAATCTTTTTGACCATTTCTGGTCCAACAATCCTACAACAATCTTTTGTGAAGAATGACCCAAACCCTTTGTCACTCATTTGTGATACACTCAGAAGTTTGAATTTTAGATTGTCTATCAGATTGACATTTTCAAATTTTACATTTCCAGACTGCACTGTACCAGACCCTAGAACTTTCCCTTTACTATTATTTCCAAAGGATATATCACCCCCTCCATGGATTTTAAAATCTTTGAGGAGGGCTTTACATCCTGTCATGTGCCTGGAGCCTCCACTATCTACATACCAAAGACTATCAAAGCATGCAGAAGCTCCCTGCACATGAAGTAAAAGGATTAGTTCATTAAGGTCTCCAAAGCCAGCAGGGCTTTGGATGGGGTCTCAACAGTGTCTGGGATGGATGCAGAATGATGGACAGTGGTTAGGTCAGGGGTTTGGACTGTTTTAGGACAGTGTTTCTCTAACCACTGTTGTGGGTCTTGACCAATCATCTGCTGGTAACCAAAAGGATGCCTATTCACTTTAGGTTTAGAGGGCCTTTTGTAGGCCTCATAAATGTGTGGAATCCTTTGGTAAGACTGTTTTTCCTTGCCTTTTCTGAACTGATTGGCAGGGGGTGCATCAGTAACCTGAACATCTCTTTTGACAGATGTTTGGTTCAGCTGTTTTGTGACAGCTGTTTGAACTGGCACAAACAGTGGTTGTTTCTTGGTTAATTTTACAGATGTTGATGATGATGATGGACTCAAGGATGTTTTAGCAATGTACTCATTCTTTTTCACATCAAAGTTTTTGAGATACACACATGCTTGAGTTTTGTGGTTTGTTTTGCCACAAACAATGCAACTTTTAGCTGAGACAATGACACTTGTTCTGTTTAAATCATAAGCTTTTAAGTGGAAACAATCTTTTGTTAGATGATTCCTTTTCTCACAGAATTCACAAAACAAGTTATCAATTTTTTCTTTCTTCTTTCTCTTGTCAGACTCCTTTGCAGCAGAGGTTTTAACCACTGCTGGGATGTCCTTGAGAGGTATGACTTTAGCTTTTGGAGCTTTAACACCATCAGTTGATGTAAAGTCCATTGGCTTGAAATTTTCAAGAATATCACACTCATCAGACCATTTTGGTTTAAACTGATAATCTTCAAGCTCCTCAAAAGTAGAGGATCCCATTGGTCTGTCAAGTGTGATTTTGTTACCAAGTTTGTCAGTGATTTTCACTTCTTGGCCATTCTTGTTTGTGGGGATGAACTCAGTGGTTACATCAGTGGTTTGAACAGATTTTCCAAAAGCAATGTTTTCATCATCATGTTTTCTATAACCAACCCCAAATTTCACATTGCTTTTTATCTGTTTTTCAAGCATAACCTCATACCCTTTGCATGATTCCACCCATCTCTCACATGTGATCTGGGTGGACTCTAACTCCTTTTTGCAAACTTGGTATTTTTCTACCATAGTTTGGAGTTGAGTTTTGGTTATGCTTTGTTCTTCTTTCAGACTGCTGATCTCTTTTTCTTTTTCAGTCAATTTGTTTTTAAGTTCTTTTAAAGATCTTTCAAATTTGACTTCATCAGTTAAGATTTTATCCCGAAGGTTTTCATTCACCTCTTTGATGTTAGCAAAAGCAATAATGCAATTGTCAGAACACAGTTTTTCTAGAACTTGAGGAGATACCTTGGCAGCAGCCATCATTGCACAATCACATTGATGATTCTCTTCATCATCAGCTATCACCTTCTTTTCACCAGCCTTTTCTTCCTTCTTTTCTTCTTTGTCCTCTTCGGACCATGGGTCTGTCAGTGGTTCAATCAGGGTACCTGAACTTTCTCCCAACAGTTGTTCACCAGCCACAGCAGTAACCACTGCTTCAGTCACCTCATCCACTGTTTCAATACTCAGCTGTTCCTCTTCAGTTTCAACCCCCTCCTGTATTGACTCTAATGCCATCAAACAAAACTCATTATGAGAAGAATCATTAGAAGCATAGAGTGCAAAATTTTCATCACTAAGGTCTTCAGGCATACTGCTCCAGTCAACAAACCCTTGAGTGAAAAAACTTTGTTGATCTGGTTGTACTGCTGCTGGAGCAGTGGTTTGAGGTGCAGGCTGCACTTGTGCCTGGGGAACAGGGGTTTGAACATATTGGATCTGTGGAACAGTAGTTTAGACATAGTGTACTGGCACAGGGGCAGCAGCATAGTAAGCAGCGTTCACTTGAGCTGCTAGGGCATACTGGGCATAGTGCACAGTGCTTTGGTTTTGAGGTCTAGGATTTGAGCTAGGATGAGTAATTATGGGACCAGTAGTTTGACTCCTACATTCCTTAGCGAAATGTCCCAACCTATTACACTTGTAGCACTTGATTTTCGATTTATCCAACCCAACCCTTAGATTCCCATGCAAACCTGGGAATTTTCGCCCTGTTCTTTTGTAAAATTTGCTAGTTCTAACACTTAGCAAAGCCAGTTGGTGCAGGATGTCCATTTCCTCTAAGTCAGTGGGATCAAAGTGTTGCAAATCATTGAGTTCAAAGCATAAATTGTCTGACATCTGGTTTTCGTTTGCAGTGAATGCATAACTAGCAGAGTGAGGATCAGGGTTGTTAAAATTTGCTCCAGCAATTATGTCAATGAAATGATCATAACCCTGATCCTTACTACTGCTCCCAGATTCTTCTTGACCCAGAAGAGCAGTGTTACCGAATGTATAATCATCAACGGCTTTTCCTGACTCTTGTAACTTCCTTTTCTGGTTCAACTCCCTTTCGTAGGTCAGGAGTCGACCATGGAGTTGGGTCAAGGTCAGATCCTTGAACTCAGGTGAATTTTGGGTGACAAAAGCTATCGTGTCCCATTTTTCTGGCAGTGACCTGAGAAACCTGCTATTTTGAGTTGAGTTTGTAAAAGTGGTATTAACAAGCCTCAGTTCACTGATGAGACAACTGAAACGCTCAAATTGTTGCGTCAGTGATTCACCTCTAACATGACAAAATGTTTCATACTGTTGGTTCAGGATTTCCCTATTGTTTTCTATGACTTCTTCGGTTCCCCCAAATTGTTCCTTAAGTGCGTCCCATAACTCTTTGGCACTGTTACAGTGTAACAGTCCAGCATATATCTCATTGGGCAGCGCTGATGCTATGATGCTAAACGCTTTAGCATCTAGTTCGAACTTTTGATAGTCGGTTTCGGTATAATTTTCAACTGGTTTTGGAACGAACTTTTTAGCATCTTCAGCGCTTGGCACAGTGGGAACATGGGAACCAAAGACAACAGACCTCCAACAACATGTGCTTTGTTGAGCGAGGATGTGACCCATCCTCCTCTGCCAGATGTTGTACTCATTTCTTTTTAGCATAGGTGGTTTAAAAAGAGAGCCAATGTTGTTTTTATCATCCTGAGATTGTGACGTCATTCTTGTTGTTTTACAGACACTGATAAATCAACTTTAATGGTGATTAATCCTTGCTCTGTTTTTCAACGAACGAACAAACGATCAGTATCAACTGTTATGAGCCGAACTATTTATGTCAAAATGATTGTTAAATCAAATTTGACTGTCCAAGCTCTGATACCAATTGTTGGATCTGAGTTTGTTTCTGATTGTATTTTGTGTTTGTAATTAAAATGAAAATGGATGAGTGTGCAGCGGAATTATGATGAAAACAAACTTTGCATACAATCAAACGAGAGTAATACTTTGATCAAACATCTTTTCACAATGAATCGAAAGATTGAATTTATTTCAATAACGATTACAATGATTGATAGGCACTTGCAAACCACTGAGCATCTTAGCTGACGTCACCATGAAAGTGACATCTAACCTCCTAACAAACTCTAACCTCTGATCTATACAAACACTGCTATGTTAACTACTGCTATTACGTTACTTTACAAGACAGACTATAGATCAGCTGCTGCAACTTTCCACTACTGTGAACCCAGCAGTACTTGTCCGAATCAGCAGTGCTTGACTCAAGGCAGTAGATAGAATCAGCAGGGCTTTAGTCTTCCATCAGTCTTTGACATTGGGCAGTAGATGCAAGGCAGCAGTTGTAGGTCAGCACTTTGCAAGATCAGCAGATATGAGATCACTTTCAAGGGGAGAGATTTGTATGTAAACATCTGCTTATTCTGGATCCACTGCTCTGATCCAGTTTTGGCTTTAATTATCTGTTCCTCTGATAGGGCTCAATCCCAACAGTTTGACGCTTAACAAGCTAGGGGGAAAGCTTGGAAATGAAGCAGGTCAAACGAATCAGGAATGAAGGAAAAGTATAATCTGGATGCAAGATAAGTCAAAGCTTACATCTTTTATTTAATACCTATTGGTTTTATAGGTTATGAATAATAAAAAGTCATATTTGACTTATGATGTTTCGACACGACATGTGCGGGTCGAAACAAAATACCATAATGATAAACCATGTTGAATGGTTAAAAAGAGGAAGACGATTATTTAGTCATGCAATGGTTAATAAATAATGAGTTTGAATAATTACCTTATAAGGTAAATCAATACAAAGAATAAGGGTAAAACGGTAATTCGGTCACTCGTTGACGATAACCGTTAGTTTTGAAAGACACCTTATGGCGTAAGACATAAAGGGGTCAAAATAATCAAGAAATGGGTTATAAGTAAAATGACCGTACGGTGTAAACCGGAGCGAGTCATGTAGACGAGATGATACTAAATACATCTCGCAAAGATAAACGGTCACTTAGACCAAACGGGTCGAATGGTGAAAATATCACCATTTGAAAATATCGACTAATGCATATTGTCGAGTTTTATGTTCACAAGAGTGAATAGGAGAAAGATAACTTGCATCGCTATTAAGTAGCGATTATTAAAGCAATGTGGTTAAAACGGGTCAATATATTGATCCGAGCCAGGTATGTATAATAGGATAGCTACTCAATTGGAACTAGAGGTTCATTGAGAGTCAAATGAGGGTAATAGACATTCGGTTACTTTAAATAAGTAAATCGAATGATTGAAATGATGGTCATGGTGTTTTGAAAACCTAATGACTTTTAACACAAGATCATAGCTAAAAAGAGGGATTGTGGGTCAAACATGCTTTCAAAAGCCTTCATCGTAAATGAAAGGCTAAAATGGACCAAAAACGCCCTTGTAAGCTAAATCGAGCTAACGACCCTTAAAGGGGGTTCGGAAACAAGTTTTATGATTAAATAAATACTTAGAATAAGTATCAAAAGCTAAAGATGTAAATCTTTGGTCAAATGACTCTATAAGAGTCTTTGCCGTAAAATAATGATCCGAGGGGTAAAACTCGGAATATAATGATCGCCACATTAAATCCACCCCAATTATAGTTCTGGTGGAAGATTACTTGATAAATAATGTGGACATAAGATGCTAAGAAGTAAGGAGCATGAGTTATGCGGAAAAAGGCTTAAAATACCCTTAACGGGTCAAAATAAGCATTTAATTAAAAACGGGTTTATGAATGTATATAAACCCGAGATTTTGAACCTAATATGATAGACAATATCGTAAATATAAGGTTCATAAGAAATTGGGATCAAACAACATGTTTGTTTGATAAATACATAAACGGGTCAAAAATTAGTAACGACATATTAAGCCGAAGGCTTAAAAGTCTCAAATTTATTTAATCCAGATGTCGGATTTTAACTCCATGTTATGGAGAATAAATTTACGATCACGTAGGAAGAAACGGATCGTAAAACGGATAAAAAACGAGCAAGTTATGCTCGTTTTCGTAAAAGATGGTTTGGCTGGAAATATGCAGCATCTGGAACCAAACTTTCTGTCGAATTGGCACCCTCGAGCTACGCGACGGAGGACACCAAACAGTGTCGCGGCCCGCGACGGTTGTCGCGTCACGCAAAAATGACACCAAATCCGGTCGCGGCACGCGACGGGTTAAAAATCCAGCAACAGTGTTTTGGATCAGTTGTTTGAGCTGCTGATTCATTTTTGTCGATTTATACACGTTATAAACTGTTGGACCGGTTTTGACTCCGAAACGATTGCGAAACGAACGTTGAACGTGCGGAATCCGTACACGAACGCGACCTAAACACACATGACGTAATATAAACGTGATTCTTTGATAAAATCTGATAACGTACAACACCTGAATCACGAACAATAAACTTTCTCTCTCTAGTTTTCTCTCTCTAGCCTCTAGCTCTCCAAGATGTGAAAATGGCAAAAGTTCTAAATGAGAAACCCTAGAGATCTATTTATAGGCCAAGGGATTAATGAGGAATCTCATTAATTACAGTTATGCCACATTGCCTTTTTGACTAACTAATTCTAAAATAACAATGTAACTCTCGTTTTCTTCAGTTTTCTACTACGGACTAGATTGACGAAGGCTATAGACATAAATGCACTAACAGACTCCCCCTTGGATATTGCCGTAGTCAATCTGTAGTCAAGCTCGTAGCGACTTTTCTTTCTCTCTTTCTTTGAATCTTCTTGAACAGAATCACGGTGAATCTGTTTTCAGCTTCAGCTTTTCCTCTTTTCCTCTTTTCTTCATCAGGCTCCCCCTTTCGTCAAGCTTCCGTGCTTTTGGGATCGACACCTTGCTTTCCGTATACAAGCTCCCCCTTGCTTTGAACTCGTCTTCAGACTCCCCCTTAGACTCAGCTTCCGGGATCGTAGTCTGGAATCTCATCTGCAATCACTCAAACATTTATAAGTAACAGCATTTCAAATTTCAGCTATCCAGGAATTGTAACCTGACTTACTCAACATTCTAAACAAACAATTTCCATGAATTTGGCAGTTTCATCGAATCGAATCGGAAACTAGCTCTATAACAGTATAAGCATCCAAATCCTCACAGTTAATCATCCAAGTCCAAACTAATGACCTTGGAGATATCACAAACTGTTTTTGATTTTTTTTTTTTAATTCAAGTTTCAAATTAATGAACTTGTTTTATTTTCAGAAACACAATCAGCTTACTTAGATTTTGAAACTCAGCACTCAGACATCAGTTGTCGAAAATAAAGTAGAATAAATTTTTTTTGTATTTTCTGAAAATATAAAGCAGTAAAGAAATATGTACAAACATATTTACAGACACTATTTTTGTTTGAGTATGCGTCAGAGGATCATATCAGTTTCTGACAAATCACAAGTACCGTTGAGCTTAATTTCACTTTAAGAATTAAACAATTCACTTAGATTGTCGATATACTTGTCCACTTAAATTTTCATACAAACTTCAACTGTTTCAGGATACGAATTAGGTGTATTAAGAACTTAAACCTATTCATGTGTCCCACCTCTTGAATATACTCCCGTATCCAGAATCCCAATAATCAGTCTTACAGGTGAGTATACTACAATGATATCTGTATATAAATTAGGTATGCGAGGGCCGAGGGATCTCAGGTCGATACTTCCGTATACGCAGAGAGATATCAGCTTCGACTTTTCGGAATGTCCCCTTTAGAGGATCTTTTTGCTTACAACAGCAGCGACTATCAATTTTATTGTTTCATCAGCATGCTGAGGGTTTAATGCTATATTTCAAGCATTTGCAGAAAGTATTATCCAAGGACTAGGTCAGAACTACCGTTCAGCAGAAGTCCCGGAATAATACCCCAGACATCGTTGAGTATAAAGACCTAGTATATCAGATTATGAGACCTTTCAAACGAGATTTCAGGGGTTACCTATATATCCAAGTAGTGTTCCCCACGAAATAAGCAAGTTTGAATTTAAGTTTATATCCCGAAAAAGTTTACTAAGTGTATAAAAACCTACCGACACATCCACGGTGAGATCGTTTAACACATTTAAACTTTCCATTTCTTTAGCGTACTGTAACTGTCTACTGATGTACTATCATTTCCTCTTTTTACGCAAAAACTCAATTTTTAAATTTTATCATGTTTTTGTCATTTTCAAATTTTCAAATGTTTTTGTATTTTCTAACAATATATCTCCCCCTAAAATGCAAAATCATATAAAGAAAATTTGACAACCAACACTGATAGCTTTGTCTCGCCATCCATTTTCTGCTTCAAGTGCTCTGATACCACTTGTTGGACCGGTTTTGACTCCGAAACGATTGCGAAACGAACGTGAAACGTGCGGAATCCGTACACGAACGCGACCTAAACACACATGACGTAATATAAACGTGATTCTTTGATAAAATCTGATAACGTACAACACCTGAATCACAAACAATAAACTTTCTCTCTCTAGCCTCTAGCTCTCCAAGATGTGAAAATGGAAAAAGTTCTAAATGAGAAACCCTAGAGATCTATTTATAGGCCAATGGATTAATGAGGAATCTCATTAATTACAGTTATGCCACCTTGCCTTTTTGACTAACTAATTCTAAAATAACAATGTAACTCTCGTTTTCTTCAGTTTTCTACTACGGACTAGATTGACGAAGGCTATAGACATAAATGCACTAACATAAACACCCTGAAACTAACTCATTTCATGTCTTTATGAAATGTAGGTATTAGTAGAATTATCGAAGGACGATCAAGCTCATCGAGGAACCGAACACGTTCAAGAATCAAGCTTCCGCGAATAGTTTCGTCGTCACGTTTTAAAAAGGCGAATGAAATTATAAAATGTTGAAATGTTTTATTTGTTAAAATGTTTTAACAAACTCGAAATTCCAAGTGTATGTTTAATCGTAAATACTCAATTATAGTCGACAACTATATGAAAATCGTATAAAACATGTAAGGGTCTTATAGAAATCACTAGAATATAACATGTATCATCCCCCACCCTAAATACCCATAGTTATGTGTGAGCTCTTGAAGAAAATTGCGACAATATGGTGATGATGATGGGAAGATGATTAGGAAATTCAATCAGCTGATGATAAATGATCAAGCATGAATCATCTATTGATCACCTCTAGCAATAAGAACACAAGGTGAGCATTCCATAACCTAGATATAATAGATTCTTAACTTGCATATAATCTGGAAAAGTTTATTAAGCTGAGTTAAATACTTAAATATAGCCTATCAAATGTGAATTCCTGTTTGTAAACATCAATAACCATAGTTGAACCTAAGGTTGTGTTTCTATGTTTTGGGTTCGTGAATAATAATGGGTTTTGACTTATAATCTGGAACACATGAGTAAGTTATGGTATTGTTAAAATGATTACACTTTCATTGATGTTTATAAGTTATTAGAAAAGGTTTAACATACTTGTGAGGTTAAAATTGGGGATTTATCATACAGGTAATTTGGGGTTCTTAACCTCACATGAGAACATGGGGATTTTTGTTAGTGCAATACGTCTATTGACTTCGTCTTGAATCATGTAATAGGATAGGTTAGGATTATCAGTGTCCAAGTTGCAAGAAACTGTTATTAGAAAGTTTAGAAGGCTGATAGCTTGAACAGGCCTGGTAGCTTGAACAGGCCTGGTAGCTTGAACAGGCCTGGTAGCTTGAACATGCCTGGTAGCTTGAACAGGCCTGGTAGCTTGAACATGCCTGGTCATTTCAAGCTAACAGACCAAGCCTATAAATAGGGGTTGAGTGTGTCATTTGAAGCTAACAGAGACCAAGTGATACCGAGGTGTTTTTACTGCCGGTGTTTCCCGAATTATATCAAATTTTTCGAAGACATGGACGAGGAATTCTACAACGCGTTTGCCACACCCGTCGCTCCCGTTACTGCTGCAGATAATCTATACAGTGAAAATGAAACGGGAACTCATCAAAAACCGCCAAAGTTGATGTATATTGAGGATTTTCAGGGTTGGAAAAACCGATTTGAGAACTGGGTTCAGGCTTACAGATTCGATTCTTGGTGTTCTTTACTGAAAGATTACGAGAAACCAAAGAATGAACGTGGGTTGGATAAGGGTTTCAATGATTTTACTGAAGCTGATAAGTTGAAATACACTAGTGAGAAGATGATGTTCAGCATTTTACAGCAAGCAGTTAAAGAAGACATCTTTGTCTTACTTCAACATAATGGAACTGCTAGATCAATCTGGGAAGCTTTACTTCAGAAATTTCGAGGGAGTGCTGATATGATAAAAAATAAAAAGGCCTTATTGAAGAAGTCGTTTGACATATTTACTTCATTTGATCATGAAACCACAAAGGAAACAATAGATAGATACTGTCATCTGGTTCTAGAAATGAAAAGATTGGATATTCAGAAAGATGATGATGAGTGGGTTGATAAGTTAGCAGAGGCATTACCCCAACAGAAGTGGGGAACTTATCTGATGATTGTGAAACTCATGAGGAAGACTGAGAGTATGAATTTGGCACAGTTTATTCAGAAGATTGAGGAACAAGAGCTGGATATTCAAAAGACTGCTATAATGACGAATCCAAATGCAAAACAAGATGTCAGTTTGTATTACAGAGGTAACAAGTTTGAGGCCACTCCCAGCCATAGTCCAAAGATTAAAACTGGTTTTAGTGCTGACAGCTCATCTGGAACAAAGATTAGGAATGCGATTCAAAGTGGTGGATTTTCTTCATCATTTTCAAGTTTTGATCCAAATAGTGCAACATCAACTTCTCAACGACAAAATTCAACACATCTTCAGTGCAATGTTACATTAAACATTCAAAATGGTCAGAATTTGTCTCCAGAAGTTGCCAAGCAGCACATGGCATCACTGGTTACTATGTTAGAATCTTACGAAAGTTTGATTGATGGGAAGATTGGCAATCTGATGCTTACCAAAGAAGATTATGACCAAATTGATGCTGAAGAACTTGAAGTGATGGATATCAAATGGTGCTTAGCAAGTGCTTGGAGGAGAGCTGAAAAGTTTCAAGAGATTACTGGTAGAGATGAATTTCGAGGAATGGCTACCTCTCCATTGGGATTTGATAAATCAAAGGTTACCTGTTTCCGTTGTAAAGGAAAAGGTCATTTTAAACGAGAGTGTAAAAGTAAAGAATCTACCGGGAATCAAGATAGAAACAATTATTATCAGAAATCAATCTTCCATCAGACTGCTCAACAACCTCAAATTGCACATGCTCATGCTACTAATGATGGAAAGAAGAAAGCTTTACTGATTCATCAAGATGATGAAAAAGTTGCAGAGGGATTTAGTTGGGATAAATACATTCCATCTGATTCAGCCTTTGTTACTAGAATACTAGATGAAGAGGCTAGTGAGAAAAGAATCCCGATATTTCCTGATCTTGGAAACGATGTGGATACCGATGATGAGGAAGAACATCTCAACAAAGCTAGAAAAGGCATTGATCTAACTAGTTTTAATTTGTTTTTTGCAGATAAAATGGAAATGTTGTACCAAAAGAAGATGGCAAGATTGAGGAAAGAGCTGGAAGCAGCAAAATTGCAAGCTGCTGAAAAGACAGAAGCAGGAGAAGAAATTGTCAAAGTAGAGAAAGAAATTGATAGGATTGTTGAGGTCGAAAAGATTGTTGAAATTGAAAAACTTGTCGAAGTTGAAAAGATTGTCGAGATTGAGAAAATCGTTGAAGTTGAAAAGATCGTTGAAGTTGAAAAGTTAGTTGAAAAACTTGTTGAAGTCGAAAAGGTTGTTGAAATTGAAAAGATTGTTGAAAAGGTGGTTGAGATCACTAAACCTTGCGAGAAATGTTCTGAATTTTGCAAAGTTTGTGAAGAAAAAGATAAGAAGATTGCTGAATTAGAGAAGATTAAAGAAGATTTATTGTCCGATGTGAAGTATGTGAAGGAATCTTATGATGTACTGAACAGAACAGTTGATGGTTTGAAGAAGACAAATTCAGAAACCGAAAAAGCAATGGATAAAATGAGTGCAACTTTAATGACAAAGCAGAGCGTCATCAATGATTATATTGAAGATTGTGCCAATCTGAAGAAGGAACTGGAACTTGAGAAGATTGAGAGTGAAAGGATTAAACGATTATTGTTGAGTTACACTACTTGTGATTATTTGATTGATCGTGTTTATCCTACTGTTGCAGGTCTTGAGGCATTCATGGATAAAAAGATTGAAGATACTGATACTGGTACGAAACCAAGTGTCAAGTATAACAGATGTCCGCCCCCGATCCATGAAACTTATTCTCCAAGGAATCCTAACGAGGAGCGTCTAAAAAAGGCAGTCAACATCAAGTTAAAGTCTGAAATCATTGATGAATTACCAGACAATATTGATGTTACATTCACAGCGTCTGACACTGATCATGAGTCTGAGTTATTAAAGAAAGTTGTTGATCAGGTGTTAGATACGGATGAAGAGTCAAAGTCGGAGTCTAAGTCTGAAAGTCAGAGTTCGTCTGAGAGGAGTCCGAGTTCACCGGTTAACAGGGTTTACAATAAAGAATTCCTGTTATCAAAATCTAATTTGAATGATGGATCAATCAAAGTAGCTTATACTTTGTATGATTCAGACAAATTATATTCTGATGAGGAATTTCCAATAAGAAGTGTCAAAACTGAAATGATCAAACAGGTTTTCAAATTAACAGAAATTAATATTTCTGAAATAAAAGATTTAAATCTTGCTGAAAAACCTAAAAAGTACACTTCAAGAGTTCAACAGAGATTGAACAAGAAAAAGGGTTACGGTCATGGTTCAGGTTTTCAAAAGAAATCAAACCATAATGGTAATCTCAAAAAGAAAGGTCTTGGTTTCAATTCTTCAGAAAATTATAAAAATCAGAAAACTTATAAACCAAAAACAAAATTTGTTTCAGGAGGAAGTTCAGAGGATGAACAGAAGAAACCGTTCTGGAAGCAGTCGAATCAAGAGTTTCTTGCTGAAGTGAAGAAGAATGTGAGAAAGTTTGCTCAAAGAGTTGACAGAAGAACCTGTTTCAAATGCCAAGAAGTTGGATATATAGCTTGGAATTGCCCCAAGACCAACTACCAAAAACAAGAAGTTTCTTCTAATTCTGTTTTGAGAAAGACTTGTGTTAATAAGGAAGAACAACCTGTGAAAAATGTTAAAAAGTTTGAAAATTCTACTTCTGAGGAAGGAGAAAGTTCAAAACGGTTTTACAAAAGAAGAGGTGATTTGAATAAACAAAAGTGGGTGGTTAAATCTGAGGGTAATTCTGACAATGAATCTGATTCCATAAAATCAGAGGAGTCATGTGTTGAGAAAAAGGTTGATAATTCCGTTCCTGAGTTGAACGAGGAAAACTTTCCGTTATTAACAAAAGAATATTTGAAATCAAAAGGTAGGGTTGAGATTTCAGATCAATTCTTTGCTGATAAGAAAGAATTTGATGCTGAAAAGGTGTTTAATGGAAATGTTAAACATATTTTTGGTAAGATGGTTGCAGGAAAAGTGAAAGGAGCTAAAGAGTTTTACAAATCAAAGTGCTGGTGGGACAGATGTGTTCCAGAATCTCCCAAGGATGGTCAGCCTTGGGGGAAAGTATTTCCAAACTAAAAATCTGACTTGCCGGAGCTCTCAGGATGGTAAGAGTGGAGCAGGAATCAGCATCTTTCTTAGCAAATGATCCTACATGTGGTACAGTTGGTAAAGTACAGGTGGTATATTTAAATTGTTATATGTTGATTTACAAGTGGTTATGGTTGGTGAGTGAACCTGTAAGTGATTGAAAGAGGTTTTCTTTGACAAGTGGTTAATCAAGGTCATTAAGTTGAACTTGATTGGACCATACTTACATGTGGTATTTTGGAGAACAAAATGATGAGTTTATCCCCTAACCTACAAATGGTTTCTTAAAATCAACAAAACTTATTTTCCGGAAAAATCATTTTGATTAAAACAAACTTAAGTGTTTTGAGATCATAATGGGAAAATAGTTTGTTGTGAGGGGGAGTTCTGATTGTTTATGCTAAGTGGATGGCGAATTAAAGTGATTCGATATCAGTTGTCATGTTTATTGTACAGTTGGTTTTCAAATTTCCTAAAATGTGTTTGCATTTTAGGGGGAGTAAAAATTTTCAGAAAATCCAAAAACATTAGAAAATTTGAAAATGTCAAAAACATGATAAAATAAAAAATGAGTTTTGTTGTCAAAAAGAGGAAATGATAGTACATCAGTGGACAATCACGGCATGCTAAAGAAATGGAAAGTTAAATAGTGATAAACGATCTCACTGATGATGTGTCAGTAGGTTTTTGCACATTTATTAGATTGTGACGAGATATAAACCTAAATTCAAACTTGCTTATTTCGTGGGTAACATCTCTCGGATATATGGGTAACCCCCGAAATCTCGTTTGAAAGATTCCTTTTTCTGATATACTAGGTTTTTATACTCAGTGATGTCTAGTGATGTCTGGGGTATTATTCCAGGACTTCTGCTGAACGGTAGTTCTGACCTAGTCCTCGAATAATACTTTCTGCAATGCTTGAAACATAGCATCACCCTCAGCATATATGATAAGACAATAAAATTGCTTAGCAATGCTGTTGTAAAAAAAGATCCTCTAAAGGGGACACACCCAAAAGTTGAGTCATGATCTCTCTGCTGAACGGTAGTTCTGACCTGAGCTCTCATGATTCTTCATAATTTATTCCCCTACAGATATCATTTGTGTTATACTCACCTGTAAGACTGAATATTAAGATCTGGATACGGGAGTATATTCAAGTGGTGGGACACGCGATTGAGTTTAAGTACTTAAGACATTAATATCGTATCTCGAAACAGTTGAACTTTGTGTGAGAATTTAAGTGGATCAGTATACTGACAATCTAAGTGAATCGTTTAGAACTTAAAATGTTTAAAGCTTAACGGTGTTGGTGATCTGTCTCAGAAACTGATATGATCCTCTTGCACGAACTCACAAAAATATTGTCTGTAAATATTTCTTTATTGCATTACATTTCTTTATATTAAAAAATCCAAAAAGAGTTTCAGTGTGTTTTAGCATAAATTTTTTGAAAAATCCAAAAAGATTTTCGACAACTGGTGTTGAAGAGCTAATTTTCAAAATTCCGAGTGCTAAACATGATGAACAGATGGTTTGGGAGAGTGTGTTGTTTTGAATATAAAAATGATATATTTTTAAGTGGTTCATCAAAAGATTAACATTGAAAAATCATTCTTTGATTGTTTAATTCCTGCAAGTGATTCATTAGATGGTGAGATTGTTTTACAAGTTATCATCAGAAAATTTATTTTTGGGTAGAGAATGTGCAGGTTATTTGAATGATAGAAAGTCAGGTTCTGATACCTGAGGAATGTGTGATTTCAACAAGCCAGACTTTGATCCCAGTACAAGTTGAGGGGGAGTCTGTTTGAGAAGGAGAGTCTGAAGATGCAAGAGCTAGGAGCGAGAGATCCTGAAAGAGAATTGGAGATAGGATAGAGCCAGATAGAGATACTGTAGGAAGCCAAAAGAATGATCAAGACTGAAGATGTGTCATACTGAAAACTAGACACTGAAGACTTTGTCAATATCCGAGGGGGAGTCTGTTAGTGCAATACGTCTATTGACTTCGTCTTGAATCATGTAATAGGATAGGTTAGGATTATCAGTGTCCAAGTTGCAAGAAACTGTTATTAGAAAGTTTAGAAGGCTGATAGCTTGAACAGGCCTGGTAGCTTGAACAGGCCTGGTAGCTTGAACATGCCTGGTCATTTCAAGCTAACAGACCAAGCCTATAAATAGGGGTTGAGTGTGTCATTTGAAGCTAACAGAGACCAAGTGATACCGAGGTGCTGCCGGTTTATTCTCTGACTGTAAACACTGTTATTTGAATATACAAAGAGATTTAAAGTGTATTTCAAGCTGTTTTTCTAGTTCGTTTCTTAGTTTCCGCCTCTGAAACGTACGAGAGCTCTTCCGAACGACTCGTTCGGGTCGAATCACGATCCTACAATTTTGTCTAAAACTTGATTTGATACATCTATTATATGATAAATTAGTTAGATTGATGCAATTATTATTGTTGTGGGATGGCTGGGACATTTAGAATGACAACATGATAGAACTATAATCTTTAATATATTAGTACATCAAGTGTTTGATGAAATGACTGAACCAAGAAATTGTGAAATATTGAATGTTGGATACTAAAACATGCTGGATTCTATCGATGACATAAAATGAATGAATTGGCATGCTAAACTTGAACTGAGTTAATACATGTATGTATGAATGATGATAATATATTTGATATATTGGGTTTTTATTATGAGGGTCTATGTTGTAAGAATCTCACATATTATGCAACCTAATATGGCATGTTAATTTGCAAGTTAGCCATGAATGTCAAAGCTTGGAAGTCAATGGAATGATTGAAGGATTCAAGGTCTAACTAGTCCTACGAGCAAAGGTGAGTGTCTAATATTTCATATTAAATGATATAATTAGAGTGTGTAAATTATTGTCGTCATTATTTCTTAAATTATGTATGAGTGGAATCGAAGTCTTACAACTACATTGTTTTGATTATTTAGATAATCATTATACAAGTCCTCGAGTGGATATAAGCGAAAATACAAGTGATTTAATATAAACTGGGTATATAATTTATAAAGATGGAAGTTGATTTTAATGTGCCTTATGATTTGCTTCAATGATATGAATGAAGTGCGATCGTCTGGCTTATAGTTTACAAACTATAGCTACTAGCAAGTTGCAGGCAAGCAAGGAATTTGCACTACTTACAAGTAACAAAATATTAAAGGTATGTGTATACACAAATGGGATAAAGGCAACAAATGGTAAGTATTTATTTGATAGTTATGATTTGAGAAGGAACTATACAAATCAAGGTCTTATGTTCTTGATGTAAAAAGGGGTTTAGAAGCTTCTAATAAAGTCCATGTCTACTAATGATATGATTTGATTTACCCATAGGGTATATGGGGTTGGAACGGGTGTTTTAGATTAAAAACAAATGGGGTTGGGGGCTGTAAGAGAGTGCCCTATGCCCTAAATCCCATGTCAGATGCCTCTACATTACGCCAAAACACTATGGGACATAGGTTACGCCCTCTCACAGCGTAGCCTACGCCTAGTTTGATTTTCTTGGCCCATTTTGCTGCTTTTTGGATAATTTTTTGTACATAAATCTTTTAGCCATGATTTATGTATGGTATAATACTAACTTCGGGTGTTGTAATCCCTTAGGTAATGCCTACGATATGTATCGTGAATGGATTGGATTTGAAGATCAAGAGCTCGGGATTGGAAATGAACACACATCTTTGAGTTCAAAGTATAAGTATGTAGTTGAGATTTATAAATTAATTATCCCATCGTTTTAAGTTGTACAAAAAAAAACGTGGGGCCTACTTTTCTGCAAGTTAAAGTTTGACAAATGGTTGTTAAAAAAAGTTAAGTGTGTATGTTGCAGCCCCCGACCCTTGCCCCGGGAGGCCGGCGGCCGCGGACAATCACGCAGAGCGGGTGGTATCGGTGTTTATTAATTTGGCAGCGAAAATGAGACATCAGGACCGTAGTTAGGAAATATTTTATCAGAGTTAAAACACCAAACTTTTGATAATAAATAAATGGGATAAAACCCAAATTTCCATTACAATACATTTATAGGGATAAACCCTAGTTTATTGAAAACAAAACTCCTTTTTTATTTAGGTAACTTTTATAGCCACTTTTCCAAGCCTTCAGTGCTCTCCAGCTGCCTTCTATTAGCTTCACATTAAGTTACCTGAAACGCGTTTTAAAAAGGTTTTATCAGCAAGAAATACTGGTGAGTGCATCCCAGTTTAATCAAAACAGTTTTATAATCTTTACAGTATTAAGATTTACAATGCTCGCATCTATCCAATTAATTAACACAGTATTGCTACTGGGAAACCATTGTCCCTCGTTCTTGCGGTCATACTACTATTCGCAATAGTAACGAGTTTCAAGTAATGTATACAAAACCCCACATACTGATGATAATTGTAGAATTACAAATACTTAATCACTATAAGTATCTTGATAAACATTTAGGGTTTTGTAAAATATTTGGACAATGACTCACAAAAAGGATTTATAAAAAGGTTTACAAAAAGAGAATGTACTCACTTTGTTTACTTAGGTAAAACTAAAGCTTCCTGGTGAATCTCCTGGTTATTATCTATTAAAATTAAACAATGCACACGTGTTAGTAAGATAACCCAAATCACATTAACCGTACAACTCGAGACAGAACTCCAATGACTGAGTCAGGCAGAGCCTTGACATGCATTACGGAGTCCTAGATCAATCGGGTGTAACACGAGACATAACTCCAACGACTGAGTCAGGCAGAGCCTTGACATGCGTTACGGAGCCCTAAATCAATCGGGTAGGGTAACTGATATGTGATCAGGGGTTATAATACTTACAACGAGGCAGAGCTTCACTTTTTAGGGGTATTATATCCCGAGTATTATAACTAACAGAAGTTGAGAGAGAATTTTAGAATTTGAACGATTGAGAAATGAGGCCGAAGCCTCTATTTATAGGCCTGGAGTATGGCGGCTCACGCCCCGCGAGAGCTTCAGGGACGGCCTTCGCGGCCCGCGAGGTAGGGTGGCTAGGCTCTAGCCTTGTCGACTCAATCGGCTAGCTTCAACACGTAACGGGACACGTGGCGGCCTTGTGTGTCCAGCAAGCCAAGCCAGTCGCGCCCCGCGACAGTCATAGGGGGTCCGATTCGCGGCCCGCGTCAACCCTATTTTTGTGTTTTTTTTTTAATTTTTATAACTATAAAGGTATTTTAGGCCCTTTAACGTGTATACGTGGTAAAACATGGACGCTTAGGGTTATGTTAAGGGGTTTTAGGAGGGTTGTTATAGTGTAACATCACCCAACCATAATCGAAATTATGGTTGGTGTCAAGGAACAATACCTTGGCTTCTACGACCCTTCGGGTCACTTATACCTTGGTTTTACATGTCCGTTTACTTTGTTTGTGATCCTATAGACCACAATAACCCGTTTGGTTTGCCACTAATAGTTCTCTTCAACCACGAGTGGCAACCGTCCTTTAATGAATTCTTACCATGGTTGTTTCCGTTAGGCAACACCTCCGCTTATATGACCCCGCATGTCATTTATACTTCGGTTTTATTTGTCATCTGATACGGTTAACTTAAACTCATTTCCACTTGATAGAAAGGGGTCTTTCATTTAACTTCTTAATAATATTTTACTTTAGCATCATTATCAATAATCAAATTAGTAGAACGTAGCATTGTAGCTACGTACCTTAGAGCTTTCCTTTCAAAGGAGCTTCCTTTCCGGCTTGGCTTCTCGAAGACTCACTTGAGTTGCCTATAGTTTTCAACCCAATGGTCATTAGGACACATTCATTCTTAGCCCTCTTTCATCAATGGTTAAAACAATCCTTCATGAGATTTTCACCAAGGTTTTCATGAGTTATTAGCCATAAATTTTTACTTAGGCCTTTTATCAAACACTTGGTGGACAATATTTACAAGTTATCATATTAGTTTAATTTGCCAACAAGATTACCGTTTTATTTCAACTCAACAAGTTCATACACTTATTAGCATCAAGTTAACATAAACTTTCACTTATCATAAGCTAATTCATCATTTTGACCAAATACTTATAGGTTCATCTTTCGTGTTAAAACTTACTTCTAAACACATATGAACACCTATCCCATTTCTCTAAATTACGCAAATATTTCACACATACAAGCAAGTATGATGATTATATGCATTAATACAACATCAATTTTTACATTTACACATCTAGAATTTCCTCATGGGCTTTCATCTTTCATGACCCTCTATCATAGAAATAATACAAATGGGATTTTACCACATACCTTAGGCTTGTAGTTACTAGATGAGCGGAATTTAGTGAACATGCAAGAATTTCCTCCTAATTCCCATTGTGGTTTTGCAGAATTTGGTGTTCTCATGGAAGAGAAGGTTTTTCCCTCTTTCTCTCTTCTCAATCTCGGCACACACACACTACCTCTCTTTCTTCCTTTTTTTGTTTTATTTATAAATCTTTCCATCATATTCACATTCAACCCTTGTGTTTTGGTTAGTTTACTTGGTTGGTCATAACCCACTCTTTTATAAGTTAACAAGTATTAACTAGGTTTAATATTCCCAGTTACAACATTTCATAAGAAAAATAACATAATAGTTGAATTTAGTATTTTTGGAGGTGTTACAATTAATCGGAACACTGGACTTTAACAAAACCTTTCCAATTCTATAACTATTTGCCCAAATCCCTTTGAGGCCAATGTTAACTGGATTTGTAGTCCAAGATAGGGTGAAAGGTGGAAAGTGATGTACCATAATTTATACATGTTTTATATGCATGTTTACCCCTATTTTTATGTACTTTTGAAGCTTTATCATGAGAAGACACTATCTAAATCGTTCTTTTTTATAATTATAACAACAATCGGCAGCTTATGCATAACCATGCACACACATGCAGCCTCGGACAACCTTGAATAAGAAAAAGAAGACAAAAATTGAGGAGACACAAACATGCATGACCAAGCCATAGAAAAGACAAAAAAAGACACAAGTACGACAACCGGAGATCCTGTCCGGATACCTGTCTCTATGCACGGTGGTACAATCCAGGCATGTCCGTGCTTACACCTTATTTCAACATCATGATGCGGCATTGCTAGCGACTTATCGACTAGACATTTCTTTAGGTTTGATATGTGGATTAAAAGCAGGTTTAAAGAGGCTTCTATTACTTGAGAGAAGTGGAGAGCTTTTGATGTTGGTCCCCCTTGAGTTCTGTTTGCGGTGTATTATTTCAGTCTTTCATTTCTTGTTTTCTGTTTGGAGGTCTTTTTTGGTGGCTGTATTTTGGATGGTATATTTGTCTAATGCGGCGGAGCTTGACCAAAAGTTTCGCAGGGGCGTAAAGTCATGGGACCCACTTCTTTTTTCTATCATTTTGTTTCGAGTTATATGCTTGGGTTGGTTATTCGATTCGGGTTGGGTCAAACAATAATAACTCCAAATAAAACTAAATAATCGTGTCATTTATTCAAAGGACCCGCTCTTACATATAAAAATAAATAAATTTGAACCCTCAAGTTTCATTTATATAAAAACTAGTTTCAGACTTTATTTAAACTCACTTCAAGTTTAAAAACAATTATAAAAAAATACTAATAGCCTCGTTCTTCACGTTTTTTTAAACTCAAGGTGATACCTTTAACATAACTTTATCTCCGATTTGGAATTCAAGAGCCTTTCCCCTCTTATCAACATAGCTCTTTTTTCTTTTGTCTGTTATGAGCTGCTTTGAGTTTATCACGGATCTTAATGAACTTGTCCGTAGTTTCAAGAACTATTTCAGGTCCAGACAGTTGGCTCTCTCCAACTTCCACTCAACACGGGGTTATAACCTAGTTATGTAATAAATGATATTAAGGAAACGAGGACCATGAGTTTCTTGTGTATTAAAAGCAGGTCTAAAGAGGCTTCTATTACTTGAGAGAAGTGGAGAGCTTTTGATGTTGGTCCCCCTTGAGTTCTGTTTGCGGTGTATTTTTTCTGTCTTTTCCTTTCTTGTTTTCTGTTTGGAGGTCTATTTTGATGGCTATATTTTGGATGGTGTATTTGTTTAGTGCGACAAAGCTTAACCAAAAGTTTTGTATGAGCGTAAAGTCATGGGATCCGCTTCTTTTTTCTATCGTTATGTTTGGAGTTGTATGCTTGGGTTGGTTATTCGATTCGGTTGGGTCAAACAATAATAACTCCAAATAAAACTAAATAATCGTGTCATTTATTCAAAGGACCCGCTCTTACATATAAAAATAAATAAATTTGAACCCTCAAGTTTTATTTATATAAAAACTAGTTTCAGACTTTATTTAAACTCACTTCAAGTTTAAAAACAATTATAAAAAAGTGCTAATAGCCTCATTCTTCACGTTTTTTTAAACTCAAGGTGATACCTTTAACATAACTTTATCTCCGATTTGGAATTCAAGAGCCTTTCCCCTCTTATCAACATAGCTCTTTTGTCTGTTATGAGCTGCTTTGAGTCTATCACGGATCTTAATGATCTTGTCCGTAGTTTCAAGAACTATTTCAGGTCCAGACAGTTGGCTCTCTCCAACTTCCACTCAACAAACGGGCGTTCTACACTTTCTTCCGTATAAAGCTTCAAATAGAACGACCTTTATACTACTGTGGTAACTATTGTTGTAGGATAAAGTTTGTAGGTTGTAATTTAAAGCTATATAGTAGAACCTTCGATTAACATTAATGAAGCCAAAATTATTATATAATAAATGATATAGTTCAATAGTAGAACCTTAAAATAAACATTAATGAAACTGTATTTTTTTTAACAACAATGGAACCTTTATTCATCAATCAAGAAACGACGACACATAGCAAGGTGCTATGAAGTCGCAGTCACAACTCAAGTACATAGGCAAGATCAAAAGAAGCTTACATCAAGAGAAAAAATCGATCAATCTAGCTACAAACATAGAAACTTCAAGATTATTAGACCAAGAACGAGAAATCCTTCCACTCATTCCATGTTATCCCGGTAAACCTTGATCTTATACTTATCCATTCAAACGATTCCTCTTTAATCTCTTCCACAATCTTTCTTGGTTCCATGAAAGTGTCGTTAAAAACTTTGTTCCTGTTTTTTAATACAATATAATATAGCCTTAAAAAACAATATAATATAAAGTTAATAATGAATGTAGATGAAAATAAATCTTGATTTATAATTAGGATGTTCTTAATTAATATCCACAATTTAAAATAAAACTTATCTTAAATTAATTGTATTCAATACAATTAGATGACAGGAAATTTTGATCTATATAAACATTATGTACTCAAACACCAAAAGAAAACAAAATAATGTTTGTTAAAAAAGAAAAAAGTTAAAAATAAAATAAAATGTTAACGTTAAAGGTTATAGGTGGTAATTTAAAGCTATATAGTTGAAATTTAAATAAATATTAATGAAACCAAAATTATTATGTAATAAATGATATTAAGGAAACGAGTACCATGAGTTTCTTGTGTATTAAAAGCAGGTCTAAAGAGGCTTCTATTACTTGAGAGAAGTGGAGAGCTTTTGATGTTGGTCCCCCTTGAGTTCTGTTTGCGGTGTATTTTTTTTGTCTTTTCATTTCTTGTTTTCTGTTTGGAGGTCTATTTTGATGGCTGTATTTTGGATGGTGTATTTGTTTAGTGCGACGAAGCTTAATCAAAAGTTTTGTATGAGCGTAAAGTCATGGGATCCGTTTTTTTTTTCTATCGTTATGTTTGGAGTTGTATGCTTGGGTTGGTTATTCGATCCGGGTTGGGTCAAACAATAATAACTCCAAATAAAACTAAATAATCGTGTCATTTATTCAAAGGACCCACTCTTACATATAAAAATAAATAAATTTGAACCCTCAAGTTTCATTTATATAAAAACTAGTTTCAGACTTTATTTAAACTCACTTCAAGTTTAAAAACAATTATAAAAAAGTGCTAATAGCCTCATTCTTCACGTTTTTTTTAAATCAATACAAAAATATGTATAAATTTTTTGGATAATAAGGCTGAGATTTTTTAGGCAAAATAATTAAAGAGGACGTACCTATATAATTTTAAAAATTTCAGATGAAAAAACACAAAAAGTTACACAACTAACCAAAACATTAGCGGGGTGAATGCACCCCTTGCCCTTTAAAAGCTCCACCTCTGGTCTAGTGGCTTGCTAGACTTTTTCTAATGAAATTTTGTTGGTAATTAAAAAAACACTAATGAAATATAATTCAAAGTATGGAACGGTTTGAACTAGGTCTTTCTTAATTTATAAAGCCTTTTCAATAAAACAAAATTATAATAAACAATAAAGTTTATATTATAAGTTAGTCTATAGGTACTTTCCAAAAAAAAGTTAGTCTATAGGTACTCTGCGGCGGCTTTCTGATACCTTTCAGCTTTCATTCCAAAAAATAAAATTCATATTTTGGTAAAGGCCTGGTCTATTCGCACACGGCCTTTGTCTTTTTGCACACTCGAAGCGCCCCGCTTTGGCCATAGCGGGGCGCTTTGGCCAAGGTCAACAGACAAGGACTGACTTTGTCAAAGATACTTATGCGCTTTTGGAAAAACTTGTTCACACGCGTTCATCAGCGCAAAATCCCTGTCTGCTAAAATCACGCGCGGTTCCATACATCCTACCAGCATAGACTTGATCCTCTGCAACACCCATAGATAGTTCTCTGACTTCTCAGCGGAAATTACCGCACAAGCAGCCGTAAACGATTTGTTTGTCGACGTCATGCCTACGACCTGAACAAATGGCAGGTTGTACATGTTCGTTTTGTAGGTGGCGTCAATAATTAGCACATGCGGGAAGGCACACCACATATTGAATGATCTTTCGTGAACAAAGAAGACATCTTCAACTTCGTTTGATATCTCATTCGTGCGCATGTAATAAGTGTAATTTTTTTCGAGAAGAATGCTTTCAAGTTTTTGCATCGGAGACTTACCGACATTTTTTTCGGCGTTGATCTTCTGAACAGCGTTGTGTATATCTTTCGGAATAAGCTTTCTAGCCGGATTGTTTTTTGTCAGCGTTCGCCAGATACTTTGGTTGGGAATGTCTTGCTCTGCCAGCTCCTTAACCAGTTTTGTATCCTCCGAAGAAAGCCTTCTCGCATACGCGTGACCCTCTAAGTTTTCAATAGGAGTGTGGTTATGCTTCGCCTTCGTCACCTCTATCCTCCAAACACTTCCGGATGATTCCGAAAACCCGATCATCTCGAACGGGCAGCCTATTTTCTTGCTACCCGTTTTCCTCTGTGTAGCTATACTCTTATGCTCCCCACCAAAAGTACATTGAAACCAAATCTTGTAATTCTCTCCTCTTTTATTCGACCTCTTAGTCACAATGAGGTAACCGTTGTCTTTTGCCGTGTCTTGTACCCAACGCACCAACTCTTTACGTGACGAAAAGGTCTGCGTCGTATCAAACGAAAACGTAACCGGGTAACAGCCTTCCTCGTCAACAGACACATCCCCCGGCTCACCATCGTCACCGAGGTCCGAATATACTTGATTTTCAAAGTTGTGCTCGCCACCGTAACCGAAATTCGAATAACCTTGTAAGCTCTGTTGACAACCGTAACTGTCGTTTGGACCACACTCCTGCTGTACAAAGCTGTACTCGCCACCGTAACCGAAATTAGAATAACCTTGTTGTGCGTAAGGGTCCTCCACAGGGGTATTCAAATCCAGCGTCACCGTGTTATCACGATAATGAATGCCAGATACAACCTCTGCCTCCCTCAAGTTGGACGAGACCGGTTTCTCATACGAGTCAGAAATAGCGGTCCCCTCGTAAGAATCAGGAACAACTGTCTCGTCAGAATATTGACCGAAAATATAGTTGTTTAACCACGACATCGTTGTTTCAAGAGATGTAACTAATACAGCAAAACCGCGCGTTATTTTGAAGAAACACAACGGATGGGTGAATGTATATCGAAGTGTCTGTGAATGAAAATGTATATGGTCGAAGTGTCTGTCTGAGGTTGCTTTTAAAAGGTAAAATGGGTGAAATTTGGGGTCGAAGCGCCGCGCTATGGCCAAAGCGCGGCGCTTAGGGTTAACGACAAAACATCATAATCAGCTTTATGTCTGTCAAACAGTATCGAATGTTTCAAACGTCAATCGAAGCACGTTTTGTCGATCGAAGCGCCGCGCTTTGGCCATAGCGCGGCGCTTTGGGGTGTGAAAATAATTTTGGGCGTGTGCAGCTAGCATGACCCTTTGGTAAAATGTTAATATTAATTAATAATAACAAGTGTCTATGTTAAGTAATAATTTTTAACTTAGTCTCGTTAAAAGTAACTATGTATTTCATCATTACATGTACTCTTGTTTTCACCTTTTTAACTCGTGGTTCAAACTTGCTAGCTCATTTAAAAGATCGAATCTTTTAAAGTAATGCTCAGTGTTTTCAGACCCGGACTGGTCGGTCGGACCGGGAACCCGAGGTTGAGTCAGTCCGGGTCATGGTATCGGGCCGGAAATGCATTGAAACGGAGTTGAACCGGCGACCCGGCGGTTGGACCGAGAAATCGGCCGGTCGGACCGGTTTTTGGAAGAGCGGTTTTTTATATATTTTTTCAGATTTAACACTATTAATTTTTATAATATTTACGATGCCTTCCGGTTCTTACGTCCGGTCCGACTTGGAGACTTGGAGACTTCCTAGGACGTCAAAGTCATGGTACTACTTTCATCTGAGCACGCCTAATTGTGAAGTTTTCATCTGCTCTATAGCCAATAGCACAAAACGCGTTGGTGATTTAAGTGACATGACATTTCTATTGAACCAAAAACATTTTATGGCTACGGCCGATGTGGGGTTTTGCCTAAGTGTTACAAAGGGCCAAGCTACAATCAACCCCTTTTGTGAACTATCGTCCTCAATGATGTTTGCCTAACCATCCTAATCATGTATGTGAGATTTGCTTAAGGTGTCTTCGTGGAATACCCCTGGGGACTCAGAATCCCTAATGAGGTTTGCCACATCATCCCAAACGGTACAAGAGTGGCTCTGATATCATTTGTGACATCTGGTCTCTCATACCCTCAATCAGTCCACTTTGCCCTCAATTGGTTGCCCGTTCAGAAATTTACGGATTTTTTTGTTTCTCCGGTGTAGACTTCCCAGGAGTCACAAATCCCTGGTGGTATTCACACATGAGAACATTTCACTGTGGAGTTTTTATCTTCTCCACAACCAATGCGCCTAAAACGCATTGGTGATTTAAATGGCTTAACATTCCTTCTGAACCAAAAACCTCTCCCAGCCACGACCAGCGTGGAATTTTGTTCTAGTTCCTTGCTAGGTCCCGTCTTATTGATAAAAAATTTCGCTATAAAAAAAGAAGACAAATTTTATAACTTTTATTACTTATTTACAATAACATTATAATTATATTATAATAAATCTATTAAAGATACATGGCTGGGAATCAATACTTATTCCAGCCACGTGTCACTTCTTGATTCGCTTTTTTTTTTTTCTTTTCTTCGCTATCGATATTGTATATATAGAGTTGATGAACATTAGTATAAAATATAAAATATGTTACTCTAATCTGTTTTATATTTAAAAGAATATGTCAAAGCAGTTATATGAAAATATCAAATACTAAAGGTTACGTGTCAAGTGAAAACTAATCGAGTTAAATAATCTTGGATATTTAAATTGTGGGTTAGGATCAAATACAAAGGATAAAATAAATAAGAAGTGTAAGAAGGATTCTAGTCCATTGATCTTAGATTTGAAGGGTTGAGATTGGTTGTAGGGAAAAGAAGATAATAGAAGGGCATAAAAGGAATCTTATATTTATGGATTTTCTCTCTCCACATGCAAGGCACATGCCAATTCCCCCATCGATTTAAAACGTCCATAACTTTTTCATACGACATTTTTTTTCAAAAAAAATTTCACCATAATAACGAGCGTTTTTTTATCTTTAATATGAGTACCATATTATCATATAAAAATAAAATAAAAATTTTCATTTTTACTGGGTTTTTTGGCATTGTGTTAAAGGTTCAGGTCATTGTGTCTTTTAACTGGGTTTTGGTCAGTAGAGTTTCTATACATTGTGTTATTATCAAAACCTATAAAACAATGTTAATTTGAGTTCTATCCATTGCGTTTTTATAAAAACCTATAACACAATATATGACACAATGAAGATTTTGTTATATCTGGGTTTTCTATAAATTGTGTTATTAGTTCAGGTCATTGTGTTTAATATGTTATTCATTGTGTTTTAATATATTGTCCATTGTGTTTTAATAATTTGTTCAAGTTTTTTATTATCTTGTTCATTGTGTTTTAGTTTGTTATGTATTGTGTTTTTAGTTTGTTTTTCATTGTGTCTTCATCTGCTCTCCATTGTGTCTTTTATCTGCTGTCATTAATTGTGTCTTTTATCTGTTGTCATCAATTGTGTTTTTATTTAGTCTGATTCTTATTGTGTTATATGTTATCGCCATTGTGTTATACGTTATGGTCATTGTGTTTTAGTATGTTGTCCATTGTGTCTTTATCTGTTGTCATTGATTGTGTTTTTATTCTAATTTACATTGTGTTTTACATCATGTCCATTGTGTAATATGTTATTCATTGTGTTTTAATATGTTGTCCATTGTGGTTTAATAATTTGTTCAATTTTTTTATTATCTTGTTCATTGTGTTTTAGTTTGTTATGTATTGTGTTTTTAGTTTGTTTTTCATTGTGTCTTCATCTGCTCTCCATTGTGTCTTTTATTTGTTGTCATTAATTGTGTCTTTTATCTGTTGTCATCAATTGTGTTTTTATTTAGTCTGATTCTTATTGTGTTATACGTTATGCTCATTGTGTTTTAGTATGTTGTCCATTGTGTCTTTATCTGTTGTCATTGATTGTGTTTTTAATCTAATTTACATTGTGTTTTACATCATGTCCATTGTGTAATATGTTATTCATTGTGTTTTAATATGTTGTCCATTGTGGTTTAATAATTTGTTCAATTTTTTTATTATCTTGTTCATTGTGTTTTAGTTTGTTAAGTATTGTGTTTTTAGTTTGTTTTTCATTGTGTCTTCATCTGCTCTCCATTGTGTCTTTTATTTGCTGTCATTAATTGTGTCTTTTATCTGTTGTCATCAATTGTGTTTTTATTTAGTCTGATTCTTATTGTGTTATATGTTATCGTCATTGTGTTATACGTTATGGTCATTGTGTTTTAGTATGTTGTCCATTGTGTCTTTATCTGTTGTCATTGATTGTGTTTTTATTCTAATTTACATTGTGTTTTACATCATGTCCATTGTGTAATATGTTATTCATTGTGTTTTAATATGTTGTCCATTGTGGTTTAATAATTTGTTCAATTTTTTTATTATCTTGTTCATTGTGTTTTAGTTTGTTATGTATTGTGTTTTTAGTTTGTTTTTCATTGTGTCTTCATCTGCTCTCCATTGTGTCTTTTATTTGCTGTCATTAATTGTGTCTTTTATCTGTTGTCATCAATTGTGTTTTTATTTAGTCTGATTCTTATTGTGTTATATGTTATCGTCATTGTGTTATACGTTATGTTCATTGTGTTTTAGTATGTTGTCCATTGTGTCTTTATCTGTTGTCATTGATTGTGCTTTTAATCTAATTTACATTGTGTTTTACATCACGTCCATTGTGTAATATGCAACTGGGTTTTTGAAATTTTTTTGAAAAATATAACAATATGGTACTCATATTAAAGATAAAAAAACGCTCGATTTTATGGTATAATTTTTTTTTAAAACAAATGATGTATAAAAAAGTTACGGACGTTTAAAAGTTAGGGGGGAAATAGCATGTGACTTGCATGTGCATATTCTCTTTCCTCTTGTAGACAAAATTACCTTTTCCATTTAATTACTCATAGGACACTTGTCACTCTCTGGTGCCTTCTTACCCTTCTTATTTTTAAATCTTTTGTATTATAACTCAACCCTTTAAATTGTTATGGTGATCTGGGAGAGGCAGCGAATCTTATTGGTTGTCAGGTTGGGGAAATGCCGTTTGTTTATCTTGGATTAAAAGTCGGTGCCAACATGAACCGGATTGCCAATTGGAAGCCGGTCTACGATATATTTAATGCTAGGTTGTCTAGATGGAATGCTTCTATGTTATCTATGGGAGGTAGGGTAACTCTAATCAAGTCGGTGCTAGAGAGCCTCCCGATCTACTATTTCTCTCTATATAAGGCTCCGGTTAAAGTTTTAAAGGAGTTGGAGGCAAAAATCAAAAGATTCTTATGGGGGGCAAATGATTCGATCAAAAAAATGCATTGGGTGGCTTGGCAAAAAGTGGCATCTCCTAAGAAGCATGGTGGTCTTGGCCTAAGCAAGTTACATTGCATCAATATTTCCCTTCTAGCAAAATGGGGGTGGAGGTTTTTATCGGATAAAGGTATGCTTTGGAGGAAAGTCATCGAAGCCTTACATCAATCTAGAGTTTGTTGGGATTTTATTCCGAGAAGAAAATCCATGGGGGGAGTATGGAATAACATAGTTAACGCTCTCTCAAAAACCAAGATTGGCGGGTTGCCGATTAGGAATTTCTTTAAAAGTTCTGTGGGTAATGGTGCGGACACGGCTTTTTGGTTGGATCCTTGGTTGTGCAACGAGCCCCTAAAGGATAAATTTCCTGAGATCTTCAAATTGGAAGTGGAGAAAAAATGCAAGATCGCGGATCGGGTCACTTCGAATTTTGGTGGACATTCGTATGTTTGGGCCTGGAAGAGGCCGCTTTCGGCTGGGTGTGAGGTGGACGAACTACTCGGTCTGTGTACGCTTCTTTACAACTTTTCCTTGGAGTCGTCGAGAGACTCGTGGAAGTGGGTTGGGGCAAATGATGAGACCTTTAGTGTCGGGGCTGTGAAACGATTACTGGAAAATAATAGGCTTCAAAATGAGAGGGTTGATGACTGGGAATGCAAGTGGATTCCAGCGAAATGCAATATCTTTATGTGGAGAGCTAACATGAACAAAATTGCTACGTCGGAAGCTTTAAAAATCCGGAATATTGCTATAAGTGACGATAGATGCAAGTTTTGTGGTGAGGATTTGGAATCAGTGGACCATATTTTTACATCTTGTTTGGTGGCAACCACGGTATGGAATCATGTTAGTAGATGGTGTAAGGTGGCTCCGATGTTCTTTTTCGAGTTTAAGGACTTACTTCATATACACGAGCATATTGGTGTTAACGGGCAAAAAAAGGAAATCATTAAAGGTTTAATGAGAGTTGGTTGTTGGTGCATTTGGAAGGCGAGAAACGGAGCGGTCTTTAACAATAAAGAGGCGAAGATTGAAGAAATTATTAGTAATATAAAATCTTTGGGTTTTCTTTGGTGTAATAGTAGGCTTAAAGGTTTTTCGTGTTCTTGGCTTGATTGGTGTAAATTTGTAAATATGTAGGTTGGTTTTTTTGGTTTTGGCTGCCTTGGTTTGAGGCTTGCCGGTGGTTTTAATGAAATTTTCCTTTCAAAAAAAAAAAAAAAATGGGGCTAATTGGGTTAGAAATTGTTATTGTAACGTGTAAGCATTGCTAATTAAAAAATGGGCTGGATCTTATTGGGCTCAGCGTATCAAAGGAGTTTAGGACTTTGAGCCTGGGCCGCTTTTTATGGGCTCTGTCTGGAATTAGGAATTAAAAATCGGTTTCATGAATGTTCAAGTCAGGTTAGCATATGATTTTTTTTTTCAAATTCAGTTTTACAATCAAATTCGAACATGTGATTTTCGAACCAATTTTAACTGAATATTCGATTTTTAATCATATCCCAACTGAATACTCGAATTTAAATCATATAAGTTTTGTTTCTTTATAAAAAATGCAATATGACTTTTATTCATTATATATACTCTCTCTATTATTTTATTTTATTTTTACTATTAGAATCAGTATTTTAGTTTTACAATCATGACTATGACTCCCCTAAACAAGCTTACAAAACCCGAAACTCCGAAAGCAGTTTTCCCACTCGGGCATATTAAGGAGGAAGAGAACTCATTTGGGACTAAGGCGCAGTTTGTTTTTTAAAAGGTAAAATGTCTGCAGTGTGTGAACCACATCTGCAAACATCTGTAGAAGAAAAGGTAGATTAAACCTCTGTTGTCTGCAAGAAGAATACTATTTTTTTAACGTATGTAGACTTCTAAAATAAACTGGTGGTGGTGTACGGACGGTGGTGGGGGTTGGTGGACGTGGACGGTGGCTGGTGGTGGTTGATGGACGGTGGTGGTGGTGATAGAAGGTGGTGGGTGGTGGACGGTGGTGGTGGGTGGTGGACGGTGGATGGTGGTGGTGGTGATAAAACAAGGTAGGGAGGATATAACAACCCTAAAGAAAACCGACACCCTCATAAATTTTCCGACACCCTAAAAATATTTAAAATATCCCAATATGTCCTAAAATACACCCCATACGCGAAAACGGACCCCGAATACCTTGAATATTATTAAATATAATTAAAAATGCAATTTTTGGGTTTGAGGCGGGGCGCGAAAGCCACCCCTCAACCCTTACGCGGGCCGCGAGCGGTCGAGAACGCAATAACACCCGGTGATGACACGTGTCATCATCGTTGCAAGGCTAGTCGATGACCCGGATCAGCTACGCCGTTGACCAGCGTTGACGCGGGCCGCGTAGCCCCTTGGCTACCCATCAGCCCCTATATAATGGGAGCTCGGGATATCAGTTTCAGTCGCTTAATTTCTTTCCTTTCTTACGAATTTCCACATAGTAGAAGCTATACTCGGGTATAATACCCCCCTAAATAACGAAGTTCTGCTCCGTTGTAAGTATCATAGCCCCTGGATACGTATTAGATACTCTGCCCGATTGATCTAGGGTTCCGTAACGGTTGTCGTGGTTCTGCCCGACGTAGTCGTTGGAATGCCGTCTCGGGGAGGGTATTACTAATGTTAAAATGGGTTATTATACTAACACGTGTGCATTTGTGTAAATTATAGATTATCACCAGGAAACCCTAAAGGATAATCTAAGACAACAATGTGAGTAATCTCCTTTTTGTAAATTGTTTTTACAAAACCTCACACGATTAATTATATAGTAAACAGTTATTGAGTATTTGTAAGAATACAATTATCATGAGTATGTTGGGATTTTGTATACAAAGTTATGTTACTGCCTTGCGAGGGGTAACATTTTCACAAGTCGGGTCTGACAGTACCATGGATGTTAATTGATATAACTTGGAAACAAATGTAATTGCGAGATCGCCCTCAATACTGTACAATGGTTTTTATTAAACTTGATTGAACTGGGATTCACTCACCAGTATTTCCCACTGACAAAATGTTTTTAAACGCGTTTCAGGTAACAAAATGTGAAAGCCAAACAGAAGCCAGCTGGACAGCACCGAAGGCTTGAAAAAGTGGCAATAAAATTACCTAAAAGAAATAGATATTTTTATTAAATAAAAATAGGATTTATTCATATGGAAATGTGTGTACTTAAAACTTGGGTTTTATCCCATGTGTTTAATATTATGAAAGTGTGGTATTTACTCTGATAAAATATTTCCTAACTACGGTCCTGATGTAAATTCCGCTGCCAAAATTGACTAAACACACGATACCACGGAAACTGGCTCGCGGCCGCCCATTCCCGAGGTAATAGGGATCAGGGGTTGCGACAGAAGGTGGTATCAGAGATAAGCCACTGATTCAGCCACAGAAGCGTTCTGCTGACATCAAAATTTAAATTGTTAGGAAATAAATTACGGGAATACGTGCATAATTATATTTCTTGTTATGTGTTATTTGACTATTTGCTAGTTTACAGTATGAGCGACCAATGACCATCTGACGCGTACCGTCAATTGTCTGGTTCGCCTAGAAGCGAAGGTGCCTCTTCTTAGCCTGCCCTCTTAGGGTATTCTGCTGATACGGAAGAAGGAATATTCGTGTTCAAAGCTCAGTCCGAGGAGCCATTCCCTTAGAAAAAGAGAGGATGGTTCAGTCGAGGGGCACATGAGCGTAGGAAGCGTATGAAAAAGTTACAAGACCAGAGAGTACTAGCAGCAGCTAAAAGAGAAACCGATGCCCATGCCCAGGAAATGATTAATAGGGGTATAGCCAACATCCACATCCTAGCAACCACTGTAGCTGACCCTAACATGGAACAAATTATAGCACCCCAACCACAACCACCAATCCATGACCAACCAATGGAGATAGAAAACCCTGAAAATCAAGTAGAAATGCATGATTTTAATCCGGAGGAAATACCTAGGGTACCAGCACCAAATCCATTAGACCCAAATTATGACCCCTGGTGGGATGACGTTAGGGACTATGTGCAACGTTACCCGATACACGAATAAATACCCATGCCAAACCTAGGAGCCTACCCAGGGTTGGACCCTCTAGATCCCTATTATGATAATGATGTATTCATCAGGGAGATTCTAGAAAATCCTTACCCATACCAGGCCCCTATACTTCCGTACCAGAATCCCGCACCCCAGATTCCGAACCCAGTCCTAGAACCTTCACCCCCAATGAATGTAGACAATGTACAAGAACTTAGGACATTTGGTGAGGAAATTTTAGAGAGTAGTGAAAGGATGCGACAGGTGGGAGAGCGAATCGTCTGGAAATACGATGAGCGCAATATGGATTTCTGGATGAATCCATATCCATGAATGTGATGGTGGAAATGGTAGTAATAATAATATTAACAATAAAATAATATGATATGTGTGTATGTGTATGAAAAAAAAAACTACGGATGCCTATTATTAGTAGTGTAACTTTAATTTCCGTCGGTATTGTAATTTTAATTTTAGTACTGGTATGTAATAGATGCATATTATATGAATAGAGTAAAGTCGCAATGATCGACGCTTTTGACCAAAGTGCGTGTCATGTGATTGATTATATTAAATATTATTGTGTGATATTAATACGTGGTAACTGTTTAAAATTCAGATGACCGACGAAGGAAATCAAGAAAATCTGAATAACGATAACCAGAGTAACATTAACTTGGTTAATGAGAATCCGAACAACAACAATAACAATGGAAACCAAGTGGATAATAGTGCTATCCAACACATAGTGGCACAAGGAATTATAGATGCAATGCCATATATTCTTCAAACTGTTAAGGATGCGGAAAATAAAAGTAAGCATAGCAGTAAGCGATTAACTGAACCGGAAAACAGTGTTAACAATGGACCTGTACTTCAAGTGCCCATTCCCAAAAGAAGAAGAACCATGCCTTATGGTTTTTCTTATAAAGAATTCTGGTCCTGCAAACCAATAGAATTCTCGGGCAATGAAGAACCCATTGCAGCTCTACGTTGGATAGAAAAGACTGGGGCTGTTTTAAAAATATGCAAGTGTGCTAAAGAAGACAGGATAATGTTTGCTTCTAATCTGTTTAAGAATTCAGCGTTAGAATGGTGGAACACTATCCGCCAGTCAAGAGGAAGTGATAGGATTTACAACATGGAGTAGGAGGAATTTAAAAATATGGTAGAAAGAAAATTCTGCCCTCCCAATGAAAAGGAACAGATAGCAAATAAGTTTCTGAACCTAAGGATGACCGGGGTAGATAGTAAGGGTTATACTACTACATTCTTTGAATATGCTAGAATAGTACCAACCCTTGCATCACCTGAACCAGTATTAATCTCCCGTTATATCTGGGGATTAATTGGAGAGATTAGACATGTAGTCAAGGCAGCTAGACCTCAAACCATAGAAGAAGCTGTAGAACTAGTAAACACCTTGACTGATGAATTAGTCCGTACACGAGAAGAAGACCAGAGGAAAAACCTAGCACAGAGGCTTACCCAAGAATTCCGTTCTGGGAATTCCAACCGTATAAATATAGGTTCTACCTCTACACCTTACTGTAAGACTTGCAAGAAGAAGCATTCGGGAAAATGCTTCGCTCACTGCAATTTCTGTAAGTTACCAGAACACAAGGAAGAAGATTGCAGAAGGAAATCCAGTAATGGACTGTGCTTCAACTGTGGGGAAAAAGGTCATATCAAGCCAAACTGTCCAACATTGGCTCCAGCTTCGAACAACAAGACCACTAAAAAATGCTAGAGCATTTGTTCTAACAACAGATGAAGCCAGAATGATTCCGGATGTGATAGCCGGTACGTTTTTAGTTAATGATATATTTGCTAAAGTATTATTTGACTCTGGTGCAAACCAAAGTTTTATTAATACTACGTTTTGCAAACTTCTTAATCAATCATTAACTAAACTTCCACAAGAATGTTTAGTAGAGACAGCGAATGGAGAAACGGTTAGGATTTCTGAAATCTTGCAGGGAGCAAGAATATAATTTTTAAACCAAAAGCTTATTGCAAATCTGTACCCAATGAATCTGACAGGATTTGATATCGTATTAGGAATGGATTGGTTAATAGCCAATAAAACTAATATTTTATGTGATCAAAAGTCAATTCAAGTAAATTCACCAAAGGGTGAAAATATCACAATTAAATGTGATAAACCATCTAGATCCACTAAATTCATCTCTGTGATGAAAACTGCAAGTTATATAAGAAAAGGATCTATAGTGTATTTGATTTCCATAATCACTAACACTAAAGGAAAAGAATTAAAGGACATCTCAGTAGTGTCTCAGTTTTCAGATGTGTTCCCAGAAGAATTACCAGGACTACCGCCGGATAGAGAAGTTGAATTCAGAATTTATCAACTGCCAGGAACAACACCAATTGCCAAAGCGCCTTACCGTTTGGCACCCGCCGAAATGCAGGAACTGAAGAAACAGTTAGATGAATTGCTGGAAAAAAGGATTCATACAGCCAAGCTCATCACCATGGGGAGCGCCGATACTGTTCGTTAAAAAGAAGGACGGATCAATGCGTATGTGCATTGACTACCGTGAATTAAACAAGGTCACAATTAAGAACCGATACCCATTACCAAGAATCGATGATCTGTTCGATCAATTGCAAGGAGCTCGATTTTTCTCAAAAATCGATTTAAGGTCAGGATATCATCAATTAAAGGTACAGGAAGAGGACATTCCTAAAACCGCATTTAGAACAAGGTATGGTCATTATGAATTTACTGTCATGCCATTTGGTTTAACCAATGCCCCAGCCGTATTTATGGACATGATGAACCGAATATGTAAACCATATTTGGATAAAAAAATAATTGTTTTTATTGATGATATTCTCATCTATTCTAAAAGTAAAGAGGAACATGCAAAGCATTTGCACGCACTTCTAAGTCTATTAAGAAAGGAAAAGCTTTATGCAAAATTTTCAAAGTGCGAATTTTGGTTAGAACAGGTACAGTTTCTTGGACACTTAGTTAACCATGAAGGAATTCATGTAGATCCAACTAAGATCGAAGCGATTACCAAATGGAAAACCCCTGAATCACCAACCTAGGTTAGAAGTTTCTTAGGATTGGCCGGTTATTATAGAAGATTTATTCGAGATTTTTCTAGAATAGCCATTCATTTAACTAAGTTAACATGTAAATCCATTAGGTTTGAATGGGGACCAAAGCAAGAAGAAGCCTTTAGAATTCTTAAGCAAAGATTAACCCATGCACCCATATTAGCGTTACCAGAAGGAACTGAAGATTTAGTAGTTTACTGTGACGTTTCTAAATTAGGTTATGGATGTGTATTAATGCAACGCCAAAAGGTTATAGCTTACGCATCTAGGCAACTTAAGAATCATGAAGAGAATTATTCAACCCATGATCTTGAATTAGGAGCAATAATTTTTGCCCTTAAGATTTGGAGACATTACCTTTATGGTAGTAAGTTTACCATATTCACTAACCATAAAAGTTTAAGATATGTTTTTGGGCAAAAAGAATTGAATATGAGACAAAGACGCTGGATGGAGATGCTTAGTGATTATGATTATGATATCCAGTATCATGAAGGAAAAGCAAATGTAGTGACAGATGCTTTAAGCCGAAAGTATCACGAAAAGCCAAAAAGGGTACGTTCTCTTAAATTAAATCTACAAGTGGATTTAAATGAACAAATTAGAAAAGCACAAGAATCAGTAATCCAGGATGATACTAAAAATTTAAAAGGAATGATTAAGGAATTAGAACAAGGAACAGATGGAATTTGGAGATTCCATAAAAAGAGAATTTGGATACCTAAATTAGGAAACCTACGTCATCGTATATTAGAAGAAGCCCATAAGTCCAAATATACGATGCATCCAGGAAGTGATAGGATGTACCAGGATTTAAGAAAGAATTTCTGGTGGATAGGAATGAGAAAGGACATAGCAACCTATGTTTCTAAATGTTTAACTTGCTCACAAGTTAAAGCTGAACATCAGAAACCCTCAGGTTTGTTACAACAGTTAGAAATGCCAGTGTGGAAATGGGAATTGATAACAATTGATTTTGTTACTAAATTACCCAAAACAAGGAAAGGTAATGATACAATCTGGGTGATTGTAGATAGACTAACTAAGTCAGCTCACTTCCTACCAATGAAGGAAACTTTCAGTATGGAACAGTTAGCTAAATTATATGTAAATGAAATAGTTTCATTACATGGAATTCCTTTATCAATTGTTTCTGATAGGGATAGCCGTTTTACCTCTCATTTTTGGACAAGTTTCCAAAAAGCAATAGGAACCAAGCTAAATCTAAGAACAACTTATCATCCTTAAACGGACGGACAAAGCGAAAGGACAATTCAGACAATGAAAGACATGCTTAGAGCTTGTATAATTGATTTCGGAGGTAATTGGGACGATCACTTACCTTTAATAGAATTTTCTTATAATAATAGTTATCACACAAGTATCAACGCTGCACCATTCGAAGCACTTTATGGACGAAAGTGCCGAACCCCAGTCTGTTGGGCAGAAATTGGGGAAAAGCAACTATCTGGACCTGAGATAGTGCAAGACACAACTGACAAGATCATTCAAGTCAAAGAACGACTGAAAGCGGCACGTGATCGACATAAGAGCTATGCTGATAACAGACGGAAACCATTGGAATTTCAAGTAGGGGACCAAGTATTGTTAAAAGTCTCTCCTTGGAAAGGAGTGGTAAGATTCATCAAAAGAGGAAAGCTAAGTCCCAGGTATGTTGGACCTTTTGATATTATTCGAAGAATAGGACCTGTAGCCTATCAGCTACAACTGCCAGAGGAAATGGCAGGAATACTTGATGTATTTCATGTATCTAATCTCAAGAAATGTCTAGCCGATGAATCACTGGTAATACCTCTTAAGGATATAGAGGTAAATGAACAACTCAAGTTTGTAGAAAGGCCTCTACAGTTCCAGTAGATCTCGAGGACGAGCTCTAAAATAAGGTATGGAGGATATAACAACCCTAAAGAAAACCGACACCTTCATAAATTTTTCGACACCCTAAAAATATTTAAAATATCCCGATATCTCCTAAAATACACCCCATACGCGAAAACGGACCCCGAATACCTTGAATATTATTAAATATAATTACAAATTCAATTTTTGGGTTTGAGGTGGGGCGCGTAAGCCACCCCTCAACCCTTACGCGGGCCGCGAGCGGTCGAGAACGCAGTAACACCCGGTGATGACACGTGTCATCATCGTGGCAAGGCTAGTCGATGACCCGGATCAGCTACGCCGTTGACCAGCGTTGACGCGGGCCGCGTAGCCCCTTGGCTACACATCAGCCCCTATATAATGGGAGCTCGGGATATCAGTTTCAGTCGCTCAATTTCTTTCCTTTCTTACGAATTTCCACATAGTAGAAGCTATACTCGGGTATAATACCCCCTAAATAACGAAGTTCTGCTCCGTTGTAAGTATCATAACCCATGGATACATATTAGATACTCTGCCCGATTGATCTAGGGTTCCGTAACGGTTGTCGTGGTTCTGCCCGACGTAGTTGTTGGAATGCCGTCTCGGGGAGGGTGTTACTAATGTTAAAATGGGTTATTATACTAACACGTGTGCATTTGTGTAAATTATAGATTGTCACCAGGAAACACTAAAGGATAATCTAAGACAGCAATGTGAGTAATCTCCTTTTTGTAAATTGTTTTTACAAAACCTCACACGATTAATTATATAGTAAACAGTTATTGAGTATTTGTAAGAATACAATTATCATGAGTATGTTGGGATTTTGTATACAAAGTTATGTTACTGCCTTGTGAGGGGTAACATTTCCACAAGTCGGGTCTGACAGTACCATGGATGTTAATTGATATAACTTGGAAACAAATGTAATTGCGAGATCGCCCTCAATACTGTACAATGGTTTTTATTAAACTTGATTGAACTGGGGTTCACTCACCAGTATTTCCCACTGACAAAATGTTTTTAAACGCGTTTCAGGTAACAAAATGTGAAAGCCAAACAGAAGCCAGCTGGACAGCACTGAAGGCTTGAAAAAGTGGCAATAAAGTTACCTAAAAGAAATAGATATTTTTATTAAATAAAAATAGGATTTATTCCTATGGAAATGTGTGTACTTAAAACTTGGGTTTTATCCCATGTGTTTAATATTATGAAAGTGTGGTATTTACTCTGATAAAATATTTCCTAACTAAGGTCCTGATGTAAATTCCGCTGCCAAAATTGACTAAACACACGATACCACCAAAACTGGCTCGCGGCCGCCCATTCCCGAGGTAATAGGGATCGGGGGTTGCGACAAATAGACTCATCGATGACCTCGATTTCGATTGAGGATAATAATCTAACCAACCGAACAATGCACACCGTGACAATGTATGTGTTTACCGCTGTATCACGCGCGCACCTATCGATTATTAATGAAAATCGGTTATCGGTGAGCAATAACTAAATTGTTAACCGAAAACAGACAAAACCGAACCAAAATCAACCAAAAGCTGAAAATTGAATTAACCAAAAACTGATTATCAATTTTTCTGTACTCTCGTTTAACCAAAATTAGCTGAGCTGAACTGAACCGAATCATTCATATTTTTATATATTTCTAACTTTTATACCTCCGGTTCATATGTTTCATATTTTATATCTCCATTTCATATATTTATACTTTCATTTCATGTATTTATACCTTAATTTAATATATTTCTAAGCAAAAGTTTTAGCCTAAGTTTGTTTTTTGCTATTAACTGAAATTAAATGAACCAAATCAAAAACCGTCAATCTAACAGAAAAAATAGAAGTGATTAATCGCAAAGCGATTGGTTCATAAAAAGACTAACCGATAACTTTGGTTTCGGCTTCGGTTGAGGACAATAACTGAACCGACCGAACATGCACAACACATTGAAATGGATTACCCGATTACTTCGTTTTTGATGTATATATCTATCATAATGATGCTACAATAAATATTATATAAATAAGAAAGCTACAAAAAAATGAGTATAGCAATGCGATGAGTCACTTCCGCCGCCGCAATGCGATCAGGAGAAAACGATTTAATGTGTGAAAACGGTGAGAACGATTTGAAGCTACAAGATCTTTATGATTTGTGGCTAAGATGATGCGATGTCATTTTTGTAAATAATGGGAACCTTAGAACTACTAGGAGGGGTAAAATTGGAAGATCCAAACAAGGGTGCACATGCTAATCACATGCCATTTTCCCCATCATATTTAAACGCCAATAAATTTTTCATAGGTGATTATTTTTTCTAAAAAAATTACACCATAAAACCTAACGTTTTTTTTCTTTTTCTAACGAGTATACTTTTAATATACGGGTTATTGGATTTTATCACCCCCAAGTATCGGCATTTGGCCGTTGCCACCCGCAACTAACACTTTGACACCCGGCACCCCCAACTTGACTTTTTGTTTGCAATGGCACCACCCAGTTAAATCTCCACTAACTGGGTCTGTTTTTTGTCCGACATGGCATAGTTTTGCTGAGTTGGAGATGATTACGTGGCGATGATGTGTATAATAATACAATATGTGTATGTATATGACCAGATACCCCTCCCTCTCTACTTCTCTCCCTCTCTCTCACATCTGACCAACCTCCACAAACGGCCACCCACCCCTCTCTACCACCGCCCCACCTGCAACCAACCACCACATTTAACTGGAATATGCTTAATCATGAGGGTTTGAATGGGTTTACGGTATACTAGGCGAATCTGCACCTGTTCCTGTTCAAACCCTAACCCTAGCCTCCGCCCTGCCTTCGTCTACAACGGTGGCGCCACCGTCGCAATGCCTCACACGCCGCTACAGGTCTTTAAATCGGGACCAGTTTCCATAACAAATGGACCGATAAAGCCATCGGAGTGTTTCCGTTAACTCAAAAAATCACCGCCGGATTGTGAGCCGGAGGCATCGGCGCCGCCGTGGGGAATCCGGCGGATATGGCGATGGTGAGAGTGCAATTAGGGTTCTGACGGTGGTGGTGGTTTTTTGTTGCGGTGGTAGCGGGTGGTAAGGGTGGTGGTTGGTGTTGGGGATGGTATGAATATATGATAAGATATCATAATTCTATGGGTTACGTATATTGTTTGAATTTTTCTTTTATTTTTTTCTTTGTGGGGGTTTAATTATTGGGAGGAAGATTTTGTAGATTCTTTCTTGTTCATTGCTGCTTCTTTAGATTCTTTCATTGAGCTCCTCTGCCATGGTGGGTTTGTCTTTTTTTAGTTTTCTTGTTCTTGAATTTTGTGATAAGATATGTGTGGTAGTAGGAGACGATGAGTGTTCTGTGAGGGTGTGGCGGTAGGAGGTGCTGGGAGTGATGGTGGCAGGTGGTTGGTGGAAGTGATGGCGAGATGATGGTTTGTGGGGTGGAGGCCTTGAATTAAATATAGGTCTTTAAAAGGTAACTGGCCATCTCATCATGACATTTCATGAAAAACAAGCCACGTAATCATCTCCAACTCAGCAAACCTATGCCACGTCGGACAAAAAACAAACCCAGTTAGTGAAGATTTATCTGGATGGTGCCATTGCAAACAAAAAGTCAAGTTGAGGGTGCCGGATGTCAAAGTGTTAGTTGCGGGAGGCAACGGCCAATGACCAATAGTTGAGGGTGATAAAATCCAATAACCCTTAATATACTTTTCGAAAAAAACGAACTGGCTTTTTTATGGTGTTTTCAACTTTGTGTTTTTATGGCGTTTTCACCTAGTTTTATGGTGTTTTTCTGAACTAGGTGTTTTATGGCGTTTTTCTGAACTGAGTGTTTTTATGGCATTTTGAACTTGGTTTTTTATGACGTTTTTCTAAACTGGGTGTTTTATGCCGTTTTCAACTAAGTTTTTCATGGTGTTTTCTGAACTTGGTGTTTTTATGGCGTTTTCAACTGAATTTTTCATGGTGTTTTTCTAAACTTGGTGTTTTATGGCGTTTTCAACTGGGTATTTTTCATGGCCTTTTTCTGAACTTGGTGTTTTAAGGCGTTTTCAACTAGTTATTTTTCATGGCGTTTTTTCTGAACTTGGTGTTTTTATGGCGTTTTTATTGAACACCCAGTTCATGTCATTTTTTTTTATTTAAAGTATAGCAACAGTATACTTGTTGGAAAGATAATAAAACACTCGATTTTATGGTGTAATTTAAAAACAAAAAATTACGTATAGAAAAGTTACGAGAGTTTAAAAAAGATGGTGGAATATGCATGTAACTTACATGTGCATGGTCTTTGACATTTAAGTGGCATGTGGATGAGTGTTTTGACAATATTACCCTTAATGTAAGTTAGCATCAACGTCACATGTCAACACCAAAATCGTTCTCACCGTTTTCACACTTTTAGGCGTTTCCCTACATATATATATATATATATATATATAGATTGAAGATCCTGTACATTAATCTAGAAGTGTGAGAAGTGTATTATAACACTATATATAACACTATATAACACCATATAAACCCCGTATAACAATATGTAGCACTATATAACACCATATAACATTATGTAACACTATATAACACTATATAACAAATATAACACTATAGTTTGTCTGATAGCATGTCTATGATAGATGTATAGTGTTATATAGTGTCATATAGTGTTACATAGTGTTATATGGTGTTATATGGTGTTACATATTGTTATACGGTGTTTATATGGTGTTATATAGTTTTATATATAGTGTTATAATACACTTCTCACACTTCTGGATTAATGTACAGGATCCCTACCCTATATATATATATATATATATATATATATATATATATATATATATATATATAGGGAGCCGCTAAAATAGGAACCACCTCCAGTTGTAAGAACCGTGAGAATCACTCTCAACCAATCACATTGTGCCAACATAAAGGCAATCACATTGTGCTAACATAAAGGGTATATTGGTCATTTACCCCATATGTCAAGTCACCACTCTCTCTCTCTCTCTCCATTTAATGCTTGTCTCTCTCCTATTTTTATTTCATTTCACCTGTCTCTCTCATTTCTTCAAAAAGCAGACCTCTCTCCCTCTCTCTTCAAAATATTAATCCCCCCAACCTCTTGAAAGTTGTAGAGATCCTCATCTGTTGAAATTCAAACCCCATGACCTAACAACTAACCCGTTCCTTCCTTGCTACTCGAGCTCCACTTCTGACGTCACTGCCGTCTGGCACCACACTTCCGGCACCACCAAACACCGTTCACCAAGCTCCGATTTGGGGGTAGTGAGCTCCGATTTGATGTTTGTGGTTGTTGGTGTCCCGATCTATGATGTTGGTGTCCTTCACCTCCTAATTTCTCTCTCTCAAGATCGTTCTAACACCATACATGTTACGGTGGTGGTTGGTCGGCGGCGGTGGTTCTAACAGTGGGTTAGTGGCTGGTGGTGGCGGTTCGACGGCTGGGTGGTGGGCCGGTGGCAGCGCCAGCGTGAGCGGCGGAGGTCCTGGTTTCCTCCCGACGAGTTGATGCTCGGGTCGACTTTGGAGGTTATGGGTTTAGTTGGTTCAAGACTAGTTCATCAGTTCCTTGGCCTGTGTTGTTGATTTCTCTGGTATTTTTTGGCCTGTGTTCTTCTTTTTTCTGGGTTTAGTTGATTTTTCTGGTGATTTCTTGGCCTGTGTTCTTGATATGTGTTCTTGAATGATGATGATGATACCAATGGTATTTTTGTATGTTGGTATTTTGATCTTGTTCTGATATGTTGGGGATTTTGATCTTGATATTTGTTTTGATTTGGTATGTTGGGGATTTTGATCTGTGGGTTTTGATATGGTCGATTGGGTGGCGATGATGAAAAAAACAAACATAGATTCAGATGACGATGGCGCGGCAAGGACGGCGGAGGGTAGTTTTTTTGAACCTGCAACCCCACTTTTGCAGCCTTTTGATTATCGGATAATCTGAGCCAAACCCCGTTTTATTTTCGAGATACACTTTGTTTTGATGTTGTTTTTTTATTCCCCCCCCCTAGTCGATGATGATAACGATATATCTGAGACACCTCCCGAGTGTGCGATTTCTGAGTGCGTTCATTTTTGCGTAAAAAAGTTTTTGTAAAAAAAAAAGTTAAACCGTAAACTTTTTAACGTAAAACGTAAAAATTTTTAGGTAAAACGTAAAACGTAAAAACGACGATTGAAAAAGCTCGGCGTGCAAAAACCGGCGCGTAAAACGTAAAAACGTTAACGTAAAACGTAAAAAGTTTTAACGCAAAACGTAAACTGTAAAAAGTTTAAAAAATCTTTTAAAAAAATATGAATTTTAAAATGCTTTCAATAAAAAATTATGTTTCAAAAATAAAAACTAATATAATAATACAAAAAACTAATAAAAAACAATAAAGACAAAAGGATAAAATAGAGTCATTTTACTAAATTATCCTTTTGGATTAAAATATTAAAAACATAATAAGACAAAAAGTATTTAATATTATTTTTAGTTACTTTTAATCTCATCCATTGATCTTGAAGATCTAATGGCTAGGAACTGGTTCTCGCGATTCTTACAACTGGAGGTGGTTTTCATTTTAGGGGTCCCATATATATATATATATATATATATATATATATATATATATATATATAGGGTAAGGTTCATGCGAGAACCACCCTTATTGCGAGAACCGTGAGAACCAATGTGAACACAAAATAAAATCTAAAAAAAAATCAAAAAAACACTCAATTTTTTTTTAATATTTTTCTTAAAAAAATCGCTATATTTCGTTACCATAAAAAAAAACTTTTTTTTTTCGAGTAACAGTTATCCATGCACATGCACATGTGCATATGTATCATTATTTCGACAATTTCGGTAATACGTTATCAGGAATAGACAATTGTACTTTAATTTACAATACCATTCGTAATACACTACTTTTTACATTACCAATATTCAAAATGCACATGTGCATCATTATGTATAACCATGATATAACGTGTTTTGGTACAAAAAGTTTGTGATTTTGAATGGAGAAGTAGGCCCATATACATGTTTTTTGGTTAGTTATATCTAGTGGTTGATGGTTTGGTTATAGTTGTCAATTTATTATGTAATATGTTGATTGGATGGTATAAATGGTGTTTACATACATGTAATAAAGTGAAAATATGGGTAATGGTATTGTATTATGGATGGTAGGAGGTAATGGTAGTGTATTATGGATGGTATGATAGATGAAATGAAAGTGTATTCAAAGTAGTGTACAAAAACACCTTATTTCATGTTGATACATAAAGATGCACCACTACAAGAAATTTGGTGCTTTACCAACACAAAGTATGTGTGGGAAAAAACATATAGTGTGTTGGTAGTTGTCTTTACCTACACATAAATTAAGTGTAATGATGTGTAGCCTCTTGACTGTGGATATAGGCCATTACCCACACATAAGTTATGTGTAGGTATATAGCAAGCTATACCTACACATATATGTGTGGCTAAAAGGCATTTATATGTGTGGTTAAAAGTACAACAATTTGTTTAGAAGGCATTTGACGTGGCATCTGACGTGGCAGGTGACGTGGTATCTGACGTGGCAAATGATGTGGCAAGTGACATGGCATCCAACGAGGCATGAATATATGTGTAGGTAAAAGTAATCTTATATGTAGGTAAAAGTAATATTATGTGTAGGTAAATGTTGAAGATGTGTTGTTATTGATCTTAATATGTGTTGAAACAAATGTAAACTAAAAGCCAGTAAAATCATACATAATGTCACAAACGTCACCATTGATTAATACATGAAACAAAGTGCCAATTTGATTAATACATAGAACAAATGTAAACTACAAGGCGGTAAAATCATAAATAATCAAAAGGCTTGTCAAGTTAACAAGAGAATCAAGAGTTGGATCTTGACCATTGATGTGACCACCTAAACAAACTGAGAGGATTTTTTTGTGATACTGATGTTTTTTGAATACGATACTTTCTACAAAGAAAGGGAAAGTCAAGTATGTAATAATCCAGGTAACCATCTTCACCTAAAATCTTTGAAACTTCACATAATAGAACAACAAGAAGACCTAAATCCCTGCAATAGCAAAGCATATATTATGTCTAGAATTCCAACGCTGATAAAAACTATTGTGCAAAAATGAACTAAACATGAAGTGTACCTTCTACGAAGATGATTAAGTTTCGGACTTTCATAAACTGCATGTAGTAAATCAAGGATCTCTATCAAAGATTCGGATGAATAGAATGTATCCAGCTGTTGGGAAGCAGAACATGATTCATCACTTTGAAGCAACATTCTAGAAGAAAATCCACTCATGAAATGAGATTTAGAATACTTTTCATGAAAGCTGCTGTGGAGGAGAAACTCCCATGATGCACCTGAATGTGGTTGAGGAAGTTTTTTTTTTTTTGCCAAAATTTCTAATATAATAGCAGAAAAAGACTCTCATTCAGAATCAACAGGAGAATCCACCCTAGATAGATACGCTGAGTCGCCATTTCCCCAAAGAAGAACCGTAAAGTGATTGTATAAATTAGCTTCAAGTCCCTCAGCCATCGTTGCAATGCAATCATTTGCCAATGATGAAGAAGGGTATCTACGAAACGTACATCTGAGCATCTATACAAACAATAAAAAAATTAATAGACTAAACTATGAAGAACGTGTGTCGTGATATTTAACAAGTGAACATATATGCATGTAACCGGATATCAAACCTGTCCGTTGTGTAAGATGACATTGACTCTCCCTTCAATAGCATCTGCCAATCCGACAACTTTCATATCTTGAAAAGCAGTTGGTGCTTCCAGTGGCTTGACATTATTTAAAACATCAGCATACCCTTGAAGAACATATCTACGCAGGCATTGCTTACCTGACTAATACATTAAAAGAGTCATGCGGTTAATAAGCATATTATATAAGGTTGGGTAGTGGTGAATTGACCTGCGGTATAAACTATAAAGTGTGGCTGAAATGACTAGTGGCAAGAAGAGAATGAGTGAAAGAAAAGTGAAATTAATAGAGCCTTTTAACAGCCATTCAAATAAATGGCCATTGGTGTTACAATTCTCAAAAGTAGATACTATCCATATAGATTCTTAAATGAAAGGACAAAATTTATAACTTCAAGAAAACCACAAGGATTATCTACGTAATTTACTCTATTAAACATTTAACATTTCATAAGATAAGAAAATCAAATGTTACTTTAAACTTTTGAGCTATGCAGTTAATGCGGTATAAAATCAGATATCGGTCAAGGACCGATATTTGAGATATAGCTTATCGCGGTGGGATATTGGTAATTTTAATATCATGCAGAATTTATATATATCGCAATTTAACACTAACAATTCAGTATACTCTCCTACCGTTAACAAATTAACCTTTTGCAACTTACAAAACAACAATTGTCGCAAGTAGGAAATAATTAAGACTTAAAACACCAACGATTTAACAATTAAAACTTAAAACACTAATAGCATCAATAAGAAGAATTAGTCCATCTGTTTTCTAACACCCGGATATTGATATGCCACCAAGAATAAGTCAAAGTCAACCATGGGTAAGTCAAGGAGAACACAATTATGGTTTTCTAGGTCTTTTTCCTTAAATACACATCCAACATCAATTTTGTGTTCAACATGAATAGAAGACACCATTTTAAATGTTGGCCAACCTGATGGTATTACCAAATATGTGGTCTTACTTTAGCCATCCATCCTAACCCCCCCCCCCCCCCATACTCCTTAATGAAAAGCCATTTTAGAAGATGTTGTAACAAATATTACATGTGTACTCAATGAACCTTTTAAATTACTAAATTCTACATACGAAACAAATCCTAATAACTTTTGTAAGTATCGGAATACCTTTAAGAATAACGGTCTGAATCATTTAGGTCAAGGCACACCTCATTTACTTATACCAAGTCACTGGGAAAGTGTTCACTTCACAAAATTTACCGGAGTTGAAGTTGTATGACAGGTAACCTGGAGCATTCCCGTGTGAGATCAACACGACATGCTTCTGCATTTTCACCTAGCATTACTTTTAACCACAAAGATTAGTTGATAAACATTGTAATTCATTTGTGTTGATGTTGGGGAGGTAAATTTAGTGGCTCACCTCTTGCGTTTACTCTTGACAGAGGTTGAGGACGAAGGATTACTGTGTCAATTCCTTTTTCTTTGGTTGATGAACCAGTTGTTAATCTGCTTTAGTTGTAAGCCTGTTTCTTGTACCAGTCTTGCTTTGTCTTCCTCCTGACCAAATCAAGAATTCAACAAATAAGAGCTTTCATTTTAACTAATCTTTGTGGTTATAAATTATAATATCAAATATACTGATGTTCAAATTTATGAGATTTATGCACTTTGCTAATAAGGAGTTAGAGAAGCGTATGATGGTCGTATTACAAGTTATTTTTAACGAAATGGGTAAATATGAAACTTTAAGATATTTTGTGATATGAACTGTAACATAATTTATGTTTTAACATAATATGAAACTTTAAGATATTTAAAATGGCCTGCTATGCCCTAGCCAACAAGCCAATAAGAGCCGGCCACATAGGATCGCTAGCATGCCCCATGCCCGGCCTTAAACTCCCGCCCAAGGGGCCACGCCCAAACCCAAGCCCACATGGGGTGGTGACTTGGGCGTTTCTCTCCAACCCACGCCCAAACCCCCGCCCCATACCCCATGGTCTAAAGTGAGAGAGACAGGGGTTCCACAACAAGAGGAAAGTGGAAACTTAAAACATAAAAGAATTCCCTCATTCTGAGTGGAAAAGGCTTTAATGGGGACTCCACAAATAATTACTCCTTTGGAATAATAGCATCTTATCAATCAAAAGTATGAACCGAAACTGTGCATCTTGCATAGAGTACCTGTATAAAGTTCACAGTTAAACCCCATCCCCCTATGGGCCACTTTAGCCCACTAACCTGCCAAAAAAAGGTTTTTATATAATCTATCAATAAAACTTCATCAGCAAAAAAATATTAGTTCTACACACCTGATGCACTATATATCGTCAAACTATCTACTTGTAGAACACAAAGAAGAGCTTCAGACAAATCTCCCATACGACACCAGCAGGCCTAAACAACAGCAAGAATGAAGGCAACCATTTTGAACCCAGTTCAGATTTAAACCCTAACCCGATTTGTGCACCTCCAACTTCAACTACTCTAACCTGTTTATCAAAAATTGCAGCAATTAACCTCTAATTTAAGTCAAGAACGACACAATAACCTGCTATACTACATATAACTCAAGATATTTGACATTTTAACTCAAGAAATTTGTAAAGATAATACAAATTAGAGACAATCGAACACAACAAAAACACCTGGTGGTTCGGCGACGTTGCAGGGGTGGTTTGGCGAGGTGCTGCGGTGGCGCATAGGAGGTGGTCCGGCGTGGTGTGCGGCGTGAGTCTAGGGTTTGGGGGAGGAAGCGGTCTGGGGAAATCAGTAATGGCGATGGTGTTGAGCAAGGTGGGTGTTCTTCGTGGGTTGATTTCGAAGCAGATGGGGGTTCGACGTAGGGTAATTGGGAAGCAGTTGAAGGTGTCGTGGGAGCTTCTTTTTTTTTTTTTGCTGTAATTGGGGTTTTGGGGGAGAAAAGCAAAGGTGAGGGAGGGAAAAAGCCCGCCTTTTTTTAGGTATTAACATCAAGGTAAGATAGAAGCCTGACCGTTGGATCGTACCACTTATCAATGGTTAGATTGAAAGTGCACATGGATCAACCCATGTCGGCCCTATTGCTTTTAGGGGTGATAAACAGGTCGGGTTCGCGGGTTGACGGGTCCAACCCGAACTCGAAAATCGTCTCAATCATATGAATCCTAACACGACACAAAATTTCGTGGGTTGACCCGAACACGACCTGTTCAACCCGAAGTTTTTAATTTTTATTTTTTTATTTGAAATTAGAATATTAAAATAAAATTTTACTTAAAAAAATAGAAATGTATATAATACAATTATATTTGAATTATAAAATCTTATCCTAATTTCTCTTTTTAAATTATACTTATAACATAAAATACACACCTTGTTTAATTTATAACATAAAACATATTGTAGAAAAATATAATATAATATAATATAATATAAATGTATTAAACGGGTCAACCCGCCAACCCGACCCCCGTTAACCTAAACGGGTTCAACTTGAAATTGACCCGAACCCGTTTATATTAAACTTAACACGCAAATTTCGTGTTAGGTTCGTGTCTTGTTTTTTCGCCGCGACTGAATTTATCACCCCTAATTGCTCTTGTCCCCTCTAAAGAATTCATCCCTAAATGAGAGATTTCTTGTAGTGGATGTCGTCAATTCGTCGAATCTGAGTTGCCGAATCACTCGTTGTCGTGTATGGTCAGCATGACAGTGCCTACCACCGCTGCCAGAGCAAGGCAGCAAGCTGTCACTGATGTTGTTACTACTGGATCATCATGCACCCGTCACACCACCATTACGACTCCACAATTTCGTATCAGTTGTGCTTATTACGATCAATCCTAAGCACGCCACTTTCTCTTCGAGAGAAGCAAAAAAGGTTGTATCAAACGTGTACCAACCAAAGTCTGCCATGTGGATGAAGGGTAGTATTATCAATTCCCGTCCGGTACTAAAGATAAGATCTAAGTGAAATGTTATAATATATATATATATATATATAGAGGGCCGCTAGAATGAGAACCACCACGAGTTATGAGAACCACGAGAACCGCGCCCCGCGGGTGGCCATTGACCACGAAATTTTTTTTACACCTAGATCCGTATATTTTAAGACCGGGTGTAAATTTTGGGTTCAAACGGCGCGCCCGAGGGGGTAGTTTTTTACGCCCAAAGTTTGGTTAAAAAAAAAAGAAAAATTAAAAAAATTAAAAAAACCCAAACTTTGGGCGTAAAAAACTACCCCCTCGGGCGCGCCGTTTGAACCCAAAATTTACACCCGGTCTTAAAATATACGGATCTAGGTGTAAAAAAAATTTCGTGGTCAACGGCCACCCGCGGGGCGCGGTTCTCGTGGTTCTCATAACTCGTGGTGGTTCTCATTCTAGCGGCTCCCTATATATATATATATATATATATATATATTATGTTATATACAAAAGTTTAAAAAATGTATAATTATAATTAATATAAATTAATAAATCAAATAGGAGCCAAGTCGAAACCTAGCTTGAAAAATTACCAACAAACCAAGCTTGAGCTTTAGATGGAACTTGGAGCCCTCATAAGTTATTTTATATGTATTCAATATCTATACATATTGTACATTTCTAAATATGTGTAGGTATTTGTTTTGCCACATCACCTAACAAAAAAGATTTAAATATGTATTTTATATGCATTCAATATCTACACAAATATCTACATATATTGTACATTTCTAAATATGTGTAGATATTTGTTTTACCACGTCATCAAAAAATATATGTTTACTTATTTTATATATATCTAATATCTACACATATTGTACATTTAAACATGTGTAGGCATTTAATTTGCCACATCATTTAAAAAAATACATATTAACTTAGTTTATCTACATATTTAAAAAGAAAATTATGTGTTGGTAACCATAATCATTTACCTACACATATATTAGTTTTTTACATATGTGTAGATAATTTACCTACACATGACGAAAATTTGCCACATGTGTAGGTAATTTAATATTTAATCGATTGCCAATTTTGGGGGGAAATTTTCCCACCAACACCAAGTGTGGCTAAAATCCATTACCAACACATATTAAGTGTTAATTATTATGAAAATATATTATCAACCATTACCCACACATATACAAACATGTGTAGGTAAATACCCACACATTTACATGTGTTGGTAAATTATGTGTGGGTAAACACCCTAATTTCTTGTAGTGCACATGTAGTAATGTAAAAAGTATTATATTACACATGGTAGTGTAAATGAAAGTGCAATTGTCTAATAGTTGTAATGAATTACGAAATTTGTCAAAGAAATGACAAAAATGCACATGTGCATGTTTGTGTATTATGGATAGAATGATAGATGAAAGAGAAAGTAGTGTACCAACACACCTTATTTCATGTTGATACATATAGATGCACATGTGCATTTCTAATATTGTTAAAGTAAAAAGTAGTGTATTACACGTGGTAGTGTAAATGAAAGTGTAATTGTCTAATATTTGTAATAAATTACGGAATTTGTTAAAGAAATGATACAAATGCACATGTGCATGGATAACTATGACTCGAATTTTTTTTTTGAAATTTTGTTTATTTTTTTATTGTAAACAAAATATAGCGATTTTTACAAAAAAAAGGTAAAATTTTTTTTTGGGTGTTTTTTAGATTTTTTTTTAGGTATTACTGTTTGTGTTCACACTGGTTCTCGCGGTTCTCGCAATAAAGGGTGGTTCCTAATGGATCCTTCTCCTATATATATATATATATAGTGGAGAGTTCAAATGAGAAGAAATTTTTTGTAAGAAGAAGAAAGAAAAATTTTTAACCAATAAGAATTCTTTATTTTGCTTCATTTAATATTTGTATTTAATATTATTGTAAGGGTATATTGGTAAAATAGATCATTAATTTCGAAATGTGTAGAATAAATTTTGATGTGTGTAGAAAAAAAATTTTATTGTGGAGGATGATAGTCTTTATGACTAATTAATTAGTCAAAGATAATAATAAATAAGATGGAAAAAAGTATTTGATGTTTTACAATTTTACCCTTAAGTAGTGGAGGGTTCAAATGAGAAGAATTTTTTTGTAAGAAGAAAAAGGAAGAAGTTTCAACCAATAAGAATGCTTCATTTTACTTCATTTAATATTTGCTTTTAATTTTAATATAAGGTTATATTGGCAAACTTACAAAAATCACTAATTTGTATTCTTCCCTTTTAATAACTAACTAAATTAAATTTGTAACTTCTTTTCAAAATATATACTTTTTCCAAATTAAAAAAACCAACTTAATTTAAAGTGTAGAATAAATTACTACTTGTGTAGGATAAATTATGAGTTGTGTAGGATATATTTCGAGGTGTGTAGGATAAATTTCGACTGTGTAGGATAAAATTCTGTAATGTGTAAGGTATATGTATGAAAATTTTGATATGTGTAGGTTTTGTAGATTATATATAGGATAATTAATGATTAGTTGACTAATTAATTAAAGAGTTAAAAATTAATGATATGAGTTATAAATGAAATAGTATTTGTTGGACCGTTTTACGACCTCGAAAAGTCAGTCAAGGATGTTCATCTTCACGTATAAAGGCGGAATCAATATACACGAAGTTACAACAGCTTTTCTCTTTCAATATCTTCTTTATTGATGCTTTCTGATTACAAATTGACAGAGTTTTGACACCACAAGCATGAGAGGATTTCGCTCCAACGTACACAACTAACTGATCAGGTTTCGCTTATGATGTCTATATATAGTGCCTATGGTTTCGCTTATATGGACTGTCCATATAAGCGAACCTTCCATGTGACTAATAAGCGAAATCTCTTGGAAAACCATATAAGCGAAACCCTATCTACCCTATAAGCGAAATCACCTACTAACCTAAACCTATGAGCGAAATCCCACTCTAAACAATGTTCATATAAACGAAATTACAATATTAAACCCTAACTTGATTTCCAAGCTCCAATCTTGACTATCTTGACCTAAGACTTGATTCAAACGAAGTCAACAGACATTCCGTGCACCAACAGACTCCCCCTTGGATGTTGACGAAGTTTTCAGCTCCAAGTCTTCAGTCTTGGTCATTATGCCTTCTCGTTCAGATTGTAACATTGTAAGCATCCATCACTTTCTCTTGATCAGCTTCTTACTTTGACTCTTACACCAGAATCTCATTACTGGTTCTATCATAAACAGCTTTATCATCAGCAGGCTCCCCCTTTCGTCAAGCTTCCGTGCTTTTAGGGATCGACACCTAGATTTCCAGCTACAAGCTCCTCCTAACTTTCAGCTTGTCTTCAGACTCCCCCTTAGACTCTGCTCTCGGGATCGTAGTCTGGACTTTTCCTGCAATTACTCATACAACTATAAGTAACAACATTTTAATCTTCCAGATATCGTAATCTGACAATTCAATCTCCTCAAAATCACTTCTCATGAATTTGGCAGTTTCATCGAATCGTATCGGAAACTAGCTCTTATAACAATATAAGCATCCAAATCCCCCACAGTTAATCATCCAAGTCCAACTTAATGACCTTGGAGATATCACAAACTGTTTTTGAATTTTTTATTTTAAAACTTCAAGTTTCAAATTAATGAACTTGTTTTATTTTCAGAAACACGATCAGCTTACTTAGATTTTGAAACTCAGCATTTCAGATATCGGTTGTCGAAAATAAAGCAAAATCAAAATCTTTTTGTATTTTTCTGAAAATATAAAGCAGTAAAGAAATATGTACAAACATATTTACAGATAATATTTTTGTTTGAGTTCGCGTTAGAGAATCATATCAGTATTTGACAAATCACAAGTACCGTTGAGCTTTAAACACATTAAGAATTAAACAATTCACTTAGATTGTCGATATACTGATCCACTTAAATTTTCATACAAACTTCAACTGATTCAAGATACGAATTTGATGTATTAAGAACTTAAACTCATTCATGTGTCCCACCTCTTGAATATACTCCCGTATCCAGATCCCAATATTCAGTCTTACAGGTAATTATAACACAAATGATATCTGTAAGGGGTTAATAAATTATGAAGAATCATGAGAGCTCAGGTCAGAACTACCGTTCAGCAGAGATATCATGACTCAACTTGTAGGTGTGTCCCCTTTAGAGGATCTTTTTTACAACAGCATTGCTAAGCAATTTTATTGTCTTATCATATATGCTGAGGGTGATGCTGTGTTTCAAGCATTGCAGAAAGTATTATTCGAGGACTAGGTCAGAACTTCCATTCAGCAGAAGTCCCGGAATAATACCCCAGATATCACTCAGTATAAAAACCTAGTATATCAGATTATGAGACCTTTCAAACGAGATTTCAGGGGTTACCTATATATCCAAGTAGTGTTCCCCACAAAATAAGCAAGTGTTTGAATTTAGGTTTATATCCCGAAAAAGTTTACTAAGTGTATAAAAATCTACCGACACATCCACAGTGAGATCGTTTAACACATTTAAACTTTCCATTTCTTTAGCGTACTGTAACTGTCTACTGATGTACTACCATTTCCTCTTTTTACGCAAAAACTCAATTTTCATTTTTTAATGTTTTTGGCTTTTTCAAATTTTCAAATGTTTTTGTATTTTCTAACAACAATACTCCCCCTAAAATGCAAAACCATTTAAAGAAAATTTGACAACCAATACAGATAGCTTTGTCTTGCCATCCATTTTCTGCTTCTCATGCACTGATTTGCAGAAAATATAACATACCCCCATGATTTACAACACATTGATCTTAACAGTTTGAAAACCGTTTTTCAATCTGATGAAAGTAATCATATTTGTTCAGCCGTGAGGGTTTCGGCGTATTCAATCAACAATTATTCAAACAAAAATAAAAACAACATATTTTTGATTTTTCAAATTTTTCAATTTTTAGGGTTTTTGAAAATATTGTTTATTTATATACAGAAAATTGATAAACTCCCTGTTCAACCAAACCAGGGTTCAGCAACCTCTTCCTGTGCCAGGTTGCTCCAACTACCATTCTCACAATCTTCAGCTTCGTTGAGCACCTGCACATTCAAACTTTATCAATCATTTGAACAATTTAGCTCAGGTCTGTTGGACCTTAGGAATTTCAACACAATAATGTTCATTTAATTTCGGAAACTCTTTATCATTTAAAACTTTTTCAGCATTGACTTCAACTTTCTCATCTTTTTCCGATGTCACTTGTTTCTTAGCACTCCACATTTGACCTTTCGGAGTACCTCTTTTGTAAAAGTTTGTCTCTTTTTGAACCTTTTGATTTTGAATAACATTTTTAGGTTTCCAAAATTCTTGAGGTTTTGTCATATCAACAGATGTTCTCCAACTCTGTGTTGTTCTGAATCTGGGTGTGTGAGAATTCCAGGTCTGTCTTGAATCAAACCTGTTCGGGCTTGATTTCCATTTTTGATTTGAAGCAAACTTGTTTGTATTGTACCTCCAAGTTTGTTTCGAATCAAATATGGTTGACCTAGGTTTCACATCCTCAGATTTCTGTTTATCAACATCAACAGGCTTTGGATTTAGACACTTTCGTGCAACATGTCCAATTTGATCACATTTAAAACACACTTTCTTTGAAACATCCTTGGCCTATTGTTGTTTCTTTTTCATAGCATCAAACTCCTCATTAGACTGTTGTCCAAATTTAAGTTTTTCCTCTTCTTTCAAGCTTTTCCCTTGAACAAAACTCATCTTTTGTTGCAAATTTGGTTTTTTACTTTGATTCCAATTCCGTTTCTTTTTATAACCCAAACCAGCTTTCATGTTTTTCTTCTTAAAACCAGGTTTGTTATAAAAAGATTTATGACCTTTACCAGCAAACTTTGGAATCTCAGACTTCTCAATCTCAACCATTTTAAAAACTTTATCGACCTTCTCTGAAATCACATTCTGAATCGGGAATACAACATCCAAGAATAGTTTGTCCGATCCAATCATGGTATAAACCAATCCTTTTGAATCATCATTCAAATTTTTCTCGGATTTTGTGTTTTTCAGATAACCATCATAAAGATTTCCTTCATCTTCATCCTGTGATTCAGACTTACCTTTTGTTGACTCATCTTTCAAAACGCTTTCAACAACCTTACTTACCACCTCTGAATCATTAGCATCATCAGATTTGGAGTAAGTCACATCGATACTTTCAGGTAACTGGTCAGCTATGTTCAAACCCTTTGCCACCTTTTCCTCATCATAAAAAGTATAATTGTTTCTCAATGGTGGTGGTACCTGATGAAATTCTGAACCAATACCCTTTTTGCAATTTTCAGTATCTTTGTCATCTGGTGTGATGTTGAAAATGCGTTCAAGAATGTACGAAGAGTTATGATAACTTTGAAGTTTTGTAACAATCTTTTCTTTTTCAGCCAAGACTTGTTTAAGATTATCAATTTCATCAACACACTTGTTCAATTCAATTTGCTTTTCTTTAAACTTTCTTTCATACATTTCTTTAGTGACTAAAGTTTCTGACAATCTTTGATCAAAACTTTTTACTTGGCTCTTCAAAGTATCATAAGCTTCTTGTACTCTCTGACTCGACCACTTTAAAGAATCATACTGTTTTTGTAAATCTTGAAATTTAGATTCTTTTTCAACACAATCAACACATTTTGTAGAACACAGTTGTCTATAAACATCATTATCCTTTTCAAGACCTTGACATTTCTGTGTCAATTTTTCAACTTTTATTTTCAAAATTTCTTCTTTTTCAATCATTTCTTTGCATTTTGTTTTGAAAATATTTTCAAGTTTGCTTGTTTCAATATCTTTTGTTTTGATTGTTTCATCTTTTTCAATACAGGCTTTGCACATTTCTATGCAATTCCTGCATTTGTTTTCTTTTTCATCAACCAATTCAACATTCGATAGATCAGAAGATTTTCTAACCTCAGTCTCATTCAGCACCGGTTCTTCTGACTTAACTTTCTGATCTTCCTCCTTTTCTTCTTTCTGAGCTTCTTCATTCTTCTGCGTTTCTTCAGCTCTCTGTTCCTCTCCAGCAAGCTTTGCAACAGTCTTCACTTCTTCAATCATCTTCTTCAATTCTTCTTCTTTTCTTCAGTTCTACCACCTTCGGTAAACTTGCTTCAAAAACTTCTTTTAACTTGTTCATCAAATTTGGCAAATAGCTTTTATCAGAAAGCCTTCTTGTGTTGAAAGTACCCTCACTTGGAAACACATTGGTTACAGCATCAAAATCCACTTTTGATGGATCATCTACTGGATTACCCTGTGGATCCATGTAACACTCTAGTTCTTCATTCCATCTGTTGGCTCTTTGTGCTTCCTTAAATGGTTCATACAATTTGCCAATCTCCCATCTCGCACTGTCTCTTCTCCACCAAGTATCATGATCATCATTTGCAACAAATGCATATCCAACTGCATCTTCTTCAGGGCAAACTTGACTCCAGTCGTAACCTTCATCATCATATATAACTGCAAGAGCCCTTGATCTTTCTTCTGGTTGCTTTAATCTTGGTGGTTCAGACTTATTCTGATGATAAATTGCTTTCTTGTAATAATCTTCGTTGAACGGATTTTCAGAATCATTAGCATACGCATTTCTGCACTCGCACTTGAAGTGACCTTTTTGTTTGCATTTAAAACATGTCACCTTTGATTTATCAAATCCCAGTTTGGCAGACGGTCCACCAATTGACTTTCTCCCCGTGATCTCCATGAACCGCTGTACTCGACGAACAGCACTGGCCATGCACCATCTTATATCCATTAGTTCCATCTCCTCGGGGTCTAATTGATCATAATCTTCTTTTGTCAAGTTGGTGTTGCCGATCTTCCCTGCAACGAGGCTTTCATACGATTCAAGTACAGATGCCAAGAAAACCATCTGTTGTTTTGCCGATTCTTCGCTGAAATTCTGCCCATTCTTCATATCCACTGCGATATTACACTAAAACAAATTCTTGGAAGCAGATTGACTTGAAGTATTTGAAGAAGATCCACTGTGAAAACCACTGTGAAGACTTTCATTGTTCATTGAACTTGAACTTTCTGCAGAAAACGCTGTTCTTGGAGACCCAGCCTGCGGTACATTTCCTCTGTAGTAAAGCTCTACATTCTGCTGATAAGCTGGATTGTTGACTTTAGATCTCTTTATCTCCAACTCATGGCTTTCAAGCCTTTCAATCAGCAAATCCACTTTTAAATCTTCAGTCTTGATTGTATTTTTCAACATTAGAGCGAAATATTGCCACTCTTGATCATTTGGCAATGAATCAAACAATTTATCTACCAGCTCCTCTTCAGAAGGTAAGATTTGGTGTCTGGTCAGCTCCATTTTCAGATGCCCGAATCTCTCAATCATTTTACAAACAGACTCATTTTTCATACAATTGAATAAATCAAACTCTTTACGCAACAATTTCTTTTTGTTTTTAACAATTTCATTACTTCCTACACATTTTCTCTTTAACGCTTCCCACAAACTCTTTGAAGTCTTTTCTTGTTCGAGCAATGAAATAATATCCTCTCTTACTGACTGTTTGATCAATGTTATCATTCTATATTCAGCCACAACATTTTTTATATCTTTTTCTGTAAAATCTTTTGCATCTATTAACTCTCCTCCCTCTTTTACTGGTTCAACATATTCATGTGTCAGTTTTAACCAGCTTTCAGGAGCGAAAGGTTTTACCCAACCCTCAAATCTGTTTTTCCACCAGTTATAATCTTCAACTTTCATTAGCTTCGGTGGGTTTTGTTGACTTCCATACATGTTCTCGAATTTCAAATTCTCCGAAATCTCCTTCGAATATTCTTTCATCTCGGATCTTCTATCTGACGATTCTGAAGTGAACGCGTTGTAGAATGTGTTGTAAAACTCTTCACCATTGCTTGACATCTTCAAACACCTAAGATCAAACAAACAAACTCAATCAGCTTAAACACTTGGAAAAATTTTCGAAATCTTGAAAAGCAATGACAAATAAGCGAAATCAGCTTGTATGTCCACAAACGCGAAATCAATTGTATGACAGAAAAGCGAAACCAGATATGTTTCTAAAAGCGAAACCAGGTATTGTCCGTAAGAGCGAAATCAACAAGATGTCCTTAAGAGCGAAATATGATGTTCAAATAAGCAAAATCTGATTTAATGGCACTATGAGCGAAAACAGAAATGTCCGTATCAGTGAAATAGCACTATGTCCTTATCAGCGAAATCAAAATGTCTGAATAAGCAATGTCCGTAAAAGCGAAACTAAGCACTTATAATCTTATCAGCGAAATTAGGTTCTAAGAGCGAAATCAAACAACTGAAATGTTCTAATCAGCTAAATCAGGCAACTGAAATGTCCTAATCAGCTAAATCAGGCTTTTAAAGTGTCCGTATGAGCAAGATGTCCGTAAAAGCGAGACCTTTGATGTTCGAAAAAGCGAAAACAGGTTTTTAGTAGATTTTTACCAATTTTAATCCGTATTTCAACCTGAAACTTTCTAGGGTTTGTTATTACTGTATTTTACACGATATACTCGAAATTCAGACAATTTCAACCGTAGAAACCAATTCAAACAGAAAAAATATGAGAGAAAGTGAGTAGAAATGAGAGATAATCGTGTAGAATCAGCTGTAGTAGTATGAACTCCTCATCCTGAAGCTCTGATACCACTTGTTGGACCGTTTTACGACCTCGAAAAGTCAGTCAAGGATGTTCATCTTCACGTATAAAGGCGGAATCAATATACACGAAGTTACAACAGCTTTTCTCTTTCAATATCTTCTTTATTGATGCTTTCTGATTACAAATTGATAGAGTTTTGACACCACAAGCACGAGAGGATTTCGCTCCAACGTACACAACTAACTGATCAGGTTTCGCTTATGATGTCTATATATAGTGCCTATGGTTTCGCTTATATGGACTGTCCATATAAGCGAACCTCCCATGTGACTAATAAGCGAAATCTCTTGGAAAACCATATAAGCGAAACCCTATCTACCCTATAAGCGAAATCACCTACTAACCTAAACCTATGAGCGCAATCCCACTCTAAACAATGTTCATATAAACGAAATTACAACATTAAACCCTAACTTGATTTCCAAGCTCCAATCTTGACTATCTTGACCTAAGACTTGATTCAAACGAAGTCAACAGACATTCCGTGCACCAACAGTATTTTACTAATATGCCCTTTCTTTTTTTCTTCTCACATTAAATTTCTTCTCAAATGAGCCTTCCCCTATATATAAAGGGTACAAAGGGTAAAACATTAAATATTATCTTTGACTAATGTAAAACATTAAATTTCATTTGAGAAGAAAATTAAATTAAGAAGAAAAAGAACAAATGGTACAAATGTAAAACATTAAATAGTTTTTCTCTCAACTCATTTAATATTATCTTTGACTAATTAATTAGTCATAAACACTACCATCCTTCACACTTAAATTTTTTCTTACACACATCAAAATTTATCTTACACGTTTTGAAATTTATTCTACACATATTGAAATTTATCTTACATAGCTCGTAATTCATGTTACACACCTCGTAATTTATGCTACACTTTAAATTATATATTTTTCCTTTTTTGAAAAAATATGTTATTTTGAAAATAAGTTACAAATTTAATGTAGTTAGCTATTAAAAAGGAAAACTACCAATTAATAATCCATCTAACTTTACCAATATACCCTTACACTAATATTAAATATAAAAATTAAATGAAGTAAAATGAAGCATTTTTATTGGTTGAAATTTCTTCTTTTTTATTCTTACAAAAAATTTCTTCTCATTTATATATATATATATATACAGAGTGGGGATCCTATGGAAAGTGTGTTTTTCCTAGAAAGTCTAGGAAGCGATCTGGGCCATCCAATGGGTGTGTTTAATGGTTGAGATCATCTTGGTGCCATTTTGGTAATATGTGTTTCTTAAAAATAGGATTATTTAATTAATCAGGGGTAGATATGTCATTTAGCTTGTTTTAAATATGGAAATAATTGTCATTCCATAACCACCCCACATTTCTTGCGGGTTTTTTTTCTCTATCTCTCTCTCTCTCTCTCTTCCTTCTATCCTTCATGAAGAAACACATAAAGAAAATACATCGTATTAATCTGCTTGCTAATATGCTTGCTGTTAATAGACAGCGTCAAGAAATCCTCCAGCATTACCAGCATGGATGGTGAAACACAGCGTATGAATCTGCTTGCTGTTAAAACACAATTGTATGAATCTGAATGCTAAAATACAACTGTATGAATCTGCTTGCTGTTAAAACACAACTGTATGAATCTGAATGCTAAAACACAACTGTATGAATCTACTTGCTGTTAAAACACAACTGTATGAATCTGCTTGCTGTTAAAACACAACTGTATGAATCTGAATAATAAAACACAGCGTCAAGAAATCCTCTAGCATTACCAACATGAATGCTAAAACAAAACTGTATGAATCTGAATGCTAAAACACAACTGCATGAATCTGCTTGCTGTTAAAACACAATTGTATGAATCTGAATGCTAAAACACAACTGTATGAATCTGCTTGCTGTTAAAACACATCACCAAGAACAAGCTGATGGTTTTGCAGTTAAATGTTAATAACCATCTCCACAATCAACAAGTGTGTTTGAAGCCATGATTTTTCTCTCTGAAAAATTTATTGAATACGAATACTGCTGGTGAAGAAGAAAACAATAGAAAGAATGTAGAATCGAGATTCGACCTAAACGAGTCGTTCATAAGAGTTCTCGATCAAAACGAGAGGCGGAATCAAACGTTTTGATGTTGAATCAGCTTGATTTGCACTTAGAATCACTTAAACTGTCTCTTGTATTGATTTGATAGCTTTACAATGTCTGGAGACACTTCGGCAGAGCTTCGCTACCGGAATGACAAAGTTACAAATGAAAGACCTGGACTCTCCATTTATAGGCACGCCACTTCCTATGAACTGGACACGCCCACTTCCTATGAACTGGACACGCCCACTTCCTATGAACTGGACACACCCACTTCCTATGAACTGGACATCCCACTTCCTATGAACTGGACATCCCAGTTCGTGTGAACTGGTCTGTTTCACCTAAAATCCTATTTTCTTGTAAACCGAGCTCCAGTCTATCCTATTTTAATACACGACTCGATAGAAGACGAAGTCGACAGACATATGCACCAACAGACTCCCCCTTGGATGTTGACGAAGTCTTCGGTGTCGAGTCTTCAGTATGTCAAGTCTTCAGTCTTTATCAGTCTTCTCGCTCTCTCCAAAGTATTTGACATTGTAAGCATCCTTCAATCTCTTTCTTTCTCATGCTCATCAACATCAGCAACTTCTATCTTGAACACAGTTCCAGGATCAGAAACTGGCTCTTTACATCTTTAGACTCTCTCTTGGATGTTGATCCAAAATCTTCAGTATTAGCATACAAGATTCGAACCTGGCTTTAATGTCTTCAGACTCCCCCTTTCGATAAGCTGGGATCGCAGTCTGGAATAGCTCTCGTTCTAGAATCGTGGCTCAAACTCTGCTCATGCTCTGCAACTTTCATAGGTTCAGGACCATTGCCTGACTTTCCATAGCCACAGGATCTGGAACCTGGCTTTAATCTGCATATGTTTATGCGGAAAATTCTCAGGAATCGGAACCTGGCTAACCTGCACATTCTCTACCCAAAAGTAAGATATATCAATTTTATTGTCTCTGCTTATCCACTTGTAAAATCAATCTCAACTCATCATTTGTAGATATCATCCAAAATGATTTTACATTTATAATCTCTGATGACCACTTGTAAGAATACCATTTTTCTTATTTCTAAACACACTCTCCCAAACCTGTTGTCCATCATGTTTAGCACTTGGAATTTTGAAAATCAACTTTTCAACATCAGTTGTCGAAAATAAGATGAAATAAAATCTTTTTGATTTTTCAAAATTTTATGCTAAAGCACGTTCTTTTTGGATTTTTGTCTTTAAAGAAAAACAGTAAAGAAATATTTACAGACAATATTTTTGTGAGTTTGTGTAAGAGGATCATATCAGTTTATGACAAATCACTAGCACCGTTGAGCTTTAAACACTTTAAGTTCTAAACGATTCACTTAGATTGTCAGTATACTGATCCACTTAAATTTTCACACAAAGTTCAATTGATTCGAGATACGAGATTAGTGTTTTAATGGACTTAACTTATTCGTGTGTCCCACCTCAGAATATACTCCCGTATCCAGACTCCTATATTCAGTCTTACAGGTGAGTGTACACTAATGATATCTGTAAGGGGTTAAATGCGAGACCATGAGAGCTCAGGCTAATGCTTCCGCAAAATCAGAGACATGATGGCTCGTCTTTTAGGTGTGTCCCGTTTGGGGATCTTTTCTTCAACAGCACATGATTAGCATTTTTCAATGTTTCATCATTTTTTATGCTGAGGGTGGGCTTTATGATAAAGCAGTGCAAAGTATTATACGAGGACTAGGCTATTGCTCCCGCAAAATCAGAAGTCCTGGTATAATACCCTAGATATCATCACGCACAAAGACCTAGTATGTCAGAAATAGAAAGCCCTTCAAACAAGATTTCGGGGGTTACCCATATATCCGAGAGATGTTCCCCACGAGATAAGTAAGTAATGATATTTAGGTTTATATCTCGAACACAATCTACTAAGCGTGTAAAAACCTACTGGCATATCATCAGTGAGACCGTTTATCACATTTTAACTTTCCAATTCTTTAGCGTACTGCGATTGTCTACTGATGTACTATCATTTCCTCTTTTTCACAACAAAACTCATTTTGATTTTTCCAATGTTTTTGGCTTTTTCAAATTTTCCAATGTTTTTGGATTTTCTGAAATTTCTTACTCCCCCTAAAATTCAAAACCATTTAAAGAAAATTTGACAAACCGATGTGAATTGCTTCAATTCGCCATCCACTTGGCATAAACAATCAGAACTCCCCTGACAACAAACTATTTTCCCATTATGATTTCAAAACACTTAAGTTTGTTTTAATCAAATGGTTTTTCCGGAAAATTAGTTTTGTTGAAAACCACTTGTAGAATCGGGGATTAGTTCATCATTTCGTTCTTTCAACCACTTGTGAATAAAGGTTAAATCAAGTTCAACTTAATGACCTTGATTAACCACTTGTAGGTTCTCATCAACCAATACCACTTGTAAGACAAAATATAACAATTTTGAAATATCACTTGAGAAAGATGCCAATTCATGCTCCACGATTACCAACTTGGGAGCTCCGGCAAGTCAGGATTTTGAAGTATGGAATACTGACACCCAAGCCTGACCAGCTTTGGGTGTAACCTTTTCAATTTCACTTGGGGTTTGAACATTTCTTTTTTGCTTCATAAAATTCTTTTACCCCTTTTTCATTCCCATCAACCATTCTTCCAAAAATATGTTTTACTTTGTCATTAAAAGTCTTTTTGACATCAAATTCTTTCTTTTCAGAATAGAATTGATTCGAAATCTCCACTTTACCAACTTTTTGTTTAAAATTTTCAGTCCGCAATGGTGGAAAGGTGACATCATCCATTAGTGGAACTGAATTTTCTCCTTTTAGCTCAATTGGTGGCTCCTCTGACTTTGACGAGTCAGATTCATCGCCAGATTTAACATCTGTTTTCTTAGCAACCCATGTTTGGTTGTTAAGATTCACCCTTCTTTTGTAAAACCTTTTTGAACACTCACCAACTTCAAATGTAGAATTTTTAAACACTTTGAATTTGTCAATTGGTGGTTCAGTTTTATCAACAACTTTCTCTTTAAGTTTAGAAAGAACTTCCTGTTTTGTGTTAGTCGCCATTGGACAATTCCAGGCGATGTGACCAATTTCTTGACATCTATAACAGGTTCTTGTCTTCTTTTTGGTTCTAATCATAGTCTTCTCAAACTTTTGTTTTTCAGCAAGAAACTCCTTGTTGGATTACTTCCAGAATGAGCTCTTTTTTTCTTCTTCTGAAGTTGCTCCTGAAACAAATATAGTTTTTGATTTAAAATCTTTAATATTTTGATTATTTTCAACATCAAAACCCAAACCCTTCCTTTTGAAATTGCTTTTATGATTCGGTTTCTTTTGATGACCTGGACCGAAACCTTTCTTCTTGTTTAAACGTTGTTGAACTCTTGAAGTATATTTAGGTTTTGAAAATTCAATTTTATCTTTTATTTCTGAAAACTTTATTTTTATCAATTGAAAAACTGTTTTGATATTTTCAATTTTCACATTTTTAATTGGAAATTCCTCATCAGAATATAATTTGTCTGAATCATTCAAAGTATATGCCACTTTGATTGGTTCATCATTCAAATTATTTTTTGATAACAGAAATTCTTTATTGTAAACCCTTTTAACCGATAATTTTGAACTGTTGACTGATGAACTTGAACTCTCAGATTCGGACTTTGACTCTGACTCCTCATCCTTATCCAACACCTGATCGACCACTTTGTTTATTAACTCAGACTCATGATCAGTGTCAGACGATGTGAATGTGACGTCATTGTTGTCTGGTAACTCATCAGTTGTTTCAGACTTTAACTTTATATTGACTGCCTTTTTTACTTGTTCCTCATTTGGTTTTCTGGGAGAATAACCTTCCCAGATCGAAGGCGGATACTTGTTATAATTTGCACTTTGTTTCTTACCAGTATCCGTATCTTCAGACTTCTTATCTTGAAATGCTTCAAAACCTGCAATAGTTGGATAAATTCTATCAATCAAATAATCAGAACTTGAATAACTTTGCAACAATCGTCTGATTCTTTCATTCTCAATCTTTTCAGTCTCCAACTCCTGTTTCAACTTTGCACACTCCTCAATATAGTGATTGATAGCCTTCTGCTTAGACATCATCACTGCATTCATCATTGTTAAAGCATCTACTCTTTCTGAGTTTGTCTGTTGCAACTGGTTGACTGTTCTGTTCAACACATCATAAGATTCTTTTACGTACTTAACATCGAACAACAATTTTTCTTTCATCTTGTCTAGCTCACTAAACTTCTTGTCTTTCTCTTCACAATGTTTGCATGGTTCCAAACATTTCAGACAAGGTTTTGTGACCTCTACAATCTTTTCAATTTCAACAATCTTCTCAGCAACTTTAACTTCTTCACTCTGTTCATGCTTCTCTTCCTGAGCAACATTCTCACATTTTGCCTTTTTCTTCTCTTTTGCTGCTCGTTTCTCCTTCAGCTTCTCCAATTTATCTGCAAAATAAAATTTGAAACTTTCAGTAGATAATTGAGTTTTTTCCAATGTTTATTTGTTTAATTTCTTCCTCATCATCACTGCTATCAGTTGATGATTGATCAAAAACTGGTGTCTTTTCTGAACTATCTTCTGAAGAAACAGATTCTTCATCTTGACTTTTCTAATCATTAGCAAACACATCTATCCATTCTTTCATCAACTCTGGCTCTTTAATGATTTGTGCAATGAATGCTCTAAACTTTGAGTTACTTTCAGCCGGAATGTATTTGTCCCAGCTAAATCCCTTTGGCAATCTTTCATCTGATTGATCTGGAATAGTAATACAAGCTTTCTTCTTTCCATCTTCAATCGCCGGTTGTTGAGCTACCTGGTGATATATTGCTTTCCGATAATAATCATTGTTCCTGAACGGATTTTGAGCTCCACCTGCTTCTCGATTGGTACATTCCCTCTTGAAATGTCCTTTTTCCCTGCATCGAAAACAAGTAACTTTAGATTTATCAAAACCTAAAGTAGAAACATTAGCATCACGGAAGTCATCTCTTCCTGTAATCTGCTTAAATTTCTCAGCTCTCCTCAACACACTCGCTAAACACCACTTTATATCCATAAGCTCCATCTCCTTAGCATCAATCTGATCGTAATCCTCTTTTGTTAGCATAGGATTTCCGATTCTTCCTGCAACGAAACTCTCATATGATTCCAACACGGTAACAAGTAATGCCATATGACCTTTAGCGACTTCTTCAGAGAAATTCTGACCATTCTGAAGATGTAACGTGATGTTGCATTGTAGCACATGACTATTACCATTGTTTGAACTTTGAGACTGATAACTTGAAGTTGAAACATTCGGATTAACACTCGGATATGAAGAAAATCCACTGTTGCTGATTGGACTTTGATTAAGCGATCCGGATGAGTTTTCAGTGCTGAAAGCGGTTTGGATCTTCGGACTTGCTTCAACATTCTGAACACTACCTTTGAAATACATCTTGACATCTTGTTGACCACCTGGATTGTTCATTCTAGCGATTTTTTGTTGTTCAAGATCTTGTCCTTCAAGCTTTTCAATGAACTGAGCAATAGACAATCTATCATATTCTCTGGTGTTCTTCAAGATCATTAGATATGTACCCCATTCATTCTGAGGTAAAGCATCAGCTAACTTGTCAACCCATTCTTCTCGATCTTTGTTTATATCTAACAAGGACATTGAACGCACTAAATGACAATATCTCTCAATCAGTTTCTTTGTAGTTTCACCCTGCAAACTAGTAAACAAATCAAATTCTTTCTTTAATAATGATTTCTTACTCTTGATCATCTCCGTACTTCCTTCAAACTTAATTCGAAGTGCTTCCCAAATCGAACGTGAAGTACCATCATGTTGAAGTAATATGAAGATGTCTTCTTTCACAGCTTGCTGAAGTAGATTGGTCATCATTTTTTCTGCCTTGTACATATCTCTCTCTTTATCTGACAATTCAGAAATAGTCTTTATAACTCCCACATCAGAACGAGGTTTAACATACTTAGTTTCAATACACTCCCAAGACCTTAAATGATTTGCTTGAACCCAATTTTCGAACCGGTCTTTCCAACAATAGTATTCTTCAATGCCCATCAGCTTTGGAGGTTTCTGTAACGTTCCAGTTTCATTTTCCATGGTTACACTCTGAGCAACGGTAACAGGAGTACCCGGAGCAGTAGCAAATGCATTATAAAACTCGTTGTCCATGTTTCGGTTTTGAATGTTCACACAACAGACTATTCAAACGAACTGGTTAATTCAAACGAGCTGAAGTCAATTCGTACGAGCTGGGGTCACTTCGTGCGACCTGATCTAAATTTCAAACGATCTGGCAATTTGGTACCAACTGATCAATTCGTGCGAGTTAATGTAATCAAACGAGCTGGTCAACCCGAGCAACAAATCTGATTGGGCCACTAATATGAATTCAGTCAAAGCACATGATCATTCCACTAATACTTAACTGATTGGGCCGACAAATCTGGGCTGAATCAATATGTAATCTGGGCCGACTTACTTTTTAATTCTTTATGAAGTTTTATTGAATCAAGAGTTTCAAATGGTCGACAACTCTCTAAATGATATCATAAAACTCGATTGGACCAAAATCCCACTAAGCCGAAAACAGTGATGTTTAACTCAAATTTGATTGGGCCAAGATTAATTGGGCTGACAACAACACATGCAAATTGATAGAACACATGCACATGCAATTGATTTACTGATTTTAAAAATAGCTGACAGCTTCAAGTTTCAAAAAGATATGATTGGGCCATTATAACTTCGAGCAATGTGATCACATAGGCCGTCAATGTCTTGTGCAATTACTCAATGAATTCTATTGGACCTCAATATCCATTTAATCAACAACAGCAATCAATTTCAATAAACCCAAGATAATCACGTGATGTAATAAATGGAATGTCAGCTTGTACGATCTGATATTTCAATCCGTGCGAATTGGAACCCTTATTTCACACGAAATGGACCACCTTCAAACGACCTGGGACCCAATTCGTGCGAACTGACTAAAATTCCACACGACCTGGTTCATTTTTCATGCGAACTGAAGATTCTCGAACGAACTGATGTGTTTTCGATTGAATTTTGTCAAAATTGATCAAGTTATAGGTCAATTTTAGGTCTGATTCGTTAAAGGATTGATTAAAACAGTGATTCGCATGTAATATGTAAAAATCAGTTCATTTTAACCGTGAAATCTCGTTTAATTTTGAAAAAATGTGAAGAAAATGAGTAGAAGTGAGATTTTCAGATGAAAACAAACTGAATCGGTAAGAACTCTTCCTCCTGAGCTCTGATACCACTTGTAGGATCGAGATTCGACCTAAACGAGTTGTTCAGAAGAGTTCTCGATCAAAACGAGAGGCAGAATCAAACGTTTTGATGTTGAATCAGCTTGATTTGCACTTAGAATCACTTAAACCGTCTCTTGTATTGATTTGATAACTTTACACGGTCTGGAGACACTTCGGCAGAGCTTCGCTACCGGAATGACAAAGTTACAAATGAAAGACCTGGACTCTCTATTTATAGGCACGCCACTTCCAATGAACTGGACACGCCCACTTCCTATGAACTGGACATCCCAGTTCGTGTGAACTGGTCTGTTTCACCTAAAATCCTATTTTCTTGTAAACCGAGCTCTAGTCTATCCTATTTTAATACATGACTCGATACAATACGAAGTCGATAGACATATGCACCAACAAAGAATTGTATATACATATGATTTGAATGAGATTTGGATGAGATTTGGATACGAAACACAACCAAAATTCCGAAAATCATGGACATAATCAGTTACCTTCGAGATCATGCAATGTTAGTTAATGAAATATAAATTCCAAAAATAAAATTAAAATGTGACATTACATAATTGCCCTTCTAGTTAAAATAACTCAATGCCACATGTCCAATTCTCATTGCTTCCTAGACTTTCTAGGAAAAATACACTTTCTACCCAACTCCTACTATATATATATATATATATATATATATATAGAGAGAGAGAGAGAGAGAGGTCGGTTAACGTACAATACCACTTATCTTACATTACGTATGCGATATTCTCAGCCATAGGATCTTCAATCCATCAAACCAATTTAAATCATTAAATTAATCAAATTAATGTATTCAAATATTGAAAAAAAGGTTAAAATCGTCATTACGATATCTTAATCTCCGTAACCGATGGAGATTTGAATCTTAATTTCAAAATCGTATTTCGAAAATCCAACGATTAATCAAAATTCGATCCATAAATCAAATAGAACAACGTGAGATTCTTATTCACCAACCTCCTTCTGCGATTTCATATATGCTGATTTTGAAAGTTCAGAACCGAAACGAATCGATAGACCGTCTATCGAAGAAGATGATGCAGGATGAAAATTAAAAAATATGCGAAATACATATTGAACGTGCGAAAAACCATTGTAGACAAAAGGAAAGGTTTTGTTTTTTTTAATGTGTGCGAAATCATGTTTTATAAACATGTTATTTTAGAAAAAAGGTAATAATGTTTAAGATTTTATAGTGTGCGAATTCTTGTTTTATACACATGCGATTTTAAAAATTGTTAATAATGTTTAAGATTTCTTATAGTGTGCAAATTCTACTTTTATGCACATGCGATTTAGAAAGTGATGTTGTCTGTGGTTTCTTAAAGTGTGTGAATTCGTTTTCGAATCATATGCGATTTTGAAAAAAATGATGCTGATGATTTCATGTAACTCTGTCCTAAAATGTAAATACAAAAAATTATGTATTGATAATTAAAATAAATAAAAATCAACTATTTTATATAAAAAAATAAATTTATTACCGATGTGACTTGTAATGATCAATTTTACCATAAATACTACTGAACTTACCACCCTACCTACATAATAAATTTACTATTTTAATATAAAATATCCATTGATAACTACCTTCCATATTAAGACACTGAACACAAAAACACACAAAAAACTCCCACAAAAATGTCATTTGAAGATTCAGAACAAATAAAAAACATTGCAATAAAGGAACTATTGTCAACTAGCACGTTGACAGAAATAAGCACCGATGTCACCTCTTCTCATTTGATTCTTGATGTGCAGGGGAAGATTCTTGAAGAAATCAAGAAAAATCAACAGATGTGGGAGAGACTACTTGAAGAACCACCATCAAGCTTCAGAGACGCAACTTTGGATCACATAAAGGAACAGTCTCGAGCTGATGACTTAGCCTTTTCTTTCCTGAAAGATGCTCTAAACACTGTGAAAGAGAAGATGGAGTTCAACTCGGCTGAACGTTAATAAATCTTTGCTTCAAGTAACTAGATTTCTGTTTAATCGTTTTATGGTTTTAGTTCTGTTAGACAATAACAAATACTTTATATTTATTTTTACGAACAAGTTTTGAAAACATCTTATGCTTAGTTATTATATAAATCGCATGAATGAATTACACATCTTTGTCACAAAAAAACAAGATAACTCAAAATAGCATGTACTAAAATGAAAAACAAAGTGAAATCGCATGTTAAACTAATTATATACTGATGCCTATGAAATCGCATGTACACATACTAAAATCGCATGACTGTTGATATAAACTCATGTGTAATAAATCGCATGTTTGTCGTGGAAAATCGCATGTACAGTAAAAAAATTTAATCTTCCTCATTTGAAACCTCCTTCCACTCGTCTTCTTCTTCAGAGCCATCATCACTACCTCCACTGTAATCTTCAAACTCATCTTCCTCTTCATCGTCTTCAACCTCATTGGCTTTATGCCTGGGATCTTTTTCAATCTGGATTCCCTTCATCTTCTTTTGTTGTTTGCCTTTAAGTATCTAGCAAGTTCGAATATCATGACCTTTTTCATTGCATACACTACATGTCCTTGACCTTTTTCCTTTGCGGCTAATCATTTGTTACTTCTTTGATTTAATCCTTTTATGCGAGCCACGTCCTTTGTTTCTTATACCAGCCGGCACACGGACAATAGGAGGTGCATTAGTTACTAGTTGTTGGTAACCAATCAGCTTTGAAAACCGGTCAAAGTTTGACATGTATCTCGAAGTTGTTCGCATGAGTCCAGACATGGGCTCATGCCGGTAAAAAGCCAGAATCCACATGTATCTCATCGCAAACATATCATTAATCCATTTATTTTCTGTGAGACCGTACTCAATCATCACCAACTTCCATTGTCTCTCAAATTCTTCAGGCTCGATGGAATAAGTCCATACAATATCGCACATCCTCCTTTTAAAATCATCATTATTGCACAACTCGTGTCCAACCTATACCGATAAATGCTTTTTATATCAGCCTATAACGAATCTATATTATAAAAAAGCACTAATGAAAGACAATATAGCATGCTATACCTTATCTGCCACTTTTTTCATTATGTGCCACATGCACAATCTATGTCTGCTTGTTGGGATTGAACCCTATCAGAGGAACAGATAATAAAAGCCAAAACTGGTTCACAACAATGGATTCATCATAAGCAGCAGTTTACACCAGGCTTTCCCCTTGAAAGTGTTTATAACACCTGATGTCCTTTATCCACTGACCGTATACAACAGCTGCTGACCCTCAAACTGCTGATGAAGCCCTGAAGACTGTTAAGGATCAGACACTGCTGTTCAATCTACTGCTATGAGTCAAGCACTGCTGGATATATCAAGTGCTGCTGGGTTCACATCAGTGGAATGATTCAGCAGTAGTTAAGTTTGTCTTTATGTAATGAATTGTAATAACAGTTGTTAGCATAGCAGTGCTTGTATAGATCAGATGTTAGAGGTTGTTAGGTTGTTAGATGTCACTTTCATGGTGACGTCAGCTTTGATGCTTCACTGGTTTGATTTGCCTATAAATGGAACAGTACCCTGTACTGTTACATTTGATTGACTGAGTGAGTTCTTCTCCTCCAATCCTTTCATCTTGTGCAATCAACCAGGGAGCATCAGGCTTAGGGGGAGCTTAGTTTGTAAACATGCTTTGTAATCTTTTGACTTGATTTGTAATCTTTCGACTAATGAAATGCATGTGTTTTCTAAACTATTTTCCTCTTTGATTATGTTTACAAAGTTTGTGTTCATTTCCGCTGCATATATCATTGAATCATGTTCATTCATTATTCATATATTACAAACAAACACAATCATGAGAGCCTCCGATCCTAACAATTGGTATCAGAGCTTGGACAGTCAAAGTCGATCTAACAATCAATTTGACATAACAGTTCAGCTCAAAATTCATTGATGCTAAGGTTGATCGTATTTAGTTGAAAAACAGAGTAACGAGTAATTACGTTCAAAGTAGCTGTTCAAAAACTCTGTAAAACAACCAAGATGTCATAAGACACACAAACTTCACATAACAAGTGATGTCATACATAAAACACCTATAGTTTTTAGATCTGAAAATATATCTGTTAACTATGGTATAATTATTTTCTTTACAAAATTGATTTCAATTGTTGTTATGAAGTTTTGTGTTGTATCCATCATGTTTGCAGCTAAAGTATGTACCTCAGGTCGACAAAAACCTATGTTCATAAAAAAATTAGTGTTTTTGTTAACATAAAAAGAGGGAAATTAAAACTTTAGTTATTAGATCTTGTGTGTTGAAAAATAGGTTGAGAATCCTCAAAAGGACCAAATCAACTTTGTTAAAAACACATTAAGAAAATCAGGTGTTAAAATAGTCCTAATTATATGTAATGTGAGATTTGATATAAGCATGTACAAAAGTGGTCAGATCTCTCAAAACATTGCTACAAAATGATTTTGGATTGAGTATTCCTTCAAATAAACCTCCCAGTGAGTATTTCAGTACTTATGAATGGGAAGGGTAAAAAGGGAAGAAGAAAAATCATAAAAACTCAAAAGTGTGTTTATCTTAAAACTTTTGAAGTCAAAAGAAAAAAAGCATAAATGTAAAACACTTAAGAGTCCAAAATTGGGTGAAACATGGTCACCAAGCAACTGTGTGCATTCATTGATTCAGGAAAGTTCAGGTAACAATAGTATCACCAGTGAGTAAACTTACAATAGGACTAGACAAGCTTTTCAGAATCATCACATGGTAATAAAGTTTATAACAGGACTTTCAAAAACACATGTGAACATGTCTCCTCATTTTTGCAATCAATTGAACAAGAAAATGGTCTCAAACAGTGCTTATTACAATGTATTTCAAACCACTGACTATTTTCATAAAACTTGAGAGTGATGTGATTATGAGTTTTGTTGGAAAATATACCAGATCCTTTTTTATGTTGTTTTCAGAAAAACCTTTAATTATTTTTATTGAAAAGGTTTTTCTCAAATAAAGCAGGATATATTATTCTTTATTTTTCCTTTAAGAGTGATATATTTTGAACTTTTACTTGTTTTTTATAGCAAAAGTTTCAATCACCTGTCAGGATATAGAACCCTTATTTTTGGTGATATTATCCTTGAAAATAGGTCAAAAGGAAATGGTACAAGTGTCAAGGTCATGTCCAACTCAAGTTTGTTTTAACACAGATCAGAGATTGATTGCTAACAGATCTTAAAATACTTGGTACTCATGTTCTAATTTAAATATTATGACACAAAATGAGTAGCCATAGTAAAAAGGTTTCCATCATCTAGGGTACTAAACCACTGTCAGGAAATTATAAATGCTTCAAAACTTATAATAGACATGTGGCAAAACCTTGAATGCAAATTTCTGTAAAAACTGGTGACATATTAAACCTAACAATTTGCATCTAAAATGTGTTTTGTTGAAGATAACAATCTTGCAGATGTTTCATAATCACCATCAACAGATGTTGAAAATGATGTTGTGGTTTCACAAGATAAAATCATTTCCTTCATCAGAGCAGCAGATGTTCAAAACAGTTGTCAAAAAGCTTATCCACTGTTGCACTAACAGTTGCTGACATATTAGCCCTCAAAAAGCTTATGTTCAAACATCTGTTTCCTAAATACTGTCCACTGCTGAAAGTCAACCCTTGTTCTCTCATTGCTTGATAAGCACTGTTGTTCAAAATCAGTGTTTTATCCACTGATGAAGCTATCCACTGATAGTTAAAATCATCCACTGTCTTCACTTGGATCGTTGCAACCACTGATATTTGCCTCATCAGTGGTTCCTTAAACAACTGTCCTCCATTATTCATCTTTCCATCAGAGGTTGGCACGTGGTCAGTTATTAGCCATCAGATCTTTGTAAACCGCTGCCACGTCAGCATTCACTTTTTCCATTATAAAACCCTGATCAAAACCCCCAAACAGGGTTTTACACTGTCGAATTGAATTCCAAAATTCTTCTCTCAAAGCAGTTTCCAATCTTCCGTCTCAAATCATTCTTCGTTCTTCTCCATCAAAATGTCAAAATCAAAATCATCCTCATCTTCCAAAAAGGTCGCTCAAAAGGCCCCTGAACCCATTGAAATACCATACAAAGCACCCCACAACTACTTGGGTCTACTCACAAAACCCATCACCACCAAAACCTTTGATTCCATCATTGACACTCTTGCAGCTTCAAAGTACAAAACTTTGTTGACTGCTGATGCTCCTATTTACGAACAAACCCAGAGAGAATTCTGGAAAAATGACACACTTGAGTATCAAGGTGATACAGTTATAGCTATTAATTCTTCCATAAAGGGTAAGAAGATTCAAATCACTCCACAATCAATTTCAGAAGTCTTTGCACTCGATGATCAGGAAGGTAAAACTTCTTTTCCTAAAAACGAGTTAAAAACTGATTTTCTGGAAAGAGGGTATGGTGCGGAAATGAAAAGGGACACCTTACAAAAAGGCTTCTTCCCTTCTGCACCAAGGTTTTTATTCCATACCCTTTTGATGTGTGTCTCAAATAAAACAACTGCTTTTAATGAAATACCATTAAAGATCCAAAGCCTGGGCTATGCTATTTTACATAATGAAAATTTAACTATTCCCAGGAGATCTTTGATGATTTGGTAAAAAATGTTGATAGCAAATCATTTCTACTTTTTCCAAGGTTCTTAAGCTACTATCTTAAACAAAAATTCGGAAAGGAGAATGAAAATTTGCTCATCCAAGGTAAATCCTTTCAAATACATAGTTTAACATCTGAAACATTTACTAGAATGTTAACACCTGCAAAAACACAAGCAGAGGTACCTGAGCAGACTTTAGCAGCTACCACTGCTCCTCTGGTATCTGCTGCTGAGCCCACTGCTCCAGGTGATCATAGTAGCACACCCACTGCTATGAAACCCACACCTGCCATTACCAAAAAGCCTAAAAAGAAATCATCTAAAAAGCCCCCTAAACCCACTAAAAAGGCAACTCTGGAAGATGAGATCCCAGAGCCACTGCCAGTGACAACACAAATGTCACCAAAAGCCACTGCTGCTACTTCCTCACAGCAGATGGAAGAAAGATCTCCACCCTTGCCTCAAACTCCTCCTGCATCCTCACAAAAGGATCAGGTTGTAAACACAGGGACCCCACATTATGAAGCTCTGGATTCAATTGGATCCATCTTCCTCAGTCCTGATCCCAAGGACATGTCTCTTTCAACACCCATATCTTCACCCCTCACATTACCACAATCCATAATACCCTTGTTGCATGCAGTTGCTATAGCTCAGACACAAACCAGTTCCTCTCAATCACTTATCACTGAGAGTACACTCCTACAAGTGACTGGGTCTGATGCTTATACCTCTGCTATCCCAACAACATTTGAGGAGGTTACACTGCAGGAGTTACAAGTAAGTCCTGACAGTAGTTCAAGTGGAGCAGCAACTACAAGTGTTGGATCAACAGATCTACATTTGGCCAGTTGTTTCATCAATCAGACTCCCTTGAAGGCAAATTCTTCTATAGCACCTATGGTAACCACTAGTGAGTTTGTTTTAACCACTGGTACCTTCAAAAGGTTATCAAGTGTTGAAGAAAGAAGACCCCAGAACCAAGAACAAGGGGCATCAATGAATGATTTTTGGGATTCATTTCCTAAGTCACACATTGATACAACCACTGCTGGTGGGGAATCAGATGATCCCATTAACTTGAGTGATGATTTAAAATATCAGGAATTGACGGGTAGAATTGACAACCTTAAGACATCTGTTGCTGAAATAAAAGATATGATGCAACAGTTGTTGAAAGCTCAAAAGGTCTCAACCACTGCTATTCCAACTCAAGCACCTGCTCTATCACAAGCACCTGCTGCAAATGAGTTATGGAATTTATTCCAACCCCTGCTCCAACAACAAAGACAAATGGCTGATCAGCAGCATGCAATACATGTTCAAGAGCTGAGAAACATGATGGAGTCAAGGTTTAGAAATACTCAAGCAGACATCAAGGCTATAAAGGTCAACATCCTGAACACCACTGGAAAAGCTCCTCCCACCGTTCTCTTCATTGATAAACTTCCTCCAGATAATGCCAAAAAGGGGGAGAAAATTAAGCAGTGGAAGAAGAAGGGAATTGAAGATGGTCTTTATATTGAACCAGAAAAGGAAAACATGACTAAAAACATTCCTTTGCCAGATGGTAGCAAGAAAATTGATGTTACCACAAATGCACTTGCAGAAGCAAAAGCAAGTGTTAAAAGAGATAGAGAGGCTAAGGATAAAGCCAGGTGGGAACAGGATAAAAGAGCTTACATGGAGCTGAATGCACAGGGTACTTCTGAGCCAAAGGATGATGAAAATCCTAAGGATGAAAAGAAGAAGCCCACTAGACAAGTGAGGCAACCCAAATCCACACCATCCAGACCCACAAAGCATGCCTCCAAACCACCTCCCAAAGGCTCCAAACCTCAAACCACCAAATCTCAAACTTCCACCCAAACAGTTGTTGTAACACCTGTTGTATCAACAACTGATACCTCAGTAGTTTCAACAACTGCCAGCCAAACACCTGCCATCTCTTCAACACACACCACTACAACACACACCACAACCACTGCCCTACCACCACACCCTAAAACTACATCACCACCCACCAAATCACCACCTGCTGAAAAGCAGAAGACATCTACTGACACATCAGTAGTTGTAATGACAACAGAGGTTGAAACACCAGTTGTTTCAATAGCTGTTTGCCAGTCATCTACCACTGCCCTCACCATTTCAACAATCACCATACAACCCATTGTCACATCACAAACAAAACCCCCTTCACCCAAAAAGCTTTACACAAGAAAAGGGAAATCTCATGAGGGTAATGATGATATACCAGCACCCATTCCTTTATCCTCCACACCTTACATTGCCATCAAACCACAACAACCCATTCCACCAACTGTTGTCAAACCAATAAACCCTGGTAATATTGTATCCACTGCTGCAAGTTATCCACTGGAATTGGAAGCTGTAAAGGATGAGATGAGACAATTCTATACAGTGGATGATCCTTCACAAAGAAAATTTCCTTCTCTCACAGGCTTCAGGAATCCAGCAAATATGGATGAGTATCTAAAACTCAAAGCCAGACAAGCTGACATAAGGGCTAGACTTGAATGTAAAGATCAAGGTGATAAAGCCATTTCTGAAAGAATGGAATTTTTGCTCACCAAGGTCAAACATATGGAAGATTATGCAAGAGACCTGAGCAAAGATATGTCAAATCTGCCACCTGGAGCTGTCCTACAAAAGGAAATAAGAAAGGATTATCTTGCATTCATCATGAAAGAAAAATTTTATCCAGCTAATGAAGAACAATTCAGTGAATGGCCACTCATTGCACTAAAGCATGAAGTTAACAGAATCAGGATGATCAAGAATGATCCAGGTCAGAAAAAGACAGCTCCAAACTGGAGCAAATACAAAAAGGCCATTGATAAACTTACCTCAGAATACAAGAGGAAGAAACAAGAGCTGGTGGATGCAAATGTTGGACCTGCCAAAGCCATAGCAAAAATGGACAAGGCAATACACAGACGAGGCTTATGAAAGGTTAAAGAAAAGAAGGATGACAGATCCTAGTTTACCATAGAAACCTGAACACAAAAAGCCAGAAAAGCATATCAATACTCCTGAACCACTGTTCACATCAGCAGATGTCTCAGTCATTGAGATAGATCAAAGAAAGAGACAAGAGCAGATTGAAAAAGAAACTGCAGAAGATATAGCTGCAGCAAATGAAATCATAAACAAGGCTTTCAAACAAATGTCAGATGAAAACTCTGAACTAGCAAAAGCTCTGGGTACTGCTCAACAAATTTTCACAAGGCCAGCATCACCAAACTCCTCATCAGTAAATAAACCTCTCCCAAGAAACCCATTGGGTTCAAAAATACTAAAATGGATGTCTGATCAAAAGACCCATGTATTGACACTGTTCAGATCCAATGAAGAAGTAAAGCACATATCAAGGGAACAAGCTCTGGGCCTGAGTGTTGAAGATCTACAAGATCTCCTTGAGCTTATACTTTGTAGGGATGAGGAGGATACAAGTTCTATGGATTTTGAATTGCAATTTAAAGGTCAAGTTAGGGAACATCTGATGAGACAATAAAGATCCAAAATAATGAAGAGTTTTGGCATTATCTGTTCCAGGGGGGATTGTTGGGATTGAACCCTATCAGAGGAACAAATAATAAAAGCCAAAACTGGTTCACAACAGTGGATTCATCATAAGCAGTAGTTTACACCAGGCTTTCCCCTTGAAAGTGTTTATAACATCTGATGTCCTTTATCCACTGACCGTATACAACAGCTGCTGACCCTCAAACTGCTGATGAAGCCCTAAAGACTGTTAAGGATCAGACACTGCTGTTCAATCTACTGCTATGAGTCAAGCACTGTTGGATATATCAAGTGTTGCTGGGTTCACATCAGTGGAAGGATTCAGCAGTAGTTAAGTTTGTCTTTATGTAATGAATTGTAATAACAGTTGTTAGCATATCAGTGCTTGTATAGATCAGATGTTAGAGGTTGTTAGGTTGTTAGATGTCACTTTCATGGTGACGTCTGCTTTGATGCTTCAGTGGTTTGATTTGCCTATAAATGGAACAGTACCCTGTACTGTTACAGTTGATTGACTGAGTGAGCTCTTCTCCTCCAATCCTTTCATCTTGTGCAATCAACCAGGGAGCATCAGGCTGAGGGGGAGCTTAGTTTGTAAGCATGCTTTGTAATCTTTTGACTTGATTTGTAATCTTTCGACTAATGAAATGCATGTGTTTATCTAAACTATTTTCCTCTTTGATTGTGTTTACAAAGTTTGTGTTCATTTCCGCTGCATATATCATTGAATCATGTTCATTCATTATTCATATATTACAAACAAACACAATCATGAGAGCCTCCGATCCTAACACTGCTGGTAGAAAAAACCTCCTCAATAGCCTGTTTCATCGCAGTGTCTTGGTCCGTCACTACAACCTTTGGCTGCCGTCCAAATGACTTTACGAATGAATTGAGAAGCCATTTATAAGAGTCAATGCTCTCCGATGCCAACAACCCAGCTCCAAGGGTTACATTTCGACAGTGGTTGTCAATCCCAGTGAATGGAACAAACACCATCTTGTACCTGAAATTCCATAATATTACAGATTTAGTACACATACGAAGTACAATATATAATGTCGCAACCCCCATCCCCTAGCAACCCGAGAACGGGCGGCCGCGGCCAGTTTCGGTGGTATCCAGGTGTTTATCATTTTGGGCAGCGGAAATCACATCAGGATCGTAGTTAGGAAATATTTTATCAGAGTAAAATACCACACTTTCATAATATTAAACAAGTGGGAATGATCCCAAGTTTTAAGTACACACATTTTCATAGGGATAACCCCATTTTATTTAAATAAACATCTCTTTATTTTAGGTAACTTTATAGCCACTTTTCCAAGCCTTCAGTGCTGTCCAACTGGCTTCTATTTGGCTTTCACATTTTGTTACCTGAAACGCGTTTAAAAACATTTTGTCAGTGGGAAATACTGGTGAGTGAATCCCAGTTTAGTCAAGTTAAGTAAAACCATTGTACAGTATTGAGGGCGGTAGCGCAATTACAATTGTTTCCATCTACTTTAATTACCACCCACGGTACTGTCAACCCGACTTGTGGTCATGTTACTCCTCGCAAGGTAGTAACAAATTTTGTATACAAAACCCCAACATACCGACGATAATTGTAGAATACAAATACTCAATCACTGTTTAATATAATGTTAATCATATGAGGTTTTGTAAAAACAGTTTGCAAAAAGGAGATTACTCACATTGCTGTCTTAGGGTTTTCCTTAAGGATTTCCTGGTGATTATCTATTAAATACACAAATGCACACGTGTTAGTATAATAACCCAATATTTACATTAGTAATACCCTCCCCGAGACGGCATTCCAACGACTACGTCGGGTAGAACCTCGACAGGCGTTACGGAACCCTGGATCGACCGGGCAACGTATCTAATACGTAAACGGGGTTATGATAATTACAACGGGGCAGAAATTCGTTATTTAGGGGGTATTATACCCAAGAATAGCTTATACTATAAGGAAATTTGAGAGAGAAAGAGATTTTGAACTATGTGAATGAACAGCCGAAGCCCCTTATTTATAGTGCTGATCTCGGACTCCCTCGCAGCCCGCGTAAGCCGAAGGGACCTCCTTCGCGGCCCACGACATAGGTTTGTAGACTCTAGGGTTGCTGATTCGTCGATTTTAGCTTCGACACGATTATGACACGTGGCAGCCTGGGACTCGTCCTGGTGACCGGCTGTCGCGCCCCACGTAGACCAAGAAGTGGTCTTACGCGGCCCGCCAGAGACCATTTATTTTTTTTATTTAATTTTAATAAAAGTAAAGGTATTTGGGGCCCGTTTTCGCACACGGGGTGTATTTAGGACATATTGGGACATTCTAAATATTATTAGGGTGTCGGATTATTTTAGGAGGGTTGTTATATCCTCCCCACCTTGTTTTAGAGCTTGTCCTCGAGATCTACTGGAACAAGTGTGGATATTTCCTTTGCATTTCTGATTCAAGCTCCAAAGTGTATTCTGGTCCTCTTTTGGAGTCTCATTTTACTTTGACCAGAACTAATCTCTTGTGCTTGAGGTTCTTAACTTTCCTGTCTTCAATCTGTAGAGGTCTTTCTACAAATTTTAATTGCTCATTTACCTCTATATCCTTAAGAGGTACTACCAGTGATTCATCAGTTAAGCATTTCTTGAGATTAGATACATGAAATACATCATGTATTCATGCCATTTCCTCTGCCAGTTGTAGCTAATAGGCTACATGTCCTATTCTTCTAATAATCTCAAAAGGTCCAACACACCTGGGACTTAGCTTTCCCCTTTTTATGAATCTTACCACTCCTTTCCAAGGAGAGACTTTCAATAACACTTTGTCTCCTACATGAAATTCCAATGGTTTCCGTCTGTTATCAGCATAACTCTTTTGTCGATCACGTGGCTTTCAATCGTTCTTTGACTTGAATGATTTTTTCGGTTGTTTCTTGTACAATTTCTGCCCAACAGACTAGGGTTCGGCACTTTCGTCCATAAAGTGCTTCGAATGGTGCAGCATTGATACTTGTGTAATAACTGTTATTATAAGGAAATTCTATTAACGGTAAGTGATCGTCCCAATTAACTCCGAAGTCAATTACACAAGCTCTAAGCATGTCCTCCATGGTCTGAATTGTCCTTTCACTTTGTCCGTCCGTTTGAGGATGATAAGCGCTGCTTAGATTCAATTTGGTTCCCATTGCTTTTTGGAAACTTGTCCAAAAATGTGAGGTAAAACGGCTATCTCTGTCAGAAACAATGGATAAAGGAATTCCATGTAATGAAACTATTTCATTTACATATAATTTAGCTAATTGTTACATACTGAAAGTTTCCTTCATTGGTAGAAAATGAGCTGACTTAGTTAGCCTATCTACAATCACCCAGATTGTATCATTACCTTTTCTTGTTTTGGGTAATTTAGTAACAAAATCCATTGTTATCAATTCCCATTTCCATACAGGCATTTCTAATGGTTGCAACAATCCCGAGGGTTTCTGATGTTCAGCTTTAACTTGTGAATAAGTTAGACACTTGGCAACATATGCTGCTATATCCTTTTTCATTCCTATCCACCAGAAATTCTTTCTTAAGTCCTGATACATCTTATCACTTCCAGGATGCATCGTATACTTAGATTTATGGGCTTCTTCTAATATACGGTGGCGTAGGTTTCCTAATTTAGGTATCCACATTCTTTTCTTATGGAATCTCCAAATTCCATCTGTTCCTTGTTCTAGTTCCTTAATCATTTCTTTCAATTTTTCAGTATCATCCTTGATTACTGATTCTCGTGCCTTTCTAATATGTTCATTTAAATCTACTTGCTGATTTAGTTTAAGTGAACGTACTCTTTTTGGTTTTTCGTGATACTTTCGACTTAAAGCATCAGCTACTACGTTTGCCTTTCCTGCATGGTACTGGATATTGTAATCATAATCACTAAGTATTTCCATCCAGCGTCTTTGTCTCATATTCAATTCCTTTTGCCCGAAAACATACCTTAAACTCTTATGGTCAGTGAAAATGGTAAACTTACTACCGTAAAGGTAATGTCTCCAAAATTTAAGGGCAAAAATTATAGCTCCTAATTCTAAATCATGGGTTGAATAATTTTCTTCATGATTCTTAAGTTGTCTAGATGCATAGGCTATAACCTTTTGACGTTGCATTAACACACATCCATAGCCTAACTTAGAAGCGTCACAATAGACTATAAAGTCTTGAGTTCCTTCTGGTAACGCTAATATGGGTGCATGGGCTAATTTTTGCTTAAGAATTCTAAAGGCTTCTTCTTGTTTTGATCCCCATTCAAACTTAACGGATTTACAAGTTAACTTAGTTAAGGGAATGGCTATTCTAGAAAAATCTTGAATAAATCTTCTATAATAACCGGCCAATCCTAAGAAACTTCTAACCTCAGTTGGTGACTCAGGGGTTTTCCATTTGGTAATCGCCTCGATCTTGGTGGGATCCACATGAATTCCTTCATGATTGACTAAATGTCCAAGAAACTGTACCTGTTCTAACCAAAACTCGCACTTTGAAAATTTTGCATAAAGCTTTTCTTTTCTCAATAAACTTAGAAGTGCGTGCAAATGTTTTGCATGTTCCTCTTTGCTTTTAGAATAAATAAGAATATCATCTATAAAGACAATTATGAATTTATCCAAATATGGCTTACATATTTGGTTCATCATGTCCATAAATGCAGCTGGGGCATTGGTTAGACCAAATGGCATGACAGTAAATTCATAATGGCCATACCTTGTTCTAAACGCGGTCTTATGAATGTCCTCTTCCTGTACCTTTAATTGATGATATCCTGACCGCAAATCGATTTTAGAGAAAAATCGAGCTCCTTGTAATTGATCGAACAGATCATCGATTCTCGGTAATGGGTACCGATTTTTAATCGTGACTTTGTTCAATTCGCGATAATCAATACACATACACATTGATCCGTCCTTCTTTTTAACGAATAAGATTTGTGCTCCCCGTGGAGATGAGCTTGGTTGTATGAATCCTTTTTTCCAACAATTCGTCTAACTATTTCTTCAGTTCCTGCATTTCTGAGGGTGCCAAACGGTAAGGTGCTTTGGAAATTGGTGCTGTTCCTGGTAGTAGATGGATTCTGAATTCAACTTCCCTGTCTGGGGGTAGTCCTGGCAATTCTTCTAGAAACACATCTGGAAATTGAGATACTACGGGGATATCTTTTAATTCCTTTCTTTTAGTGTTAATGATTATGGAAATCAAATACACTAATGATCCTTTTCTTACATAACTTGTTGTTTTCATCACAGATATGAATTTTGTGGATCTAGAGGGCTTATCTCCTTTAATTGTAATCTTTTCACCCCTTGGTGAATTTACTTGGATTGACTTTTGATCACATAAAATACTGGCTTTATTGGCTATTAACCAATCCATTCCTAGTAGAACATCAAATCCTACCAGATTCATTGGGTAAAGGTTCACAATAAATTTTTGATTTAAAAATTCTATTCTTGCTCCCTGCAAGATTTCAGAAATCTTAATGGTTTCCCCATTTGCTGTCTCTACTAGACATTCTTGTGGAAGTTTAGTTAATGGTTGATTGAGAAGTTTGCAAAATGAAGTATTAATAAAACTTTAGTTTGCACCAGAGTCAAATAATACCTTAGCAAAAACATCATTAACTAAAAACGTACTGGCAATCACGCCCGGAATCATTTTTGCTTCTTCTGCAGTCAGAACAAATGCCCTAGCATTTTTAGTATTCTTGGTGTTCGGGGCTGGAGCTAGTTTTGGACAGTTCGGCTTGATGTGACCTTTTTCCCACAGTTGAAGCACATTCCATTATTTGGTTTCTTCCTACAATCTTCTTACTTGTGTACTGGTATCTTGCAGAAATTGCAGTAAGTGGAGCATTTTCCTGAATGCTTCTTCTTGCAAGCCTTGCAGTACGGTGCAGAGGTAGAACCTACATTTTTCCCATGGTTGGAATTTCCATAACGAAATTCTTGGGTAAGCCTTTGAGCTAGGTTTCTCCTCTGATCCTCTTCTCGTGTACGCACTAATTCATCAGTCAATGTATTTGCTAGTTCTACAACTTCTTCTATGGTTTGAGGTCTAGCTGCCTTAACTACATGCCTAATTTCACTGATTAATCCCCAGATATAACGGGAGATTAATATTGGTTAAAGTGATGCAAGGGTTGGCACTATTCTAGCATATTCAAAGAATAGCGTAGTGTACCCCTTACTATCCACTCCAGTCATTCTAAGGTTTAGGAACTTATTTGCTATCTGTTCCTTTTCATTAGGAGGATAGAATTTCCTTTCTACCATACTCTTAAATTCCTCCCATTCCATATTGTAAATTCTATCACTTCCCCTAGACTGGAAGATAGTGTTCCACCATTCTAGTGTTGAATTCTTAAATAGATTGGAAGCAAACATTATCTTATCCTCTTCAGCACACTTGCTTATTTTTAAGACTGCCTCAGTCTTTTCTATCCAGCGTAGAGCTGCAATGGCCCCTTCATTGCCCGAGAATTCCATTGGTTTACAAGACCATAATTCTTTATATGAACAACCATAAGACATGGTTTTTCTTCTTTTGGGAATGGGCACTTGAAGTATGGGTCCATTGTTTACGCTGTGTTTAGGTTCAGTTGGTCGCTTACTGCCATTGTTACTTTTATTATCTGCTTCCCTAACTGTTTTGATAATATATGGCATTGCGTCTATAATCCTTGTGCCGCTATGTGTTGGATGGCACTGTTATCCACTTGGTTTCCATTATTATTATTGTTCGGGTTATCGTTGTTATTCTGGTTTTCCTGGTTCACTTCGTTGTCCATCTGAATTTTAAACATTTGCCACATATTAATATCACAAGATAATATTTAAGGCAAACACATATTGATCAAAATCGTCGAGCATTGCGACTTAATCTTTCTTATATAGTATGCATCTAATACAAACTGGAATAAAATATAATACTAGTATGCATCACTAATCACAAAGTGGTCTATACAACACCATATATCTTATCATTATTATTAAATTTTTTTTTTCATACACGCATATTATATATCTTTATTATTATTATATTATTATTATTATCATCATTACTGATATGGGTTCATCCAGACGAGTCGGTCTCCGATCTGCCTCATCCTGTCACTATTTTCTAAAATCTCCTCACCGAAGGTTCGGAGTTCTTGCACACTTTCTGCACTCATTGTGGGTGCATGTGCTGGTACTGGATCTGGGTACTGTGGCATGGGTTCTTCCTGAGGATATGGATTCTCTAGGATTTCCCTAATGTATTCATCATTATCATAATAGGGATCTAGAGGGTCCAGACCTGGGTAAGCTGCTAGGTTTGGCATGGGTTCTTCTGTTATGTGGTAACGTTGCTGATAATCCCTATTATCGTCAAACCACGGGTCGTAGTCTGGGTCTAAGGGATTAGGTGCTGGTATTCTAGGTATCTCTTCTGGGTTAAAATCATGCATTTGGATTTGGTTTTCTGGGTTGTTTTCAATCTCCATTGGTTATGTGGGAAACAAGGGTAATGGTTGAGGGGCTATGAGTTGCTCCAAGTTTGGGTCGGCAGCTGTGGTTGCTAAAATATGGAGGTTTGCTAATCTCCTATTAAGCATGTCTTGGGTGTGGGCATCTGTTTCTCTCTTAGCGGCTGCTAGAACTCGTTGTTGTTGTAACTTTTTCATTCTCTTCCTACGCTCATATGCTCCCCTACTGAACCATCCTCTATTTTTAGGAGGGAATGGCTCTTCAGACTGAGCCTTAAACACGAATATCCCATCTTCATTGTCAGCTGAATACCCTGAGAGGGCAGGCTGTGAAGAGTTACCTTTGTTTTGAGGTAAGCTAGACAACTGACGATAGGCGTCGGAGGGTCCTTGATCGCTCATACTTTAAACTAACAAATAGTCAAATAACACACAACAATAAAATACAGATATGCACGTATTTCCGTAATTAATTTCCTAACATTTTAAGTAATATTTTGGTGTCAGCAGAACACTTCTGTGGCTGAATCAGTGGCTTAGCTCTGATACCACCTTCTGTCGCAACCCCCGTCCCCTAGCAACCCGGGAACGGGCGGCCGCGGCCAGTTTCGGTGGTATCCAGGTGTTTATCATTTTGGGCGATGGAAATCACATCAGGATCGTAGTTAGGAAATATTTTATCAGAGTAAAATACCACACTTTCATAATATTAAACACGTGGGAATGATCCCAAGTTTTAAGTACACACATTTTCATAGGGATAAACCCCATTTTATTCAAATAAACATCTCTTTATTTTAGGTAACTTTATTGCCACTTTTCCAAGCATTCAGTGCTGTCTAGCTGACTTCTATTTGGCTTTCACATTTTGTTACCTGAAACGCGTTTAAAAACATTTTGTTAGTGGGAAATACTGGTGAGTGAATCCCAGTTTAATCAAGTTAAGTAAAACCATTGTACAGTATTGAGGGCGGTCGCGCAATTACATTTGTTTCCATCTACTTTAATTACCACCCACGGTACTGTCAACCCGACTTGTGGTCATGTTACTCCACGCAAGGTAGTAACAAATTTTGTATACAAAACCCCAACATACCGACGATAATTTTAGAATACAAATACTCAATCACTGTTTAATATAAGGTTTTGTAAAAACAGTTTGCAAAAAGGAGATTACTCACATAGCTGTCTTAGGGTTTTCCTTAAGGATTTCCTGGTGATTATCTATTTAATACACAAATGCACATGCGTTAGTATAATAACCCAATATTTACATTAGTAATACCCTCCCCGAGACGGCATTCCAACGACTACGTCGGGCAGAACCTCGACAGCCGTTACGGAACCCTGGATCGATCGGGCAGCGTATCTAATACGTAACCGGGGTTATGATACTTACTGTGGGGCAGAACTTCGTTATTTAGGGGGTATTATACCCGAGAATAGCTTATACTATAAGGAAATTTGAGAGAGAAAGAGATTTTGAACTATTTGAATGAACAGCCGAAGCCTCTTATTTATAGTGCTGATCTCGGACTCCCTCGCGGCCCGCGTAAGCCGAAGGGACCTCCTTCGCGGCCCGCGACATAGGTTTGTAGCCACTAGGGTTGTTTATTCGTCGATTTTAGCTTCGACATGATTATGACACGTGGCAGCCTGGGGCTCGTCCTGGTGACTGGCTGTCGCGCCCCGCGTAGACCAAGAAGTGCTCTTACGCGGCCCGCCAGAGACCATTTATTTTTGTTTTTATTTAATTTTAATAAAAGTAAAGGTATTTGGGGCCCGTTTTCGCCTACGGGGTGTATTTAGGACATATTGGGACATTCTAAATATTATTAGGGTGTCGGATTATTTTAGGAGGGTTGTTATATATAACATGCGAAATATACAGAATAACATGCGATATATTCAACACCTAATATTCAATGTATATTAACATGCGATATTGCAAGTTTAGGAAATCTTATAACATGCGAAAAAAATTACAAACCATTTTATGTAACACTTACTTGTTTGTCTTGAAAGTTGCATCAAACGATATCACATCCCCGAACTCCATAAAGTTACGCTTACATAACCCATCGGCCCAGAACAAACCAGTTAACCGTTTGTCATCGTCAACAGAATATTCAAACGAAAAATCAACTAAATACTGTTTTTTGTCGGTCAACCTATTGATCACCATGTCAGCGTCATATTCTCCTATATAGCTGTTAATTCGATTCCTAAATTTTTTGCAATCATCGACCGTGGCGCCAACATTCTCGAAACCACCGTAATGTTTCCTCATTATATGAAAAGCTTTCATAGGGCCAAGGTTTAGAGTGCCTAGTTCCCATATAATCTCCTCCTGCACATCTAACAATTGCCTGTATGCTGGCAGCATATGAATATCATATGGACAAACAAACTTATGATTATGGCCAGCAACAAATTTCTTTACTGTATATAATCTACCATCCACAGTGTATATCATAAGTTGAGCTTTTCACCCAGTTCTAATGGTCCCCTGTTCCTTGATTTGAATGGCTTTTTTTACTTCGAATAAGCATCGTCAATAAACAATGGCTTATGTCCCTCTTTAGAACAAACAAAATACTTAGTTTTGGTTATACCACCACTGTGTACTTCACCACCTTTACTAGTATAAAAACAAGCTAACTTAGCATATGTTTGGTAAAAAACGTATGCTTGTTCGATAGAGGTAAATTGCATTCCAACCACAGGTGTAGCTGATGGTTCAACCTCCGGAGTGTAAATCCTTTCATCTACAAAAATCAAATAAAAAAAGGTAAACACATGCGATTTATCGGACTCACAACATGCGATATATTAAACACTCCAGAATTTCATCATAAAAAAACAACACGTGCGAATTGTTTGACTCATAACATGCGAAAATAACCATTTTGATAAATATGTTTTACACATGCGGTTTATATAATCATAACATGCGAAATCAGCATTTAGAATAAACAACACATGCGAATTGCCAGACTAATAACATGCGAACTTATACAGATTACTTTCATATCAATTATGCTCAACATTCAAACTTCAAATCAGTTACAACAATGCAAAATCATTACTACGATTAAATAAAACAAATCTACGAACAATTTAAAGATCTGAATTAACATAATTACCATTCGAACACTCATTTACACCACTTGTATTTGCATTTTGATTTGGATTTGCAGGTTCCGGATTTAAAACATCGTCAATCGTAACTCTCTCATACGCAGATAACTGAACATGATCACCGATCGATCGAGCTTCTTCAAAGTAAACATCTGTGTTTTGTCTGGTGCTGCTCTATGGATCCATTGAAAAAAACAATTGAATCAAACCCTATCGCAGAAGAACGAAAACTGCAATTTGAGAATTATGTAAAATTTGAAACTGATTCGAATAATAATTACCAGGATATTAGTGTAACGAACTTCTCGCTGATTGAATGAACAGACTATTTTGCCCTCAGATGATTGAATGATTTGTCTGATTTAACCTTATGAGTGAAAAACGAATCAGGACACGTGTACGGCCAATAAACTCGCGTATATAATGTACGATTAGAGGATTTGTATCCTACACTTCCTCTCTCTCTCTCTCTCTCTCTTTATATATATATATATATATATATATATATATGGCCGCTGAAATGAAAATCACCTCCAGTTATGAGAACCACTCTCTACCAATCAGATAATGACAACCAAAAGGGTAATATAGTCATTTAATCAAAACCATCAAATCATCTCTCTCTCCTCATTAAAGTCTTTTTTTTTAAATCTTTTCAATTTCTCTCTCTTTACATTTCTCTCTCCTCTTTTTGTTATTTTGTAAAAAAAATTTGTAAAAAAGTTTTTGTAAAAAAAAGTTTTCGTAAAAAATGTAAAAAAAGTTTAAAAAAGTGTGTAAAAAAAGGGTTTTGTAAAAAAAGGTTAAAATCGTAAAAAAGTTTTCGTATAAATTTTTGTCTTTTGTAAAAAAAGTTTTTATGAAAAAAAAATTTGTAAATTTTTTGTGGTAAAAAGGTTTTTGTAAAAAAAAAGTTTAAAACCGTAAAAACGTTTTCGTAAAAAAAACGTAACAAATTTTGAAAAACGTGTGTGAAAAAAAGTTTTTGTAAAAAAATTTCCGTATAAATTTTTGTTCTTTGTTAAAAAGTGTTTGTAAAAAAAAAATTGTTTTTTGTAAAAAGAAAGTTTAAAACCGTAAATAATGTTTTCGTAAAAAAAATTTTAAAACCGTAAAAAAAGTCTAAAAACGTGTGTGTAAAAAACGGCGCGTAAATACGGTGCGAAAAATCAGGGAGTAAAAAACGTCGCGTAAAAAAATAACACGTAAAAAACGGGGCGTAAAAAACGGCTCGTAAAAAAACCGGGTGATAAAACGACGCGTAAATACGGGGGCGTAAAACAGCGCGTAAAAACGGGGCGTTAAAAACCGGCGCGTAAAAACTGGGCATAAAAAACGGGGCGTAAAAAACGGCTCGTAAAAACGTTTTTTGTAAAAAAATCTTGACAAAAATTGTTTTTTTGTAAAAAAAAAAATCAAATTTTAAAATGTTTTTTAATTAAAAAATCTGATTTTAATAAAAAACAATTAATTTAATATGACAAAAAACTAATAAAAAACAATATATACAATAAGACAAAACAAGCAAATTTACTAAACTGTCTTTTACCATTAAAATATTAAAAACTTAATAAGACAAAAGGAATTTAATATTGTTTTTATAACTTTTAATCTCATCCATCCATCTTCAAAGATCAATGGTTGGAAAGTGGTTCTCGTGGTTCTCTTAACTGGGGATGGTTTTCATTTTAGCGGCCCCTATATATATATAGGGAAACGGGATCAGGAGAAAACGGTGGAAAGTGTGAGAACGGCGAGAACGCACTCTGGCCAAACACGTGGTGCTGGACATGATCAGGGTCCGAGGGGTTTTTTTTTGTCTTTTCAATCTTCTTTTATTTTCCCAACGCGCTATAACATTTTCTGGCGTCTAAGATTATTTTGACGTTAATTGTATTTATTAAACTTTTTGGCGTTGAATTAATTGTTTTTGTGTCACATAGATAAATTTTTGGCGTTATTGCGTTTTCTGCTCATTTTTTTTGGCGTTGTGTGGCGTTGTATAATAATTCACTTCGAGTCATTAATATTTTCATAAGATTACAATAAGAACAAATGTTTTTTTTTGGCGTTTAGTGAATTTTTTGGCGTTTAATACATTTGACAAGGTGCTTTGCTAGCACCCGTTCTCACAGTTTTCATACTACTAGCGTTTGGTGTTTGTAGTTTTTGGCGTTTTATATAATAATGTATTTTATTTGTAGAGAATTAGATAACAAAACAACAGATAACTTGATAAAAAAACAATATAAAATGAAAATAAAAATGGTAATCTAATTTCTCTTCCGAATCTTCACTGTCATCAGCCTCTTCTTCTTGAATTTGTTTTGGCGTTTTGAACCTTTTGAATACCTTAGCTAGATGCCAACTTTCCTACATAACCCGTCTTTTTCAGACGAAGCTGCTTAGTGGCATTCTGTGTTTTGGTGTGATATTCTTGTTTGGTGGCATGTCATTGAAGATCAACTCTTGCTTGATGTTATTTATAATAATGGAGTCCAAAATAGCATTTTACACTTGTGTTGTTCCCTTTATTCTATGCCGATATTCATCAAGAACAAAGCTCACATGATGGCATATCACTGTCATCTGTCTCTTTTTCTTGTATATTTGTTCATCTCATTCAGCAAAATATTATTGAGATAATCCCCTCAGAAGAAGAATCCATTCAGTGAAAGCTTTGCCATCTGTGGTAATTTTAACTAACATTTTTTGGCGTTTTAAAGTGAGTGGTTTCTAGAGGATATGGCATTTGTTTTTCTGGGTGTGATCAATTCATTGTGTATAGACCCCTCTCTTATAGGAGTTTTTTGGCGCGTACTTTAGGCGAGATTTTTTTATTGTAATAAATGATAGTAATAAAGTAACCGTCCTTTCAGTTACTGTTTTGATCAGCTTTACCAGTTTATAGGTGATAGACGTCCCATCTTCTAAGTTAGGCGTTTTTTTTAAATGGCGTTATGCAAACCAAGATGACAAAATTCAATAACGGAGAAAATAAAATATTAAGCAGGAAAAATATTTTTTTGTTATTTCTGGCGTTTTGTAAGCAATAACCTTTTTTAGTATTTTTTGGCGTTTTGCAAATAAATAGAGAAATATATCATTTAATTATCTTAAAAAAAAGAAGATTACACAGAAGAAAAAAAAGAAAAAAAATTAAAACCCTTCGTCAGAATGTACTTTATCCGAAAAGTATCCATCACTTGCGTCATCTTCTTCCTCAGAGTCTTCATCTGGATCTTCATCCATGTCATCACATTCACCTTCATCGGCTTCTTGTTCCTTAAGATTCTGAAGCCTCCACTTGAACATGTTTTGCATTAACTCCAATTTTGAGTCCATTTCTGTGTTCAAACAAGTGGCGTTATGCAATTCTTCCATGAAACCAAGCCCCTGCTTTGTCATGATGTTTTCAATCCAGTAGACTTCCTGCTCTCCGCTGTCGTATATAACGGTCACCGTGTCTGTTTCATCATCAAAACGCCATGATATCATGACAGGGTCCGGCTTTACATCTGCTTTGATTGGTCCAAATTTCCTTGTTAATGCTTTCATAAGCATATGTGTTTCATGGAATTCGTTGTCCAGGGCGATGCCAAGGGATAGGATACCCCTCTGTACCTCTTCTTCCATCTTCAAAATTGCCTTGATTGTCCTAACATACACCATCCTTCTGTTGTCAAAACAGAAGACGAATCGCCTGATTGCCAGCGTGTATCTCCACCAAACGTTTGTTGCCATTTTTGGCGTTTTGGTTAAATTGGCGTTTTTGGTTAAAGATGTTTTTGCAGAAATGGATAGATTGAAGTGATTATGGAAGCGATGTTTTTACTTCGTTTATATAATGATGTTTTTGGCGCGTGATTTAGGAGGGAATTTCTTCTAATAAATGTTAATAACTGAAATTCAGTTACTGTGTTGTTTCCTCTTCATGTATTATCCAACGTGTTTTATCACTAATTTTTGACGTTTTATTTTTTTGAATGGCGTGTTATCATTTGATGGCGTTTTGAATTTGAGCGGTAAAAGACCCTTTTACCCTTAATGAAGTGCGTCCCACGTAATAAAATTCATGTTATTTACGAAAACGCCACCGCGCAATTTAGTCCATGGATTGTTTTGATCTGACGATCCATAAGCGTTCTCACACTTTCCACCGTTTTCTCTAAATCCTGACCCTATATATATATATATATGGATGGGTTAAAATGAGAACCACATTGAGTTGTGAGAACTAGGCCATTCAAAAAGTTTTTCCAAATTTTTTTTCTCAAAAGTCATAAAAAATCACTTGTTACAGCAAAAAAATAAAAAAAAATGCCGCATACACACGTTTACATGAGGCGTAAAAAAATATTTATCTTCGTACAAAATTTACACTAGCGCGTAAAAGAACTTGCATCAGTCAAAACTACCGACTTGACAATTTTTTTTACTTTTTTTTACATACGTGTTTATAATATTTTCACCTGCGTTTGTGTAAAATTTTTTTGGCCCAACTTGCGCGGGAAGAAGGAGTTGTCACGGTTCTCACAACCCGTGATGGTTCTTATTTGAACCGAGCCCTATATATATATATATATATATATATAGGCGAGATCAGGAGAAAACGATTGGAAGTGTGAAAACGGTGAGAACGGATCCTGGACCGACATGTGGCAGGGGCGCTAAATAATATGCAGGGTCACGATTGTCATTGTACATGTTAACATTCGGAAATTCCCACATTGTCAGGCCGTTTTTATTCCTTTCAAACAAAACTCCAAAAATTTTGTCTTACCTGTTGCCTTCTCTCCAAGTTTCCGAGATCTATGTCGTCTAATGTGGATTGCGTTCTACAAAGTAATATGTGTTAGAGTAAAACATATAAATTTTGATGGTGTTTGCATATGTGTTCGTGCATATCATGTAGTACTGACGGTGTTTGTGTTTTTTACTTGTTTCAGTGGTGTTTTTGTTTATTTTTATACCTGTTACAATGGTGTCTGATGTTTCTAGTGTCGTTTCAATCCAAATACCTCATCAACGAATGTCGTTTTTATTTCAAATAACTCATTAACGAATGTTCATTATATATGATTAATGGCGTTTTACATCTTACATTTTTTAATATTGAGTTCTTCCTATATTTAATAAATGGCGTTCTCGTCCTCGAGTGCTTTACGCCTCAATTGAAACAACCTCTCTATCGATGTTATCTCAACGTTTAAACATGTTACATTGCATCATTGTTCTATAAACGAAAGCCCCTGTTCAGTCAGTATGTTATCAATGGTGTGGTTTTCTTCTTGGTCGTTGTTCCACACAATCGTCACCAACTCATATTCTTCATCATAACGCCAAGATGAAATTATTGTCTCCTCATCAAAATGATTTGCATTATCTATAGGAAATTTTCTCCTCAATCGCCTTATGTTTGTGTTTGTTCATACAAGTTGTCCATAGGAACTCCAAGTTCTAGAATCCTCAACTGCACTTCTTCTTCCATTTTAATTATGGCATTTACGGTTTTCACCATAACCCGTGTTCTGGAGTCGTATTTTATAAAGAACCTGTTGATTGAAGTTTTAAACCCCCAAGAGATTACAGTAACCGTTTTCTTTTTGTATAAATTTCTTGAAAGTAATCTGATGTTTTGCGTTTTTTAGAGACTGACGTTTTTTTTTTCCGAGTATGATCAATGAAAGTGATGTTAAGTTCATTTATTTCCCGAGTTTTAGGCGCGTGATGTCACACCCCGACCACGTAAAACAAAAAATCGTGGCGGAAACGTCGGGGAGTGTCGTAATAGAATCATTGTTTCACAACCATGGATTAAATAATTTCTTTTTATTGAATTATTGAACTCATTGTTTTATTACAAATCAGATAAATACAAATATTATCTTTCTAGTTTTAAAGTCGCTAAGGCACGAGTCCATCCTATGTATAGCATGCATCAACAATCATCACATAATTGCACCTGAAACATGTGTAAAAATAGGTACGTCAGCATAAAAATGCCTGTTAGATACATAGGTTTTATTATAATAGGATTCATGACTTATAAGTTTTAGGAAAATATTTAATCAAAAATAGTCATGAACCTTAAAATATTTTCTTTTATAAATCATACTAAAATTTACAAGAAATCAGATGATATAACAGAATAATACATAGGTAATTAAATAACTAAGTAAAATGAGTTTGTATAAAATATATGGTTTGTAAAACAATATTTTGATAAAAAGGTTTGTAGTACATATTTAAAAATATACTTTGGTTTTAAGAAAGTCGAATAAGTAATATATTAAAATATATTTTAGTTCCAAAATCGTTAAATAAATAGTATATTAAATATACTTTAGTCGTCAAAATAATAATTTTCAGTAATATATCAAAAGTATACTTTGGTTTTATTAATAACATATTAAACTATGCTTTGGTCTTATATATAACATATTAAACTATGTTTTGGTTTTATAAATAACATATTAAACTATGTTTTGGTTTTATAAATAACATATCAAACTATGTTTTATGTAACACCTCGTAAAATCATGTCCAATATAGTACCAAAATGTGTCATGGACTTTAAACGTGTAACAAGTTGAATATGAGGGACTAAAATTGACAAACGAAGAAAGTATATGTATATAAGGATACAAAGTGTCAACATTTAATAATTATGCCTTTTAACAACCCTACACGAATAAGTGGTAAAAATTTCACAAGGTTTCGATATCGTATGAGAAAGATACGCTAACTTTCGTAATTAAGGGGTTAAAAGCGTCAACGAGGCAAAACTTGTGTTTTCGGTTATCGTTTAACGAAACCGGACCTAATGATAATTGGTTATATCTCATGGATCATAGAAATATAAATTTCATGGGTTAAAAGGGCTTAAAATGGAAGAAATTACGCTTTAGAAGGTCCAGGGGTTGAAAATGTCATTTTTGAAACTTGGTTGGCTGGTAACTGAGTTGCTGGCGCTGCGCCACCACCTGAGCACTCCTCCGTCGCGCGACGCGACGGAATGCCAGCTCAGAAAAAGTTTATTTAACGTGGCAGCTTGCATGTTTGCTATATTCCGCGAGTTTGCCACCCTCTAGCTCCTTGAAACACGTCCCTAGACACTTGTTTTCATCTCTGGAGTTGCCATAACACCTGGATCAATCTCCATGACCCTTCCTTGGCTATAAATAGAGCCCTTTGTTGCAACTTTGTGAACTCACATTTTCACATTTGCTTGTTCAAACTCTTTGGAGCATTCTTGGCAATTAAGAAGCCTTTCCTCTGTTCCAATCTCGTGCTAAGGACCATTGTAAGTCATCTTAGCTTCTGTAATTAAGTTTTAATTAGTTTAATGGCCCAAAGTCAAACCGTCTTAATTAAGGTTTGACTTGGTGATTAATCACTAATGGTCCAGTCAATTCTCAAATTAAAAGTAGCTTTGAGTTGGTAATTATGTGGGTAATAAACCCTTAAAAGGGCACCCTCTGATTCTCACTCTAACTAGGTCAATTGTCGGGTCAAACTTGATTATAAAAAGTCAACAGAAAGCTAATTTTCTCATAAACACATAATTAACAATGTAGAAGCTATGAAGCCTGTTTTATCACCTGTATAACTTGGTAATTAATGTAAGAACATGTCTAAGCATGTTCAACCCGACAATTTTCAGTTTAAGCTTGGTTCGGAACAGAAAGTCGCATAAGTGGACTTTTGCTTTGACTTTCAGTTCTGACCCATTATAGCATATTTTAGAAATGCCTTAGAGCTTTATTAGGACCAGGTTACATGTTGGTATAACCCTCTGTGATTATACAACTTGGTTCATTAGTTATCCGATTCATATACATGTTTCCGTTATATGCCTAAATGTTGACTATTATGCCCTTTTGACCTTAAAACGAGAATTTTGAAAATGTGAGAGGACAATAATCTTTATTACTGATTTATAAACATGTCCCTAAATTTTCACATCAGTTTGAGGTCTAGATTAAGAGTTATGCTCAATAGCGTAATTAGAAAGCTTTTTATTAATTAAACGGCGTAATTAGCATAAAGCCTATCTAAACCCAATTTTTGATACCAAACTTTTTACCTACTGATGTAAAATAATATTTTGGGATTTTTGAAGATTTTTATTTATTTTTAGCCTAAGCATAACATTGGGTTATAGCTTTGATTCGGTAATTGTCGGTTTTGCCCTTTTGGCCTATAAAATGAGTTTTACATAATATTTTGATACCAAACCTTTTGCTACTGATTTTATATAATAAATAAAATATTTTGAGTCTTCTGGAATGATAAAAATATCAGCTTTTCTTTAAAAACCCGGAAATCGCTTAAAACCGTCTTTTTACGCCTTTAAAACGCATAGTATGTATTAAAACCGTTTTTCTCATATAAGACTTAATACCTACTGATGTTTTAAGTAAATTTTTATAATTAAACGGTAAGCAAAAGTTTTGAACTCAGAAGTCTAATTTTGACCTTTAAAGCTTATGTGAAATTACCAAAATGCCCCTATGGTGCATAGTTTGGTTATAATAGATAAATTTCACATATATGCAATACCCTACTGTTATGACTTATAAAAATAATTATTTTTACTGATTATATCAGACTTGAAACTCAGATTAGTATTTAAACTCTTTTATAACCTTTAAAATGACCAAAATACCCCTACGGGGCATAATTTGAGTTTAAATCCATTTTGGGCATAATGGAAGGTATCTTACTGATATCACAACATATTTAAGGCATATTAACTTAGGAAACCTGTTCATGACTCATTTGGTTACCCGTTACGCGTTATTCGCGTTTGGTGCGGTTTATGTAACTAGTTTGCATAAACTAGCCGAAACAGGTCAACCCTTATCATTTTTATCTCAAAATCCAGAATGTGCTTAGTTTACCCATATTATACAAGTATACAAACTTGTCGGGTCTAAACCACACTCTAATCCGGTCATCGCTTAATCGTGCGTTTTGAACCGTATATCTTCCTTTAAAACTAACCGGTCTAAGTTTAGGCTTAATTAAGACCCGTTAGGAATCTAATAGGTTATTAAAACCTTCGTTCCAGATTAGGAGCCCAATAAAAGCTACTTGTACTCGCTTATTTTGAAATATACTTGCCCAGGTAAATACTTTTAACTTATTTTCCCTTATACGTGCTTGGGGTTCAGTATATAAAATACCGCTTGGTCAGGCATTGAATTGTTAATCATATGATGGTTAATTTATTGAGATGACCCGTTTAAATTGTTATGTTTGCTTAAAACCTTTGGGGGGTTAATGACCATGTCCCAGATATCCTTGGCATCATTCATTGAAATGGCCACGACCTAAGCACGGGGTGTAGGCATACACCTGACAGTGCATATATATAAATAAAAAGGTATAACCGACGGAATTGAGAATAACTCGCCGCGGGATTATATCATGTGGTGTGTCTATTAATCTTTAACCCGGTATTCAGCCCAGGCTACTGAACGTATAACTAACATGTAATTCTTTTACAAGTTTATATATAAATAATTGTCCCAAGTTATAAAAGATTATTTTGTGCCATGTGCATTCAAATCAATTTTCTTAAACATTTTCAAAATGAGTCGGTTAATTGTATTTACCAGTGTAAACTGACGTATTTTCCAAAAAGGCTAAGTGCAGGTACTACACGGAATAGGCTGACTACTCCTAGCTTCAATAAAGAGTCTTGCAAGCTTAGAAGTTAAATCTGTTGAACAATAAACTTTTGAACTTTGATCCGCCTGTGGATCCTTACAACCGTTTTATAATACATTTGATATTACTTTTTATTCGGTTTGTAATGATTTTATCTTTCGACTTCCGCTGTGTATTAAACTGTGATAATATAAATTGTCTATGATATCAACTACGTCACAATACTCCCCACCGGACCCACCAGTAATACGTGGAAATATCGGGGTGTGACAGGTTGGTATCAGAGCCAACATTGAGTGAATTAAACACTAGCCTTTTTGTGTTTAATCTCATTTACACAGTTGCACATTCCTCGATTCTCGAGTCTAGACAAAGAACTTAGGACTAATCCTAATTCGTTTTATTTTGTCCCTTATTTGTTTCATTTGTTATTTTCTGTTTAGCCACTGCGTGGGCAAGTCATTTCAGTTAGAAGTCCTGTTTAGGGCAACCATGTATTTTTAAAATTTTAGTGGAATGTTGAATTTAAAATTTCATTATATGCATGAGCATAAAATATGAAATAAATAAAAAAAAACTCTCATTCCTTTTATAAGATCTACCATTATAATAAAATGGCAAAATCTAAAAAGGACAAGACCTAGCCCATGTGTCGTTTTAAGACAGGGCCAAGATGGTAGTTCCTCAATTAGATTCAGATCCTTATTAACATCTCAATTTAGGGTTGTTCTGCGTTAAATATTAAAAAGAATCTTAAAGGTAAAACATAGCCTATATGTCATTTCAGACATGGCCAAGATGGTAAAACCTATTAAAAAAGATTCAAATCCTTGTTAACATCTGAAAACATGTTAACATTCTTGGCAAAATGTGATTCAATAAAATCACATAAGTCATCCTTAAATTGGGTTTTTCCAATTCCCTTCTTATTTATATAATCATCCATTAGGGATGAAGTGTTAATGTCCTTTGAGACTAAAGACAGTGGTAGTCTGTGACTCCCTGTCAAGAAAATGTAATGAATTTTGATTCAAGCCTTAATGCCTCGATTCTATAAAAATCCTGGCTTATAAATTTACTCTGTCCTTGTGACTAGGCCTTTTGTGCTATTATTTAATTATAATTAAAGGATTATTATGATAAAGATCCTGAATAAATATACTTAACAAATTAACCAAAATGGTTATTAATACCATGGTTAATAAATCATCAAGAATGATAGTACTGTTATAAGCTTCTAAATAAACCTCTGTCATTATTTTTATGTAGCAATTAAAGCTACATGGCTAGGTCGGAAGAACTAAACAGTCATCCCCTGGAAAACCATGAGAATACTAGAATTAATATAACCAGGGAAGAGCTCCGAACACTGATTGATACCGCTGTATCTAAAGCAGTAGATAGGAAATTCAGGGAATCTAGTGGGACGTATAGTAGGACCTCATCAGTACCCCACTCTAAATCTGTCCCTAAGACTCATTCAGAGGCTCATAGCAAGCCACCCTCTAAACATGATGAGCCAAAGAAGGAGGATGTTCAACATTCCTCAAACCAACACAGTGTTCCATCCAAAAGGATAGTATTTGATCATGAACCACGTACCAAGTCCTGCACTTATAAATATTTTGTCTCCTGCAAACCCCGGGATTTCACTAGGGAGAAAGGAGCGATTGACTGTATGACTTGGTTGGATGAAATGGATACTGTGGTTGATATCAGCGGTTGTGCTAAAAGGGATGTGGTGAAGTATGTATCCCAATCATTCAAGGGAGAGGCACTAGCATGGTGGAAGTCTCTCATTCAAGCTGCTGGAAAGATCCCACTATACAATCTGACATGGGGTCAGTTTGTTGCTCTCATTAAGGAGAATTACTGCCCTCAGCATGAGGTTGAGAGGATTGAATCAGACTTCTTATCATTGGTGATGAAGAATTTAGATTGTCAAGCTTACCTCTCCAGTTTCAATACCCTGTCTCGACTGGTTCCGTATCTAGTAACACTGGAACCCAAACGAATTGCTCGTTTCATTGGGGGTTTAGCCCCAGAGATCAAGGCCAGTGTCAAGGCATCTAGACATGCTACTTTTAGGTCAGCAGCTGATCTATCCTTGTCTCTTACTTTGGATGCGGTTAGGCTGAGATCGCTTAAGAATTCGGAAGAAGGTAAGAGAAAGCGTGAGGACGATAACTCACGGCGATCTGAGAAGAAGCATAAGGGTAACACGGACCACCAGAAGAAGTCTGGGTCCCACAAAGGTAGTCAGCAGACAGATGAAAAGCCAAAGTGCAAGACTTATCAGAAACGTCACTTTGGGAAATGCAGGCTTGAGTCCAAGTCTCAGTCAGGACCATCTGCATGTGGGTTATGCAAGTCCAGGGAGCACAAGACAGTGGACTGCAAGAAAGTAAAGGATGCTACGTGCTACAACTGCAACGAGAAAGGGCACATCAAGACCAATTGCCCTAAATATGCCAAAAAGCCGGAAGAAGTCAAGAAGACCAATGCTAGGGTCTTTCGAATGGATGCGCGGGAAGTAGTGCAGGATGATAACGTAATAACAGGTACCTTCCTTATAAATGATGTTTACGTAAGGGTGTTATTTGATTCGGGTGCGGATAAGTCATTTGTAGATAATAAGTTTTGTAAGTTGTTGAATTTACCTGTTAAAACCCTAAGCGTGAAATATGAAGTAGAGTTGGCCGATGGTACCTTAGAAACTGCCTCAACTGTGCTAGATGTATGTTTTATATCCATTAGGAACCACTCCTTTACGTTATCCTTACTTCCTTTGAAATTAGCTGGTTTTGACATGGTAATAGGCATGGAATGGTTATCTCATAACCAAGCCCAGATTGTTTGTGACAAGAAACAAGTGGTGATCAAGACTCCGTATGGTGAGCCACTTACCATACAAGGAGATACTCAGTACGGGTTGCCTAAGCAAGTGTCTGTGCTTAAGGCATCAAGGTGTATGAAGAAAGGTTGTGTCATTTATATGGCACAGGTGACTATTGATGAGCCAAAGCCCAAGATTGAAGACATCCCTATCATTTCTGAATACCCTGAGGTATTTCCTGAAGAACTACCTGGTTTACCCCCAGATAGGCAAGTGGAGTTTAGAATTAACATTATACCTGGAGCAGCACCTGTTGCAAGAGCACCTTACCAATTAGCCCCAACTGAGATGAAAGAGTTGAGAACTCAGTTGGATGATTTGTTGGCAAAAGGATTTATTAGACCTAGCTCATCTCCCTGGGGAGCACCAATTATGTTTGTAAAGAAGAAAGATGGATCGATGCGTCTGTGCATTGATTATCGTGAGCTAAACAAGGTTACAATCAAGAACAGATATCCATTGCCCAGGATCGACGATCTGTTCGATCAACTGCAAGGGACAAGTTACTTTTCCAAGATCGATTTGAGATCAGGTTACCATCAGCTGAAGGTTAGAGATGAAGATGTGCACAAGACTGCATTCAGAACTCGATATGGTCACTACGAGTTCTTAGTGATGCCTTTCGGGCTCACTAATGCACCATCAGCGTTCATGGACCTCATGAATCGCGTTTGCAAACCCTACTTGGACAAGTTTATTATTGTCTTCATTTATGACATTCTTATTTATTCAAGGAATCAAGCTGACCATGAGAAGCACCTTCGGTGTATTCTTAAACTTCTTCAGCAAGAGAAGCTTTATGCTAAGTTCTCTAAATGCGAGTTTTGGCTTCGTGAAGTCCAATTCCTTGGTCATATGGTTAGTGAGCATGGTATCCAAGTGGATCCCGCTAAGATTGAAGCTATCATGAATTGGCAAGAGCCGAAGACGCCCACAGAGATTCGCAGCTTCTTAGGCCTGGCAGGATATTACAGGCATTTTATTGAGAATTTCTCAAGGATTGCAGCACCCTAACTTCGTTGACTAGGAAGAATATTAAGTTTGATTGGGGTCCTAAGCAGTAAGAATCTTTCGATATTCTTAAACAGAAGTTAAGCAATGCTCCTGTGTTGACATTGCCTGAAGGGATTGAAGAATTTGTGGTTTACTGCGACGCATCGCACACTGGCATGGGATGTGTGCTAATGCAGAAAGGTAAAGTTATTGTATACGCTTCCCGACAATTAAAAGTGCATGAGAAGAATTACACCACCCACGATTTGGAGTTGGGTGCCGTTGTGTTTGCACTAAAACTTTGGAGGCATTATTTGTATGGTACCAAGTGTGTGATATATTCTGATCACAAGAGCCTTCAACATATGTTTAATCAGAAGGATCTGAACATGAGGCAGCGACGATGGATGGAGACACTGAATGATTATGATTGTGAAATCCGATACCATCCAGGTAAGGCAAATGTGGTCCCCGATGCCTTAAGTAGGAAAGAAAGGGTTAAGCCCATTAGAATCAATGCCAAGAGCATTGAATTGAAGAACAACTTGAATGAAAGAGTGCTAACCGCTCAGAAGGAAGTTGTATTGGAAGCCAACTACCCGAATGAGAAGTTGGGAGTAACTGCTGAACAGTTATCATATGGAAAGGATGGAATCCTAAGATTGAATGGACGAATATGGGTTCCGATCTATGGAGGACTCCGGGATGTTATCCTCCAAGAAGCCCACAGCTCTAAGTATTCCGTTCATCCTGGAAGTGACAAGATGTACCAGGATTTAAAGGCAAATTACTGGTGGATAGGTTTGAAGAAATCTATAGCCACTTATGTGGCTAAATGTCTGACGTGTGCTCAAGTTAAAGCAGAACACCAGAAGCCGTCAGGTTTACTGCAACAGCCTGAACTTCCCACCTGGAAGTGGGAAATGGTAACTATGGATTTCATTACTAAGTTACCAAAGACAAAGCGAGGAAATGATACTATTTGGGTTATAGTGGATAGACTGACTAAATCAGCTCACTTCTTACCTATTAAGGAAACACACAGCTCAGATAAGTTAGCTCAGCTATACGTGGACGAGATTGTAGCTCTACACGGAGTGCCAGTATCTATCATCTCTGATAGGGATACGAGGTATACATCGCATTTCTGGAAAAGCTTCCAGCAATCCTTAGGCACTCGATTAAATTCCAGCACTGCATATCATCCTCAGACGGATGGTCAAAGTGAACGTACTATACAGGCACTCGAGGATATGCTACGAGCTTGTGTTATTGATCTAGGTGGAAGTTGGGATGATCATCTTCCATTGATCGAATTTTCATACAATAATAGTTATCATTCCAGTATTCAAGCTGCACCTTTTGAAGCCTTGTATGGAAGAAAGTGCAGAACGCCCGTTTGTTGGGCAGAAGTTGGAGATGTCCAACTAACAGGACCTGATATAGTCCTGGAGACGACATATAAGATTGTACAGATACGAGATCGTCTCAAAGCTGCCAGGGATAGGCATAAAAGTTACGCAGATAAAAGGCGTAAACCTCTAAAGTTCGAGGTTGGTGACAAAGTGTTACTGAAAGTATCACCCTGGAAAGGGGTAATGCGATTTGGCAAGAAAGGCAAGTTAAGCCCAAGATATATAAGACCATTCGAGATCATCGAATGTGTCGGAACAGTGGCTTATAAGTTAAATTTTCCTGAAGAGCTCAGTGGTATTGATAATGTATTCCACATCTGCAATCTGAAGAAATGTCTAGCTGATGAATCACTAGTCATACCACATACGGATGTGCACATAGATGAGAGCTTGAAATTTGTGGAAAAACCTTTGTCGATCGAGGATCGACAGGTTAAGAAACTTCGAAAGAAGCACATACCAATTGTAAAGGTTAAATGGGATGCCCGTAGAGGTCCCGAGTATACGTGGGAGGTAGAGTCCACAATGAAAGAGAAGTACCCTCATTTATTTCAGTAAATCTCGAGGTCGGTATTTCTTTTAAGGGGGTGAGGATGTAACACCTCGTAAAATCATGTCCAATATAGTACCAACACGTGTCATGGACTTTAAACGTGTAACAAATTGAATATGAGGGACTAAAATTGACAAACGAAGAAAGTATATGTATATAAGGATACAAAGTGTCAACATTTAATAATTATGCCTTTTAGCAACCCTACACGATGTTTATACCCTAAAACGAATGTATCATGAAGCATATGAAACCGTTTGTGGAAGAATGTGAAAGTTTACAAGACGCGAGGGTTAAAAGTCTCAACATGTTTAAGTTATACCGCTGAGTGACCTTTTAGAAAACTCGGAGCCTTGTAATGATTAATTATACTCCCAAGAATAAGTGGTAAAAATTTCACAAGGTTTCGATATCGTATGAGAAAGATACGCTAACTTTCGTAATTAAGGGGTTAAAAGCGTCAACGAGGCAAAACTTGTGTTTTCGGTTATCGTTTAACGAAACCAGACTTAATGATGATTTCTTATATCTCATGGATCATAGAAATATAAATTCATGGGTTAAAAGTGCTTAAAATGGAAGAAATTACGCTTTAGAAGGTCCAGGGGTTGAAAATGTCATTTTTGAAACTTGGTTGGCTGGTAACTGAGTTGCTGGCGCTGCGCCACCACCTGAGCACTCCTCCGTCGCGCGACGCGACGGACCGCCAGCTCAGAAAAAGTTTGTTTAACGTGGCAGCTTGCATGTTTGCTATCTTCCGCGAGTTTGCCACCCTCTAGCTCCTTGAAACACGTCCCTAGACACTTGTTTTCATCTCTGGAGTTGCCATAACACCTGGATCAATCTCCATGACCCTTCCTTGGCTATAAATAGAGCCCTTTGTTGCAACTTTATGAACTCACTCTTTCACATTTGCTTGTTCTAACTCTCTGGAGCATTCTTGGCAATTAAGAAGCCTTTCCTCTGTTCCAATCTCGTGCTAAGGACCATTGTAAGTCATCTTAGCTTCTGTAATTCAGTTTTAATTAGTTTAATGGCCCAAAGTTAAACCGTCGTAATTAAGGTTTGACTTAGTGATTAATCACTAATGGTCCAGTCAATTCTAGAATTAAAAGTAGCTTTGAGTTGGTAATTATGTGGGTAATAAACCCTTAAAAGGGCACCCTCTGATTCCCACTCTAACTAGGTCAATTGTCGGGTCAAACTTGATTATAAAAAGTCAACAGAAAGCTAATTTTGGGATAAACACATAATTAACAATGTAGAAGCTATGAAACCTGTTTTTTCACTTGTATAACTTGGTAATTAATGTAAGAACATGTCTAAGCATGTTCAACCCGACAATTTTCAGTTTAAGCTTGGTTCGGAACCGAAAGTCGCATAAGTGGACTTTTGCTTTGACTTTCAGTTCTGACCCATTATAGCATATTTTAGAAATGCCTTAGAGCTTTATTAGGACCAAGTTACATGTTGGTATAACCCTCTGTATGCCTAAATGTTGACTATTATGCCCTTTTGACCTTAAAACGAGAATTTTGAAAATGTGAGAGGACAATAATCTTTAGAGTAAACTGCAATTTTACCCCCTGAGGTTAGGGGTCATTGGCATGTCTACCCCCCTAAGGAAATAATTGCAATTTTACCCCCCACTGTTCACTGTTATGTCGCAACCTTACCCCCTGTTAACAGTCAATGGTAGTTTGACCTTATAGGTGAGGGTATTTTGGTAATCTTACCCAATATTTATTATTATTATTATTATTATTATTATTATTATTATTATTATTATTATTATTATTATACCTTTCTCTCTCTCTCTCTCTCTCTCACGAATACTTACCTGGGTCTCTCTCACCACATCCAACCTCCCACCATCATCTCACATGCTGCAAGAATCTGCAAGAATGAACCGCCACCATCAGCCACCACCACCTTCACCAGCCACCCCCACCACAATCCACAACAATCGAAACCATTTCTTGACAATTTCCCCAACTCTCCACCAAAATCCCCAATTTAACCAATCAATCAGTTTCAAACCCTAAATTGAAACCCTAGGCACAAATTTCAACTCAATCACACAAAGATTGAAACCCCTCTGCGATTGAACCAGTCCATCCCCCGTCTCCGCCACTTCTCCTCACCACCACCGTCTCCGCCACTTCAACAGTTTATGTATATGGGTTTGTTTTGTATGAAGATGTTTTTGAATCTGTTATGTTCATGTGCATATGGGTTATTATGAAGATGTTTTTTGAATCTGAGTTTGTTTTGTTTTTATGAAACATCATCATCAGTTGAATCTGGGTTATTATGAAGATGTTTTTTGAATCTGGGTTTGTTTTGTATGAATCTGTTATGTTCATGTGCATATGTTTGGGTTATTAAGTCGGTTTGGGTTTATGAATCTGGGTTTTTTGAAGATTGATTATGAACAAGTCAAAGGGGATTTGTTTTGTATGAAGATTGATTATGAATATGTGTTCATGTTCATGTGCAGATGTTTGGGTTATTAGATCTGGGTTTGTTTTGTATGAAGATGTTTGGGTTATTAGATCTGGGTTTGTTTTGTATAGGGATGTTTTGAATATGAAGAATGAACAGTGGTGGTGGTGATGAACTGATGATGATGATGATGAACCTGATGATGAACTTGTTTCGTTGATTTTGTGATTTGTGTTGTGGATCTGGATTTGTTGTTGTTGTTAGGGCACTTAGGGTTTGATGATTTGTGTAAATTTGATGTTGAATGAATTATGAGAGTAATTGTTTGTAGGTGATTTGTGGATCTAGAACACCCAGAATGAATGAACTGATGATGATGATGAAGATGAAGAAGAATGAACTGATGATGATGAACTTGATTCTTGATTTTTTATATAATTTTAATAAGACAGGGGAAAAAACGACTTTTCACACATTATAACAGTCAAAACAAACGTTGACTTAACAGAATCTGTTAACAGGGGGTAAGGTTGCGACATAACAGTGAACAGTGGGGGGTAAAATTGCAATTATTTCCTTAGGGGGGTAGACATGCCAATGACCCTTAACCTCAGGGGGTAAAATTGCAGTTTACTCTAATCTTTATTACTGATTTATAAACATGTCCCTAAATTTTCACATCAGTTTGAGGTCTAGATTAATCGTTATGCTCAATAGCGTAATTAGAAAGTTTTTTATTAATAAACTGCGTAATTAGCATAAAGCCTATCTAAACCCAATTTTTGATACCAAACTTTTTACCTACTGATGTAAAATAATATTTTGGGATTTTTAAAGATTTTTATTTATTTTTAGCCTGAGCATAACATAGGGTTATAGCTTTGATTCGGTAATTGTCGGTTTTGCCCTTTTGGCCTATAAAATGAGTTTTACATAATATTTTGATACCAAACCTTTTGCTACTGATTTTATATAATAAATAAAATATTTTGAGTCTTCTGGAATGATAAAAATATCAGCTTTTCTTTAAAAACCCGGAAATCGCTTAAAACCGTCTTTTTACGCGTTTAAAACGCATAGTATATATTAAAACCGTTTTTCTCATATAAGAATTAATACCTACTGATGTTTTAAGTAAATTTTTATAATTAAACAGTAAGCAAAATTTTTGAACTCAGAAGTCTTATTTTGACCTGAAAAGCTTATGTGAAATTACCAAAATGCCCCTATGGTGCATAGTTTGGTTATAATAGATAAATTTCACATATATGCAATACCCTACTGTTATGACTTATAAAAATAATTAATTTTACTGATTATATCAGACCTGAAACTCATATTAGTATTTAAACTCTTTTATAAACTTTAAAATGACCAAAATACCCCTACGGGGCATAATTTGAGTTTAAATCCATTTTGGGCATAATGGAAGGTATCTTACTGATATCACAACATATTTAAGGAATATTAACTTAGGAAACCTGTTCATGACTCATTTGGTTACCCGTTACGCGTTATTCGCGTTCGGTGCGGTTTATGTAACCAGTTTGCATAAACTAGCCGAAACGGGTCAACCCTTATCATTTTTATCTCAAAATCCAGAATGTGCTTAGTTTACCCATATTATACAAGTATACAAACTTTTCGGGTCTAAACCACACTCTAATCCGGTCATCGCTTAATCGTGCGTTTTGAACCGTATATCTTCCTTTAAAACTAACCGGTCTAAGTTTAGGCTTAATTAAGACCCGTTAGGAATCTAATAGGTTATTAAAACCTTCATTCCAGATTAGGAGCCCAGTAAAAGCTACTTGTACTCGCTGATTTTGAAATATACTTGCTCAGGTAAATACTTTTAACTTATTTTCCCTTATTCGGGCTTGGGGTACGGTATATAAAATACCGCTTGGTCGGGCATTGAATTGTTAATCATATGACGGTTAATTTATTGAGATGACCCGTTTAAATTGTTATGTTTGCTTAAAACCTTTGGGGGGTTAATGACCATGTCCCGGATATCCTTGGCATCATTCATTGAAATGGCCACGACCTAAGCACGGGGTGTAGGCATACACCTGACAGTGCATATATATACATACATATATATATATATATATATATATAAAGGTATAACCGACGGAATTGAGAATAACTCGCCGCGGGATTATATCATGTGGTGTGTATATTAATCTTTAACCCGGTATTCAGCATGGGCTACTGAACGTATAACTAACATGTAATTCTTTTACAAGTTTATATACAAATAATTATCCCAAGTTATAAAAGATTACTTTGTGCCATGTGCATTCAAATCAATTTTCTTAAACATTTTCAAAATGAGTCGGTTAATTGTATTAACCAGTGTAAACTGACGTATTTTCCAAAAAGGCTAAGTGCAGGTACTACACGGAATAGGCTGACTACTCCTAGCTTCAATAAAGAGTCTTGCAAGCTTAGAAGTTAAATCTGTTGAACAATAAACTTTTGAACTTTGATCCGCATTTGGATCCTTACAACCGTTTTGTAATACATTTGATATTACTTTTTATTCGGTGTGTAATGATTTTATCTTTCGACTTCCGCTGTGTATTAAACTGTGATAATATAAATTGTCTATGATATCAACTACGTCACAATACTCCCCACCGGGCCCACCGGTAATACGTGGAAATATCGAGGTGTGACATTTTAATAATTAACAAATTATATGTTGGTTTTGTACATTATCACACCTGAGAGTATATCAAACTATACTTTTGGGAGTATAACAAAATATACAATAAAAAGGTGATTTAAGAATTCATTCAGACCTGAGTGCATCAAAATACACCTTTGATACTATAGAAATACCACAAAGGCAATCCCTATTTGGATAAAATATCGGTTTCTGACATTCCATGACAACAGGAATGGGGTGTCAAATCCTATAGCGCTATATCATACTACCAACCAGTCTGGTGAACATAAAATAAGTACTATCCAACAATTACTTTTATAATCTTTGGGAAAAATTAGTGTTTAAACCATAAATAATCATTCAGTTTGTCAAAAGATAAGTACTAACACGTATAATCAATTATACTTTGAAACCATGAACATAACAATTAGGTACACATGCTTCACCCCAAAACATTGAAAACAGTAAAAGAGGGGACTATGTACTCACTTGAGATTGCTTAGATGTCTTGAATAATAACCAAGCAAAGCTAGAGGGATCACGGAAATCAAACGGCACCTAATATAGGTAACTAAGTAAATAAACCGGACCTAAATCGGAAGATCGGATAGAATGAGGTTTCGTAAACCAAATGAGTGTGGGAACTCATATGATATGGTTTAACAAAGCCTACATACTAAAACGAAACCTAACCTAAGTGCTTACGACCCATTTCGACCCGTTTAGGTAGCTTACGCTACTTTAACGCGTCGTTCGAGTAAAACGCGTTTGGAACGCCTAACTAGTCCTATGACAAGTATTATATGCCTAAACATGTTTAATTATGTTGCATAATCAGTTAAATGACAAAAAGTTTGGGTTACATATGCTTAAATATCAATTATATGCCTAAACATGTTTAATTATGTTGCATAATCAGTTAAATGACAAAAAGTTTGGGTTACATATGCTTAAATATCAATTATGCATAAAAAGGGCATTTTGGTCATTTTCCTAAGGCATATAAACTACCTATCATACAACTAACTAAACGAAGTGACCATAAGGTATTACCTCGGAAGGTTATTCCCTATGCAACTATGGTCACCTAATGTGCTTGGTCGGATCCTAATGATCGACCAAACGGGTCGGGTTCGAAAGTCTAAGCGGTTGTTTAGACCGCTTACCTTACGACCCTATATAAGCACTAAACCTAAAGTGACGAGTTAAACATGTTAAAACATGTTTAACAAGGTTTGAAAACAACTTATATATCAAAACAAACGGTTTTGATACCCAATAATAGTTTGGTTGCAAAATATGCATGAATACGCATTTTGGCCGAAACTACGACTCGTCACTACGCTTAATCAATGTGGTAATCAGTAGGTATAGTCACACGGGACTATAACCATCGTGATTACGCTCACGTTGCGAAGTTCAAACGAACTTCGTATTGACCATAAACTGGTCAATGCAAAAAGTCAAACACTGTTTGACTTTCCCGCTTAAAAAAACACATAAAAGAACGAAAGAAGCTTACAAAGGGTCCAAGCTAGGAAGATATGATCTATAAATTCTCAGGTATGAAGCATTTGAGCTTCAACTTAGATTAAATTAGATCATGTGTGAGGAAAGAATGAAAATGAGGTGGGTATATATAGGATTCGGTCCACCGTTAAGATCGTATATCGAGAACCATGCTTTAATCATGGCCTTACACTTGGGCCCAAGGTTTTAGAATACCATGGGAACATGTAAAACCATCAAATACCAGCCCATAGGATGCAAAACCATGGGTTAAAACCATCAAAATCTAAAAAATGGACCAAGTTCAATGTATCTGCCAGAAATTTCAAAAATGGTCCCTGCACTTGTAAGACTTGATTTTTTTTTGCACTTTTAAGCCCCGTTAACCCCATTTCAAGTCTCTAAAATAAAGTTAAAGTGTAGGGAACTTGAAATGTGCTCAAAAATATCTCGGATGTCGGTTCGTTTGGTCGTACGGTTGCGTTGTTCGGTTAATTACGACGGAAATCGTAACGAACGCAAAAACGATCCAAATTATGCGACGAATGGAATTTTATCATGCCAATCACTAAAATAAAATATTTTAATGATTACATAAATTTTTGGATGTCCGGGTATATTCAGAACGTAAGATATGCGCGAAAATGCAAACTTATGCACTTTTGACGCTTTTAGTCTCTATTGATCAAATAAGTTTATTTTAGCATACCGAATCCCTCAAAGCCTATTTCTAAGCTATGTAAAGGATATTTAGGGTATGTTTAACTTATGATCAAGTTCCGGAATGTTCGTTACAGTACGAATCGGCATACTTTCATAGTTTGTCGAAATTAGTCCCTGTAAGCGAATAAACTTGATTTCGACACACCAAACCATCCAAAACTTATTTCTAAGTTATGTAAAGGTTATTTAAGGTATGTTAAGCCTATGTCACTGTTCTGGAGTGTTTTTTGCATTAAACTGATTATATTTACGCATCAGATCGCGTATAATCTTCCAGAAAGCGATTTAAAGCTCGAAATCGAACAAGAATTGATATGTGCAAACGATACACATATTTATACAAATTACAAGTATGAAATACAATATTTCATTGGTTTGGTATTCGTATGATGGTTGAAGTGACACAGGTGTCACACGTGATTTTGTCGGGAGTTTGTTACTCATTGAATGTAAAGCATTAAAGCCTCTGTGTTTTTTGGCGTTTTGTTTTGCCTTTTTCAATATTGCAATAATGTTTTTCTGGCGTTTCAGATGCTTTATAATTAATCTGTCAGAAGTGGCGTTTTTGGTGTTTTGGCGTTTTATTTATGGCAATTTTACCTTTATACCCTTAGTGAAGCCCGCGCACGTTCCAAACTTATACATATTTACAAAAACGCCATCGCAACAATCCCAACCACAAATCAGAATGATCTTGTGGCTGAAAATCGTTCTCACCGTTTTCACACTTTTAGGCATTTTCTTCAGATCCAAATGAGAACCACCACGAGTTGTGAGAACCGTGAGAACTTTTTCTTCCCACTTGAGTTGGGCCAAATTTTTTTTTCACAACCGTAGATGAAAATATTATAAACACATCTGTAAAAAAAAAGTAAAAAAATTGTCGAGTTGGTAGTTTTGACTGATGCAAGTTTTTTTTACGCGCTGGTGTAAATTTTGTGCGAAGATAAATATTTTTTTATGCCTCATGTAAATGTGGGTATGCTGCATTTTTTTTATTTTTTATTTTTTGCCGAAACAAGTGATTTTTTATGACTTTTGAGATTTTTTTTTTTTCAGAAAAACCTTTTGGATGGCCTAGTTCTCACGGTTCTAACAACTCAAGGTGGTTCTCTTTTTAA